>FR990103.1:3208750-3837500 GCA_905404275.2 Hedya salicella
TTCTTCTGTCATTTAAGAGTTGCGTGATGAAGCCACAACGATACAATTCTGTGTCTCGTTTTCCCTCGTCCCTACTTTAAAGTGCGTCCACACTTGTATAATTTGCTCGTATCCGATCACCGTGCCGTAGCATGACTGCGTATCGCGCTGCTTAGACGCTTACTGTCGGCGCGCCGATAATGCCGCACTCTTCCGATACAAGTGTGTGATACGCGTAGCAAATGGATTTCGAGTGATCGGATAGGCGCAACGTCCAAAGGCGTGATCCTGACACGCGATCATGCTACGCGACGATGATCTGATACGGGCAAATGATACAAATGTGGACGCACCTTTATATATTGTCGGAAAAAAGTAATGTGCCTCATCATATTCCCTCTGCTATATTCCATTAGATTTAAATGAACCCATTTTACGTGCTTAAGAACAGTAAAATCGATATTCGCCGTAATGGGTAATATCAATATACCTAGTTACCTTCTCATTTATTTGCTCAAAGTAGTTTCTTCTTGATCTTCCTCTGTCTCGTCTTTCCTTGGCCTTTCGTTCTATGTTTTTCAGAAAAAAATAATGCCTTATCAGGTGTCCTATCATATTTATTTCTGCTATTTTTTAGTGTTAATAGGGTAATTTTACGTGCTTAAGAACATTAAAATCGATATTGGTCCTAGTGCATTTACATCTAAGAAATAGTTGTCTAATTAGTTCGTGCATAATCTTTATGTACGTATCTAACATGGAATTCTAAACAGACTACTTCCCTTTAGCTGCAATGCGTACTTATTGAAATTCTTACTACCTAGTTCATAAAGTAAAACATATCAATGAGTCATAATCATAAAAAGCCTTATCAGCTTCATAATGCAAAAAAAATTGCTTACTTTTAAAAAACGACCAACATACATCGGCTTAAAAGAAATCATTACGTAATTAACTCTACAAGTATGATATACCAATTTCAATCTTACGTCATAGCAACACTCCGCGGAACCGAATACGATATTTCGTCAACTCTCTCAACCGGCTCGTTGGTCTAGGGGTATGATTTTCGCTTAGGGTGCGAGAGGTCCCGGGTTCAAATCCCGGACGAGCCCAAATAACTTTTTGTTTTTTTTTTTGTTATAACATTGAACATAATTTTTAAGTTTTAAAGCATTGAAATTCTAATGTTTTACAAATTGAAAAAAAAAAAACTAAAAATAAATTGTAGACAAAAAATCTAAACATCTTGAAGATATCAACCGCATCTCAGCACGGTGGCTGGGCCAGGAAGCACCCACTGAGACGGGGTCAATGCCCTGTCAGCTGTCACGTCTCAAGGAAACGGTTCCACAAACTGACACGTCATCTTAAACCAATAAACGTCATTTCACACCAAAATACGGCGCCGGTGTATTAGATAGGTGTAAATTGACATTTATTACAGCATTTCGGCTGAAGTATGAACAGTTAAACGACTGTTATTTACGACACTTTGGTCTTGCTTCCTTTAACGTATAACCGTAAGTGTAAGAGCGAGACGCAAGTTATCGGTATCAACAATTTTTTCGCGAATTTAATACACGGATGCTAAATCTGTGTAAGTAATTAACTAAGTGGTCTGCTGTGTTCACATTGACCTAGTGCCCAAGTTAATTGATTGATAGCTCAGGTAACTAAGTAACTGCTAGCTGAGCTGCCCTCTTTATTCAAACGGTCGTAACTCGCCGGCTTTGGTCAATAAATAACGCTTTTCTATCCAAGGCCGGTAAGAGCTAATCAAGGTAAACAAAATGTAGAACACGTGCTCGCGGTTGATAAACGATACTTATAATGACAGGTCGATAACATAAAAGATAAGGATATGAAATTATATTATCGTGCAAGTACTAAGTGGTGATAGCTAAGCCGATTCATTAACAACTAAGCACTTTAACAAATTCTATGTAGTGTGATGTGATGATTTAATTAATCTTGCAGATAAAATCCGAAAAAGATCTCTTATCTTATAAGTTAGCGTTTGAGTTTATTCGTACAAACAAGATTTTACATACCACATACCTTTAGAATAGTGGATTATTTTAGAAATTCTACTTCTATACTATTATTAAGTAGTAAAAATGAAATATGTTTACGTTGAAATATTTCCAAAAAAACGGACCATTTTAATGTCACTGAAACGAAAAATATTTATTTTTTATTATTTGTAAGTTTGTGTATTTGTACGTGTCGTATTGTTTTCATCGTGCCAAATTGGCTAAACGGATTTCAACTATTTTTGGCACACGAGTAGGGTATCCACAGATGGTTATAGGACATTTTTTACCTAACTAAGCTGACTAAAAAAGAGGGGTGATGACTTTTGATGACGTGACCTCCGCAAACGAAGTGCCACCTTCTATTTAGTTTAATCATAAAAAAAACCGATTCGAAAGATAATTTTTCAAAAATGTTCTTAAGTGTTTTCTTAATTATCATATTTGTAATACAATATTATTAATCAAGTTTTGTCCAGTGTGGGTGAAATGACATGGAATTCAACAACAGGATCAAAACCCGGCCACAAAAACCGTAAACAAAGAAACTTTTTTTTTTAAGTTAAAATGTTACTCATATAAAACAAGTTTTCTGATAATAAACTTACACTGGCGAGAAATGAGTCGGTAAACAAGACCATTTTAGTCTTTATAGAATACAAATATCCTGATTACAAAGCAAAATCAGATACCGCAGTTACTGCAAAACAAGCACAAAAGAATGCCTAATAAAACTTTGACCCAGAATCTTTGCGTGCAATTGTTCTTCTCAAGGGAACCACACAATGGAGCGAGCGTGAGCATTATTCTTAATCAAGAATATGCGTAAACATTAATTAACTGCAAATTGGTATGAATTAAAACTATTAACACCCCGATTTTTTTATAAAAATCATAAAAAAATATTAATATCATTCGTTTCCCATTTGACACATTCTTTTTTTCACGCCTTAGTACGTTGACGCCAAAAAAACAGCAAAGACAAATAAACGTCAATAAATAAAAAAGAAATAGCTTTCCACACGAATCATATTTTAATAATCTTCTGTTGATTGTGGCTTTTCTCAAACATACAATGAAATATTGACGTTGTGTTCTTTTTAAAAGAACCCGAAGTCTCACGTTTCCGGTGAGGCGCTATATTTCATACAAAATTGAAGGCCTAGGCCGTCTATACCTACTTGGCTGACAATCCCTATTTTCCCAGCCTAAGCAGTAGGTATTGCACTATTAAATTGTCAAAAGTTGTAAAAAAAATAGTTCGTCCCAATTGACGTCATTGCCAACCTATTGAACAAACATCTGTTGCTTCTGACATGACATATCTTAAAGGAATGCAAAATAGTTTGAGAATGTATACAAAAATAGAAAACCGGCGTGATATCATTATCGCAACGGCCAATACAGCTCAAACACAATGAACCGGTCTTTAAACAGACAAAAACATCGAGGTTTTCAACGGACTTATTTGAAACTAGAAGGTGCAACTCCGTGAGCGGATGAGAAAAAAATGTTAACGTTTTTTTATTTCTTCCGCATAGTCTGATCGAAAGAATACTATAACCATCCGTGGAGATCCAGTTAGACGTGTAACAAAAATGGTAGAAATCCATTCAGTTGTTTTGACGTGATGAAGCCGCAAAAATACAAAATCTATACTATTATAAAGTTGTAAAAAAGAAATGTCTGTACATTGAAGATATTTTTAAATCAAATCAAATGATTGTTACGGACTATTTGAAGGTCACTAAAAGGAAAAATGTTTTTTTTGGATTGTATGTGTCGTTGTGACTTCATCACGCAAGATCGGCTAAACAGATTTCAACAATTTTTGGTACACGGGTAGCTGGGTATCTCCAGATGGTTATAGGATATTTTTTACCCGACTACGCTGAACAAAAAACGACGGGTTATGAGTTTTTCTCCTCCGCGAACGAAGTTGCGGGCATCTTCTAGTATTTAATAAAATATATTTTTTTTATTCAGTGACCTTAAAATAATCGGTATCACAAATTTTTTTCGAATATCTTCAATGTACAGACATTTCACTTTTACAACTTTATTTTAGTATGGATGAATTAATCTTAAGTAGAAATCGATTTAATTAATTCGGAATAAAGACGTTACGTTTAGGGAATGGATTGTGGATAAAGATAAATTACTATGATAATAGGGGAGGAGGTTGAATTTATTAATACTAACAGAAAGTAATGTGTACTCAATATAATCAAATTAATAAAGTTGAATGTAGTGTACAATTAGTATTTTGTAAATATTACTTGACATTTAAATTATATAAGCCAAAAAATATTTATTTACTGACTGACATCTGTACAGATCCCGGTAAACTTCTGGAACAAAAATGGCGGATCTGCGTAGGCAAGGTTACGCTTAAGAATTGAAAACACGAATAACTTATCCCAGAAATCATATTTTCAATATCTGATAATTGCAAGCGGTTTATTAAACTATTCCTCTAAATGGTTTTTGAATGACCATACCTTGTAAAAAAAATTGAGTCATCCCAATTAGTAAAGTAATTTATAAACCGGTAAGTAACCATTGAAAGTATTTCAAGTAAAGTTAATTATCACTCAAATGAACTCAAATGAGATAATGTACGCGATATAATCCGTTTAAACTGTTTTATTTAAAAAAAGTTAAACTTTCCACCTTTTTATTTTTTCCCGACTGCGAATCTGGGATAAGAAATTTTATTTTAGTACACGCTTGGGAGTACTAGAGCCAGAGATCAACTTTTTCATATTACTATTCTGCCCCGTAAGTCAGGAGACAATGGTGATAGAGTTTCTCAGAAATGTGCTAATAATCTAGGTTTTCAAAATATGGGCCTTTGAAAAATGGATCTATTGGCTACTTTAAGGCAATTGAGTACTTTATTTAAGTGCCTTTAAAGAAAACATAAGAGAAAATATATTACCTACTTTATCAACGACAGATGTGACGTCACCCCACTGCTATATTGGCTAAAAAAATAGTTTTGTTGACTATATCGTTTAAAAATCATAGTTTTAAAGAGTGACTCTGAGAGATGTTCATGATGAATGCTTCGTCACCAACACGACGTGAAAAATGTATGTGCGATTATCACGCTAATGTAAGGCTGCCATCCGTCCGGGTTTCCCCGGATTTGTCCTAGTTTGGAGGCTGTCCGGGGGCCGTCCGGGCGGGTTTTTAAGGTGTGTCCGCGTAAAACCCGGAATCTTTTTGTATCAGGGAAAACCTTATTGAACTGAATAAAATCTAACACGTCCGGGGAAAAATGCGATTTCCTCCAAATATCAGTTTTTGAAGATTTTGTCCGGGTTTCAGCATAATCAAGATGGCAGCCCTACGCTAATGCCAAATTTGATGTTCTCTTGTTCTTTGTTATATACTCTTGCCAGAGTTGTCGTGAGCACGTAGCGCGTTGCACCCAGAACAATCCTACGACAGTTAACCCAAGTTATTTTTCTCTTTATTATCGCTACGAAAACCAAAATTTTACAAGTAACAAGTCAAGATGAAAAGGTTATTATGGCGCTACTGGTACCCATGTTCGGAACCCGCGGTACATTACATGTAATCAGGCATCAGGCCTCGGAGCGTGATGCATGACGCCGGCGTGACGGGCCCGCACGGCCAAGGCCCTCCAAATTGCACCGGTTTCCGCGCTTCGGTTGCTCCCAATTGTGCTACGTAATCATGAGCACGGCGCCAAAGATACAAGGTTAGCTTCTACGGATCCTGTGATGGTTGGCAATTGGTGAGGTCAGCTGAAAGGTCGCTCCTTAGTAGCCTGGCTTATTCTAGTTCGGCATAAATGACAACTACAATACTCTTGTTATAAGAAATAAATACAAAACACAGACATTAAGTTAAATAATAGGCAGATTACTATCCTAACATGATGTTATTTTACCCAAGTTGCGTTTATAATGGTGCAACCTATACAAGTAGTGTCGAAATGTCAAATGCTCGGTGAGAATTGGAAATAAGTCATAGAAATCATACCGCCGTTATTATATGTTACGATTTACGGCACACCGGTATCAGATTGTACTCACCATAGACCAATAAAACAAGTGGACCATCAATCGCTATACCTAGGATCGTGCGCCGACTGCAAGGGGATTTCCAGTATTAAAACTAGATGGCGCTTTAAAACTAAAAAAATAACTGAATACAGTAACAATTAGCTCGTAAACAACTATACAATAGTTAAATACTGTATCTCGGTACAATAGTTAGAAACTGCTACCACGCTAGCAATGTAGAATGATTGCAATTAATCATTAGTATACATTGATGACGTTGTAAATCGGGGAACGGCTTTTTCTATGGCGATTTACAGTCCGCTTGTTTTATTCGTCCATGGTTCTCACTAACATAGTAGACGTCTTGAACAACTGTCGTATAGCTGTCTAGATGTTGGTATAAAAAGTGGTTTATTAGTCAAAGAACTCAAAAAAAATCTAAATTAAACTCCACTTTTAAGATTATTAATATTTTTATTTTAATAGGATATTTTGGAAGAGATAATTGTTGGATATGATGTAATTGCTAGCTAGGCACGAGAACAAATAGCTGGCAACAAGAAAATAAGGCATCTGATTCAGGTTTTTTTATAATATTAAGGCAAGCCACACCGGATGCGTGTGCGTGGCGTGCGCGTGTGCGTGGCGTGCGCGTTGTATCGTAGGAAATGTCATAGTAGATGGCACACCGCTGCGCACGAGCACGCCACGCAAGCGGTGTGCCAACTACTATGACATTTCATACGATACAACGCGCACGCCACGCACACACGCACGTGCACGTGCTGCGCACGCATCCGGTGTGTTTCGGCCTTTAAGGTGGCAAACAAGCGTACGGCCTGCTTGATGTTATGCAGTCACCGCAACTAACGAACGCTTTCAAAGCCAGGGGCATTACGTGCGTGATGCCGACCCTTTAAAAACCTATTCACTCCCTTCTTGAAGGACCTCATACTATAACCTCCAGGGAAAACCGTGGCAAGGATATACCACATTCGGAGTGTGCGCGATACAAAATTCCTTTGATACCGCACGGTGCGCGACCATTTTGGTTCTAATGTGTGTGGATGAATACCCAGTCGCTGCGGTGCGGGGTAGAAGGTGGCTGTAGGCATCATGTCGACAATTCCTCGGAACACTGCCCATTATACAAGCGATAGAACATACAGAAGGAGGCGAAGTCTCTACTTAGGCTTAAAGGTTCAATACCGTGTGTCAGCATGACATCGTTAAAACTCAAAATCTGTAGGGGTCATTATTTGAAACAGCTGGATAGTGAATCCAGCTGTTTCAACTCACCTATCCCACCAAGACCGCAAACTGGTTCTTACGTCATTACATAGGTTTGCCACTCGCGGCGGTGTCTCTGCAGTGCCAGACAAGCGTCGGATTAAGCGGTATCGATAGCGAATTAATCCCTAATCCAATCGCCTCGGAATCCTTAAGATCGCCTTTAAGTCTCTAAACCTGGGTTTAACTAAAATGGAATACCTAAGGGATTTTCAGAGAGGAAAACTTGCAATTCTGTTATTTACTTTGGCTCAGCTGTGTTCCTGCATTGTTTTCAAAATACAATAGGTGTGCCAATCTCCCGCCATATTTAAAAAATTGATAAAAAACGCTGTTTGAACTTCCTGATGGCGTCATTTCCTGTTCGTGTGCATTCTGGTTGACCTTCATTATCATGAATTCAACTGGTCATAACCAGAATCGTCAAAGGTCAGTGGGTAGATAGTCACCGTTGGTCAAATATATGGCATTCAGCAAAAAAATGAGGATGAGATAGTGCAATATTGATCGTGAAAGTGAAGAAGCAGACTTAGCTGAGGGTGAACGCGGTCATCAACTCTTTCGTGCTTAAATATATAAAAGCATTTTTAATGGAATTTAACTTAATTAGATCCATTTAAAGCTGAAAATAGTTTCGCTGTTTCCTGCGTCACTCAACTTTTTTCTGTAACTCGTTGCTCGATTTTTTTAACCAATATATTGGTTTAACGGTTCATTTTTCATAGGCTCATCTCGTCAGTATATTATAGCCCGGCACCTTCGTCCGTGACACTCTCATGAGAAAAACAAGACTATGAGAGTGTCACAAGACCATGAGAGTGTCTCAAGACCATGAGAGTGTCACAAGACCATGAGAGTGTCACAACACAACGAAGTTGCCCGGCTATAAATAGCAGCCTACATGATTCAGATTTTAATTCCGGCACTATTATCTCCTGAGTTATCGGAGTATCGGACATAATAACAACAACAAAAAATGATCCACCCTCCTGTAAGGTATAACGTAGTTATGAAATGCAAAATAAACTAATTTGCAATAGCGTTCTTGAATTGCACCGTGTTTTTTTTGGCTATGGGTAGTTTTATGCGTGAAGAGCAGAGCTAGCTGTGTTTGATTTAACGGTCAATTAGATTCGATTAACGAGTCAGGACTATATTTAGATAAGGTTAGGAGTCCAATAAACGTGAATGGTTAGACGGTTTCCGCTATGAATTGCTCGTAATTTGGCAACATGACATTGAACTACTTTCATCATGTTTATGGAGCCATTAATGTGATGGAGTAGAGATTATTAAAGTCATACTCATAGTTTTATCTCTTCGGGACTTTCCTGTAAGCGTTTACAAACATTCCGATGATGAGGTGATTCACAATCTCGGGACCGTACGGATTACTATGTATTGCCGGGAATATAACGCAGATTAGATAACCAGCGACCTCAATAACAAATATGTCTGCGGTCATTATCACGGGTAGTCCTACGCAATTTATACAAATAGAAACTCTGTAATGTGTACAATCGCGAGAGATGGCGGGACTTCTTTATCATCATTTCAGCCATAGGACGACCACTGCTGGACACAGGCTGCTAAGTAGTAGATTTCCACATTAGCCGGATAGAGGCGACCCATATCCAGCGAGTCTTCGCAACCCTTACCAGGTTCGTCCGACCACCTTGCGGCTGGCCCTCCACGCAGCGTTTGCCGGTACGCGATCTCCACTCGAGAACCTTTCTGCCCCACCAGCCATCGGTTCATCGTGCCCTGCCCATTGCCACTTCAGTTTGCTTATACCATGTTTGCTACACACCGCCGTTTGGACATCTTATTTCACATGGCGAAGGGGAGGGCGCTTATGTACACGGGTCACTTCTGCCCCTGCCGCTACTACTGACGCTGCCCGGCACGCCTCAAGGTCGTTTCGCGTGCGAGAGTCGATGATTACAGCCAGTGAGTTCAGAAGCAGTGCGTAACTACTAAACACCTCTTTGGTAGTAGCCGTTAGGAATTACTTCTGACAGTACGAGTAGCAACAGCAGTTGCTGAATATAAACACGTAAAGGATGACCAACATCTGCGCAATTGCTCGCATGCTGCATTGATGTAGCTGGTAGTACTCAAGACTCAAGTACTAGCCAGGGCTTGTAACCGGTTGCAAATAAACCGCGCTCTCTCTAACCGGTTAATGGATTTCACTCCCGGTTTACGCTCCGAGATATTAATCGGTTAATCAGTGCGGTTTGCTAGGGTAATCTTTTTTATTTATAGGTGAATTCTGTGTGTGGCGTGCGCGTTGTTAAGTACGAATCCTCATAAGAAATGACACACCTCTTGCGTGACGTGCGTCTGTATTCTTTGTGGCTCACCGGTACAAAATATATATCGGTTTCCAGGCCCTGGTAGGTACTAGCAGTTAATCACGAACGCTCTGTAGAGAACGCAACGACCGAAAAGAGACTCGAGTCATAAATCCGACGTTTTGAATTGTTACCCGAATAATGAAAGTTTACAGACGCACGACAGCTGTTTCCTTTGACACAAGATACAATACCGTTGTTCTCTTCGTGCAAGCTGTCACTGCGCAAAACTGTGCATTATTAAATTCCACCAGGCTATTAAGTAGGTACAGTCGGCAGTAGATAACAACTTGAAAATTTAATTAAATTTTCTTTGCATTTCGGTGTAAGTTTGTCCCATCCCAGATTTTACATAGAGATACAGTATACAGATAGAGCTTAAAAAATCCAGTTAATACATCTCTCCCTTCGTCACCAAAAGCCACATTTGCTGCGCGATTATTGCAACCAGAAGAACTAGTTGATTAATATTTACATTTCACTTCTATACTATATATTATAAAGTTGTAAAAAATGAAATATTTACAAAAAAATGTAACGGGCTCTTTGGAGGTCACTGAAGTGAAAAATATTTTTTTCTATGTCGTTGTGGCTTCATCACGCCAAATCAGCTAAACGGATTTCAACTATTTTTGGTACACAGGTAGCTGGATATCCACAGATGGTTATAGGATACTTTTTACCCGACTACGCTGAAGAAAAAAAGAGGTGTTACGACTTTTTCTCCTCCGCGAACGAAGGTGCCCTCGCACCTTTATTTAATAAGCTTTGTCACTGCCGTGACAATGTCGCTCTAGAGTAGATACAGCACTTCGATAGTGTTACCAACATCTGTTCGTGCTGAAGCGTATAAGCGAAAACTGTTCGTGTTCAGAGTACGATCGTCGTAATTTCTACTTCGCATCTAAAACGAGGTCAAGGTCAATATGATCCTTGATTCCAGCTCAATAAAGAAACGTAGCTTTTCGCAGCGAAGGAAAACAAGTATACACTTGGAGTATCCTTCAGACGAAAACCCTCGTTACCGGTCGCGTCCTTGCGAGGCTTGAGAGACCCCTCAGAGGCAAAGATGTCGACTTTCATTTTTTGCTTCATTTTTAATGTAAATAACCTAACCCTGCCCTTTGTTTTGTTGTTTGTTAGTTTATAAGTCTTCGAAGTCGATAACGGGACAACGTGTTTCATTGCATAGGGGTAGAATATGGCTAAAAATATCGTAGGCTATTTTCTATATCCTGGTCAAATGGACGGCTGTCGAAAGATAAGTTAAATTAAATTTTAATAAAGTTGTAAGACTATCATAAAATTGTTCAAAACACTTCCGTAGTCGAAATTCGAAAATATTAAGAGCCATTTTAATTTTATACTACTATGGTGGCAAACAAGCATATGATCTGCCTGATTTTAAGCAGTCAAAAGGCAAGCAGACGGCGCCATCTCTAGGACGATCGAAATTGCAGAGTATGTAAAAAAAAGGTATATTCCAAAAACAGCTAGTAGTATAAATGCTAATGGATTTGCTGCAATAATTTGTCCAATATTTATAATAACGCACCTAGCTACTCATACTGCGTAGTATTCTGCCAGTTGGTAACAATAATAGCACATACTTACATTCATTGTTAAAATTTTCACAAAACGTATTAACAATACAATCAATAAATACTTAACTTGAACAAAAGAACTATTTGTTATTTTTAAAACGCGCAGAGATTATCATGGAAATGAACACGAAATTCGACAGTTTCAATATCTCCCGTATGGTCTAGTGGCTAGGATACCTGGCTTTCACCCAGGAGGCTCGGGTTCGATTCCCGGTACGGGAATACATTTTTGTTTTTTAGCAGATTTCATAAACAAAACAAGACCAATTCGTTTTAGCGTATTTTATCCAAATTATACATAACAGGACAGTTTTGTTTATACAAGATTTATAATTTATTTCCTCGGTCGGTACCCAGTTTTCTCTTCTTACTCATAAGTTTTATGCCATGTATATAGTTGGTTTAAAACTTGCAAATTCATGTTTATTTACTAAGTATACTGAATAACGTTAGTAGCAATAAAACTCATAAACGGGCAAGTTAGGCTATCTTTGCCCGGGTTCATGCACATTCACACCGAGCCGGCAGGGATGCTGGTCGCCGGCGGGTATCGATCGCGGCAGGAGGGCCCGGGGCCCCGGGGCGCCCCCACTGCCGCCATTGATTCCACAATTCCCATTTTCCAAAATAGCATTTGTTATGTATTGCCTATTTTTGACCTGGCACTCTCTATTCTAGCTATTAATATGGGCTACACTAGATTATATTAGTGGGTACCGAAAATACAGCAATGTTATACAGGTTAAATTCAATCAATCGTGCCGTAGAAATAATATTAAATTATCATTTCATTTGTAATCTTAATCTCATTGGCATACATGAACGAACCCAGATATTTGTCACAGACCTATTGCTGCATTATCAACGTCATTGGGTTAATAATAATAACTGAGCTATTATTGGCTTATATCTTGGTTATTTTTATAGTCATTAAAAAAAAATTGTCTACTGTTTGTTCCATGAATGAGCTTGAATAAAGCAAAAATATTTTCCACCGACGAAGTTGCCGACACCTATTTTAAGATATTTCAGAATAATAAGGGAAGCGGGAAATTTGAAGGCCACTAAAACGAAAAGGCTCATAGTCTTTTCGACGCTTGTATGTATACATTGTATACTCTTTGAGGCCTGGATGGATTGAACTATTTTTGATACAAGGTTAGCTGAACATTGGGCTTTAGTCGAGATAGCGACTCTGGGATGACTGTGATGCATACGATAGCGAGTGAGCTTTACGAATGACCCGAGATATGAGTCAAAGAACGCGATTCGTCTTCGTGTTTATAGATAGATAAACGCGTACGAACGAAACGAGCATTTATATAAATAATAATAAGTTTCTGTCAATAATTTCATTTTTGTGACGAGCTTTTGACAATAATCATCAACTACACACCGAGACGATTCTAAAGAGCCTAATCGCGGTAGAATTGCATTATTTTATTACTTACCGAGTTCCTATGACCACCTTCCTGCTCCATTATCAGATCAGTTCGATAGTGTATCACCGAACTATAAGTATGCCAAATTCTAGCTCAATTGGAAATTGGAAAGTGGTTGTAACAATAAGATACTCAAGACCATACTTAAACAATATTAGCTTTCATTTTGACATAGTCTTCAGCGCAAGAAGCAGATGGCGGTCTCGGTGGATCTAGACCTTTTAGTAACTAAAAATACCGCAATAACTGGTTCATTTTCTCCACGAAAGCAACTCGAAGCGTAAGCTGAAGAACAATGTCCCATTGAAATGTGTTGTTTTTCACCTGACGCATGCCGTGAACGTGGATTACTCAATTTAATTCCAACAAAGGTATTGAACAATCGCACATCCTTCAGCTTTATATGGAGACTCTAAATTGTATCGACTTTTTAAACGGGCTGTTTAAGACCTACTGTTTAAATATAACGCGCAGCTGTCTAGATATTGGGATTACATATAAATACATTACATAGATCGTCGACGTAACTCAAAGAGTAGCCAAACTTAAGTCCGAGTCACACCGAATGCGTGTGCGTGATGTGCACGTAGACTGGCGCGTTGTACAGTACGAATCCTCTTAAAAACACCGCTTGCGTGATTTGTCCGTACGCAGCGGTGTGCCATCTCTTATGAGGATCACTTTACAACGAGCACGTCACGCACACGCATCTGGTGTGGCTCGGCCTTTAAGTGGCACTGGGTGTATTGTTCGTAGAACCGATGACCGCTGGGGCAGAAAGGTTCTCGAGTGGAGACCACGTACAGGACGATGCAGTGTAGGAAGGCCCCCAACAAGATGGACCGATGATCTTTTGAAGATCGCGGGAAACCGTTGGATAAGGGTGGCGATCGGTCGTTGTGGAGATCCTTGGAGTAGGCCTTTGTCCAGCAGTGCACTGCTGGACAAAGGCCTACTCCAAGGATCTCCACGGACGTCCATGGACGTTCTTGGGCCGATATGATGATGATGACATAGGTACAGTCAGCATCATAAATATGTTCACACACTTTAGGCTGCCTATCCACTGGAGCGGAGCTGGACGAAATTAACCAATCACATTCCGTAGATTCTTTGCTTGTATGGGTTTCTTAAAGGTACTAAAATGAAAATTATATACATATTTACGATGCTGGCTGTATTTTTATGATATGATGCGGTTATACAGACTAACTACATTTTTGTTAATTAACCTTATTCCTTATATCTATTAAGTAATGTTGTATATAGTGATTCATTAATGAGGCTAAAACTACCGGGAAGTCAGGTAATGACCAGCCTAAGTTCCAATTAACAATTCAGGGTGATTGATGGTTTATGATTGTTTTATACATAATACCCGTCACTATATAATTACCACATCAAATTCTTGCATTGTTAGAAAGCTATCTCTGCAACTGTGCACAAAAAAAAAAAAACAATTTCTCGAATATACAGTTAGCCTGAGCCGAAATGATTATTTTGTATCACATTAAAATTACCCTGAATACACTCTAACAGTCCTCACGCAATGAGCTATAATATCATTTTGTAAAATGTATTCACAAACATTCGCAACATGTTACACAGACTTCATCACGACAGCCGTCTGTAACTAAGCCGTGTATATTCCCAAAGGGCTTATGTCTCCTTTAACTCAAATTTTAACTTCAACACTAGAAAAAGCCTCATACGATTCTGTTTCAAAAAGCCATTGTAATCGAATAAGGTATATAAATGTAACTGCTCACTTGGCAGCCAGATTCCGAAGAGCCCTCGTCCTGAATATCGTTTAATAGATAGAGTGCGGTATCGGGGATCTTGTTGGATTGGTTGATAAGCCGACTCTTCCCGCTTCTGAGAACGGCTATCAAGACTGTATCAAGTGTCCGGCCGCAGTGACCAACTCCTGACCAACTGAGGAAAACGTTTTGTGATTCCAGCAACTTAAGGACAATACAGTTAAGCACTATTATCTATGCTAAATAAGAAATATCTGTACATTGAAGCTATTTTCAATAAAATAAGTGATGCGGGCCATATGAAGATCTCTGAACAGAAACTATTTTTTTTTGTATTTTCGTATGTATCGTTGTGGCTTCATCACGCTCACGCTAAATCACCTAAACGGATTTCAACTATTTTCGGTACACGGATAGCTGGGTATCTCCAGATGGCTATAGGATACTATTTACCCTAATATATTTCGATTCAGAAACCTCCAAATAGTCCGTTCAATATTTATTTTTTTAAATATATTCAATGTACAGTACAGACATTAAATTTCGTCCGCCTTAAATTCGTTTATCGCGGATAAGGGTATTTTTCCGGGATAAAAAGTAGCCTATGTCCTTCCCCGGGACTTAAACTATCTCCATACCAAATTTCATCCAAATCGGTTCAGCGGTTTAAGCGTGAAGAGGTAACAGACAGACAGACAGACAGACAGACAGACAGACAGACAGACAGACAGACAGACAGACAGACAGACAGACAGACAGACAAACAGACAGACTTTCGCATTTATAATATTAGTAAGAATAGATGTCTGTCATGTGGGATTTTAGATATGGCCATGTTTAGCGTCTATTCTATACGGAACCCTCGGTGCGCGAGTCTGACTCGCGCCTGGCTGTTTTTTTTAGTATTAAGGAAGTATTTTAAGCCATCATAAGCTAACAACTCCACCGAATCGATTTCACTTGACCGATTCGGTGAAACTTCTGCGAAGGGCTTACTTTTACCTTACGCGGTGAGAAAAATGCAGTTTATTACCTGTAAACAAAAAGAGAAAGCATTAACACATGGTCAAGGGTTATAAAGGTTTATAGTACTCGATTCGACGTTTGAAAACAGACAAAGGCGTGTACAACTAAGGATCTTCACTTGACACAGAAAACAAAAGCTTTGGCGAATAATAAACCAATCGAAGTGCAAAAATTGAGGGCGCTTATTCTAATAAATATGTAGGGTTCGGTCGTATGCACACGTCAAGTAGCGTGATACAGTAACTTGCACCTGGCAAATTCAGCTGATTCGAACAGGACCGGTCAAAAGCTGCATGCATTATGAAGAAAGTCAACGATAACATTCCCGCACACTGCAAAACACGCCCATTGTATTGTTCTGCAACGTTTAGATCGGCGGGGCGCGGCGACTACCGTGCTGCATTTAGCATATGACAAAAGCACAGCATGGCTTTTTAGTCGATATAGAGAAAATATATATTTACGATATTTTGCCATGACTGTCGTCTTTATGGACCAGCTGATCTATCACTCGTCGAATTTCAGATTAATTTCTGCGCTACCGCATGAAATAGACTTTTGCGCGCAGATTTGTCGCAGTAAAGAAAGCGGTTCCAAGTTTTTGAGATGAAAAAACATTTGCAGCTTAGGTTTTCAGTCGACATAGCAAGCCAAAAAAACTTGACCAATTTTGAGCCAGGGGGCGCGAATAGCGATACATTTTATAAACTTGAACGAGTCTCCTCGCGCTGCATTCTTCGAGCCGGGCAGTGGAAAAGCTGCATACAAAATGAAGGAACTCATCAAGGTGTCACTGTATTGTTCTCGATGCGTTTAAACAAAGCGGGTTCAGTACACAGCTAGTAGCAGTATTTAGCAGAAGGGCGTTTACAACATAAGGCAGGCTCACAACACTTAAATTGTCATGGAAATCCTTAGAGCCGTGTCATTACCGAACAATTTTTCAATGATATTTTAGCGGGGGGCGCGGTATACACGTAAAGCACACTACGGAAATATTCTTATTTCTACACACAAATAAAGGAAGGCTTTTCCTCCAAACAAAAAAAACACCCACACACCGGCAATTTCGCGATTACTTTGACAGAGGGGATTGACTCCTTATGGCATCTCCATTAGTTAATGCTCTAAGTCGAAATCAGAATTGCGATAAATAGTTATTTGACGCATATTGAAGTAAGTTAAGAGGATATTTTTAAAGGATAAATGTGATTCCATGACTCATTCAGTCACGCAAAATCCATCGTTCCCCTTGATCTGAAGTCTCTTGAAAATTTATTCAGATATGATCTTCTTTTACCGCCTTTTTCACATTCAGATTTACAACTAGTTTTATCACAGATTTCACCTTTACTAACCAATCAAGTACTTTCCGCAACTATAGTTGCCACCATTCTTATTTCAAATAGAGTTCAAACCAAAATCACAAGCACGTGAGTGGGTAAACAATTTTACCACTAATGTTACTTTCAGACTGTTTCTTTATTCAGTCCATTTCCACACGTCAATCGTAACATTCTCATTTCAGCTGCATGCAATCCCCTTTACAACCTGCAACACGATTAAATAAACAGCAATACGGACAGCACTACAGAACACTATTGTTGTTCTAACATTTACACCGGTTTGCACTGCGCTGCATTGTCCTGTTCAATGGATCGGTGTTGGAAACGAGAACGGTTATAATTTCCATTTCGGTTGGACATAACACGGAGAGGCGATGTACTGGAAAAAGGTGGCGTAACGCCATGAGTGAAATTGGTGGCAGGTGTATGCATACACGGTTATAGAAAGGTCTGGACGGATAATAAAGGTGCGTCCGCATTTGTATCATTTGCCCGTATCAGATCATCGTCGCGTGGCATGATCGCGTGTCATGATCACGCGTTTGGACGTTGCGCCGATCCGATCGCTTGAAATCCATTTGCTACGCGTATCACACACTTATATCGGAAGAGTGCGGCACGGCACGGTGATACGAGCAAATGATACAAGTGTGGACGCACCTTAACATGTTTAGTTCGATACAACTACAAATATAATGTTTATCCGGACTCGTAGATAATGTCAAAACAAATTATAACAGAAGTAAACAGTTGCTGAGGTATGTTTACAAGCAAATACTATACCATCCATACTATGTACTATTGTAATATATTGTACTGTATATAATACTATAAATGCGAATTCTGTCTGTAACCCTTTCACGCTTGAACCGCTGATCGATTGCGATGAAATTTTGTAACGTGATAGTTTGTGTCCCGGGAAGTACATGCGGTGGTTTTTATTCCGGAAATCATTCACAAAAACAGGCTAACGCGAGCGAACCCGCGGGGGGATGCTCATTACGTTTAAAGAAAACCCAATTGAATCACATTATGATGTCAATATTTGATAATGTGCATTAATTATTATTTTATTTACACATTAGTCATTAAAGACTGCATTAACTACGTACATATTATTTTTTCTGAAACTTTTCAACGTACCTTAAGACATGAGGGTTCTTACAAGCGCTCACACACATCTAAACGGAAATTTCGAATGCACCTATAAAATACCCGCTAAAGATGTGTTAGCTCACGAGTCAATGATACAAATGAACTGCATATATCATTTGGTTTAGCTCAATCGCTCTTTCGCTCACTGAAGATGCAAGTCGCTCAGTATCTCATATATATCAGTATTACTTGATCACTCGCGCTCATGATTGAAATGAATGTGTCGAACCGACCAAGCCTAACTAAAGAGTCGAGGAGAATCAATTTATTTTTTATTATTATTATAAAACGTATTCTATTACTATAAAAAACAATTTCCATAATATTTTATAACCAATATGGTTACAAAACTCGGTGTATCGTTATTAGGTACTCGCTGTCACGCTCCCACTCAATTGCAAATGAACCAGAATGAACAAACAAGGCAATCAATCTGATTGATTGACATCTCTTTCTCCACTCACTGGTGAACTATATAGTATACAGATCTACTGCGCAGAATGAGCTAAATGAGTGATACATATCTATCTCAGTGAGCGAAAGATATGAATCAATGTTTGAATTTTCAATTCAGTGATATGATTTGCGCATCTCTAAAAGCCGCGTCAATTACAAAAAGAAGCGCTAGCAGCGTTTAGTGCTTCCCATAAATCAGCTTCCATCGTGTACTGCATTTCATGCGATCAAATACAGTCCTCTCTCTTACAACTTGCACCATGTGTCTTAGCCCTAAGACACACCCCAGGATTTTACGGAGACTTGTTCCCATAGACAAATATGCCGGGCATGTTTCTATTTGTCAGCAAACAACAGATGTCGCGCGAGCTGTATATTTGCTCGTAATACACCCTCGTCGGACGCACTCTGGCACGTCGAACAAGGCTTTAATAGCACCGCTGTTACTGTCGTAGCTTTGGAATAACTACACGAAAAATATATCTATTAAATATAATGTCATCTAGTAACGGCATTTGTCAAATTGTATACTAAAATTGAGACTTATTTTTGATGCTGACTGTACTCATAACACAAACCTTATGAGCTTATGAATTGAGAGTATAACATTCAGAAAATTATCCTATACTATTTATTTATTTATTAGAGGGCGCCCCAGAAATTTCGTTCGCGGAAAAGGACAAAGTCATAACCCTCATTTTTACTACAGCCGCGTAAAAAGTATCCTCTGCCTGGGTAAAAAGTAACCCTCTGTAAATGGCTAGCTACCAGATCCAGTTGGCAAGATCTACAAATATGAATTTGTCCTCTAGTAGTTAACATCTCTGAATTTCTTGTATTTCTACTTTTCTTATGAAATAACTGTTTATGATTATGAATTATGATATATCGCTCAATAGACAGCTTTAGCGAAGCTATTAGAAAACTCCGCATTTATATCCTCCTAAAAAGGGCTTATAAACAATAATGTCATCCTGTGACAACAAATCGCCAGGTTGTGCAAGACTTTATTAAAACGGGATCTTATCGCAGCACCGCCACCACCACCTTAAACTTCCAATAAAATCAATATACATATTTTTAAAATGTGTCCTTGGCAGTAACAAGTGATGAACACCTACGGGCGAGTGAGGGTTTAACCCTCCTTGCGCCTCACCGGCTCTAAGGGACCGTTGCCCTTCGATGTTATTTTAACTCGCGTCCCGGTCGTTACGTTACGCCGGTAAATATTTAACACCGCGATCGATTTTACCGATCGCTTAGGTAATCGGCCTTGCAAGACCAACTTTACACGATAAATAATTAACATTATAGGCCGAGCCACCCCGAATGCGTGTGCGTGACGTGCGCGTGGCGTATGCGTTGTAAAGTACGATACCTCATAAGAGATGAAACACCGGTTGCGTGACGTCTGCGTACGCACACGCATCCGGTGTGACTCGGCCTTATGTTGGACTCCCTACAGACTAATCTCGTGCAATACACTCGAAACCCTCCCATTAGAGCAGTCCGGTAAAATTACTACTTATTTGAAATCTGACTATGAACCGAATGACTGTCGTACGATCCATATAGACACAAAGGCTCTGCCCTACCCCTTCCCTGAACGACCATGACTCAAAGAGAAACTGCATGTCTACCCAGAAGCCCTGAACAACCATGGCGCCTTATAGGCACAGAAAAACTGCCTACCTTGAGCAAAAACCCGTGTGCACGTGTGCACTGAACCAAGGACTACGAGAATGAACAAGTTATCAAACAAATATGCACGTACAGTGACTAATTCTTCCTTGATCGACAGCTAATAATGAAATTGGATGACATCAGCCTGGTTCGCCAGCCATATGCATTCAAAATTGCTGATCTGTCCGCTGAGTCACATATTATACCCAATTTGAATTAGTATTCACGCTTGTTTGAGCAAACAGAAAATGTACAGAACGAGATCTTACTTCAATATCATTAGCATAGTCAGACTGTCGAAATAATGCGGCTGGTAATACTGCATTATAATCTGCGACCTTTTTTAATAAGTAGAATTGTTGCATTTTTTTTTAGAAAACCATTTGGACTTCATTCGCTGGTGACCCTACCGACTCTATCTATTCCTCAGCGGTGAAAGCCTAAATACATGCCTGTAATGTCTTTATCTTATTAGCGACGATTGACGATTAAGGAGCTTTGAATTAGAGCTACGGATCCCAGAATTAGTGGTGGTAGAAATTCATGCAGGTTTCGCCAAGAAAGCTACCACCATTTTACTTATTGGTCAGACGTCAATCAACAATTTTTGAACTGCTGTGCTTCAAGGGTTAGACAATCGGTGAAATACTATCATAGAGGTATTGCATTTTCAAAGTCCTACTATCAGGTATCAAAGGGCAATGGAGCGAGCTATGCTCAGTGTATCCTCGGTGGTCGAATTGGAAACGATGAGATCCGCGGAAGAACCAAGGTTATCGACATAGCTCAAAGAGTTGCTAAACTTAAGTGGCAGTGGGCGAGGCACATTGCTCGTAGAACCGATGGCCGCTGGGGCAGAAAGGTTCTCGAGTGGCGACCGCGTACAGATGGACCCATGAGCTGGTGAAGATCGAGGAAAACCGTTGGATGAGAGCGGAGCCCGACTAGTCGTTATGGAGATTCTTGGGGTAGGCATATTTCCAGCAGTGAAAGTCCTTGGGCTGTTATGATGATGATGACTTTCAGGTGGCCATCCCGCTACTTCACCTACTTCATAGAGAGGCACGTCACGATCGCACTAAAAGCCGCACATTCGTGTCTGGCTAGTTATCTATTTAGATGTCCACACGTCGCCGCGCCGACTGGGGCGTGGAGAATCTGATCGCCTCGCCAGTGTGGACCACTTTCCTCGAACTTTCCATGAATCCGGCGACGGCCTCTTTTCCCCACAAGCTTCGATGAAAGTACTGGCCAATTATAGCAATTTAAATCATCGACAATATCTCATATTACGCTGCGTCATTGATTCAAATTTATATGTATTTACTCTGGAGTAAGACGGTGAAATTGGCAAAACAGGGTCTTGAAGCAAGATGCCTAGGTAGATACCACCAACTTGCTTATTACTGCTGTAACACATCATTACATTGTTTTATTCTGTAATGACAGGGAACATTATCGTCCTCAGACGTCAATCTATCTTTGCTTTAGAAGTTCCTACTTTTATAACATTTTTTTTTGCTATATAATACCCTCGGTGCTTGAAGATACTTCAAACCAGATTCTGTGTCAAAATACTCCATTATGAAATAATTATGAAATAATGATCGCAAGGGCACTTTTACAAGTCTGAGTGTACGGCTTTCTCAACAGTACGTTTTTTTTTCTAAATAACTCTTGTTTTACAATATTTGTACATAGCCTATCCTAAATATATGTTTTAAGTTTAAACTCAATGCGTCGTTCTGCAAGAAACCACACCAAAAGTTATAAAAGTAAAAAGCAAACAATGATTAAAAAAAACAACTTACGTACGATAGATATAATTATTAAGTTTGTACGAAAATACAGGCTTGTGACGTCACAGTTAAAATATTTTTGTAACATTGAATATACTTTAAGTGCGATAATTGGTGACCGTTTCCTTTATTACCTGTATTTTCAAATGTTTCATCGTCAAATATAGCATCGCTTGTTGCATGTTAGTTGTTTGTTGGTGAAGTGTGAAACTAATTGCAAATGCAGACCATTATCAACAAATTCTACGTTTGGAATTCTTCCCCACAACTTCTCTCGTTTACGGCTGCCAATTATTGCAATTAAAGCTGTAACACTATTAAACGTTTCGCCGGGTCACGAATCTGATCCGAATCTAACACAACTCGAGTAATTTTGGGCCATTAAATACCCCGAATCGTCCAAAAGTACAGTGAACTCAGACGAGATAATAATCTCATCCAGAATTCAATTATAAAGGATTGGAATCCAATTTAAATTTATGACGTGGATTACGCCGGACCGTACGTGGCAAGTTATAAAGGACTATCATTCCAAGCTTAGGATAATAGTCTAGAGAATTTGATTAACATTTTAAGAATGACCGGTGACAGGACTCAGGGGCGTTGACTTTACATGATTTGGCGGCTTTAGGAAATACATGTTTGTTTCAGTGGAGCCTGTGGTGTTAACATGTCCAAAAATATATGTTTTCATTGCCCTAGCCTAAGATCAATATCAGAATTTGAAGTCCAAAAAAGTCTATCTCTGTACCTTAAGTCTCGATATTTCACATATGAAAGAAATAATCAGAGGGGTTACTCCGAAACTCAAAATTCGAAGTTCGTAACGTGCCGTCCCTCTCGCTCTCATGTTAAGCTATTTGAGTGAGCGGGATGGCCCCATACGAACTTCGTTTTTCGGGTTTCGGAGTAGCCCCTCAGGCAGACACATATTGACGCACACTAGAATAATTCATAAACAAAACTCTTCGCTTACCAACTCATCCATGGAAGAAACTTTCACTCGTGGACTTGACCATAAAAGTGTACAAATATGTAAGAGTAAACATGTTTGCCTCATTGCTCGGATATAAATTTCAAAAGTATCTAACCTACTTTAGCTGTACATTAAATTCAGGCATACGTCCAAACTCACCTGCCTTTTAAACTAGCTTTCAAAATGTCTAGCTAAGTGGCGACTAGAGGATAGAGGATAAGATTAATGCCAATTACTTTTACAATTTTCTCCTCTTGGGAAACGCCGTAGAGTCAGACTTGTAAAAGTGCCCTTGCGGCCTACTTATAGAATAAAGATCATTATTTCATTAATAGAACAAAGACATTCTAGAACCCACATCTAGTATCTGTATTCGGTTCACAAAATTCCCCGGCCATGCGCGTTTTATGAGCCACCTGTGAGTCATGGTGCCGGCCGTTAGACTCCCGTTTTGGCCTGCTCACACAAAAAGACAGCATCTCAATAGAAAAAGTATGTCGTTTAGGACCTCCTGTGTAGCGAGGAGCGAGCTTTAAGTGAATTCGAAGGGGAACAGACGAAGGTCGAACGCGTAATGGCTACAAACGTTTCTTAGATCGCCTTCAATTGGGTCAAACTTCCATTATAGATAAACGAAAAGATAAGACGCCTCGTAACAAGATAATAGAGAAACTCAAGAAACTGTGAGGGAGTGATTGCCCCTATTGGTCATTCCATGCAAAGGTAAATTCGTGATCTATGACTATGAATGAAACAATTTGCTGGGTGTTAGCGTAGATTGATGCCTTTATGCGTTTCTGTTTATAGATGATATTGTAAGTTCTATAGAGCAGTGTTTGAAAGAAAAACTGTTCGACCCTTCCCACTTGTGTCATGTTCTTATTACGGTTTCAATTTAAAGGGATAGTTTTTTAAGTAGCTGCGACTGAAACGATATAGAAAAGGGCGACCTAGCCGACGTATTTGAAAATAGTGCGATGGAATATTATATTTTCATACTTAATTATGTATAACTAGACGGTGAATATCATTGTAATGCTCTTACATCACACCAAGAGGTTATCGCCGTAGTAACGGGATGGGTCGTGTGTTGCATGACAATGGTTTAACTACTCAGAGTCAACATGACATAAGTAATTATAATTTGCTTGTTAAACAGGCCCTTTTATATAAACAGGACAGGATTGGGAGCATTATGGTGGTTCTAATGCGTGAGGCGCGGACGTCGTTTCATTTCCCAGACTGTCATGAAAGATATATATTTTATATTGGTTGGAATGCTAATAAGCTAAAGCATAAACTTAATGAATTCATGAAACATTCTGTGGAAAAGTAGTGAATTGTGCCGTTAGCTCCGTTATGTCAAGTAAACAGCTCCGCAATTCCAAAAAGTCATATGAGCCAATGACATTCAATTTCTATTTTACTTTTTGCCACTACGTTGCGACAGAGCTCACACGTGAAAGATTCACTCTTCATTGTTTTGAACGATATGAAAAGATATGTAATTTGGGTTAAAGAAATGTTTTTGCTTAACCCGTCTAAAGAAAAAATAATAATACAGGATTTTTTTTAGACAAATAAATAATTATAGGCCTATTATAGGCCTATGGTAAGCTCAATAAGGCTTGTTTTATGGGTACTAGACGGCGATATATTTAATAAATATATTTACTTATAGTTCTATACATAGAAAACATCCAAGACTCAGGTACAAATATTTACGCTCATCACACAAATATTTGCCCTTACCGGGATTTGAACCCAGGGCCTTCAGTTTCGCAGGCAACGTTACTCCCGCCGCGCCGATCGTCAAACAAAATATTTAATATAATAAAATAACTTTTAAAGCCCCTTACAGTACTTATCAAACAACCCACTGCACCTAACTACCCTTGCAGTCGCAACAACAGTTTTGTAAAAAGGCCAAAAACAAAAGACGATCAGTGGCATTATATCATGGCTTACTACCATTATCTATTAGAAGGAAATCTTGTCAAAGGCCACAAGAATACAGGGGTAACAATATACGGCAGAAAGTGTGTCAGTGAGGAAATGCTAACACCGTGTCAGGGCACCGGCGTCCCGGGTCCCAAGGGGTGTCGCGGTGGTCACGTGGCTTCGAACCCCGAGGTTTTATTCGACCGTGTGATTTGTTTGAACGGCACTTTGGCAAAACTATTCGACAGATACTACATTCAATATGACATGACCACCTACGCGCAGCGTAGCTACAGTTAAATTGAAATGAAAATTACTTTACTGCAAGATTTTGAAACATTCACATTGGTGAAGGTGTTAACATATTTTGGAAGCACATTTGAGCATGCAATATGTAGTGGGTTTCATTTGATTGACTTAATTTAACGTGAGGCTAATTGTGTACTTGTATTTTTGTAGTGTCCCTCATTAATTACTTGCATAATTAGGTACAGACAGCAAATTAAATTTTGAACCTGTGAGATGAATACAAGCAAGTCAATATCCGCAAAAAACGGCTGGAATAAACTTCTTATTTACGGTATTACATAGATCGGGTAATTCATGTTAGGTAATGACAATGACAGATAAATTCAATATAATCAATCATCTATATAATTTATTTTTGTATAACACTTGCAATCTTCAAGTAAATTATCTATCACTGACCTTGAAATTACAATATAACGTTTAAATAAATATTGAGTAATGTGTAAATATTTGTTCAGGTTGTGACTAATTTAAATAAATTAGCCAATGACGTAGCAACGATTAACTCTAGATACATAATTTCGGCCAATACCGCACCTCCCGTATGGTCTAGTGGCTAGGATACCTGGCTTTCACCCAGGAGGCTCGGGTTCGATTCCCGGTACGGGAATATACTTTTTTTAATTTTATTATTATTTATCTTATTTTGGCGAGCGATATACACGTATCTGTTTTTTATATAAAAAAAATTGCTTTTGCGTATAATTTAATCAACTCGCCTTAGAGCACAATTCATTTCACGAATTACGTGACCAGCGCTTTTTGCAACCCTCATAAGGAAAATAACGTACAAACATAAAACTTGGTCACACAAATAGAACATAGCATTTAATTTACATGTACTTATCAGACTCATTTCCAGTGGTCGGGTAGATTACATTACAATATCATCTTGCACAGTATCAAAGGTAAGTAAAAAAAATCCTCTTCAAATTCTTTCATAGAGGTCTCAATTTATACTATAGTGCACCTCAATGACGCAAAGAAATATGTTTCATTTTTATTATTCATAAACTGACCAGCGATTTTCATGTTCTTTCAGCGCGCAGCGGTTTAGGCCTTATATTGTCAGACAATTATTTACATGTTACTATTCTACTCGTATACGTAAATAAGTATTACTTACGGGGCTCCAAGCGAAAATGTACGATGTTCCATAGTTTTTGCTGTGTTTTTAGTCCCTGGAATAGTGATAATAATGAACACTTTCTGGCAATCGGAATTTAAATATATTTTGTGTATTTAATTATGAACTTTTACACAGAAGTCTATAAAAATAACGATTGCGTATGTAGTAAATCAATGAACGTGTAATAGACTGAAAACCTATGCCTAATTGTTCATTATGAAAACATCTAACACGCCGAGCAAGAATTTTAAATTAAAAGTGTATACTTTAAGAAAAGTAGCAAAAACTGGTTTTCCGTCGTAAAAATAACAAAGTTTGCAGGCGTTTATCCTGGTTTTGGTTACTCATGGAGATAAATTGAAACAGTATATTGGTATAGACGGTCGTTGTTAACACGATAAGACATATACAACACAGAACTGTGAAGAGCTACGAAGGTCATTCAGACCTGTAAGCCCAAAGCCCCTTAAGAGTCCCCGGTAAGCTCGGTTCTCCATACAAACGTAGTTACGCTCTCATTTTAAGACGACTTGCTCGTTTGCTCTGAAACTTTGTACTTTTAAGGTATATGCAGGCCTGTAATTAGTTTATGTAGCATCAGATACCATAGTAAAAAAAATACAGTGAATTTAAGTTTTTCATACAAAACTTTTTTTGCTGTATTTCGTTTGTTTTATGAACTGGAGCCAAATAAATTACAAGCCTAGATATACCTCATGTCATTGTATATGCAAAGTTTCGTTACAATCCAACACGTTGTTTTAAAATGAGAACGAAACTCCGTTTGTACATGAAGGTGAAATTCGGCCGAGCTTGCTGGGGTCTCTTAAAAGCAATATATGGATACTAATGTCTATTACACTTTATTGGACTTCTCTAACCTATTTCTGTGCCCCATATCTCTACTTTATCCCCCGGTCATCGATAATAAAATATCAGACTGGGGCTCCGTCCCCGCGTAAAAGCCATCACTTTCCATTACGCCATATCTCGCTTCATAACACAATATCATCCGTTGACAACGTTTTATAGTTGGATGGTACCGAATAGGAATGATATCAAATTTCCTTTATGTAGATTTTTCACAAATAGCTGTTTCTACAACTGGCTAAAGATTTGCCACATATTAATCATGGAAAATAAGAAAAATGATTCTTTGTACCAATAATGGTTAAAACGTAAAGTGGCTGCAATGATACGTACATGCATACTAACGTAAAACAAAACAAAAATTCAGGCACCTCCAAATAGCCTATTTCTATTCACTGTACCTATGTACTGACATTTCATTTATAACAACCCGACAAAAATACGTTCTCGTTTCCAAATATGAAAAGAGTAAGTATTATTCTCGTCTTCAATTCAATTAGGGCCAATTACGAGGGCTGCTATTTATATATCCGGAAACCGGGATTACAATCTTCTTAAATAGCATATTTGACCGCCATGGTAAAATTTGAACTTTTTTAAGTATATAAGGTATATTTTTTCTTCCTTATTAACGCTCGTGTTTTGTTTTTGACGGGTTTTAAATGTCATCTCGCAGCAAGAATGGAACTCACTCGTGAAAATATTCGTGCTATGATTTATTATGATTTTCGGCGTGGTTTAACGCAACAACAGTGCATAGATCAACTAACTTCAACTTTTGGTGATGAAGCCCCATCTAAAACTACTGTGTATCACTGGTTTAGTGAGTTCAATCGTGGACGTAGTATGCTTACGGACGAAGTTAAGGCAGGTCGCCCGAAATCGGTCGTTGTACAACAAAATATCGAGGCTGTGCGAAAACTTATAATGGACGACCGACATGTTACGTACCGCGAGATAGAGGCGACTCTGGGTATTTCTATGACCAGCATTAATAGCATATTACATAATTATTTGGCTGTAAAAAAAATTTGTTCGCGTTGGATACCCCACAACTTAACAAATGAGCAAAAACATGCTCGCGTCGAATGGTGCAATAAAATGTTAAAAAAATATAACCGTGGTGACTCAAAAGCCGTTTATAACATCTATACAGGTGACGAATCCTGGATCTATGCATACGATCCCGAAACGAAGCAACAATCAACGGTATGGGTGTTTCAAAATGAGCCGAACCCTACGAAAGTTACTCGTGCAAAAAGTACATTGAAACAAATGGTGGCCTGCTTCTTCGGTATTAATGGCCATGTAGCTACAGTGCCACTAGAAAACCGTAGAACGGTTAATTCAGAGTGGTACACGACCATTTGCTTACCAGAAGTATTTGAACAAATTCGTAAAACTAACCAGCGACGAAGAATCATTCTTCATCATGACAATGCCAGCTGTCATACGTCACGCGAAACAACTCTATTTTTGGAGGGTCAAAATGTGGAATTAACGGGTCATCCGCCGTACAGCCCTGACTTGGCACCCAACGATTTTTATTTATTTCCAAATATAAAGAATAAATTACGCGGTCAACGATTTTCGACCGCTGAAGATGCTGTCGACGCATTCAAACAACACGTTATGGAGGTACCTCAGGCGGAGTGGCAGAAGTGCTTTAAAAATTGGTTCACGCGAATGCAAAAGTGCATAGATCATCAAGGGGAATACTTTGAAAAACAATAAAACTATTTTCAGCCGTGTACGTTTGTTTGTTTTTTTGTTTCCGGATATATAAGTAGCAACCCTCGTAGTTCGCAACAAATATGGCGTTATTATTTACGCCGGATTCCGAGACGTCAAATCGCGTTCATGCGTCATCAATTAACTATAATTTTCAGTAGTGATCTCCAATAAAGGGCTGCCACAATAGGTCAAATCCGTTCGAAGCGACACACCGCAAATCAACTTTAATAAAACCATAATTTTCAATGGACTCTTTCCTTAAAGCGAAAACCAACAAGCGTGTATACCTTATACGGGAAATATTTAACACAAGTAACAGGATAATGAAGGAAACTGACATAATCCGTGGTGAATATTAACAAAATGTTAAACACAATGACAGCTAATGACTACCTAACTTCAAAGAAGTTTCTAATAGGGAATATGCATGAATTTTAATTTTTGCTTTATTAAAAGCTCATTCATGTAACAAACAGTAGACAAGAATGATTTTTCGAATTACTATAAAAATAACCAAGATATAAGCCATCAAACATTTCATTCCATCGTTTTCTAGAAAATCAGAATTTAATATGGAGTTTATATAGCCGGAGTGCACTATGTATGACGTAACAGTGCACGTCGGACCTCTGTCTAATTAGTAGTTTAAAATGTCTATATCTTGCTTATTTCTTGGCCGATTTAAATTTCACATTTTGCAATCGTTTTTACGGTATTTTGATATTTAGTTAAGAAAAGCGATAAAAAAATTCATGCATGTACCCTATTAGCGCTCCTAATTTTATGAGGTATATCTTGTAAGTATTGGCTAGACATAGTGCAGAACACCATTCCCAAGGCCCTACATTATACACCAAACTGGCCCCAACCGGCCTGTCTACCTACCGAGCATTTCACATTACATTACAATCACTCTCAATGAAAAACGCACCCTATACCCAGCACTGTTAAATTGGCTATACATCGACCTGTTTAGCTCACTTCATAAACGCCGATGACTCATAGCTGACTTTAAGTTTCTTTCATCTTGCTATGCACTCGGCGCAGTAAAAAGCAGACTTAGATCGACGGTAATAGAGATGATAAAGAACGCATTGTCGCACAAGAGCTGAAAGGCAGTTGTTACAGAACTGTTAGAAGCAGCTGCGGCCGGCGATCTAGTTCGTTGGAACGTGATCCAGTGACCGGGTTGACTTAAGTGTCTAGTCTAACATAACTTGTCTATCCAATGTATAAAGACCCGTGACCTTTATATGCAGCCTGTGCCGGAAACACACGTGTGACTCCTCTGGTGTTGCAGGTGTCTATGGGTGACGGTGGGCGCTGGCGATCCGTCCGCTCGTTTGCCCCCTATAACATATAAAAAAAATTATAACTGCTTCCGTAAAGGAAACTTGGTCCGAGTTTGACATTTCAGTACTGACTCCGCCACAATTACGGCACTGCTGACGACCCGTTTACCGCGACGAATTGCTTCACTAACGAGACTACAGTCAACTTTGCTGTAACCGTTCATGACGAGGCACTAAACTGAGAGTCTTGTTTATTTAGTAAAATTGGGGCACTTTGAAGGGTGGCTTGACTGTCTGCAAATAGCCAGAGTTGAGCAAGTGCATGTCCCAGATATCTCGTACAAGTCGAAAAGCCACATGAGCGTTGGAACGGAAAACCTTTAAGCCCTTTTGTTTCATGGCCTGGTAGCGCAATGGCAATGAGCCGATTTATTGGCGCCCGCCATACACACGAGAGACAATGAGTGTTACTGTTACGCAAGAACGCTTGCATGTGTCGACGCCAATAGCTTTATAGTCACAGTAAACTAACGAGGTGTAGCAATTTCCGCAGATCTTAATCAAAATCTAATAATGCCCGCCATGTAAACTGAAGACCAGCTCGAATTGAGAATGTTTCAGGTAAAGCGCAACAGCACTCACGTACAGCAAAAGTATTCCTCCTGCCTCTCGTTTGTATGGAAGAGCTCACACCTGTCTAATAAACCGCCCCCTATTAACGCGTTTGACGGTCGGAATCAGAATCAAGTGTCATGATACGGTATGGGCTATTACAGTTGATTCGGATACCAATTGACAAAATTTCTTTAGGCAATAACCCCACGGTCGTACGATATCATGAACGCCAGTATTCATAACAATCATAACGAAATCGCACGCACTACTCATTCTCCATCGATTTGACCTACATTTTACAAATCCCGCACCGCGGGACATTCTGGAGCGATGTGGAAACCAGAGCGCATATGTGCACAGCTGTTGAGACACCACCGAAGATTTGTCAATCAGGCGCGCCCTGCGCCCGCGCTATTCGCACCACACTAGGGACAGATCGATGGATTCAGTCAGCCACGGAGCTTAAGCTTATCAATTACGCAAGTAGCTGGTTGATTTTGTCGCAGTGAGTTGACATTAAGGTAGTTTATGTAATTAGTAACAGTGATATGATAAAATATTAAAATGATCAGTGTTTTTCCTTTAAATATCATATAGGCCTTTTGTACAATAAGTTTTCTTTTGTGCAATAAAGATTAAAGAAATAAATAAATAAATAAATCATCGTTCATGATTCATGAAGTACCTTTTTATAGTGATGAAGATGATACTTCTGCCAACTAAGAGGTAATCTTCATTTAATTCTCATGTTCTATAATCCTGCGTTTTGGGGTGTCTTTTGGAATTCGACGTACATGTCACAAATCCTGCATCGCGGGACATTATGGAGCGTTGCGGAAACCAAAGCGCATCTGTGAACAGCTGAGGGGTCGGGCAATGCCGGCGATGTGTCAATCGGGCGCACCCTGCGCCCGCGCCATTCATACAACAATGGAAACAGATCGACGGATACAGTCAGCCATGGAACTGAAAAGCTTATCATTTTCGTAAACAACTGGTAATTGATTTCGTCGCAGTGAGTCAACGACAAGGCAGCGGTGTATGTAAACGCAGCTATAAAGCATTGAAATGGTCAGCGTTACTGACGTTGAGTGAACGGGTACGAACGGAACTTATTTGCCTTAAAATATCATGTGATTAGTTCCGCCTGTTGTTTACCTGTAATCTCGTAACGCGTCGAGTTTAGACAACAGAGCTAAATTGGCTGCAAAACGACCTACGAAGCTGGCGATGCCAAGTTGGAATCCCAACAAAGGCAGGTATTTATGTGATGAACACGAAGAAGTTTTGTTCCTGGGTCTTGAATGTTTCGTTGGTATATCGTCTCTAGTACAGTCGGTGCCCTCACATAAGTATCAAGGCATACATAGACTTCTATACTATTATGAAGTTGTAAAAGTGAAATGTACAGAACATTGAAGATATTTTCAAAGTAATGGCTTTAACAGACTATGTGGAGGTCACTGAATCGACAAATATTTTGTATGGATTTATTTTTGAATGTTACGTTGTGGCTTCATCACGCTACAACGGCTATCCAGATTTCAATTATTTCTGGTACACGGGTAGCGGGGTCTATACAGATGGTCATAGGATACTTTTTACCCGACTATGCTGAAACAAAGAAGAGGGTTATGGCTTAATTCTCCTCCACGAACGATGTTGCCTGCATAGGAGCCTGGATGCTTGTACGCATTGCTTAATTTGGGACTAGGTAGATTAGTGTAAGATTGTCCCAGTTAATCCTTTTTGTAATTCTCTTTATGTGTAGCTGACGTGCACAATGTATTGATAAACGTTAGATACAACCGAAAATTCATTTGCGCTTCAATAAAAGGATGATACCAATGATGGAAATATAAATTTGCATGTAGTGTGTCCCTCTGTCCCGTATAAATAGAATCAGTTGCGCGCCGGTGCCGGTTGCAATTGATTCGACCTCCGCGCTCCCCTCGCTGATGGATGAATAGTTTAGCGACTGAACAACCATTGTTAGTTTTCGCATCTGTAACCGTTAAGTTTTAAAGGACGTTTACACTGTCGTGTTTTTGCAGAAAAGTTTTCAATTCTCTATCATCATTGAATTGTATCCGTATTTCACCAGTAAGGTGCGTTGGGGTAAGACGGAAGTATGGTAAGACTGAAATTTTACTCTTAAAGGCGTTGAAATACGGTCGAGTTTTCGAATTTTCACATACCTCCATCTTACCCCAACGCACCCTATGTATAATTAATGAATCGAACATGAAAATCTGAAGGCCTCCGAATATGAAACTTGATAGTATTTCGACGTCTATATTTGCACCTGTAGGTATATGTAGTTGCTGAAGTTAAACATGAAAGCAACGCCAAGAATAAAAAAATATCAAAAGAGGACAAGTTCATAAGATTAGACAGACGTAGGGATCATCAAATACAGATCGACAATAGGATTCGTAATTTTTCTTTACTTTGATGTAACAATGGCCGATTCCGAACCGTAGCTCATGACCATGAGTTGAAATTCCCTAACAAATCTCATCCTTCAACGCAATGACACAAAACTCTGTCCTCATTTGGGGTAGCACTTCTTGCTCCTTATAATTCAATGCTCATACTCCCGAAATATGCACGCAATGCACCGATAGTAAGCGGGTCGAGTGGGAGCGGTCGTCGCAATGCAGGTGCGACCCAGATTGCAGCCTGGCCCTTCGCGACCAGGGTTCGCAGGTCATGCCGCAGAGAACTATCAATCATCACAGCATAGAATAAAACCCTTCGTGCCTCGTAGACGCAGCTGTGACCTAGATTCAAGCCATTGGTAGAATAGTGTTTGCGACTCAACGTATTGTATAGGGCCATTGAAACTATAAAGAATTAACTATAAATGCCAAATGCAGGTGTGACCTAAATTTAGTAGGTGAATACAGCAAGATTCCTAGGTCTTACGCATGGATTACAGAATAAGGCTCAATTTCAAACGGCTCTGTTAGTTATTAAAGACTGATCACTCCTCATAATGTCGACATTCGACAGGGGTAATTAGCAGTAAGTAGCTTTGGCCCGTAATAACAGGTTATGATTTTAAAAATGTTTATAGGTACTGTAGATTAGCAATCTGAAGTAAATTGAGCAGCACCTTATGACTTTCATATTTATGCGACCTGTTAATAAATAGCCGTAATTTACCGGCCTGGGAAACGCCAAAAACAAAAATAAGAGTCTCAAGAAGATAACATTACAGTGCACATGTACGGGGTAAAAACATATTTATCTCTCAAAATTGTCACCTCATTAGTACTTCTAAACTGTGATTTATTTACTACTAGCTTCTGCCCGCGACTTCGTCCGCCTTAAATTCGTTAATCGCGGATAAGAGTATTTTTCCGGGATAAAAAATAGCCTATGTCCTTCCCCGGGACTTAAACTATCTCCATACCAAATTTCATCCAAATCGGTTTAGCTAACAACTCTAGTTACTTAAGTTTACTAACAAATTTGGATCATGTTGTCTGAAATAAAAAACTTTGAATTTGAATTTGAATTAGCGGTTTAAGCGTGAAGAGGTAACAGACAGACAGACAGACACACTTTCGCATTTATAATATTAGTATGGATGGGACAAGGCGACGCTGAATACGTGAAACGTATGAAATCCCTATCCGATTTGACTTGTATGGTTTCGTAACAACGTAAACACGGAGAGCCGGCAGAATTTACATGAGCAAATGCAGTGTACCCACTGACCCGTTCTAACTAAATGCAATTGGGTCACCACTCTGAGCTCGGAAACTAAAGCTCGCCCTAAGAGGTTTTTTGCTCGAATGCAGTATAACAACAAAACATGTGGTTCATTAAACTCGGCATGGGGCAATATGTGTCAACGCTAATGAGCTCTCGCGCAAGCGATAACGGTCGCAGACGCGTCAATTCATGGGATTCACGTGAAAACCTCGATAGTGAAAACGCGAGGTTAAAAATAAGCAATGTTTACGCTGGAAAATGAGGAAATACTGAAAATCATGTATGCGAAGGCTCTTTGTTTGAAATATAACATTGATTAAAAAAAATCACAAATATATAATTATATACTAATCCAACCAGGTCAAACAACGTACAGAATTAGTTCTCGATGACGTATCAACGCGGTTTTTACACGATGACGACGCACTGAAAAACGCTTTCCTTTACGCATCTCCTGAAAAAGTACTAGGCGAGCATGAGTAGCGAGCAGTCATTGTTATCAGCGATGGCGCCGGAGGGCGGAGCGACGCGGGGCGGGGGCGGACGGCCTTATCGTGACGTCGCGCGCATCTGTGCTAACTATACAGTGTTGATATCTTATCAGCGACGACACTCGAGCGCAGCGATCCTTGTCACAACGCAAACTGCTGCTCGCCTATGGGAGCCTAGTATTCTCTATGAAATTTCCTCAAATTTCAGCGGAATTCTGTAATTTTAGGTAAATTAGGTGAAATTCAAATAAACGTTTTATTAAAAACAAAGCATTCCATTACCGAACTACACTACACTACTAGCGTATTTGAATTTACGAGACAATACATATACCTACTATTTACCATAACAAGGCAATGTAAATAACACGTTTTCAGCTTTTAAATAAACACTTGTTACGAGTACATAATAACGTGACTGGACTGGACACAAGCAGATATTATAGAAAAAAGAAAACAATGAAAGGGGCTATTAACAATCAGTACGGCAATTAACATCCATTCAGCAGTTCACGCTAACCGCACACAACGAACACCATGCCCTTCGGTAGGCTGACTCTAAACACAATTTTTGGAAGTCCATATTATCACAGGTGTTCAACACTAAGGATGCAGACGAGAAAAAAGGAGAGCTATGTATGAATAGACAACGCTTTGAGACGGGACGATGCAACATTACACTTCCGCAGAGTTTGGGCGTCGATAAGCCGTTTGTGAGATAACGGAATTCAGGGGCAACAAGTGGCAACGAGGTCGTGAAAGAAACGTTATGTGTAGATCCAAATAAATATGTCACATGTCCTTAATGTTGCGTCAAAGTAACTTTCCTGTTATACATTTATTTCGTTTTTTGAAAAAAATAAGGTGGATAATCACAACACAACGGTATCCAGTCACTCAAGTCGGGGCTGTGACGGTAATTACCGCCAATGTGAAGGTGAACACACAGCGATAAAGCGGCGGTGGCTTGCAAACATCCGGCGCGTACCGCCGGTATTTGTTTCCAAAAATCACAGCATATAAAAACCAAACGACGCTACATCTCGAAATTTTCATGCTATATGATGTGCGAGTGAATCGGCGACATCCTGTGGACCGCACGTGACGCTGGTCTGTAAATGGCTCAAATGGGTTCGTGAGGTTGTGAGATGAGCTCTGAATACGCCAGACGTAGACGCTGGGACGGAAGCGTGATAAGGCGGCCGATGACCCGCGCTAACCACCGTTGCTACCATCAGTGCACAATCTACAGCATCTATTAGCTGGAAATATTCCATTATGGTAATTGGTAACATCTCCATGTAAACATTTCTTGACAATCACAACCCATTTCTAGAATTCATATGATTCTGAGATTCTGTGAGAAGATGGATGCTGTTTAGACTTTAGTTTTATTTCATGACGCATTGGAAGTCACTGAAATGTCATGTAATACATCGTAAATATTTACGACTACGTCAGCAAATTGTTTACTGAAATGATTATAAAATTTCAAATACGTCATTAAAATACGAAATGTTTTGTAATATAATATAATACAATAATCTCTTAAGTGGTTCTAATAGTCTGTAAACACGGACGGTTTCTTTTACTGCGATAGCGGTAGAATCTTTATAGTCGCTATTAAACAGGGGACATAATGTCAAGCATCAATCGCTTAACGAGTCGACTGTGGAATTTGAAGTACGTCGACTGATAATGTAGGCTGCATCCAATGGAATTTAATGAAGAAACGATTCATTAAACTTACAAACAAAGACGAGCGCCGCACCGCGCACGCTCATCTGATTTAAAGTCCAAACAACTAAACTTGTCGCGACTCGGTAATATCCACAGATTTCCACGTTCTCGGTAAATTTATACAGTGGGGTGATGTTGGAGTTACGATGCGGCGAGGATACGGGCTGGCACACGATAATAGACCGTTTGGGCAGTCAATTAACGCCTCATAACCGGAGCCAGGTGTCCAAACATAGCGCGCGCCCGACACGTGGGGCTGTAACGATGTTGGGAATCAAAACACAAGTTCAAGGGAAACAAACCACCACACATAGTAAACATCTAGAACCAGACTTACCTGTAATTAGTTGGGAGTATTTCGGTCACTTGTGTTAATTGATTTCCGCCATTGCTGTTCCAGAAACGGGGACGGATGCAATTTGGTCTGCCTCTAGACTTACGTGACAAAAGACACTTCCAAGAGCATCCTTTTACGGCAAACACACCCTAGCAGGAGGCAATAAGGGCTTATTTCCCGAAGCCTAAAATAGCTGTACCAACAATCAGGAACGGTGCGATTATCTCGTTCGTATTATAGGTCGACGGTCGACCGCCCACATGTTGATGACATGTATAAGAAAACTGCCTTCGTGAAGATGGTATCAGTGAAGGCTAATAAGACTTTAAGAGTGAGGCATAAATTATAAGTTTAATGACTTAAATTACTGTTTGCTACTAAATAATTATCTCTAAAATGAATAATCGTAGACAGCCAGTTTAATAAAACGCACAATAGTGGTGGGTGGTGGGATTTTGAAGAATAGATCCGGCTTGCTGGTCAGAAAATAGCTGAGAACCGCTGTCGGTGGGAAACCACCAAAACGAACACAATAACTTTCATCCGAATTCAATGTCACCTCGTTTTTACAAAAGCGGTTTTTTCCGCTGAATGCACGAATGGCAATATAACAGATTTAGAGTTGTAACCAGACATATCACCTCTCACTTGGCCTTTCTAATGTCGGAAACATAAAGACTAGTCGTCCGTGTCATTAATTATATCGATCGATAACCACCCAGAGGTCGTTCAACTAGTGCCCCAGTAATCAATGAGTATGCAATTATTAAGAGTTATTAAAGACTACTCGTTTCTATGAAAATCTCACAGCAACTTAAATGTAGAGGATATGCTTATCATGTCTACGACAGTGTATGCAGGGCACGGTTGTTAACTCGAAAGATACTCGAATCCCAACTTAATAATAATGCATGGGTAAAGAAGAGTGTGTTTGTGATACATGCATCGACTATGTTCTTTATAAAGCAAAAAACCTGGCTCACATTTCGTCGCAACACATACAGCCTTGGCACGAAGCCTGAGCACCTACTGGCCTAAATTGGAAAGCCAGCCGAGCGCAAAGCTGCCGGCGTCACTGCCGATCGCTAAGCTAATGACGCGCCGATGACGTGCTGACATACTGCACAACAACACCGAGACAGTGACTCAGGAGTTGACTCCCCAGAAGATTACCAAATTACCTCTTATGCGATGCGATATGTAATTATCTCGGTTATTGTAAAAGTTGCTGTCAAAATTAGTGTTGGGTGGTTGTTCATAGTATGAAATATTCGTCAGTAATATTTCGAAAATATTACTGACGAATATTTCATACTATGATTCTAATTTGACTCTCTTGTTAAGGTTGCAGACACACTTCGTCGGGGGCGCTGTGTGCGGTTTAATTAATTTTAAAGGAAACAATTTGGTGTGTGTGGTATAAACTGGAACAGGAGAAACATAGGATTTATATGAAAATCATGGTGTTCTACCATTACGATCTTCGTAATTTTTAACGTGAATTTAAACATTGTTCATTTCTCAAACCGATTAAGACCAGTTCATGCTGTTTCTAAACAGACCATGAGGCTTCACTCCTAACTTTAGCAGATGAAGTGAAAGGGAAAAGCGTTTAAATATCGGGTTGATATTTAAGTACGTGCCGGGGTCAGAGCGAAAGCAGCGCGAACCAAATGATTTTGATACATGTTTCAACGGAAAGCGAAATAAATTACAAGACATGTAACAAACTGAGGGCTTCGATAGCAAGACGAGAATAATATAGAACTTTCTGGAACACGTTTAATGTATATTATTGAATGGCCTGAAAGGACAAAGCGAGTGAAAGTGCAGAGGGCTCATGTCTGATGAAACAAGGCGCGCATGACGCAAATCTTTATAATCCGGTATCCTCTACCTACTAAAATATAATTGCTCAACTAATTACGAATAAACCTTGGCTTTTGAGAGGCTTCTCGCCTGCGAAATTAACGCTGTTTGTCATTAGGCCGACCGAAAGTTTCCAGCCCTAACTAACCGGCATTGATGGATTCGAATTTGAATTTTCCAACAAGGCGAAGGAATGTAGAAAGTTGCTAATTAGTCAATTAACTACACCATAAAGTAGAGGAAGTGAAGACTGTTTGACACGTGTAGAATACAGAAGTAGAAACGGGTAGCTAGTTCGTTCAGTAATGATGACCTTGCCGAATCTCAATGGTCACGTTATGCGTTTCGACACCCGCTGTTAGTTATGAGCAGAGAAGTATGCGGCGCAATCAAACGTACAAAGGGGTCTATCTCAGGCCGGTTGCAGCAACCGTTGGACCGTTTGTTTTGGCGTGACGCGTTGCAACACTGCGCCAGATTGGAATCTCAATTACCTCGCTGCAACGGTAGTCAATTATCACTTCTCAACGTTTAATATGCACTAGAGAACAAAATTAACAACATCTGATCGTAGAAGAGAAGTGAAAGACGTTTCTTTTAGGCGTGTGCCCTGGCACACTTTAAAAGACGTAGGAGGTTCGTCCTTTTTAAATTCAGTGACTCATCAAGTGAGCATAAGAGGTCGCTTATGATGCAAATCTCAGAGCTCAGATTTATGAAAACCCATACTAGAATGAGGAGATTAGTAAGCTCCACGGAGTTCATCGCTGCATCACTTTGCATAATAAGGAACACTGACGTCAGCATCAAAAGTTGCTTCCAACATGGCCGCTTTCTCAGAACTTTAATAATTTATGAAATGTTCCGAACACCCCGACTAACCAGCAGTTATTATAAAGGCTCTCATACACCACAAATTAAAAATTCACGGAAAAACAACAACAAACAGTATATTTTATTCACAATGTCTTTCGAGAAGAGTCGGTTACCCGAGAATACAAGTATAAGGAAGGTATGTATGAGAATCATAATCAAGGTATAATTAAAAGAAAATTATGGAAATAATCCGATGTTTTCCTCGGCGAAGCGGGTGGGAGAATTACGGCTCGATTACAACAGCCGACGTGGTGATATGATTCCCCACATGAATGAGAAGCGTGGAACTGTGATATGGAAAAAAGCAGCAATATCATGAGAAGTCTATACACGCTTATTATGCTTTACCATATAATGATAGCCGTTGCTGTGGCACTTATGCGTGGGAAACTCTCGCAACGTTTTGAATATAAAATGGAACTGAATTGCTTTATTTAACATAGTAATTGATAAATACATTATGACGTTTCTGAGGTAGGTTTCAAGGAACTTGCTCAAAGCTCAGATGTCGACATATTTCGTCACAATAGATATAAATATATATACGGTGGAGAAGAGATAAATATTAGGACACTAATATAAATAGAGGCACTCCAAATAAAAGTTATGGTGATGGACTTATCTTTGCTTAGGAAATTAAATGACGCCTCGTGTCAATGAGTTATCAATAAGTAAGTCACTTTATATACTATTATAAAATTGTAAAAATGAAATGTCTGTACACATTGAAAATATAAAAAAATAAAAAATTCTAACGGACTGTTGTTCACTAAATTGTTTTTATTTTATTTTATGTAAGGGTCGTTGTGGCTTCATCAAGACAAATTGGCTAAACGGATTTCAAATTTTTTTTGGTACACGGGTAGCGGGGTTAACATATGGTTATTAGATAATTTTTATCCGGCTATACTTTTTCTCCTCCGCGGACGAAGTTTCGGGCACCTCCTTAGTATTTCCTATATACAATTACTAGCTTCTGCCCGCGACTTCGTCCGCCATAAATTCGTTTATCGCGGATAAGGGTATTTTCCGGGAAAAAAAAGTAGTTTATGTTCCCCGGGACTCAAACTATCTCCATACCAAATTTCATCCAAATCGGTTCAGCGGTTTAAGCGTGAAGAGGTGACAGACAGACAGACAGACACACTTTCACATTATAATATTAGTATGGATATCGTCGCCTAGTACCCATAGTACAAGCTTTGCTTAGTTTGGAACTAGGTCGATTTGTATAAGATTGTCCCTGATATTTATTTATTTATAAATACAGTGTGCACCGTGACGTCAGCTATAGCTACATAAAGAGTTTGAGAACATTATGTTCTCATACATATATGCATGGAATCACGCCTCTTTTCCATGGGGTTAGACAGAGACAAGATATATCCACTTACTACGAAATTTGCATACCTCTTTCGCGTAGGCAACTTTCATTTCATTAAATTACTCCTGACCTAGCCTCACTTTAAAATGTTCTCTTTGATGTAGGAATGTCGTACGTTGGTCTTCCTCTTCGAATATTTCCGGTCACACTCGCTTCATATATACTTTTCGATAATCTTCTTTCATTCAAGCATCAAACCATATCATACCCATATATAAACTAGACAGACAGACAGACAGATACACTTTCGCATTTATAATATTAGTATGGATATACAAAGAGAAATATTAAAATCTTTAGCAAGTTGGACAAGTTTAAATTTTGACAGATCTTTGTGACTTGCTTGATAGGCAGTATTTAGAGAAACAACACTACTAAGTCTTGAAACGTTTTGAAAACTCGCGCAGCTGTACGAAAATTACAAAGTCTTTCGTCTTCAGTAATAAAGGCACAGTGCACAGTTAAATGCTTAAAAGCCAATAAACGGTGATTGTAATAAAACTAAACTCTGGAACGTTGCAGCTTTGAAGTAAATTTAATGGCAATTGCCGTATCCGCAATTATCCGAGAGCGCTCGTAAATACTAGTTCCCTGTTTAAAGTTCCAGTCCGGGGGCCTCCGCCTCTGCCTTTCAAATTATGCTGTGATCTAGAATATTTTTCCAATGTCCCTAGACTTACAATTTACAATACAAAACCAAATTTTGTTAAGTCTGGGTATACACTAAGGCCGGAGAAGGAGATGACGTGTCGTAAGGCTTAGGACGAGGATGATGATTGGAGAGACTCATTGCAACAAGCAGAACATACACTTAAAAAAAACAGCCGGCCGAACCCGTAAGCCCTAAACCCTTAAACCAGGCAACGAAATGCTTAGGAATGCCGGTGAGTATAGCTCTCAAACTATGCAATGCGTAAATTATTCATAACTACTAAATCAAATTTAACAAACATCCAAAAATCAAATTAAGACTTAAAAGGTAAAATAAAGAGAAAATAGTTTTATCTTTTTAAAGTTACTATTAAAAACACTATTGTTTTTTTTTTATCCAAAAGAAACTTAAACGTTACTTTATATGATGCTGGGTTTAATGAAGGAAAAAATGTATGACAACTATACACTTAAACGCACTTTTTAACAGGCAATATAAGAAAATTCTCGTTTCTCCTTACACTTGTCTCCCGTGTGACGTCACGGCAACCGCTCGATTTAAAAAGGGTATTTTAACGCCCAGGCGTTATGCCTGACTTTGAATCTCGATAAAAATGTTCAATGGGTATTATATCGATGCCTTTAGACTCCAAGGGCGTAAACGTCATACAAATCAAAGGTGGATACGACTTTTGAATCTAATGGTATCGATATATACATTTCTCAGCGATAAGAAATCGGATAGATTGGTATCATTGGGAAATGAATACTGCATGTTAGGGAAAATGCACTATTGTCGGGGAAGAATCGTTTTCCATTCGTAAAAAAAACTTAAATAGCCTAAGTGTGATGATCATGCTTAACTCTAAGCGTCCTGCTTGTCGACAGGAACTCAGAGGCCAAGGAATAAACTTTCAAATGAATCTTATGCCCCTGTATAGCGGCATATGACGCCTTGGCCTCTGGCGCAACACTCGGCGTGATTTGCCGTCTTTGGCGCTCAAAGGGATAATTACCGTTTTCCCTTAAGGCGGCAGAGCGCCTCCCAGCGGTTTTACGATCCGTTTATAACCAGGATGCATGAACTTTTCTAACGAGCTGTAAAACTCTGGCTAAGCCTGACTATAAACGGTACAGTCACCAGATTATCAAACAAGACTTGTCATTATGACACACTAATATGCTGGCCCTACAGAAGAAAAGCGTAAGCGACGAAAATATTCTTCAAGCAATAAGTAGTACGTATTTAAAGACGCGAACCAAAAAGTCAAGCCTAAACTATTTCCTGTAACTTTTTCCATGTGTAGAGTATACATATACTACGCCACGGTATCCTGAACCAAGGATATTTACTATATTCAACACATGCCAAACTCATACAGGGATTATTTCGGTAACCATTGTTTTGATTATACATTCGGTTCTACACGAGGAGCTCCGGCGTAAATCAAAACTTAGGCCGAGTAGAAACCAAGTGTGTCGGATCAAGTAGAAATGTAAATCACACGTGTAGCTTATGTATGACGGAGCGTAGACAATGGAGCGATAATGTTAGTCATGCGTTGTACAGCGAAAGGCGGACCACCGGACCTTGCTAGTATAAAAACCGGCGCAGTGCGAGTCGAACTCGCGCACCGAGGGCTCCGTACAAAAAATATAAGCTAATAAAAAAGGCCATTTCTATGAAAATCCAGTGTTAGCAGAGCCCTCCTCCTCAGCAAAATGTACTCGGTGTGGAATCATTTTATATTGGTTACGGACATAGACAGGCAGACAGACATAAAGATTTAGACGGTAATTTGTATGGAAACACCTTTTTATGCTTATTTCAACTTATACCTCCACGCGTTTTTAAAAAAAGGTTTTGATAGGCACACAGACTGATGAACAGTAAAGTGATCCTATAAGGTTTCCGTGTTTTACTCTTAAGGTAGGGAACCCTAAAAACAACTTATATGTTTTTGAATCACTTATAAAATAACTTCATTTTAGTTTACCATTCAGCAGAGGTCGTTTGGCGGCCTTTGAAAGGGACCGGGCTAGCCGAGTCCCGAGATGTAAGAACAGGTCGGTATCGACCGTTACACAGCTGACGCGCAGTTAGACGATTAGATCAGGACCAAACAGCAAAAGGCATTAAGTCTCTTCGTATTACCACGACAAATAAGACGTTTATGCTGTAGAATATCATCCGAGGTCGCTGCTTTATAAATAACCCCAACCCCACTGACCAAACCACGTATGAATGTAAAAGAAACTGCCTGGCTATAGCGAAAAGGTTCTTTTACGGCCCTACACGGCAACTTAGCACAGAGTCACCTCGGGAACGATCATAGGGCACCATTTATTCCATATGCAATAACGAAGGTGCAGAGGCAAAAGCTAGTCTCATAAACTGATGTAAGTAACGCAAAGCTTTAGCATCCATTGGTTTACACTTGATGATTGCGAAACCTGTCCGGCCCGTTTCAGTGTTTCGACATCTATCGTTGCCATTAAACGCGCATTAAATTTTATCGCCGAGAAATTATTTTACGAAGATAATTTCAATTATTGGCATTTTATATGGGGTTGTAAAATATTAATGAGTCTAAGGGCGGGTTGCGTCAACTTCATTTAACGGACGGATGTTTTAAAATAGTGAACGTACGTGAACTGCATTTTTGTGTTGTTTCAACATAATCTAATAATTTTAACGCTAACAAGTTATTATTACGTCACGACCACGTTGGTTGGACCATATTGGTTACTAAAAAATAATTACAGCCATTTTTACAATTTTAAAAATGATCTTTAAGACAATGTTGCTACGTAAAAAAATCCGCTAATAGATTTTGTACGAAAACAAATTATTATCAAGTAAGTCCATTAACGTGATCCGTGTTTTTGATAGTCTTGCAACCCGTGGTACAAACAACTGTATGTAAAGGTACAAGTTCGTAGCCGACCGCAGACAGTAACCGCTCGTTCCACCGCACTCACTAATGTAACTAACATAAAATGTTTAATTCTATAGGTCTATCTAGTCTATGTTATCTCTAGTGCCCCATGTCATCATTGAATCACTGAAGACTGCATACGACGGCCGCATTCCCCTCTGCCTTAGTATTTACGAACAGTGGTCATATCAGTATACAGGGCCGGCCGTCCACATATTACGTCATACAAGATTTAGACTTTTTGGACTCCCCACCCCATTCCTTGTCACGCTTTTTCCCATCTCTTTAACACGGTCTGTCACGTCTGGCATGACCAAAAAACCTACGCACTAAAGTTGAGTACGATCTTCGTTCCAACGAGGAACCACTCGACTAAAGGCCGAAGTAGCCGAAACACACCGGATGCGTGAGCAACACGTGCCCGTGCGCGTGTCTGTGGCGTGCACGTGCGCAGCGGTGTGTCATCTCTTATGGGTATTCGTACTTTACAACGCGCACGCCACGCACACGGGCACGTGCACGTGCTGCGCACGCAGCCGGTGTGGCTTGACCTTAAATCGATATTTTCGCAGTGTTCGCACTTTTGGTGGGGGACTCGTCAGAAAAAAAATAGATCGACTCGACTAAATCATTTACTGTTGTTTTTCAGACAGAACTTTTTTCGTGTTCTGACACGTTTAGTTACTCAAATTTCCATTATTATAGTCCTCGACGATTTCAATGACGTCAAGTCCTAAAGAAACATTATGGAATTCGTATATTGTGGCCTCTGATATGGCTGACTATTCCGGACTTACTTTTAAATACCCTTGCGTGGCAGTAATGTCAGCCAGCTGAGTTGTAAGTGTAAGCTTAGGTCTTTCTTTACGTAATTGGCGTTTTACGTTGAAAGGTTGTAAAACGCTTTTCCTCAAGAAATTTGATGCCTTTACAGATGGTAGATCTCTTTATAGCAAGCTCCTAAAATACTCGCTACTCAACTTTATTCCTAACGCAGTCCGAACCAGTCTTAAGACCGCAGCTCGCGCAGTCGTCCGTTGACAGGGCATATGAATCGAGTCGACTTATAAGGGCCATCATGTCTGCGAACAATAAAAAATAGAGCGCGGCGCGTCGCGCGCGCACCGTGCACGCGGCCAATAAGGAAAAAGAGCTGCTATTGTGTGCACCAGGGTTCACACTATGGGGCATGGGTTTCTCAAGATTATTTATATACTAGAAGGTTCCAGCAACTTTGTCAGCGGAGGAGAAAAAACATTACCCCCTTTCTTACTTCAGCGTAGTCGGGTAAAAAGTATCCTATAATCATCTGTGGGTGCCCAGCTACATGTGTACCAAAAATAGTTCAAATTTGCAATCTTCTATATACAGACATTTCATTTTTATTTTTATATGTTGTCTGTAGGCAAAACTATCTAGATAGTTGAAACCTTTGTGTGTTGCACTAGGAAGTCATTATTGAATCATGTCAATTAATCGACAAATATAGCATGATCTAACTGGCTATACTCTTAAATTACTTAACTGCAGCACAAAGCGTGCAGTGCTATAATCGCAACAATTACAGCTGGTTCTTATCAATCTTGGCATAACCTGATTTTAGATAACGCCTAGTCAAGTAAGCTTGAAGTTGTCAATCGCTTTGTCATTTGTCAGTTTATTGTTAGTAGGGAAAATCTAGGTAAGTTGTGACAGAGGAGAGTTGTGACATCGTCGATTTTTTGGAACCTAGCGAGCTCTTAGAAACTTAAAACTAAAAACGCGCGCTATTGCGAGCTCGCTATCAGTTAATAGATTCCAAAAAATCGACGAAGTAACAATTCTCTTCTGTCACAACTCACCTAGGTCTCCCTAGGTACTGTTTGGTGAATATTTGACAATGCGATTATCGTAATGATTATTGATCCTGCTTATGAAGCTAACTATTGCGAGCTGATAAAATGTTTCGAGTTAGTTAGTTTTTAAATCTTTGGAATTTTCTGTAGATATATTATCGAAACGTCCTACGCGACAATATTTCCATTCTCACCACATAGATGGTTGGCAGTCCACAACTGTGCGTTTTTCTACAAATTTCCTGCCTCGCACGACTGAACTGTGGAATAAATTGCCGCATGCAGTATTTCCGGACCGATGAGATCTTCAAACCTTCAAGAAAAGAGCGTACTCCCACCTGAAAGGCCGGCAACGCACTTGTGACTCCTCTAGTGATGCAAGTGTCTATGGGCGACGGTGATCACTTACCATCAGGCGATCCGTCTGCTCGTTTGCCCCCCTATGCCATATAAAAAAAAAAAAAAACTAGAACCGTCACAATCGTTAGTTATTAAACAACGGGTAGACATGATTTTTGCGTAGAGATAGAATATGGGTCAAAGAGTGACTTATGCTAACTTAAGTATCTAAAATAGCTAGATTAAATAATTGATAGATTCGGGCGTTACTTTGCGTAATTCCATATTAATGGATTATAGTTCCTTTGCTGTTCCGCGAACTTGTGTCTTGGTTAGATGTGACAATAAATTGTGGTCACATGCGCATATTTTAATGCAGTTTCCACAAAAAATACATCAAACTACCACCAGACAGTATAACCCTTGACAAGTGTTTCGCGTCACTACGAGGCATTATCGAGGTGATGCAGGAGATGTTGGCGGCTCAACTATTTCGGGGAAGAGCAAAGGAACTATAATCCATTAATCTAATAGCAAGATTCGCGACGAAATACGTAGTATAAGATCGACACTGGCTTGAGATCATGGGACTTCCAGACGAAGATTGGCCTAGCCAGCCATATCAGAGCCCACAATAGACGAAGTACATGTTTGTTTAGGATCGCCCTCATCGAAATCGATAAGGACTATACATATCTAGGATCTTAGTACAAGACATGATATCCGGCAACTATAATTATGGTCGCGTAGGTCGTGGCAGCCCTAGGTCGCGCGATAGCAGACGGGTCGTCGGCCGCGACATGCGCCCTCGCCTCGCAGCTCCCGTGCGTACGCGACTATAATGGTTGATTTACGCCATCTTTGAGCGTCTATCAAATATGAATGATATTGTTAGACTAATACTAACGTAGGTCGTTTAAATGTGCCTAGACTAGATCGTGCGATAGACAGGTCGTCGACCGCACCCTCGGCTCACAGCTCCTGTGCCTGCGTGCGCGACTATAATGCCTTATAGCAATTACAGCTGATTGATAGCGTCTTTGAGACCTTCTATCAAATGGGTCATTCCGTGGGTCCATTATCAACTCAAGCAAGGACTTGTACACAAAACGTATGATGAGATGTCATACAAGCCCTATGACATCTCATGTACAAATCGCGTCAAATAGTCTGTAGCATACAAAGTGCCAAAAATATCGCAACACATCTTTATTCTTATGAGCATAAAGTTGTGTGACGATATATTTTGCGCGTGTACGTTTTTATGAACTTTTGCGATGCGACGTCGCATCGCAGTTTTGTGAACAAGTCCAAAGCTAAAATTACTTCGACGAACGCATTGGCTACACGTAAGATACCGATTAATGGATTAAAATGACGAAGGCTGTCATGTTATACAGAAAAGAAATACGCTGCGTTTCCCATGGTATAATATTTTTAACGTAAGTAGTTGCGTAAATGGGCTAATTTTCAGCGTTATTACGGCGTCCTTTTTTCGTCATTGTCGTCTGAGTCAAAAGAAATTAAATTCAGAATTATTTTTTTACTAAGCCTCGGGACCGGCTTAGTTTAATTTGGTCGATGTTTTCTCTCCGTTATGGTGCTTGTTGTGACTTGGGACTAAGTAAACAAACTCCATGGTAAAGTACTGTTCCAATTGTTAATGTATATTATTTTGTATATATTTCCTTCTATTATATTTTCATTTATTACTAACTGGTATTATTTTCCACAGTAATAATCATGTCATGAGACAACAATTACTATTGAACCGACCGTTCTTAAGGCCGAGCCACACCGAATGCGTGTGCGTGACGTGCGCGTTGTAAAGTACAAATCCACATATGAGTTGAGTCACACCACTTGCGTGACGTGTGCGTACGTCGCGGTGTGCATCTCCTATGAAGACTCGTACTTTACAACGAACACGCCACGCGCACGTGTGCTGGCACGTCACGCACACGGATCCGGTGTGGCCACTGGGAGATTCGCCCAAATGCATTACACTGAAATTAATATGTTTAGCTACCACGGAATAGGAGCTAAAAGCGAGGTATACAAAATATATATTTTTTTAAATATGTCTTGGTTGGTTGGATCAGAGCCTCAAAACATCAACAACCATTCACAGACAGAGAAGACGAGTTGGTATTGATACCGAATTTGGCTTTTATATATCTTAGTCATTAAGAGGTTTAGTGTAGATAAAAAAAGAGAATTTAAAATTTTAAAATCCCCCGACTTGTTCTACTAAAAGCTAAATATCTTGGAGACGAGTGGTCCGATTTTCATTAAACAAAGCTAAGAACACTCGAGATAAAATTATCTATGACATAAAAAAACCGCACTCAAATCGGTCCATCTGTACGGGCGCTACGATGCCACAGACAGATACACGGATACACAAAGTCACAGACACGTTAAACTTATAACACCCCTCTTTTTTGTCGGGGGTTAACAATATAAGATAGTACCCGACGGGAAGTGAAAGATATCGTAATCAGTTATAAGTAATGAAAACAACATGAGTCAGACTATTACAAGATTATTACTATGATGTTACGATACTTGATATTTTCTTTAAAACAAAACCCATGTTTAATGTTATGTGCATGTCACCGCAGGACAGGACATGCTTATAATAATGAAGATGCCCGCAACTTCGTTAGCAGACGAGAAAAAATATGATAAACCCTCTGTTTTCATCAGCTAAGTCGAGTAAAAAGTATCCTAGGTATTAGGTATAACCATCTGTGGATGCCCAGCTACCCGTGTGGCAAACACAGTTAAAGCCACAACGACACATACAAAGATACAAAAAATCCAAAAAAAAATCAATTTAGTGACCTCCAAATAGTCCGTTACAATCATTTTCTGTAAAGATCTTTAATGTACAGACATTTCATTGTAACAAATTTATAATAGTATATAGATAATGAGCAGGGGTCGTATGTATTATGTACATGGTATGAGTCCAATGCCTCCGAGAGGCCCCACAGCCAACCAAGAGGTTTACCTAAGAATAGACGAGCCCCGAGACTTGCACTATCTAAAGGCCTCGGTATGGCATAGCTAGTTAACAAATCTCTACAATATTATTCGTAATACCCATTATTATTTAATCTAAAAAGGGGTTGATATTTATTGTTGTATGGTTAGATTACATTAAACTTATCAAATCAGTACAAGGAAGCCATAAACCTCGCAAGAAATGGGGCTTTACAACACGCTAGGTTAATTCAACAAAACCAATGACACCATTTAAATAACTGAATGTAAGATGGTTCAAAAAAGGGTGCAGTCACGAATGAGTTTGGACTGAACTCTGTTTCTTTTGAACGATTTATGATTGATAATATCGATCGATATGAGGAGACACGTAATGTTTGGTTGTTTAACTAACTTAATGGTATGCCATAAGTCTTTCATTATCATACGACTTTAACTATCTGCTAACTGTGTAAATATGTCTCTATAAAAATAAACATTTATGTGATAACTCGCTTGAGTTTGGTTGTCAACGAACCTGTTTCTTCAATACTCTGTGAGGTATCTAGATATTTCTCAGTCTCGGTGGCAATTTAATATTCTCTCTATGGAACCAATAAATATTGGTGTGATAACTCAGCTTGAGTTTGGTTGTCAACGAACGTGTCTCTTTAATACTCTGTGCGGTATCTAGATATTTCTCAGTGTCGGTGGCAATGCAATACTCTCTATGGAACTAATACATATTCGTGTGATAACTCGGCTTGAGTTTGGTTGTCAACGATAACGTGTCTCTTTAATACTCTGTGCGGTATCGAGATAGTTCTCAGTATCGGTGGCAATTCAATACTCTCTATGGATCTAATACATATTCGTGTGATAACTCGGCTTGAGTTTGGTTGTCAACGAACATGTCTCTTCAATACTCTGTGCGGTATCAGTATTAATAAGCAGAGTAATGCTGAGTATGAGCGAGTTGAAGTTCAATACTCTGTTGAATACAAATATTTGTACAAAGTAATAACTCAGCATTAGCTGAATGCAAGTGACGGGTCGGTGCGGCGGCGGGTGTCGCAGATGATCGCTATTTGCGTACATCCGCTGTCGACCCCCGCCTGCACAGTTGCAGAGCTTCACACAGTGTCTACCCATTCAATACGTGGATACCCAACACCAAAAGCATCAATTGAAACAGATACGCACAGTATAATACAGACAGCGCCGGACTGTAACAGTATTGGTCACGCCCCCCTTCCCAACTCGATCATTTATCGACATGTAGAATTTGAAGCCCTTTTCATGTGGCCGCCCTGCGGGTCTACCAAATCGGCCTTTCGAACCCTAAATTTGCCTTCGATCGACCTATAAACACTTTATGATGTTAACGAGCTAAAAAGACCGATACAAGATCGGCATATCGTAACAGATAATAAATAATAAAAATAAATAAGCCTTATATTTATTACCAAAAGAACACAATACATATAAGCTTATTTCTAATTATCTGCTAGTATTGTTTAAAAATATATTTCACATTTATCCATACTCTTCACGCTCTTCACGCTATTTTTTTAACCCGCTCAACCGATTTGGATGAAATTTGGTATGGAGATAGTTTGAGTCCCGGGGGAGGACATGGGCTACTTTTTATCCCGGAAAAATTCCCTTATCCGCGATAAACGAACTTAAGGCCGGTTCAGCGGTTTAAGCGTGAAGAGGTAACAGACAGACATACAGACAGACACACTTTCGCATTTATAATATTAGTATGGATTTATGTAAGAACCCCTCGTTCTCGAAGGTGAAGGCCTCCTCTAGAGATTTCCAAGTATCCCTGTTCTTCGCTGTCTCCATCCACTGTTTGCCAGCCGCTTGTATAATATCGTCAGTCCACCGGGCAGCTGGTCTACCTCTCTTTCTGGTCCCATCGTAACCGATACGTTAGATACATTGTAACATTGCTGCAGTTATGGGATACAGTGATTCTAGCACAACTGTGCAAGGCGATTCTTTATCGCGCAAAATATATTACACATATCTTTCCATTCCATGCAGAGTGAAAGAGACGGGTGGCGAACTGACGATATGATTTGATCTCTCTACCAATCAGAACTACTACCACTGTGCATCCATTATTTGAGGAACCTCTACACGAAAGAAGCAGAAGAACTACTAAACCAAACATGTACCTATATTATAAAAAAAAGTTATACGCACTATTTGAAGGTCACTCCATCGATTTTTTTGGATTGTATGCAGGTATGTAGGCATGATTGTATGTGTCGTTGTGGCTACATCACGCCAAAATAGATTTTAACTATTTTTGGTGCAAGGGTACAACTGCAAATGCTTATAGGATAACTTTTATCTGATTACGCTGAAGCAAAACAGAGGGTTATGACATTTTCCCCCTCCGAGAACCAAGTTGCGGGCGCCTTCTACTCGCAGAAGGTAAATACAAGTAGATAAACTCCAGAGGAGACAATTCAGTTGGTAACGTAATTTGGCCACGGATTCTGATATATAGGTAGACTATTTTTATCCCGGAAAAATACGCGACTGGTTATAAGTGAAATACGCTTGCCGCACGTGCAAAGCCATGGGAAAACACTAGCATTATTATATTCCTGCTCATTGGTACATTAGACTTTCCTCCTTAGGTAGAGGTGGTTAATATTTCTCGCGCATTGTTCTGACTACTTATAGCTGCGACACCATTGTGGCCTATTATGTGGAAATGTACCCTCCCATGTCCCATCCTCCTAACTGCTTGAGAACATATTTGAAATGTAATAACATAAAACCTGCTTGGTTTTCTTTCATCAACACTACACTAGACTTTTTCCTACTACAAATGCAAGAATTGTAAAATGCTGAATCAACCTAGTTTCTGGAAAATTAAAACTTCGTCCGCGGAGGAGAAAAAAATCATAACCCTTTTTTTCTTCAGCGTAGTCGGATAAAAAGTATCTTATAACCATCTGGAGATACCTACCCGTGTACCAAAGGTGAAGCCGTTTAGCCGATTTCGCGTGTTGAAGCTGCAACGACACATACAAACATACAAAAAAAACCATTCAGAGACCCCCAAATAGTCCGTTACAATCATTTTTTTTTTTATATTTCAATATACAGACATTTCACTTTTACAACTTTATAATAGTATAGAGGAAACCTTATGATTATGACCAAAGATATTCAACATACTCAATTAAAATTATTATCATTTGACTCGGCGCCGGCAACGCTCCACCAAGCCCTTACGCTGTGCCGGCCTAAATGAAATTTTGATCACAAACGTTGTCACTGGCACTCTAACATCCAATAATCCATCTATAGCAGTGGCAAGACATCAAACATGTCTGCGGGGTACGCGAGAGCCAGTTTATCTTACCTTTCCTTTACATGCAACAAGGTTCAGCGGCTGTCTTAAAATAGGCAACATGGTGGAAATTGGGTTTTATGGACACTCCGTCTCAGAATATTTCAAATTTATAGGATAAATATAATATACAATTTATATTCAGGCGACACAATTAGGGGTCCAATTTACAAACGCTGGACATGCTTGTGTGATGAGCATGAATGTTTATTCCTGGGACTTGCATGTTTTCTGCGTATTTAAGTAACATTAAAATTTATATCTATATACATGTATATATATCATATTCTGTATATTGTCGCCTGGTACCCATGGTACAAGCTTTGCTTAGTTTGGGTCTAGGTTGATTTTGAGTTGATTAAAAAAAAGTTAGACAAGTTGCATATAACGTAAACATCAATTTTATTCATCCATACTAATATTATAAATGCGAAAGTGTGTCTGCCTGTCTGTCTGTCTTTCTGTCTGTCTGTTACCTCTTCACGCTTAAACTACTGGACCGATTTGGATGAAATTTGGTATGGAGATAGTTTGAGTCCCGAGGAAGGACATAGGCTACTTTTTATCCCAGAAAAATACCCTTATCCGCGATAAACGAATTCAAGGCGTACCGAGTCGCGGGCAGAAGCTAGTATTTTATAATGAAATCACGGGTTTCCCTGTATGTACAGTGTATGATGATTATTACAAGGAAAAAATTTATCAAATGTATTATTTTATAATCCCACGACTGGAAGGACCTGCTTAACTCCGGCACAAATAAACAAAATCAGTGCATTTTGCACGGGTAAAGTACAATTTTGTTGCAATGTGCCTATTGTAATACAGTGAAAGTTTACCCTCAATGCATTCATCCAAGAAGTGCACTCAAAATGCAACTCTGCACAGTGATTATGCAAATAATCCCCTAATGCTTGCATTACACAGTTAATTAGTTTGGTGGCTATTATTAACCTTTTGCATTGCATTAACACATGTAATATGAAATGTTAATGTAAAATAATTTACGTGTTTACTTATTATCATATACCCTATGTTGCCCTACGTCCGGGTTTCCCGGATTTGTCCTAGTTTGGAGGCCGTCCGGGGACCGTCCGGCAGGTTTTCAACATGTGTCCAGGAAAACCCAGGACACTTTTTGTATCAGGGAAAACCTTATTGAACTGAATAAAATCTATCATGTCCGGGGACAATGTGATTTACTCCAAAATATCAAGGTTTTTGAAGTTTTTGTCGGTTCGGCTATAATTAAGAAGGTAGCCCTACATATACCTGTTTCATTTAAGTGTCTCATGTTATTTTCTTTTGGCTTGCATGAATTAAGTTTATATTTGTATTAAATTTAATCCTAAGCTTGTTTTTAACTTCTGCATTCCATGGTTATGTTATTGTCAGTAACCTGTGGGATGCTATAAGGAACAAGCATGAAATTATTTTCTTTTTTTTTCTTAACAAAATATCAAAATACCGTAAAACTATTCCAAAACGTGAAATTAAAATCGGCCAAGAAATACGCATGATATAGGCATTTTAAACTACTAGTTAGACAGCGATTTGACAGAGGTCCGACATGTACTGTTACGTCACAGTCTACTATGGTCATATAAATTCCATATTAAATTCTGTTTGCTAGAAAGAGATAGACTGAAATGTTTGATAGCTTATATCTGAGTAATTATTAAAATTATTTTTCTCGTCTGTTTGTTGCATGATTGAGTTATATCCCTGTTGTGATTATTATAATCATATAAATGATAACTGAATTCTGTCTGTGGGTTACATGGAAGGAAAAGGGGATGTGATAGGTTGTCAACCTGATAGACAGTTGCAGTTAGTAGCATGCCAGATAAACTTGCAGGCAGGACACAGACATCAATTTTTTTGTGCAGTCAGTGCATAAAGTAATGACCTCAAGTGGTTGAGAGCCTCACTTATGAGAATAAGAGAAAGACAATATTGGATTCACATTCACTGTGAGATATAATTTTTACTAGGATTTTTAATCCAGATCCATTTTGTATGAAAGATCCGATAATATGGATCCGGAACCGGATCTTTCCAACAAATTTGATCCAGATTAAAAACCTAATACTATTCAATGCAAGGTAGTGTTTTGACAATCCGTTTTTGGGACACCAGCCAGCAAATAACAGATACTACTTTTTTGTATCCCATAACTCTGTTTATAAAGTTGGAAATAAGTGTGTAATTGCTTCCAGTAATTTTTTTTAGTACATTTTTAGCTTATACCAGGAGAGCTTGTGTTGTAAGCTCACCAGGGCCTAGATGAAGTAGACTTGTAAACATGAAATAAGGTTTACAATACAACATTTAATAGTTACCTAATTATTAGTATTGTGTTACAATCAGCTGAGCTGGTATTTATTTAATTATATTTTTATGGTCACATTCTGTTTGAATTCAATCCAATTTTTATTTAGAGTCAAGGTTGTTCTTACTTGTCAGAAATAGGCAGAACAGTGATTTGATAAGCAACTGATAACAATGTGTTGTTATGAAAAAGTAATATTTTAATTTATAATGGTGTGTATGCATGATCGGAATGTATAATACAATGACATGGCCGTGTTTTTCGTCACAGGAACAGCAAGTTTTAAACTGCTAACACCCCCAACAAGGATCACCTGCACAGCACTTAAAAATTGACTTACCTTCAGGATATGCCTGCTTGTTCGCGATGACGTCGATGATCAGCCCTGTGTGGTTGTACAGCGGGCCCATGGCCCGCATGTCGAACTCTACGCTTGCAACGTAAGTCGTGTTGATAGGCGGCTTCGAGTAGACCACATCCGCCATCTTTAGCACGTTCGCCATCTCCGACCGGAGCGTGCGGCTGATGTTGCTCAGGAACGACTCGCCTCCGGGCTTCTCCGCGGCCGCCAGCGCCGCCACCGCCAGCAGCACCACCCCGCGCCACATCCTCACGGACATCGCCGGCACAACAACACTACATAACCGAACACCGCGCCACGACACTCCGCCTCCCAACCGATTTGATGATACTTTTATCTCACTGTTTGCAAAACAAACACCGAAAGAGTATCCACTTTACTAAACATAAACACCAGCGCACTAGGTCGATATCGCCCGCCCCGTCCCGATTGGGAGACGATTTACAAACGCACTATTGTCGTTGACGACGTTTTGGAACACTAGACTTTAATATGTCAGCGCTTTGTGTCACGATTTACATGATTTTGTGGGGAATCCTTTGTTTCAGAACGGGACTACCGCGACTCGATCGGAGCGGTCGATGAGCGAGCGGCGAGTGCGACTGCAAAGGAATGGCCGCGCGCTCTGCGAGGCGAGCGAGCGAGCGAGCGAGATTGATTAATGAACGGAACGAGGTAGATGACCGGTTTCGCCCCACCAAAAAGTTGGTCGTTCGTTCAGTGATACCAGCAGCAAAATCAACACTCCAAGAAATGTTCTAAGTTAGATAAGGGTAGTTAAAAGATATTTTGTTGACAGATATTAATTTTAAGGATCCGAAGTGTTCAGTTCAGTTCAGTTTTTAAGGTAAATGGCTTCTATACATTAGGACAATTTTGCCAACGTTAAGGTTTAAAAGCCAGGGTACGGTTGTAGATTAAAAATAATGAGTTGATCCACACCGATTCATGTCGCCCATCCAAGATGAACGACAAGAAGCATCTGTTATTGCATTGCCTAACGAAATTATGACAATTGGTATTCGTTTCAAGTGGCATACAAAATCATGATGATTCTGATTCCGAGCGTCAAACGCCTTATATAGGCAATAGGGGGGCAAGTCAGCTACAGCTACTTCCCTTGACAATTATAAAATTGACGCCCCTACCATAAACAAGGGGTGGCTGAAAAGTTGTAAGCCTAAGAAATGTATGAAGATAATTTACTTATGTTTATTTTTTGTCCAATAAGAAAATATACTTTATTCTGCCCTTCACAATGCTCCTGTGAAGGCGCCTTCATCTTACTGAACAGAAAATAATCACAAGGGGCTAGATCTGGATTGTAGGGAGGCTGCTGAATTTCTTCGAACCCGGCTTCAATTAAATTCAATTTTATTTCAGAGCACTTCAGAGCACGCCTCGCAACATGAGCGGTGTGAACGGGTGCTTTGATGGTACGTTGTCTTGTAAAAACAAAAAGGCCTTTTTTGTTTGTTCACCCTTTTTCATCCCCTACATGTATTCAGACTTACACTCTCGATCATATTGTCTGCTCCATGTTTCATCAACATTAATTCGGGAACAAACTTCATCTAAATCACAGTTCTAAAAACACCCGAGAAGTTTCATTCAACATGACATTCAGTCAGCATTTTCGGAACCTAATTAGCGCTGACCTTAAACATGTGTAATGTTCGTCTAAAAATTCTCTAACACTTTATTTAGCACCCATAGTCTCAGCAAGGTACCTTAATTTTCCAATTTCCTAATCCTAATACCAATTTTGGTAACATTTTTAGTTCCAAATCCGTCCAGAATGGAGCTAGCCATTCTGCTGCACTGGACACTTTTTAATCTGATTTCCTAAATGTGATTGAGGCATCCTTACCATTTTTATGCTCCATGGTCAAGTATTTGAAGATAGACCGAATGGCTAGAGATCATCATTCATTCATTATGAAAAGGTTGCCAGAATAAAAGAACACCTGACATTAGAAGATGTTTAGGATAAATAAATTTAAAACTAACTAACTTGACTGCTGTAGCGACCCAAAGTGAGTCTTGGCCTCCAAAACATTGCCAAATTTAAAAGTACAAACAGCTTTTGTTGGGCTTATAAACTGGTTATCTTTGGGCACTCCTAAGCTTAAAATAGGTAACTGAAATATTTGTTATGTATGTATAATGAACTGATTTTCAAGTCAGTTTCGTTGCAGCGATTCAGATTAGCGTACAGTCATCAGCATTAATAATATCTGCCACAAGAATATCTGACACGACTCTTCTCTCTTCTAGGGCCGTTAGGAATTGTCAGATATTTTCGCCCGCTTTGTTATGGCAAATATTGATATTAGTAACAATGGTAACTGATATGACGAGTGATTCAAAAAAACTACTTCAAACTAAATAATACCACAGTATTAGTCAGAATTAAATTTATTTAACAATATTAAACATTATTCTTACACTTAAACGATGCTCTACTACACGCATGGCAAGACTCACTATTCTGCCGTTCTAATTAATAAAGACTTAATACGTATGATCAAAAGACGGCTTTTTAAACTAGCACGGCACGACAGTATTAGACTGCAACATTAACAATACTCTGTACGTTAATTTAGGTTATTTCTGCTCTTGCTGTGGCATCTATTTTACAAGGAATGTCTAAAAATAAACACCAATCACAGCGCAGCATTTTGACAGTACTTGTCAAAGCAACCTGTGACGACATTGACGCCAGCTGGTGATTAATCGATTCCATAAAATCCTCATTTCTATGCTTGTCTTAAAACTAACATTCAATATAATCACACGAGTTCATAATTTCAAATACATGATTGTATTTACTTACATAGTAACAGACAGTCACTAAAACTCTGTTAATTACCTATTTCTAGGTATAGTCAACTTCAAATACGCTTTTTTTACCCATGGTTCGTCTCGTAGCCTCTTGAAAGGAGCACGGGGAATAAAAATCCCCGTGGTCCCTCCGAGCAATATTACGCTGCCGAATGAAGAGGTTGGAAAATGTAAAAAATATATATAAACTAATACTAACTCTCAATGTAACGATAACGAGTCTGTAGCATCCAGTCACAAATATATCATAACCTATGATCGCAACATATTTTTATTGTTACAGGCATACAGATACGTGACGATAAATTTGGCTTTGGATGATGCAGACTACTTTATACTGACTGTAATATACCGTACACCACATTCTCAGCAATTTAATACCAAAAGCTAAGTAGATTTTTTCTTAAGAAAGTGTTACTGTTGAATTAGCATTAAGTCAAGAGGATTGTCAATTTCCATACAAAAAGCCGTTCCCCGATATATACAACGCCATCTATGTATTACAATTATTATTTACAATTATTCAACATTGCAAGCGTGACAAATGGATAACATTTTTCAAGGCTGGATTTAAAATAAATATTAATAAAACAAATACACTTTACACTTCAAAAACAGATTCAAGACATATATCAATTACTATAAATAACATCCCAATAGAACAAGTCAAACAATTTAGATACCTAGGAGGAAACATAATCACTAATATCTCCAGATGTACACCGGACATCATCGCTAGAACAGGGTTCACTGCCGTTTCAACAAATAAATTTTTGGCAAATGTTTAATTTGATAAATGGTTCATTCCCCAACCCTCGATTTTCTCAGATATATTTGTCATAGAATTCACTATTTCAATAGTAACACTATATTAGAAAACTATCCTCTTAGGCAATACTGAGACTTTTAGCTTTAAAACGCCATTGTTACTGTAAAAATAATTTCATTTGTGTTCACACTTCATTCTACAGGGAGATTTAGGAGACGTGATCAGGATCAACCCTAAATGTTAATGTTGGGTTGATTCCAATTACTTTTCCAGATCAAACTGTATATATGTTCCTCAATGTTTGTTACTAACTCTGACATGACACCTGAGGACAATGTCCGTATAGAATATCATTGTTCATCGCATTCAATCCAGTCGTAGGATTTAGATAGAATAAGAAATACATAAGACACTACCGCGACGCTGCTCTTCTCGCACATAACGAAAAGAAAACGTAAATCCACCCTCTAGTAAAATCTCGTGCTTGCTGCTAAACGATCAATCTGCAGTATAACTTATTCGCATTATCCATTTACAGAATGTCCATCAGATGGTTTACTTCCAGCTGACCAATGCAGTAGTTTCAGCAGTCTGGTCCCCTGGGTCAGTGACGGCCAAGAGCGCCTCTCGCACAGTAGTGACACTTAATGCTCGCTGATCCAATCCTTCCACTTCTTGCAGGCTCTTTAACACCTCAGGGGACGCGTTGAACGGGATCAGTTTCTGGTCCCCGCTCTTGAACTTTTTGACTAGACGTTCCAACGCCTGCAGAGAGATGAGATAAATTCATGAGATTAGTTTTGCTATTTCTGCAGGTAGGCGTTAGTTAGTAATAACTGAGCCTCTGGAATCAAACAAGCGACAAGATCTAACCTCGCAGCTACTTTCCCTGTAGGTTTCAGGCTAGAACATGTATACATCTTCAAATCTTAATTGATTTTATTAATTTTAATTCGGAACTTTAAGTTTCCCAGAGATGTTCATTTTGTATTTTTTCTCAATAGTGCATGTCATTTGGACTCAGAATGTACATATAGGTACAAATCGTTTTTATTTTTTTGATTACATTAGATAATTTTTTTAGATTTTAGATTAGAAGACCTCGAGGCCGATCTGCAACGAGATGGATTCAGCAACTAAAGCACTTATCTTCCTTCAAGGTTTTCTTAGTCGTAAGGGACGCAATGGACAGAACCAGAAGGAGGCAAATCATCCAATCCAAGGTTAAACTCCCCGCAGATAACCACGATTCTCAATCATGAGGGAACGACAATATAGTGATTTTTTTAGATATATACAGGGTGTCCCAAGAAGTAGTGATATACTGAAGCTGGGAGGTAGAGGACCTAGAGGGCTATCTAAATCACCCCCATGTATGTTCCGCGATTTTTCGTATTTTCGGAGTTATGACCTTTTTTTAATTTTTCACCTATCGCCGAGTACGATGAGATTTATGGGAGATTTTTATTTATGGTGACGTGAATTATTGCGGTAGATGCTTGATTTTTTTTTGTGTGCTAAGCTGATAGATAGGCCAATTCAGTATGGTCAACATTTACTATCGTTAGATCTTTGAATGGAATAAAAAAAAAATAATGCCAAGAATTATAAAATTATCCAATATGTTCACAACTTCAAGGGGCTTTAATAAGATAAAATCACACAAAAAAAAGTACCGTTTGGCTTTTGCTTGGCAAAAAATAATCAAGCATCTACCGCAATAATTCACGTCACCATAAATAAAAATCTCATCGTAGTCGGCGATAGGTGAAAAATTAAAAAAAAAGTCATAACTCCGAAAATACGAAAAATCGCGGAACATACATGGGGATGATTTATATAGCCCTCTAGGACCTCTACCTCCCAGCTTCAGTATATCACTACTTCTTCGGACATCCTGTATATATTTTTAACTTCGATATGACATTTGTGCAGTTCCTCAGACTGTATACATTTTTACTTTAGCCTATATGGATTAGAAAAAAAATAAAAAAGTGGAAAATCTACCTATTGTATTTTTCTTACCTACCAATATGTATAGACCAAAGTGATATTTCCGAGTCCATACAATCGAGAAAAATTGAATATGAACTGTTGAATACCTCTGGGGAAATTTAATGTTCCCGAATACAATAACGAGGACTTTAATTATCCATTCTAATACATTTCAAACAAAAGAGAACCACGAAATTGATTCGTGTATGTCAAAATGACAAAGATAAAGAAGAAAGATACTAAGCTCGACATTTCATGAGCTGTCTGTAAGGGCCATTCATTCATTCATACAAAAGTTGCGGGCACCTTCTTGTAAATAAATTAAAAAAAATACCTGTCGTGAGGCGTCATCTATGAGCGACAACGCCCTGCAGTCCACCAGTAGAGGCGCGTACGGGCGCGCACGCGCCGCTGCCGCCAGCCGCGCCATCACGTGCTCCACGTTCATGAACATCAGAGCCAGTGTCGGGCGCACGCGCGTCACCTCCATGCTCCCCACCTGTAATAAATAGATTAAAACATTTGAGATGCATGCAGTGACGTTACCACCGCTAAGGAGCCTCGCTACGCAAACAACGGAACTAAACAAATTTATATCACATTAGCGGTTACTCATGTCGTAAAAGCCGCCATCTATATATCTATCTATCAGCCACTGTTTTACACAGGCCTTCCTATTGCTCACCACAGAGAGTGAGATCCTGCGCTGAGCGCATCCTCTGACTCCCTGAGACCCTCATGAGGTCATCCGTCTACCTAATCGGGGGCCATTATACGCTGCACTTTCCTATGTACGCGCTTAGTGCTACAAAAATCTTGGTTGTGGAAGTGTTAACTAACCCGCCACATGATGAACGTCAACCAGAACCACACTCAGACTGGCTGGGTCACTGATCTGTACAGTGTGCCGGTGCAGGGCGGGCCACATGACGCCGCGCAGGAGTGTCCGCAACACGATCAAGGTCAGGAGCAGAACCACACTCTAACTGGCTCGATGACTAACCTGCACAGTGTGTTGGTGCAGGGCGGGCCGCATGACGCCGCGCAGAAGCACGGCGGTGGCGGCCAGCACGCCCACCAGCACAGCTCGTTCCACACTGTCCGCCAGACACACGATGAACGTCAGGATCAGAACCACCAACTCTGACTGGCACGTTCGCCACAGCCGCTTCACTGTGCCGAAGTCGACCTACACGGGAATTCATATTAAGGTGATTCGGGTTAAGAAGTATGGAAAAGGGACAGACTAAAATTTTACCACAAAAGGCAGACTTAATGCCATAGGGCATTCTCTAACGGTCAACCTTGGGGCAAAGCAGATACATTTTATTTATTTGTAAAGCAAGGGATAGACATACATACCTACATATTTATAAGTGTAAACTAAGGAAGGAGATTTTTAAAATATGTAGTACCTAAATCATACATACATGTAGTACCTAAATCATGTATAATTCGACAGTAGGTACCTACGGCCGTTACAACGAGTAGTAATGTCACGTTAAAAAAAAATGGTAGTATTCATCTATTTTACTCTATACGAATAGACATTTACCATAAATATGACAGCGCAGATGAGCACTGATGAGAGACAGGCCTTCGGGATAAACTTGAAGTAGGTGGTCATGAATCGCAGCGCCAAAAGCACAATGATACCTGAAATATACAAGAGGTCATTAACAAAAATTTAAGTATCTATTTCAGAAAATGTGTTTCCGTGGGTATTACTTTTATTTTTGTTGCATAGACTAAATAAAAATTAAACTATCAGCCTTTGGTAAGATCAATCTAATATGTATAATATGTCATCATGAGATGGCAACACCGATGAACGAACAATAAAAAATATAAATTTCGCTTTTCATTCATTCATTTTTTAATTTGATTCGATGAACTGTGTGATGATGATTTTGTTTACATCCTTAATATAACGGACAACAATGAGTCTTTGATAAATTGCTAGAAAATGGGATGGCGGAACGTCAGTCGCGGTTTTTTCAAATTATTGAAATATTTTTAATTTCTAAATTTTCCTTCCGATTTTCTTAAAGATTAGAGTTATTTCTCTTCTCGGTATTTAGTGTATATTTTGTTAGTTAATACTTATTTTATCCATCCCTTACTTGGGGGATAACTCCCCCGGGGGGTCGAGTTCAATGTCCTCCCCGGGTGCTCCCTCCCCTGGTGCTTTCATCACTGTCCAGGATACAGTCATCCGGGATCATATTGCCAGAGGGCGTAGACAGGAGGAGCAAAGGATTTCTGGAGGCGAATCTTTTGGTAAAACTCGGTCCCGGTCAAGTTCCCGCCCCCGAGCTGAGCTCCCTGACACAAATATCAAACGGTCGGAATCAGGTATTGTGCTTAATAACTCCTTTTCTGGGCTTCCACTGGGACAGGATTCCCAAGACTCAGAGCTAGCTCTTGGACAGGGCCCCAGTTGGCAGGATGCTGTGTCACAGGTGATCCCTCCTGTCCATTTACAGACCTCTCCCCCAGCTTCAGCGAATTCAACTCCACAGTTGTCTTTCTCATTAGCTTCTTCTGAAAGGGTCCGATATGAGCAGTCTGATCCCGGTCCATATACGGTTCATGTCCAGTATGACAGCCAGTCCCCAGGGGCCACGCTGCACCCTGTTTCATTTGGACAATTTCTACATCACCACCATCGAATCTAATATCGTCGATGGCTCAGTAAAGGGACTAGGCCGCAACAGGGTGACGGTAAGTTTCCACGGCTATCAGGACGCGAATGATTTCCTTTTATCTCCGATGCTCAATAACAAGAAATTGAAGGCTTTTAGCCCATCTTTCAATGTTACCAGAGTGGGGGTGGTAAAGGGGATTCCCACAGATTGGTCGCCGGAAGATATTGTCAGCTATGTGAAAGTTCCAGAGGGCTGTGGGCGAATCATTAAATCGAGACGTCTTAATTTTAAAAAAAACTGACTATCAGTCTAGTTCCTTCAAGTGGATGCCTTCGGAGACGGTCCTCCTGACTTTTGATGGCCAGGTTCTTTCTTCAAGAGTTTTCACCTGCTTTAATTCGCTAAAGGTTGAGCTCTACACGTTTCCCGACAATACAATGTTTCCGCTGCTGCAGGTTTGGCCATACGAAGGTCAAATGCCGCTCGTCTCCGCGGCGCTTCCGCTGCGGACAGGAACATCTGGGTGACACTTGCGTTAATGATAATGATACTCCCTCATGTATTAATTGCAAAGGTAAGGTGGGCCATTTGGCGACTAGTAAATCCTGTCCCGAATTTCAGAGGCAGTGTAAAATTAAAAAGTCTATGGCTGAGAGTAACGTATCGTACGCTGAAGCTGATAAGCTCCACCCTGTCCTCAACAAATCATATGCAACGCTAGCGGCTTCTTCCCCCCTTCTCTTAAAAGTAGTCTTCGTAAGTCGGTTTACTTAAAATCGCCCCCCCCCCCCCCCCCCCCCCCCCCCCCCCTCGGAGTGTTTTTAACAGAGAAGCTCTTATGGCTCTTGTGAATGATTACCTGTCCTGGGCCGGAAATGGCACGGCCCTCAACAACCCTCATGCTTCGGCTTCTTCTGAAAATTCCCTGAGTATTATCGTTAAACTTCTCTCCGTTCTTTCCAAAGTGCTTTCTTCCCCGCATAAAGATTTGATGTCCACGTTACTCCTCTCCTTTCCTCGTTTGTATCTTCCTTGGACCATGGGTCAAACAGTCCTCCAATGGAATAGTCGAAGTATACTTAATAAAAAATCCGATTTAATTTATTTGATGAATAAATACAACCCTAATGTTGTAGCTTTGTCAGAAATTTGGCTCAAAGCCGATTTCAGTTTTAATATCCCTGGCTTTACCTTTTTCAGAGACAATAGCTCTGATGGATTTGCAGGCTGTGGCCTGCTCATCAAAGATAACTCGGTTTTTAAAAGACTTCAAATCTCCACTATCGACGGCTTAGATATGGTTGCGGTTCGTGCTGATAATTGTTCCTTTGTTTCTCTATATACGAGTATCCCTCATCCTACAAAGCTTATTCTTAATCATGTGTTTTCGGTCTTACAGACTCTCCCTTCTCCTCTCGTAGTCCTGGGTGACTTCAACTGCCACCATAGAGTGTGGGGCAGTGGCAAAATTGACTCCCTAGGAATTGATTGGCTTGCGTTGGTGGATATTCTCGATCTATGTATTTTAAATACTGGATCACCCACTAGACGTTCCCGTCCTAATGAATTCTTAAGTGCGGTGGAACTTTCTCTTTGCTCGCCTGAACTGGCTTCTCAATTATCTTGGAAAACTTTAGACTCTTCATTTGGTAGCGACCATTTTCCTATTCTAATTGAATATTTGCTTTTACCCTACAATAAACCTTCCCTTATTTATCCTCTTCTTAAATATAATCTATCTAATGTCGATTGGAACGATTTTAAAAGGGAGATGAACATATACATAGCAACTCTTCCTGACATTTCCCTGATAAATATTGACATCTGTGCTAATGCTTTTGCAGAGGCTTTGTGTCTGTGTGCGGAGGCAGTTTTCCCTGTCAAAAATGCAGCGACGGGTAAAATCCCTTCTTCCCCATGGTGGGACTCAGATTGTACTTTAGCAATTAAGAAAAGGAAAGTGGCTGAGCAGGATTATCAAAATAATATGTGCCTCTCAAAATTTACAGACCTTAGTAAAGTTATAGCGGAGACGAAACGTCTCCTGCAAATGAAGAAACGCGATGGTTGGAAATCGTTTTGCTCGTCAATATCCCCATCAACTCCGGCTTGTTTCCTTTGGATTAATGTAAAAAGGTTTAGGGGATCTAAACAACCTACATCACGTTCTCATCCTCCATCTTGTGAGTGGGCGGATTCATTTATGGACTCTCTCGCTCCGCAATATGTTCCCAATCTTCTAGAAATTAATGCCAATTACTGTTCGGTCTCTCTTGACCCATTAGACTCTCAATTCTCCATGATTGAATTGAAAAACATCCTCAGCTCGTTCAAAGATTCTGCCCCAGGTGGCGACGGCATCCCGTATTCTTTTATTTGCAATGCGACTGATGGATTCCTTCGATATTATCTGGACCTCATTAACATTATCTTCATTTCAGGCATCATCCCGCAGTCTTGGAAAATTCAGCTGATAATTCCAATTCTAAAACCCAATAAAGACTCTTTGGATCCCTGTTCTTACCGTCCAATTGCTCTTTCATCAGTTCTATTAAAACTAATGGAACATTTGGTAAAAAACAGAATTGAATGGTTTGTTGAAAGTCACGGCTTATTGTCTGATTCCCAATTTGGCTTTAGAAAAGGCAAAAGCACGTTAGATAGCCTTGGAATTTTTACATCAGATATCCGCATCGCTTTCTCCCGTAAAGAATCCGTTGTTGCTGCATTTTTGGACGTCAAAGCGGCGTATCATAATGTTCAGTTGCCTATTCTTAGGCAAAAGCTACTCCAACTTGGGGTCCCGTCAAGACTGAGCGCCCTGGTGATAAGGATATTGTCCGAACGCATCATTACCTTCAGAGGTTCTGACCATTCGATCGCTCCAAAGAGATCTATTTGGAAGGGGTTGCCACAAGGTTCAGTCCTCAGCCCTTTATTGCAATATTCTTCAGTATGCGGATGACATTTTAATGTATTCTGTTAACTCTCATATCGATAAGGCAGCTGAAGATATTTCAGGCTCCCTAAAGCTCCTAAATCAATGGCTAGTGATGCATGGATTTGAGCTGTCACCCTCCAAAAGCAATATAGTTGTTTTTTCTAGGAAGAATTCCCCTCCAATTATCAAAATCTCTTTGAACGACCAAGAATTGCCGATAAAGCCTCAATTTAAGTTTTTAGGTTTGATTTTAGACTCTAAACTTACAGGCTTTGCGCACTGCGAGTACATTAGTGTAAAGTGTGAACGTAACCTTAATATCTTACGGTGCTTAGCGGGCGTGTGGTGGGGTGCTCACCCGTTTGCGCTTAAATTACTTTACAATGCAATTATCAGAAGTGTCCTTGATTATGGTACTTTTCTGTTGGAGCCAGGTAGCAAGTCTGGGTTCCGTAGTCTAGATCTAATTCAATACGTATCATTTCTGGAGCGATGAGGTCCAGTTCTATTAATGCTCTCCAAGTAGAGTGCCTGGAGTCTCCGCTTGACCTTCGCCGTCAGTTTTTAGCTGATAGATACCTGTTCCGTACATTTCAGTTTTCTATCCATCCCATATATCCAAAAGTTTCGTTACTTGATGATCTTTATCGTAATACCCCCTTCTGGAAGAATAAATCCCCTCCCTGCCTAGTCACTAGCTTACGTAGGTTTAAAAGCATCAAAGATCCAACTTTTCACTCCCCTAGTCTTCCTATGTTCGAATATCCTTATAATGTATCGATTCTTCAGCCCAGAGTTATTTTGGATTTCGATTTGATGAAAGGCGATGTATATGCCAAAGAGTATGCCCGTGGTCTCCTCGGTAAGGATTGGGATGGTTGGCATACGTTATTTTCGGATGCGTCCAAATTTTCTCCTGTTGGGTGTGTTGGGGTTGGAACCTTTCACTCTCAATTTGGCATTGTCCAGAAGACCAAGTGCCCACCCGAATCTTCTGTTTTTACTGGAGAATGTTTAGGTATCCTGAAATGCTTAGAGTATATTTTAGTGGCTCGTCTTAACCGGTCCATTATTTTTTCAGACTCCCGTAGCGCTCTGGAATCTCTTCTGGCTCACCCATTTTTCTCCAAACTTTAAAATCCTTTGTTATTTATGAGCAAAGATGTTATTTCGCGTTGTTATTCTAGAGGATATGAAGTAGTTTTTGCCTGGATCCCTAGTCACTCTGGTATCACTGGAAATGAAATTGCTGACCGAATTGCTAAAGAAGCAGTATCCTGTGGCGACAAGGTCCCTTTTAAAAGCTGCTGTTTTGATATTCTTTCCCTTCCAAAATCTTTCCTGACGACATCTTGGAATTCTCGGTGGCATATCTCTAGTAAAAGGAAAGGTGCAAATTTTGCAATCTTACAACCGGATATCCCCAAAAAAACTAGGTTTTCCAAAATATCTCTAAATAAATTAGCAACTTCTTCTATCATTCGCATGAGACTAGGTCACTGTTCCTCCCATGTTCACCTTAACAGATTGAGAATTCGGGACTCTTCGCTGTGTGAATGCGGACTGGATGAGGGTAATTTAAATCACCTGTTCTTGGGGTGCCCTCGTCTAGACAACTCACGACTATACTCGGGATTAATTTACCAAAAGCTTCCACTCCCTACTTGTATGACCTCTCTTCTATTTCCTGACCCTGTAGTATTCCGATTTATTTCTATTTTTTTGGCCACGAATAAACTTAAATTATGATATCTATTATATATTTATATTAATCTATTTCTGTTACTTTTTATTAATTTCATACTGTCGTGATGCCTTACTTGACTCTGGCAGAAATGTCATTTAGACGATTGACATAAAAAAAAAAAAAAAAAAACGAACAACAATGTAGACTGCCCGAAATTACTCTCTGGACTTTCCTTCAATACTCCATCCAGGCTAAAAAGACATTTCCCTCCCCTCTCAATTCCCTTTTCCTCGCGTAATTATAGGAAGAATTGCTTTCTGTTACGTGCTGGCAAAAGTTTGAATAACCTAACTAAAGAGCTGGATATCGATATTTTCAATAGTAATATCCCAACTGTGCGGCGTAGGATAACGGACGGTTTCTTTGAATGGGCGTGCCTTGACCGGAGTATTGTTTGTTGAATTTAATTTAATTTTATTTGGTTGTAGTTTAAACTTGTTGCAGTTTATTTCACTTAGTCATAGTAATCACTAGAAGGCTCTGCGATGTTGTGCATTATGTATCATTGTATCATGTTACTACCGGTGGGAACCTGTAATTGCCTTTCTGATACTTATTCTACGCCGCAAATGTATTACTTTTAGCTGTTTGTTCTCCGAATAAATAAAATAAATAAATAAATAACTAAATACAAGGAGAAAATAATTACATGATTCTGTTACTTTTAGATAACTAACTGAGTAGAAATTAAGATTTCTTCGTACCTACTATATAGTGGATTGGTGAAGTGTTAAATTACGGTATGTGATGTATTTTGTATTGTAAAATTTTCAATAAACAGTATTGATGTTCGTGTTCGTGAGTTTTATTTTATGATGGTTTATGAAATTCACGTTAGGTATATTATTATTCACGCACCATTTCCTTCGTGTGTATTTGAAAATTGAAAGTTATCTTCAAGGCAAGAGTGCAAATATTATGCTGTAGCTAAACCAGTCAGCTACATCTTCGACCCGGTACTCAATCGCTGGTGCATGCCGTAAATAATAAAATGAAGATATGCTTCGTGGCTTGTGTTATCGCTACGGGTTGGCATCACTGGATGACGCCAGATGTCGTCACATCCGAGCTATGAAGGTGGGGGCCGGCGGGGTTCTCGAGGAGCGAAGGCGAGGAAGGAGGGAGAAAACTGACGGCCCACACTTTACGTTGTCCCTTGTGAATACTGATTTAATTTGCCTTATTTGTTATAACCTATAATCACGTACAAAATATACTATTGCTATCACTTATCATTTGATTTCATTTACTCTTGGAATTTGGATTGGTAAAAAAACATCTAAAATCTTAAATTTGAGTCAGAACTGAACCCCTAACCTAACCCGATGTCCACGCATGCTCACGGCGCAGCAGGAGGCGCTGCGTGCTAGCGCCCGCCATTTGCCCTTGCTTGCATCAGCATCTGTCCGTCGCTACTGTCCCGACAGTGTGTGTACCTGAGTAGAGCCTAGCGGCGGGCGTCTGCACGCCGCTGGAGTGCGACACGGCGGAGCGCGTGAAGGCCCCTCACGTGGACACGGCGTGCTTGCATCCGCAATGTCGCCCACGCCAGCGTCAGTATCTGTCCGACGCTACTATCTGGACAGTGTGTCTACCTGAGTAGAGCCTGGCGGCGGGCGTCTGCACGCCGCTGGAGTGCGACACGGCGGAGCGCGTGAAGGCCCTTCACGTGGACACGGCGTGCTTGCATCCGCAATGTCGCCCACGCCAGCGTCAGTATCTGTCCGACGCTACTATCTGGACAGTGTGTCTACCTGAGTAGAGCCCGGCGGCGGGCGTCTGCACGCCGCTGGAGTGCGACACGGCGGAGCGCGTGAAGGCCCTTCACGTGGACACGTCGTGCTTGCGTCCGCCATGTCGCCCACGCCAGCGTCAGTATCTGTCCGACGCTACTATCTGGACAGTGTGTCTACCTGAGTAGAGCCCGGCGGCGGGCGTCTGCACGCCGCTGGAGTGCGACACGGCGGAGCGCGTGAAGGCCCCTCACGTGGACACGGCGTGCTTGCATCCGCAATGTCGCCCACGCCAGCGTCAGTATCTGTCCGACGCTACTATCTGGACAGTGTGTCCACCTGAGTAGAGCCTGGCGGCGGGCGTCTGCACGCCGCTGGAGTGCGACACGGCGGAGCGCGTGAAGGCCCTTCACGTGGACACGGCGTGCTTGCATCCGCAATGTCGCCCACGCCAGCGTCAGTATCTGTCCGACGCTACTATCTGGACAGTGTGTCTACCTGAGTAGAGCCCGGCGGCGGGCGTCTGCACGCCGCTGGAGTGCGACACGGCGGAGCGCGTGAAGGCCCTTCACGTGGACACGTCGTGCTTGCGTCCGCCATGTCGCCCACGCCAGCGTCAGTATCTGTCCGACGCTACTATCTGGACAGTGTGTCTACCTGAGTAGAGCCCGGCGGCGGGCGTCTGCACGCCGCTGGAGTGCGACACGGCGGAGCGCGTGAAGGCGCCGCATGTGGGCATGGCGTGCACGAGCGCGCCCGCCATGTTGACGACGCCCAGCGTCAGCATTTCTTGTGTCGCGTCGACTCGTCCACCCGATGCTGGAACAATAGACGTCGTTACATTCTTGCTAATATTTACCGATGGAGTAAGCTAGAGGGACAGCACGATACGAACATCGAATTTGGGAGGCACAAAACGAACATCCCTTAATGGGTCTTATGGTTAAAAGGTCAGATAGTATTGATCTCTTTAGCTCAGAATGATTTCCAATATATACACGTATATTTTTGAGAGGTGTAAGGGGGCATCAATTACGCGAGCCATTTAGGAGGGTGCGGGGGCCAAACTGAATCTCATCTAATCTTACTAGAAGGCTGTAAGCACGCACGTTACTGGCGTTGCAAACGTCGATCTGCTGCGGTAACTGCTTATGGAGGCAGCCAATTACGTTTTTTTGTCACCATCCCATAATATAAAAATTTACTATGCGTTTCTCTCTTGTCGTTCCCTCCTGACTACGTGATTTGCATTAGAAGCGAACGATTTGTGTGTCCATCGATAGACTTTACAAGATACCAACTTACTGAACGCTTTCGCGATGGCGATGTTGGCGAGTACCATGACGATGGGCAGCATTATGACGGCGGAACCCAGCTCCTGTACCATCTCCACGAAGCCGGTGGTAGTGTTGCCATTGGGGACGCTGAATGGCGGCAGTGACAGCGGCGGCAGACCTGGCTCCACGCGGCCTGGGCATATCAAATTCCAAATTAATATGTCTAAAGTGAACACTATTCAAAAAGTCTAGACTTTGAAATACCTTTTACAAATAAACTCAGTCAGCCCTAGTTAGTCCTTCATATTACGACTCTCTGATGTAGAAAGTCACAACATACGTATCAATTTCCTGTACCTATCTACGGGTTCTCCACTACCCATAGTTGTCTGGAAGAGATCGCTCTTGTGTGCCTATTGTGTACCGTAGTTCATGTTAAGGCTCTAATGTACTGTTGTACGAGTATTGTATTTGTACCTATTACAAGCAATGAAGCAGAGGGTTCTTGGGTATTTCTATATACCACAGAGAGAGCTTGAAGAAGGCCGAAGTCGCAGGCCTAATAATCGTAGAAAGCGGCGGACGGGGCACTGACAGCGGCAGTGATACTCGTATGGCTTACGAAGACTACCTGCTTTATACCGGAACCACACTTCTCTATGCGTTATTTGTTATGCGCGTTATTCGGCCGCATAAGACGAAGTGTGGAGGATTCGTCTATATTTGCTACTAACTTCTGCCCGCGACTTCGTTCGCCTTAAATTCGTTTATCGCGAGTAAGGGTATTTCCCCGGGATAAAAAGCAGCCTATGTCCTTCCCTGGGGCTCAAACTATCTCCATACCAAATTTCATCCAAATCGGTTCAGCGGTTTAAGCGTGAAGAGGTAACAGACAGACAGACATACACACTTTCGCATTTATAATATTAAGTATGGAAGTATGGATATTTGCCCGCATAACGCATAATCGCGAATAGCAAATACGCCTATCCGTCCACCTGTCGGTTTATTGACACATCAAAGGACACAAATTGAATGAATTGGCACACCGGCACGATGTGTAGATGCATGCCGAGTTTGTTGTTCGCTCACATAACAAATATTTGAGCGAATACAGCGTAGTCGCATAACAAATAACGCATAGCGAAGTGTGGTTCCGGCACTACATACATAGGTACATATATGCAATTCGTAAGACGCTGCATGTCGTCATCCTTCTATTGGCCCCTGTAGCGCGACGCAGTAATAGGTTCGAATGAGATGGAAATGGAATACCAGCTCTTTCTTACGTATAACCGCGTCCAACCTGCTCGCCGATGATCGGCGATCGTGTAGAAGGGCCATATTTCTGCACGAACTCTGATGAAACGCTTGTCGTGGCCATAGGCATGGCAAGAGTAGAAAGGGGAGCGCGTGATGACCAGCGTTTTTGGACTGATTGACACCCAGCCACAACACAAGTTTCGTATATACATAGAGGCACGTCGATTTCCTTCAACTTGTGTAAGATGTGATGGGGGAGGTTTTCTTGGTGTAGCTACGTACCAGAGAGCTTGATGAAGGGTTTGTCGTGGTCGCAGGAATGGTAGGCGTAGACGGTGGCGCACATGACGACTAGAGCGTTACGGCTGATTGAGATTAGCCACATCATGCGTTTTAGTGCCGGACGCTTCGGGCCTATGTCGACATCCTTCAGTTTCTGCAAGAAAAAGTGACGTAATATCTGACAATCCATATCCATACTTCAAAATTAAAGATATAAAAAAAAATACGTTTCTACAGATGGTTACAGGATACTTTTTACCCGACTACGCTGAAGAAAAATATAGGGGTACTTAATAACTTTTCCTTCTCCGCGAACGAAGTCCTTCTAGTATAGATATAGAATTTGGCGAGGGAGAAATGGTTTATTCCCCGAAACGTACGCGAGGCCCTTGAAATAGACGTCATCCGAATTACAATCATGATGGTGGATGTTAGGTGCCCTCCTGTTGGAAAACAGTGTTATGGGCCTAACGCATAACTGAGTCTGTTTCTGAGGTATGGGAGCGGAACGGGGGGATGACAAGTGACGTATATGTGTACAGCGAGACAGGACACGTCATCATGTCGCTTCACTTGTCACCCCTCCCGTATCGCTCTCATACCTCAGGAACAGACTCAATCAAGCGTTAGACTTGTAGTTGCTGCGTCGGGGTCGTCGGGGAGTGTGAACGCGGCTTTAGAGTGTGAGTTAGTGTACTCTACGATTAACAATATAAATGACAATGGAAAAGAGGTTTTGGTGCATTCGCCGTCCGCGCCTGCGACTGTTTCGAGAAGCTGGGCTACCAGTCTTGGTTCGATGTGGGCTGGCGGGCAACGTCAGGGTCCACTCGTCGATAATGACGAAAGTCCTCGTAATGGATCGAAACATGTCGAGCAGTACTCGGCTTTTATGACCTGAGTAACCGTTAACACATTCAATGCCTGGAACTCGCCTATCGGGCGCTCTGCTCGTAGACGCGTAGCAGATACCATGCGTTTTCTGGAATATAGAGGAAAGTGCGTAGCGCTACAAAAAGCTTGGCAGCGAAAGCGTTAGATACCCGAAGGTGCCTGTTTAGGATTGGTCCTATTTTTATATTTATGACAGGATACTTGATTTTGACATCACGTTAACTAAGACAACTATTTAGATAGTGTAAATGCCACGTATAAAGTCGCATCTCGTGGTAACAATGCTGAAGGTGTACTTCAAGAATCTGGAGGTGGTACTTACTCTAAGCGATAACAGCACGGTGCAGCAGACGATACTCATGATCACGTCGGGTATCTGCACCTGGTGCCACTTCTTCACAATCATGGCGATGTTCTCAGGGATGGACTCGGCGGTGAAGCTGAGCCCCAACAGCCCCTTAAGTTGTGTTATGATAATGAGCACTGCCGTGCCTGACGTGAACCCACTCGTCACTGATGGAGATATCAAATCCACCAGAAATCCTGCAAAGATATATTGGCGTATGAGAAATTGGTTTCAGCAAAATAAAACTAATTATTGTAAAATGTATGTCGCGACATAAGTTAACTCAGCACGAAGTTACAATTGTTGACGTTTATTTCAACCCTTTACTGGCGTGCCCGCTCAGCACCTCTTTTTGAGCCATGTACGATTATCTGATGAGTTTGATGCCATACGGAACTGAGACATGTTTAAGACGGCCCCCAACAAGGCGGATGGATGGCCTCGTGAGGGTCGCGGGGAGTCGGTGGATGCGGTCTGCGCAGGATCGTAAGCAGTAGACGCGCGTCCGTGGCTGATGGATAGGCAATCGTTACGGGTATTACTTAATGCACATTGATTTACTGAAAAGGTGCAGATCCACTAGACGTTAATGTATACCTACCGTGCGATTAATTTACCTACATGAAGTCATAGTGTGGCATATTTTAAGGTCGTCTACTTATTTTGAATTGTGTATGGCGTATTGACAATAAATATTCTGAGACCGTCCCTAAAGTAAAGAAGCCAGTCAGACCCTACACTGAGTTTACCATACATTTGGATGTATATTTCATAGGTCGGTTAGTGGACCCCTCCGTTCCGTTTAAGATTGGTTTTACTCTTTATTGGAATGAATTTACTGCAGCATCCAATTACTATCAGTCAACACACAAGTTGTCTTAAGAAGCGTTTACTTACTACGCGTATGAATCCAACGTGGTACCTCTACCTGTCTAAGAGTTACAAGGGATTATAATTTCTGTGTCAAAAGGACAACCAGTCTGGGTTGCGTCTGGCCTAGACTGTAGACTCTGCATCTCTTCAAACACAAGTGACCCGCAAAATATTCACATAAATTGTTATCGGACGATGCTCTCAATAAAAGTTGGTAAAACCTGCCTAGTTAACGAGCAGTATTTTCGGCAATGTGTTATTGAAATTTTATTATTAAAAATAGATGTGCGGTATAATAGTAAATAACAGATGTATTACGATGTTTACTAGCATGAAACGTAGTTTTTAACGTTGCCAGATAAGCTATCGAAGACAAGTTCGGTTCTCCATACAAACGTAGTTGCGCTCTCATTTTAAAACGACGTGCTAGTTGGCTCTGAAACATTGTACTTAGAATAAGTTAAGGGATATCCAGGTTTGTAATTAGTTTATGTAGCTTCAGATACCATAGTAAAAAAATACAGCGAATTTAAATTTTTCATATAAAGTTTGTTTTTGCTGTATTTCGTTTGTTTTATAAATTGGGATGTACCAGTTTTTTCAAAGGTATGGCAATTCAAAAACCATTTAGAGGAATAGGTTTAATAAACCGCTTGCAATTGTCCACGTAATCGTCAAAACCGCGTATTTCGGTACTATCCTTAACCAAGATACGATGTTTTGACGATTACAAAACGCCTAAATAATTACGTCACAGCGAACTTTGGTTAGAAATTGTAACAAGTATACTCATACGAATGGAAAACGGACAAAATTAGTATCTTAAATTAACCAATATTTTACGATTTTGATGTAAAATCGAGTCAATTTTTTTCGGGACATCCCAATTGGAGCAATACAAACTAATTATACCTAGACCTAGTTATACCTTATGTCATTGTATATGCAAAGTTTCGTTACAATCCAACAGGTAGTTTTAAAATGAGAACAAAACTCCGTTTGTATGGGAAGGCGAAATTCGGCCGAGCTTGCCGGGGGCTCTTAAGTACCTATTAGCTTTTATGATTTAACTCATCTGTCTTGAAACGATTACATCTAGCAGCAAAAGTGTGGATGCCAATTACAGAAGTAAAGAAATAGTTCTACTTAGGTATATCTAATCTAGCTGTCTTATATGGGTTGGTGAGAGAATTTGAGCGTTTTAAACGCCTACTTACCATCGCCTTATTATTGGGTATTTCATAAGAGCAAACGGCATAATTTTGTAAAGAATTGTAGAAAGCGACGTCTCCAGGATAACCGAAAATAACAACACAATTTATACGGAGTACGTCAAGAAAGTGGCAATGGTCAGTCCCGGATTAAAAGGTGCGTCGACATTTGTATCATTTGCCCGATCAGATCTTCGTCCCGTGGCATGATCGCGTGTCACGATCACGCGTTTGGACGTTGCGCCGATCCGATCGCTCGAAATCCATGTTGCTACGCGTATCACACACTTAGATCGGACAAGCGAGGCGAGATCGCCGAGCCGACAGTGAGCGTCCAAGCAGCGCGATACGCAGTCATGCCACGCCACAGTGATCGGATACGAGTAAGTGATACAAGTGTGGACGTACCTTAAGACGGGGCAAACCGGGGCACTTGCCAGGCGGCAGTTTCATAGGGGCGCCAAATCCTTGAGACAAGAATTCGAAATATCGACCTAATGAAGCCTCTTTTCCTACAATCTCATAGATTTTGGTCACAAAAATGCTACTCATTGGCAGTTTTAACAGGTTTTCTCAAACACTGAAGGGAGGGGGCGCCACCATCAAGGTTTTGCACCGGTTCAAAAAAATCGTAGATCCGGATCTGGCAATGGTAAGGAGGCGTTCAAAATGCTCAAGTATTCACTCTGCTTAAAACTGCCTGTTGAAAACCAGGCTACTTGTTCCGAATGCTAAATGTTTGTACTGCATTCCATTTTTTTTAAACATGAATGAACATTCGTCTTTAATTAGGTACTTCATAATGAGAAGTTCCCAAAGAAAACCGAACTTTTTATCCCGAGTGCCGCAGAGGCGGGACACTTGCGCCTCTTATCTCGGTTCATTCAATAAATTTAATTAATACGAGTGCAGACTGAGGGCCATTCATCACTCTATCGCTGCGGAAAGTTATTTAAGAGCTAATTTTAGATGGAAAAGTAATGCTAGTATTGTTTATGATTATGAATATGTCAAAAACAGGGTAGCAGGCCAGCAGCGCGCTTTTGACTCCGAAGGTGTTGCAGGTGTTTGCGGAAGCATGTAAGTAACATAAAAAAGGTAAGTTCAGGTGGGGTAAGAGAAACACGGGGGTAAGAGAAACGTTGTAAATGTGAAAACTGACATATGTTGTCAATGGAAATAGGGTTGGGCCAATTCCATTCCGTGAGGGTAGAGAGCCTGAAAAATAGGAGGGTTTTTTGTTAATTTGCAGTCATATAATAAATTCAATAAATAAATAAATAGAACGCGAGCTTCATACAAAATTGCAGTATAATACGGGGTAAATATTCTAAATCCGCATGCGCGTTGTGTGACCAATAAGAGTTGGCCAAAATATCAGTCTACTTTCTATTACCCAAAACAAATAATTGTGATTGGCTTCTAGGGCTGACGTTTTATAGTATCAACATGACGGCGACTATGAAAACGCATACGTAGTAGATGGTCACATGCAATAAAGAGTAATTTTGTAGGCAGAATTGTCGTATTATTTAAATTGAATTTTCAGTTTTATTTTATATTTAAATAATCATAGAATAACCTTACGCAAATCAAACTAGTCTCCAATTAAGATGTAGCATACTTATACTGTGAATACTAGACGACCATACGAGTATGCATATATTATAACTTGCTAAATACTTAAATACAAACAGACAATCAGCCACTAGAGTCTGGCAAATGAAAGATGAGAATGAAATCAAGCGCGAAATTTAAAAATGTAGCTGCAGTGTGCCTGTATGAGCTAGATATCAACAAATTCAAATGCTTTTCTCAGTAACTAATAACTTAATAATTAATGACAACAGCAATGAATTTGTGTAACTCTAGCTCATACAGGCAGACTCTAGCAATCATAACTTTTGTAGTACGTTAAGACAACGCAAAAATGGAGCTTGCGTACTTTTATTGTTGCCGTGTTAGTATGTTTGTATGGGTCAAATCTTTGAAGCTAAATTAAAACCACTTGCCGGTTTCTGATTGTACTAAATTTTTGCATACTTTTGTAAGTTTGGTGACAAAGCAATATTATGATAATATCGAGCTGATATGATGATGGAGACGGAATGTGGGCATAGGAAATCTGTAATAAGTTACCGTAATCCTACCGAGTTTGAGGTCTTTAGTGTATGATAACTTTTAAATCAAATTGCACCCTTTTTCAAACACTGTCTATAAAATCGTTATGTGCATGAAAACATGTATCTCAACACATAATATATCCAATGTTCAATAGGTATCATAATACCTTTGCATTTACATATTAACATTTGGATGGTGTAAGGTGGCATAACACCATCCCTATACAAAATCTCTTCCGACTAAAAAAAAAGTATAATTATGTTTACGGTATTCTTACACGTGAAAAGTGACCCCATCTTTATTTTTATATTTTCTAGAATGATCAATACACTATTTTACAGATCACTGTATTTTTTCACTTTGGGAATTGAAATAATACGACAATCATTCAGCGCCGCCATATGCAACTGACAGCCCGTTTGACCCAGTTTATACGCCCCGCCTTTTTCGACACAGTTTTCGTGGGGTCATTTTGCGACGCTAGTTGTGCTTCTATGTTTTTTTCGTTCGCTGTGGCCAGAAGCCCCGTATTTTACGGATAACAAAATTGAATACGGGGTAAATTCTTCCAATAATATATTTAAATTAAAGAAAAAAAGGATTTTTGTTTAAAATAATGCCGCTTTTATTGTCAATAAATGGTAAGACAATAAAAACGGCATGATTATAATAATAAAGTATTTCCTATAGGCACCAGTTATAAGATAAGATAAGATAAGATATATAACCAAGTTACAGACTTAGTTCTAGATATAGGGACCCTTGTCGCGTGTAGCAAAATTTTTTTATAAGGTACAAAATGTACTTAAATACGCATTTATACTATGTCTTAGGTATATTTTTAGGTACAGTACAAAGACTTTTACTTATTATAAAGTAAGTAGATATTTAAATTCCTAGATATTTAAATCATGAATTCCGTGGCAGAGTAATAACATTTTTCAAGTAGTACACTCTTTAGTTTAATATTTAGGTATAACTAAGTATAGCTTTATAATGTCTACTGCAATTTGGAACATTGGACCAAAGGCATACATTTTATATTTTTACGCCATAGTATATGTTACATGGACACAAAATCTTCTAATAGTATTTTTTTATGAAGTATGGTTTAACTTTTTTTTAAGCCTTGATGTGAATTTTTTTCACGAAAATCGACTCTAGGTATCGGTCTATATGGTTTAGTAAGAAAATTTAAAAAGGAATTCATGACATTGACAGCAAACTTTAAAATTTTTATTGCTGTTCAAAAATGTGCAGGTCCCTTTCATAAGATGCCCTACTTGACCCACTAGCTAGACTTGTAATTTTGCCTCCCTCATATTCGTCGTTTTTTTAGAAAATAAAAATATATTTCTAAATATTTCCTTTGCAATACATCTGGGCTGACCATGTTTATAGATATTCCAAATTTCAAATAGCGTAAGTAGTTTTTGAGATATGGCGCTATAATAGTCGGATAGACAGATAGACACAGTCGCACCATAAGGGTTCCTTTTTTACCATTTTTGGTACGGAACACTAAAAATCGATTGTCGTGAACTAATGTCACATCCATGATAAAAAACGATATCTTTAAAACAATGCGACAAAAAAATAAACCAACCGTTGATTCTGAGTCTACCTAACGCGCACTACCTAGAAAAAATATAACACGAACACCTCTGGGAATTGCAATTGCGACATATCATATGTACCTAAATTGATAAAATATACGTAGGTAGCGGAATTTTTCTTTGATGGACGCTTTGTTTGCTATTCTCAGTCCATTCATAATTGCTCTGCTATAAAGAGCAACGTTATCTGAATGTAATTATTTACGCAAAAACATATAAAAGTGAAATGTCAGTTTGTCACTCAAGATTGCGCGTAATTCACCAGCAGTCCAATAAACTCGGCTTATTTTTTATCAATCGCAAATATTATTATAATTTTAGTATATAAGTTTTAAGATTTTTTTTGTGCATCATATCAGCATCCGCACATAACACATATTATTATCGGACTTTATTTTATTAAGTAGGTACTTGTAATTATGGTTTTATTTTTTTTAAATACACAGGTACATAGATATTGTAAAATGAAGCTCCTACTTTTTAATTAATTTGCTAAGTCGGTGTTCCGTTATGTGCTTAGGTTGTATTGCGTAATAGTTCAGAAGAAAATGAGGACAATAGCTAACTTAGGGTAAATACTAAGATGTATTTAGTAATTATAGGTCCGACTGTAAATGTCTGCATATATCTGTTTATTAAGTGTTTTTTTTTTAATGCAAGTTTACACTATGAATCTGACTCATAACCAATCAAAATTTGGCTGCACTATGTATCCTAACCACTCACGTGCTCGTGATTTAGGTTTGAACTCTATTTATACTTGACATAAGAGTGGTGACATGCAACTACAGTTGCGGAAAGCACTCTAGTGGATGTGTCTTCCTCTTCATCATCATAATATCTGAACTCACACAGATGTGACAGATGACTTGGCACGTGATTATAAGAGTAGGACTTACCAAGCCGCAGCAGCCCCATAAGCATCACCTCGGCGCCGGACGAGAACGCCATCAGCATCACGTACTGAACGTGCAGCCCGTGGCAGGTCTGCGAAACCAGCAGCGCCATCAGGCTCATCGGCTCGATTCTTGTACTGTTATCGTACCAAGTCCAGCTTTTGTAAAGAGTAGGACTCACCAAGCCGCAGCAGCCCCATAAGCATCACCTCGGCGCCGGACGAGAACGCCATCAGCATCACGTACTGAACGTGCAGCCCGTGGCAGGTCTGCGAAACCAGCAGCGCCATCAGGCTCATCGGCTCGATTCTTGTACTGTTATCGTACCAAGTCCAGCTTTTGTAAAGAGTAGGACTCACCAAGCCGCAGCAGCCCCATAAGCATCACCTCGGCGCCGGACGAGAACGCCATCAGCATCACGTACTGAACGTGCAGCCCGTGGCAGGTCTGCGAAACCAGCAGCGCCATCAGGCTCATCGGCTCGATTCTTGTACTGTTATCGTACCAAGTCCAGCTTTTGTAAAGAGTAGGACTCACCAATCCGCAGCAGCCCCATAAGCATCACCTCGGCGCCGGACGAGGACGCCATCAGCATCACGTACTGAACGTGCAGCCCGTGGCAGGTCTGCGTAACCAGCAGCGCCATCAGGCTCATCGGCTCGATTCTTGTACTGTTATCGTACCAAGTCCAGCTTTTGTAAAGAGTAGGACTCACCAAGCCGCAGCAGCCCCATAAGCATCACCTCGGCGCCGGACGAGAACGCCATCAGCATCACGTACTGAACGTGCAGCCCGTGGCAGGTCTGCGAAACCAGCAGCGCCATCAGGCTCATCGGCTCGATTCTTGTACTGTTATCGTACCAAGGCCAGCTTTTGTAAAGAGTAGGACTCACCAAGCCGCAGCAGCAACATAAGCATCACCTCGGCGCCGGACGAGAACGCCATCAGCATTACGTACTGAACGTGCAGCCCGTGGCAGGTCTGCGAAACCAGCAGCGCCATCAGGCTCATCGGCTCGATTATTGTACTGTTATCGTACCAAGGCCAGCTTTTGTAAAGAGTAGGACTCACCAAGCCGCAGCCGCCCCATAAGCATCACCTCGGCGCCGGACGAGAACGCCATCAGCATCACGTACTGAACGTGCAGCCCGTGGCAGGTCTGCGAAACCAGCAGCGCCATCAGGCTCATCAGCTCGATTCTTGTACTGTTATCGTACCAAGTCCAGCTTTTGTAAAGAGTAGGACTCACCAAGCCGCAGCAGCCCCATAAGCATCACCTCGGCGCCGGACGAGAACGCCATCAGCATCACGTACTGAAAGTGCAGCCCGTGGCAGGTCTGCGAAACCAGCAGCGCCATCAGGCTCGTCGGCTCGATTCTTGTACTGTTATCGTACCAAGGCCAGCTTTTGTAAAGAGTAGGACTCACCAAGCCGCAGCAGCCCCATAAGCATCACCTCGGCGCCGGACGAGAACGCCATCAGCATCACGTACTGAACGTGCAGCCCGTGGCAGGTCTGCGAAACCAGCAGCGCCATCAGGCTCATCGGCTCGATTCTTGTACTGTTATCATACCAAGACCAGCTTTTGTAAAGAGTAGGACTCACCAAGCCACAGCAGCCCCATAAGCTTCACCACGGCGCCGGACAGGACCGCTAGCAGCACTATGTACTGGATAGGCAGTCCGTGGCAGGTCTGCAGCACAAGCAGTGCTATCAGGCTCGTCGGCTCAATGGTTACAGGTCCTGTATCATACCGGGCCCAACTGTTATAAAGAATCAGACTCACCAAGCCGCAGCAGCCCCATAAGCATCACCACGGCGCCGGACAAGAAAGCCAGCAGCACCACATACTGAATGGGCAGCCCGTGGCAGGTCTGCAACACCAGCAGCGCCATCAGACTCGTCGGCCCGATGCTCACCTCCTTCACCGTGCCGAAGAACATGTACAGTATCGTCCCTGTTAACAGCAAACGGAACAGCTGTTATGGGTAATTCTGACTACGATGGCGTGGATAAAGCTTAGAAGGAATTTGACACAATGAAGGATTTTGGCACAAGCGACAAATGTGGGGAAACGACACAAACTTGCAAGCCACTAAAATCTGCGCGTGAAAATAGGTAATGTACGGTCGATCAAGAAATTGGTCCACCACTTATGAACCTTAAAACACATGAAATAGAGTTGAAACGTGGTACACCATTTTCTTGGTCGACCGTACTCGCAGCAATAGCCTCGCGTTTCTTCCCGTACAGCCAAGCCGGATCGTAGGACCATGGGAGGCTGTGGGTTTGTCTTTCCGTCAGTTCATCACTGTGTTTTTGAGATTTACCTACTCATGTGATGCGTTAAAATTAAAGTGTTAAAAAACAAATGACATGTATGTCAGAGATGCCATTTCATAATTCAGTTACATTTTTTGTGCATACCCACGTTTGTGATAAGTCGTAATATTATCTATAGAACAATGGACATTGTTGTCGCAATGCGAAAATTATGCTACTCGTATTATGGAAACTTGGAGCTATATTTAGCAGAGGGCTCGGCACAATATTGACATGGTCTTATTTCCAGTTATCACTTAAGGTCATACAGTTGCGAATTGCGATACAATTTGATTTAAACTGTGTTGTAATCACTGGAAGGGATAAATATTATTAAAGAAATGCGGATTTGAAAGGGTCTTAAAATATTTTCCGAAAGTATTTCTATCTTGTATTGTAAAAATTTTGGGGGTAAGTTTGGGGTTAAGAAATAGGGGAACTAGAAAAAAACAGAATTTTTCCTACGTAATTTTGTGGAGATGCTTCTTTTCATGGTAAGTACTAAATTAATTTCAACGAATAGGTTTAATAAACCGCTTGCAATTATCACATTTCAAAAATATGGTTTCAGGGATAAATAAGTTATTCGTGTTTTTAATTTTGAGTTTTATTTGTTCTTGCCAAACCCTAACTCGAAATATCTCCTAGGCGATTCAAATGTAAAAAGCATTAAATTTGTATCTTAGAATACTCTATTTTAAACGGAAAAAAAAGACTAGAGCATTTTTTGGCTCATCCCAACTGTGGCCTTACTGATGCAAATTACACATTTTGACCATCAAGTGTCTTCAAATAGCAAAGTAGTTGTCTGGTGAAATTGGAACAAGCAGAAGTGTCTTTTTAATTTATATGTATTAAAAAAAGACTTCCACTTCTAATACAAGTTACAAGCTTTTGTGAGAGGGGCTCCCTGGTGTAAGGTGTGTGCATTTCCCGAAAAAAATAAATGTGAACTTAAATTAACCAGGACCGCACAACTTAAGCTGGTGTCAATTCTCAACAATGTATAAATACTAGATAATAACCCATGAAAGACGAATAGAGTCCATAATGCACCGGAAGTCCCGCGAGCGCTGCGTAAGCGATGCTCTGCGGCACTAGGGTTAGCCCCAGAGTGATGCCCGCTACCAAATCAGCCACCGCCGTTAGGCGCGTGTAGCGCGGTGCCCACGACAGGATCGGGAGGCGGCGCTCCAGAGCGCGCCGCCACCCGCCTCCGCCAGCCTTATGCGTCGGGAACGGCGTGCCCTCCTCTGTATCCATACTTTACTATTAACAATTCGACTTTACAGCGATGGCAGACGATTGCTAGATAGCTACAGAGCACGCAACGTCATCTGTGACGGCCAAAATTGCCGAGCTTTGGAGGACGGTATTTGAAGCACAGGTTCAGTGACGCAGCACTCTAATATCGCCAAGCGTTACAATAGCGAATAGCTAGTTATAAAGAACCGACACAGGTCACCGGCACGGCAGAAAGGCTTATTGTTTTAAATTAATTGTTCACTTTGCAATAATTAAAACAATTAAGATAAAGGTTCCATTGAAGGCGTCGTGTGTTTGTATCGACGGGACGCGACTGGTCGAGCGAGATCGACGCAACGCTGGCTTTTAGCTTTATCTCAGCATCCCGACGTAACTCGGTACACACTAATATCAGGTAATGAAGATCGTTTGTGTACACAAGGGTTAATTGAGTAAAGGAATATTTTAATGAGTGTTGGGTTCTGCAGGCTTTTCCAAAGAGGCGCATAGAGATCTACTGAAGGCATCACTGGTGTTGCATATGATGGCTAACTTCTCATCTAATCTGCCTACTGAGGTGACTCATGTTCTGATTACCACTTTTCTGTATGAAATCCCGTAAGAGCCTATTAACCTTCGCTACCCTCAGGACCTAGCGCACGGACCCAGTTAAGGCATTATCGTTATTACGAGTATTAGGTATGTAATTTAGTAGAGTTATCTGTAGTTAGGTCAAATAAACTTAGAGCTTGTTATTTAACAATTACCTTATCAACATTTTCGAGTACTTACAAATGTATATTCTTGGACTCGGGGGTTCCTACGTGTATTTAATTAAATCCATGCAGTTTCTCATAGATGGCGCTAAAGATGGCGCTAAGCTCCCATATTATTGTAGTTGTAAAAATTAAATGTTGGTACCTACATTGAAGATATTAAAAAATGTTTGTAACGGATTATTTGGAGGTGAGTTATTTAGACGGACACATTTTTTTTATTTTTTGTAAGTGTCGTCGCATCATCTCGCCAAATCGGCTAACCGGATTCCAACTATTTTTGGTACCTAAACGGGGAGCTGGGTCACGCTGGGTATGTACAGATGGTTATAGGTTACTTATGATCTGACTATGCTGAAGAAAAAAATAGGGGTAATGACTTTTTCTCCTTCGCGAACGAAGTTGCAGGCACATTCTAGTACCTTTAAAAAATAAGTAAGGTCAGTCAGGGTAAGAGAAACACCGGGGTAAGAGAAACGTTGTAAATGTGATAATGGAAACTGATATGTGTCAATGGAAATAGAGTTGGGCCAATTGCATGGATTCTCTTTCCCCACGAAATAAGTTATGTTGCCCTTACCCCACCTGACCTTAGGGATCAACGCGGCTGAGGAAAAATAAGTTACGCCCAGACCTCTCTCGCTAATAGTTCGACGATGGGCTTGGAATTTAAAGGCACCAGGTTCCATTCCTGGCGTGAACCGCGAGTGAGAGCAATGTACTAGTTTTCTTTGTGCATATCACAACTAGCCGTTGCCCGCGACTTCGTCTGCGTAGAGCTGCAATGTATAGCTTACAAATTTTCATCCCCTTTTTCGTCTTATACGATTATAATATAGTAAGGACGTGAAAGTATGTATGTACGTTCCACTTAATCTCAAAAACTTATTTATGTACCTTTTAAATAAGAATAGGACATATAATTTATGTCAAATTTCATACCTTTTAGGGACGAAAAAAGGGATGAAAATTTGTATGGACAGTAAATATTTTTTTAAACTAGGAACTTGAAATCTTGGTAAAATTGGTAAAATATCGATTTTTGGGGAAAGACATAAGCTACTTTTTATCCCGGAAAGATACCGCGGACGAAGTCGCCGGCGGCCGCTAGTATAATATAAATAGGATATAGTAACTAAACGGATCCCTAAAATACAGTCTTTACTTTTTAGTAAAGACTGTAATTTATGTTGAGTAGCGGCAATGATTGAGGGAACGTGCTTACCCACGTCAGTTGTTAGGAGTGGTTGCTAGTAATCAGATAACACCTGACAAAACATCTACACAATAAGCAATTTCCAAGAAAATTTATCGCTAAAATTTGGCAGGCGTGGCGTAGGATAGTAGGATGCTTTCTTACGATGGAGACAAACTAGCGTAGCTTGTTTTAATTGTCGCAGCAAGCAGTTACTGCACCCTATTTTGACGTTTGAAAACGTCAGTACAGTTGCCGGCAAACTTCTTGAACATAACATTGACTTCAGTAACCGATTTAAGTTCACGTACATTTTGGCTCAAGAAGTTTTCCGGTATTTTTTCGGGACATAACCCGAGCGTTGCCGAATCTTTAATAAATAAATCATTGTTTATTTAGGTACTAACCCAGTGATAGATTACATAAACACACACTATTACACATTATTACCTACAATATGAATTGAATTAAATTGATATTAAGATTTAATTAATAATAATAATAAACTATAGTTGAATTATCGAGAAGATGGAATTGCATTTGTAGTGGTTGTACCGTTTGCAACAAAAGGAGATTATTTTTCTCTTAACTTAATAAAATGACATACCCAAGAAGTGGAATAAGTAGTAGTCCTCTGTTTTTTTCTTTTATTCGCTATCATGTTCTTCATCTGAGCTGTCACAAGTATTGATAATAAAATTGTCTGTTATTTGATCCATTTCTCCTTCCTGACATCGATATTTATTTTCTTCACTTTCGACGTGGTGACAAATATTTTCCCAGTCCTCAGCAGTGATGGTATTCATTCGTTCAGTTGCTAAACTCATAATGCCTTGCATGTTTAATGAAACATTTCTTTTTGCTACATATCCTTTTACCATGGACCAAATATTTTCGATCGGATTGAATGTCGGGTGATACGGTGGCAATCGTAATACGGAGTGGCCATGTTCTTTTAAAATTGCATCTATGTGGTACTCGCGAAACCGCTCTTTATTTTGTTTAATTAATTCATACAAACTGGTTTTGTACATCAACCGGTTATACGAAATGTTGTGTTCTGTCAACCAATCCATCATTTCTTGTTTATTAGAATTTGACGTTGGAGCACGATTCAAAAGTTTGTTGTGATAGGACGCATTATCCACGATAAGTACGCTATTCGGTTTGAGATTCGGTATTAATTTTTCTTTTAACCATTTTTCGTAGTTGACAAAGTTCATCTGGTCATGGTAATCTCCCGTTTTTTGGTTTGCCTTAAACATTAACAAAGCGTTGGGAATAAAACCATCTTTTCCTCCTGCGTGCACTATTATTAACCGCTGGCCTGTACTGATTTGTTTTTTTACACCAAATTCTGTTCCATCGGTCCAAGCTTCTCCGGACACATGTAAAGTGTGGATGTAGGTTTCATCAGTATAAACTAGTGGTCTATCTTGAGATCGATATTCCGCAATTTTGATAAGGTAATTTATTCTTAGCAGTCGTATGTTGTGTTTTTCCATTAATATTTTTCGGTTGTCCTCGGTCTTTTTCCATTTAAATCCTAATTTTTGTATTTGTTTTCGTAAGGTGGAAATGCCAAATTTGTAATCTATATCGGATTTTAACACAGAGTGGAGTCCCTTTAAGGTTGGAAATTGCTTATGGGACAGATGAAAATTGTATATAGTTCTCCGGATGACTTCCTGATCAAAATCGTCTACTGCTGATGACGGACAAGGACGCAACTTTTTATTCTTCGGGGAGGTGAATTTCTTTGTTGTTGCGAATTTCTCGCTGTTGCTCTCAGTCACAATGTTATAAACAGTAGAGAGACAAACACCTGTAGCTTTTTCAACTAACTGGGCAGCGGTGTAAGGCAAGTTTAAATTTTCCGTTAGTTCATTTTCAAAATATTTATAACAGTTGAAAATTATTTGCTTACTTTGACTCTCAATAGGACCAAAATTACTTACAGCCATATTTTTTTAAAATATAGAAATTATTCGTAGTCGTACGGGCGGACACAATAATTATTTGAGAATACAATCAAATCAGATGTAAAAATATACGCACAACGTAAATAATATTGACAATTTCACACTGACATTATTTTTGTTTTTAGTTCTTCGATATATATATATATATATATATATATATATATATATATATATATAACAACCTCTTTGTATGCTGATAGTACAAGAAAATAGAAAATTCAAATATAGAATGCCTGTAAACAAACAATACTACTACATATGCAATTCCACGCTCTCGATGATTCAACTATACCTAAATTATTGGGACCGAGTCGTCACTTATAATTATGTAGTAGCATGCTGTGCACACCACTTTCACTATACTGTTAGCCGATTCACTCTCCCTCCTGACAAAGGACCAGTGTCTTTTGCGAATGATGACGTAGAAGTCATCGACTCGGTTCGTGGCGAACATGCCAGACACACTACACCGCCATGGAAGCCGCAGCATAGCACGAATGGCGCTAATTACGTTATACGACGAAACGTTTGGCTCAGTGGGTTGTACAACGGCCTACGAAGCTGGCGGTCCTGGTTTCGAATCCCGGCGAGGGCAAGTGTTTGGGTGATGAGCACGAATGTTTGTTGTTGGGTCTTGGATGTTTTCTATGTATTTAAGTATTATCATTTATCTATATTTTATATTTTATGTATATCATCGCCTAGTACCCATAGTACAAGCTTTGCTTAGTTTGGGTCGATTTGTGTAAGATTTGTCCCTGTGTTATTTTTTAATTATTTATTTTTATTGTATTGTACTCTGAGTCTGTAGAATAAACGTTTCGTGTACTGATACCACAGCTGGCTAGTGTAGAACGCCTCAAAATAAGCCCCGAACAGTGTTCTTTTCACTTGGTCGGAACAGTGAGCAAAATTAATATAACCTGTTTAGTCCCATCGTGATCCCATCTTACTGTGGCGTAGCGTAGACTAATCTAGACGTGGGTTCTATCGCATCAGCGAGCCCCTTTTTTCAAGAGAATGTTTATCATCCACAAGGGGGCTTCGGTAGAGGCCCCATTAAGTGCGAGGCCGTGGGCGAGGGCCCGCTTTGTCTACGCCTATCTACGCCACAGCATCTTAACTCTATACCGAACGTCCTGGGCGGTAGAAAATTCTTCTAGGAGCCTACAATGGTCGCGTTTATCGCGGGGTAGATAATAACAATACTCACTTTGTGTCGGTAAGGTGATAGTGAGCTGGCATACATCTCAGTATGAATAGGGATGATGACTAAATTGTAATAATTAGTCTCCGTCATGTATATTAATAAAATGGACACGTATTTTTTCTTTTTTTACGTAATCGAAAAATTGAGTCAAAATGTCGCGTAACGTCACTCCTAGGTACAAATTTTACCTAGGAGTGACGTCACGGGCCCCCACTCTTTAACTTTAATGCGAATTATCTAAGTATTTTTCATCTTCATTTTCATGGGTATTTAGGCGGGTGGAAAATAGCTTTTCCATCCCTAGGGTGGAAAGTACTTTATTGTTATGATTAGCCAGAGTCGAAGATAATTGAGTTACGTCATATTATTAAAATAAAAGCTTTTCATATCGCGATTGCGAATGGGATAATGATAATGATGAAGATGATGATGATGATGATGATGGTGATGATGATATTTTTTTATTTTCTTCACAGTCGAAATGAAAAGTAGAGTGTTTAACTCGGGCGAATTTCCCATTTCACCCTCGAACTATTCGCGCTCTCGCTATGTTCGAGGGCCAGAAATATCTCGGATGAAATGGGTCACATTCAACCCTTGGTTAACAATCTACTATTATAATTACTTTGAAAAGTAAGAAAATACGTGTCCAATATTTTTTTGTTATCAAACTGACAGACTAATTACAATTTTGATTTTCATACCCCGTCATCATGCTTATTGCCAGCCAGGTACCGTAGCTGGCGACATGATGCAGATGACTTAATGAGAATAAGACACAAGTAACATGGAAAAGCGAAGATCTACGGATCGAAGGTCATTCAGAGCTGGGAGCCTCTTAAAAGATGAACCCTTTAAGAGGATTTTTTTATCGGTCTTTTTGTCTATTTTATGAGCTGACCATTTTAGAGTTTATGGACGATTAGCTCAGATGGTAGAGCCTGCTGCCCCTGTCTCGCTCAAGGCATTAGTTCAAGTCCAGTATCGACGATTTTTTTTTTCATTTGTTTCTGATCTTTGTTTATAACATTTTAGAGTTGTTTAATTGGCGCCTTTAAGAGACTTCCAGTCTAGTCTTTTACTAGTTTTAAATGATTGGGGATGTCAAATGATACGCACTTTACAGTTCATAAATATATTGTCAGTCAGCGCGAAAGCGCCGATAACTGTGATATCTTCATTAGCACAACAATAATACAATACACCTCATAGGTTCAGGTACTTACGCTAGTTTTGACTTACCGATAAATATTATATTTACAAGTTCCATGAAATCTAACAATCCGCGGCCCCGGCCGTATTTACCACAAATGCAAATAATTTACTCAAATACAATAAAATTATAATGAAAATTGAAATAAATATACCTTTATAAATATTCAACAAAAAATAATTATTTTTTACTGTGGACCGGGCACCGCGCTACGTAAAGAACAAAAATTTCCAAGCACCAATTGGCTAAAATAAAATTAAAAGGTATGGAGCGTCGATAAAATGCTTTGGTGAGTGATGATACGCTAGTCTAGGTGCAGCTACTTCACTTTCTGCATTATGAGGTCTATCTTCTCATCGCAGCGGGGGCTCGTGCCTCTGTGGATAAAAACACGAGATCTGTAGATATGTTGTACAGGAATTTAAAAAAAAAATACCGGCCAAGTGCTTGGTACTCGCGTATGAAGGGTCCCGTACAAAATATACGATATAAACGGCCGTATCAATGTGTATCCAGTGTTAGGAGGGCTCTACTCTTAAGCAAAATGTACGCAGTGTTGGGTCATTTTATATTGGCTACTGACAGAGACAGACCGACAAAAAAATGAGATTTTAAGACTTTTCTCATTAGTTGTGCTATAAGAAACATACTCATATCAAATTTTAATTTTAAAGGACAATTGGAAGCACCCTATAGATTTTAATTAAATGTTAGTAATATTAGAGGACAATTTGTACACTCATCGATCTAGCCCCATAGTAAGCTCAATAAGGTTTGTGTTAAATATATTTATTTATATGTGTAGAAAAAATCCAAGACTTAGGAACACATATTTATGCTCATCAGTCATCACACAAATATTTGCCTGTACCAGGACTGCAATTTGGGGTCATCAGCTATGCAGGCAAGGTCTTTATCGCTGAGCTAAACCGGTCTTCAATTTGTATAGAAATAGTTGACATAGAACGTTGTTTTATTAACAGCTTCAATTAATTGCAGACTTAAGTATTTGATATTAAATTCAGCTTGATACCTCTTACGTGTTCCTCAGAAAAAGAGTTTTGACAGACGGAAAACAAACTGATTCTATAAGGGTTCCGTTTTTTCCTTTGAGATACGGAACAATGTGCAATTAAGTGTGGAATTAAACTGCAAATAGCCGCTTGGGCAGAAAGGTTCTCGAGTGGCGACCGCGTTCAGAACGACGCAGCATGGCAAGGCTCCCAACAAGGTGGACCGATGATCTGCTGAAGATTGTGGGAAAGCCGTTGGATGACGGCGGCGCACGGCCGATCGTTGTGAGAATCCTTGGTCCAGCTGTGGACGTCCTTGGGTTAACATGTTAAAAATAGGGTACATGCATGAATTTTTTGTCGCTTTTCTTAACTAAATATCAAAAAACCATAAAAACGATTTCAAAATGTGAAATTAAAATTTAAATCGGCCAAGAAATAGATATAGGCATTTTAAACTACTAATTAGACAGAGAGGTCCGACGTGCACTGTTACGTCATAGTGCACTCCCGCCATATAAACTCCGTATTAAATAGGGAACATGCATGAAATTTTTTCATCGCTTTTCGTAAAGAAATATCAAAATACCGTAAAAATTATACCAAAAAGTGAAATTAAAATTAAAATCGGCCAAGAAATACGTACGATATAAGTATTTTAAACTACTAATTAGACAGCGATTTGACAGAGAGGTACGACATAGACTGTTACGTCACAGTCTACTACGGTCATATAAATTCCATATTAAATTCTGTTTTGCTAGAAAGAGATTGAAATTTTTGATGGCATATATCTTGGTTATTATTATAGTTACTCGAAAAATTGTTTTCACTTCTCCTGCTCAAAAAGTACGTCATATTAGTTTCTCGAAGCGAGACTAAAATAGTACATTTAGCCCTTAGGGTTTAAAAGAAAGCCGGATAATCCCATACAAATTTCTATGAAACTGAAAACTAAACTTGCGGCCAGCTACATACTCCTTACGAATAATTAAAAACAAACAAACCAACCTGATCAGATTGACCCAACTTTTATATAGAATTGCTCTAACTGTACTTTTAGTTTTTCATGAAATATACCATTTTAATGTTGAATATTTTTAATTTTTAACACGTGTTTAACATTTGTGTGTAACGCGTGCCTAAAAGCCATTATGACACTCAGACGTATTTGTCCTCGCTCGCTTCGTGAGCTCGTCCAAATAATCACGTCGTGTCATAATGGCTTATTTTAGCCCCTTGCCAAACAATCTACTATTGTTACATGGATGAGCTTTAAATAAAGCAATAATGAAAATGAATATTCCCTATTGCAAATCGATACCTGAAGGTGGTGGGCGGCGGCCCGACGAGCGCCACGAGCTGGCCGACCTCGGCGGAGTGGTGCGCCAGGCGCGCCAGCGCGGCCACCGCGCGGAACAGCAGCTCCTCGCCCGGCGCGCCCGCCAGCAGCTGCAGCAGCGCCATCGCCAGCTCCACCGACACGTCGTCGAACACCTGCAAGCGACGTCACGACAGCACGAGGGGGAAACGTCACATGGCCGCTCGAGAAGGCCGTTAACGCTTTCACGATAAAGAACCTGCTAGAGCGCATGGAGTATAGAAAGGTAAGAAGTGCAATCTCATATAGGAAAACAGACGAGTGTCCAGCGGAAAGCAGTAAATAATAGTTCGAAATCCATCCAGACTGACGATAGAGTAGTAAATGCATATGAAATTAATTTAGCCGTCCCTTCTCTGAAATTCGAAGTTCGTATGGTGCCATCCCGCTCACTCAAATACTTGAAGTTTAATATGGGAGCGAGAGATGGCACGTTACGAATTTTAAGATTCGGAGTAACCCCTCTGTTCCGGCCATGTCAACAACAAATTCCAGAATTTTTTTTCACGAAATGCTACTCAATCCTTATTTTTCATCTGTAGTTAGAAGAAAACTTCTGATGTTAACATTTAATCATGGCCAAAATGATTTTTCTTGCGTCGTTGTGGAATTTTTTGTGGCAATATTATGGTAAATTTATTTTACAATCGAGAAATGACTCAACTTCTTGTGTCAAAGACATCTTGCCAGTAAAATAAAATTAGACACTTGCTACAGTGGCGCCACCAATATAACCCCTTTTTCACGGACACTTCGGATATACAGAGATTGACCTCGTTACCTTTATATTCTCAATGGGTGGGCGCTTTGCTCGTAGTAAGTTTACGCTACTCGTACATACGCATTTTCCCAAGTTATCGGCTACGGGCGTAGAGCCACGAAAATCTCAGTCGTGAATTTGTTAATAATACATTACGGTAGAGGCATGGAAAATAGGGATTGCCGGCCAAGTAGGTAGTAGATGGAATAGGTATACGGGACTGGCAATCTCTTTTTACGCCGGGGTATGGTTTAGTGCTTAAAGTTTACTATATTCAAACACTGTTTAAGTTTAACCTAACGAAGTTCTGGTGAATATGCTAGAAATGTGTACGTTCCGATTTATTCGCAGTTCATAGGAGTGTTTGTTTAGTACCGATATAGTGTATTAAGATTTGCCGTCTAGAAAACTTGGAAAGGCGAAAAAGCCGGAATTATCTATCAGTTATCGTATATGCTCAACGGGTTTATTATATAATTGATGACATTTTTTAATAAGAAAGAAATATGCTTATGCACACAAACAGTGCACTGTAAAGTTTATAAGCAGAAGATAATTCTGCAGTTATGGCGTGTCGTAAACCGATCAGTTTCACTGATAAGGCTTGGTACTGCTGTGGGGAAAATCCTTGTATTGCGTAGTGTGGAGTTTAATTGTTATTTAATGGATTATGTGGAGACTTTTCAGTTCTTAGGGTCTATTCAGAACTACCAAAACGACAACCACGTGTTCGAGCGATAATTTATATGACAATAAATAGTTTTATTCACACGAACCACATTTCGCCGTCAACCGTGTGGACAATACGGACCACACCGCAACCACTAGCGACACCACACTCAAACAGACGACTTCGTCGCAAATACAACAGTGCGTTCACGCAACGACGTGCAAGGACACTGCTAAACTGTCTGTCTGCAATCACTAGCTACAACGTAACCACAAGCGTCAAAGCAACCACATCGACGTTTTGCAGTCACCAAAACTGCAAAAAGCTGCAGCCACACTATTCACCCGTAACCGGGCATTTTTATTTAAAATTGTACCGTTAGACGAATATTTAAATGGCGTCTAGCCTGTCCGTTTTGTATGATTTGTTAGATGGATTTCCCGATATTTTTATTGACTTGTATAAAAATTTCCGAACTCCTATTTTTCCAGTAATTTACTTTACCATGCGGATAATTTCGTATGCGTACATTTTAAGGGTTGCCAAATTTCTCATTCACCATTTTTCCTAATCAGGTATTTTGTTATATATTAAATCCTCACTAGTTAATTTTAACATACGTAAATTTTCTTACACGCCTGAAAGCACGGTCACGTACTTAGAGTTTGACTTTCGGCACTTTTTCACTTTCTGACTTCGAAAAAAGGTGGAGGTGTTCGACTGTATGTATATACAGGATGTGGCCTGTAATAGGAGCAAAAAATTAAAACGTAGATTCTACTCTTCAAACTGAACAACATTATAAAAGAAGCAATTTTCGAAGAAGCAATGTATTGCAAAATGTTTGATGTTTATTAGCGGGACAGTTATATCAAAACTGAGGGGATGCCAATATTGGACAGCTTACATTGAAAATACTATTTAATTTGTTTGAAATAATGCGCATCTTTAAACCGACTTCTTTTGAATTGCTGAACAAATGTTGTTCAGTTTGAAGAGTAGAATCTACGTTTTAATTTTCTGCTTATGTTACATGCCACATCCTGTATTTTTTTTTTATGTATGTCCACCGATAACTCCGCCAATTATGGGCCGATTTTCAAAATTATCGTCGGGATCTGATGATGGGATCCCTGGAAAATCGAGAGCAACCCTCAAATTTTATAGGCACTTATAATTTTTTTCATATATTTTCTAAGGTTTCATCATCGTGACATGATGTTGAGCTGATGATGGAAAGTATAACTCCTGAACGCTTGGGAGTTATGGGATAATTCTTTCAATATTATTAATAAGAAGGTATGTTAAGACCTTCTGTTATTCTTTTTATAACCGACTTCATTTCAAGATACATTTGGATGAGTTGATGATAGAAGGCACAACTCCTGATCAGTTAGGAGTTAGGTGATTCTGTGTTCTGATATAGATATAGACTTGTTGATATCGGGAATTGATTTCTTTGGAGATAATAGTGTATTTTATTTCAGTCACTAAAAGGCAAAAAATAAAAAAATATATAAAAAAAGAACCGACTTCAAAATAACTGAAAAGTTAAAAATAAACTGATTTGAATTACGTGTATACAGAAATGTTGCGTATAGGAAAATAAGACATCGGAAAAAAATTATGATAAAAAAAATCTTCCGTGTAAAATTACAGACATGTAATTAATTATGCGAATGGGAAGTTTTGCGAGAAGTAAAATATGAATCTATGAAATTAGTAGAACGATAAAATAAACTACTGGAAAAATAAGAGTTCGGAAATTTTTATACAAGTAAATAATAATATCGGGAAATCCATCTAACAAATCAACGAAATATATGCTACGAGGCGCTGTCTAAACGGCCGTACAATTATGGTACATTAGGTCAAATGTTTTACTAACACTTATATAAGAACTAAAATGTAATCATCTACTGACACTATGATCTAAGTTGGTCGAAATAGACAATTAATATTATTATAAATGAATCTGATATTTTTCACGTCTCAAGCTCGAAAACAATGTCAATTGAGTTTTGTTGTGAGGGGTTAAGGTGAAATATAAACTAAACTACTTGACTAGGCTTCACTGTAACGTTAGAATGAGCATGAAGATTAGTAGACACCACTTAATATTCGATACGTAAGAATTGACATGATTGTAACATTAGAATGAGCGTGAAAATTAGTGACACTAAAAAGAGGATGAATATTAGTAGACACCACGGAGTTCGGTACCTTAGACTTGATATGACTGTGACATTAGAATAACTGCGAACAATAGCAGATACTTTGCTAGCAACTCGGTACCTTGGACGTGACTGTAACATTAGAATGAGCGAGAACATTAGTAAATACCTTTCTATCGACGCGGTACCTGGGTACTTGGCGTGGTATTAGAATGAGTATGAACATTAGTGGATACCACTTAAAGTTGGGTACCTTAGACTTGACATGACTGTAACATTAGAATGAGTGCGACCATTAGTAGATACCTTGCTAACGACTCGGTACCTTGGACTTGGCGTGGCGGGGCAGCAGGTCCCGCAGCGCGCGCCCTGCGCTGAGCCGCTGCAACACACACACAGCTGCAGCGCCACGCGTCCGACACACGCAACACACGCCACACGCGACACACGTTTAAAGTCGAAAATGCCTCATAAGTGCGCTGAGATTTTTTGTTTAAAACCAAGTATTGATGTTATTGCTGGGTCACAGGGGACATTACCCCCCACCCCCCTCTCAATCGTCCACGTCAAATTGAAAATCTAAAAATTACAAAATTTAAAAAAAGAAACAGTTTTTTGCCAATAAAAATAGGAAACATCCATTTGTTTTATAATGTGTGCAATAAAATTGTAGATTGCGTATTAAAATCGAATTTACTCGACATATTTTGTAATTAGTATAATATATTACTTTCAATATCTCGCTGTCAGTACATGACATGAAGTTGTGTGCGTGGCCTCAACTCAGGTGGCTAACAATCAGTATATTTTTAGACGTTCCGTTATTAACTGATATTTTCAGCTGTTTCGGATGTCCCTTACATAAGTTATTGTATACATATCAGATGATAAAACAACAAAATTCGTACAACAGTTTGCTTCATGGGGTAGGATACGAAAATTTACGTCATTTTAAGTATTAAATCAAATCTGATTACTTATTTTTGACGATTTACTAACTCTCGTCCTCACTCGACTTCTACGTGTCCCGCGTGCGCGTGACGTAGTCACCGGCCTCTCACAACGCGATGAAAATATCCTCGTGAATACCATAGCTATAGTCAATTTCTTTACGAATTTAAAAGAATGTAAACAAAAAAGCCACGTGACTTGGATGATTCAGCCAATGGGATCGTACCACAGATACAAAAGATTACCTTGATTGGCGGAATGACACTAGTCACGTGGTTATTTGTTGACGTTCTTTTAAATACCTAATGAATTTAGACTAAAGTATAATGGCCCCTTATCGGCGAGCAGGTGGGACGCAGTCTCAGACCAAGAATCCTATAGACTTGACATCAGCATCCACCCGTAAGAGACGGACATAACTGTTATGCAGCTAAATTAAGAACACGTTTAAAAGTGGCTGACAGCTTACCATAAAAAACCTACGTATTTAGGGCGGAAATTTTTACAAATAATGTTTTGTTTAGAAGTTTGCCACAAACTCGGTTGTGGCAGCAGTGGAAAAGTGAAACTATGATAAAGACAAAAAAATATATATTTCTCTCTGTCACTCTTATTATAATTTGTATACGACTATCTCGTTCGCTAGTGGTATTATTATTTGGCTGTCTTGTTTATAGGATTCCTGGTCTGAGGACGCAGTTATACGTTAGAAAGAGCATCATATATTTCCATCTAATTCTAACGTATTACTGCGTCCCACCGGCTCCCCGACGATCGGCGATAGTGAAGAAGGGCCCATAAGCTCTTGAACATGCTACATAAAAAATACTAATTCATAAAAACATTTTTTTAACTGTTTACTTCACAAAAAGTCTTAAAAGTTCCGTTTAGACACTAATATTTTAATTTAAAAGATTTTATTATTTCCTAATTAATTATTATATTTCTATATATTAATTTTATAATCCTAGTCAGGAAGGAAAACTAGATCACGCGACTTTGCATCGCGGCATTCGCTTTGACAATGTTTTTTATTTATATTACAATCCATAAGATATAGTAAAATCTGCTTTGCCCTCAGGTTGACTGGTAGAGTAAGGCCGCCGTTTGTGCGATAATTTTTCTTTTGTGCATTAAAAATGAAATAAATAAATACAAGATTAACGATAGCAAATAAATCAGTAACTTATGGCGATTCCAATGTCTCAAATTCCATATTTTCGGAAGTTATGAAACATTTTTTTCTAAATCATAGATTAGTTTTTGTCATAAACTGACCAGCGTTTGACCCCAGTATCACATGATGGTAAGAGACTACGGGGTCGAAGAAGTAGCTCTTTGGTTCAGTAATAGCCTATTCACTCTTGCCTTGAAGAGACCCAAATTATAATTTTCCGGAATTACACACGACGGGAGCGAGTTCAATTCCTTAGCAGTTCGCATTATTCAGGATTATTTGAAAGACCACTCTTCAACTTGTAAAAATCTGGATCTTTGAAGCATCAACAATTATAGTTTCGGAATAGGGAATATGCATGAATTTTTATTTTTGCTTTATTTAGCTTATTCATGTAACAAATGGTAGAGATTTTTTTTTCGAATAACTACAAAAATAACCAAGATATAAGCCATCAAACATTTAATTATATCTCTTTCTAGCAAAACAAAATTTATTATGTAGTTTATATGACGTAACAGTACATGTCGGACCTCTCTGTCAAATCGCTGTCTAATTAGTAGTTTTAAATGCCTATTGCATGCGTATTTCTCCGCCGATTTTAATTTTAATTTCGCTCTTTGAAATAGTTTTCTCGGTATTTTGATATTTTGTTAAAGAAACCGATAAAAAATCATGCACCTACCCTATTATAATAAATAACCCATTACATCACTTTGTAAACTTTGCAGACGCTCTTTTTGAAGTAAACAGTTTCGTGTGTAATGGTATGTCAAATTAAATGAAAAATTGTTGTGAAAAACCGATGTACGTCACAATACAAATAAAATACTACGCAATACATACAAAATGGAAACATTTACATAGTCATGATAGCACAGCCAGGCAAATATAGATAAATACAGTAAACTAATCTAAAGCTTCCATAAAAAGCATATCTTAGTCGAGAAATTATAGACCATTATCTTCCGCGAATTTGTACGGCGTGCAGTTTTTGATTTATTTGTATGCAATCATTTTCATACACGCATGCAACTTAATGCTAATTATAGCTTGACAAGTTCGAGTAAGTCCCGTCCCCGCTGTCATTGTTTTATTTAAATGAGATTAGTGTTCTGAATTGCTAGATTCGAGGCAAGTCTCGAGTCTTAAAGACTTGCGAGCCTTTACGACTTGAATCGTCGAGACTTCTTTTCTCACAACATGATAATATCAACCAGTTGCGTGCACAGGGTTTAAGGCCAATTTTTCTGTACCTATATGGAGCCATGGTCATTTAGGACTTCAGGGTAGACAGTTTCTCTGAGCCTATATGGAGCCATGGTAGTTCAGGGTCGGCAGTGCCTTTATGCCTATATGGACCGCACGCTACTGATTTCAACAATCAACCTTATCATCACAACAGATACACTACTATAATAAGTTTGCCTTTTGTGCGATAAGTTTTTCTTTTGTCCATAAAAAATTACGCTTTACGAGTCTTGCACGAAATCGCCTTGAAGGACTCCGTAATTTAAAGGCTCGCGAGTATTTACGACACGAGCCATTAAACCTCGAATTTGACTCTAATTCACAACACTAGCTGAGGTCGGACAAACTACGCATTTATTTGTTGCTCTGCTAATGTATACGGTCATATTATATTTCAAAGCATGTTTTGTTTTGAGTTTGTCGCGCTCATTTGTTTTGTTCTCAGATAAGACGGCTCAGGCCTAAAATATGCGTTTTCCTATAATGTTATTTTTCCAAAATGTCTGTTATCCATAATATCAACACATCTGTTGAATAATTTCTGCTTGCCATTGTGAGAATGTAGACATTTTGGGAATATAACATTTGAGGAAAACGGACATGCTGGAGCCTATAAGACGGAATGTTCATGCGGTGTAACACTATAACATGCATCTAAGTCTTCGAAATAAAAAATAAACATAAGAAATACGTTCCATGGTGTAACAACAAAATAAAAATAAAATTCCTTGCCATAGGGCAAACACGTTATTGCGATGAACTGATACGCAGCGCACACACAACACAACGGCAGCGCGTACGCAATTTTTGACACTTCCTTATTTATAGTAATGCGCGTAAAATATTATCTATATTTGTATTGTAACATTTTTTACTCAACTGCGCCAGAAAGAGTTATGTTTTTTATATGTCTATTTCTTTATCACGCTGCAGCTTAAATGGTTTGAAGGATTTATATGAGCTATAGTTAAATTTATGAGTGACATCTACATTATTATAAAAAATATAAAATCGTGATTCCACTATGTGTTATTTAACACTTAAAAATGCGCTCTACAAATGTCTTAAATAACAGCAATTTTAATAACAGCGCCATCTCTCCAATACGTTGATGCAAAAAAGGGTTGACTTTTTACTAATCCGTGTATGAACTTGCACCTTCAAGCAGGTTAAGGTGCGTCCACACTTGTATCATTTGCTCGTATCCGATCACCGTGCCGTGGCGTGACTGCGTATCGCGCTGCTTGGACGCTCACTGCCGGCGCGCCGATCATGACGCACTCTTCCGATATAAGTGTGTGATACGCGTAGCAAATGGATTTCGAGCGATCGGATCGGCGCAACGTCCAAACGCGTGATCGTGACACGCGATCATGCCACGCGAAGATGATCTGATACGGGCAAATGATACAAATGTGGACGCACCTTTATAATATTTGCACCTTTTATAATGGTTCTTTTGAATACTGATGATGAAATGATGATATACTTGTTGATATTTATCACGAAAATTTGGTATCTAAAGCTGTGGTGTAAGCGTAATTTAAATGTAAATAGATACAGTTCCCAATAAATCAACTGCACAAAATTGAATCTTATATATTGAAAATTAAATACCATACTCCGCATTCGCTATCAGCCTATCACGGAACTTTGAACAATTAACTATAGGAGACGCCACACGAATACATTTCTCAATGTAATCGCAAAATCTTGGGATAATTTATAAATCGTAGATTGTGTGGGTGTTTTTGTGTAGGTTCCGTACCTCAATCGGAAAAAACAGAACCCTTATAGGATCACTTTGTTGTCCGTCGGTCTGTCTGTCAAGACCCTTAAACTCGAGAACGCGTGGAGGTATCGAGTTGAAATTAACACCATATACTCAGGTCTACGGTCCCTTGAAGCTGTGAAAAAATCAAACGTCTATATTAACGTAAAAAAAGATACGGCCGTTTATGCCGCATTAAACGTATATTTCGACACTCTCAAGGGAATCAAAATGATAGGGTACTTCCTGTTGACATAGAACTATGAAATTTGGCAAGTAATAACGTGATATACTACAAATACATACAAAAATCTGAAAACTATACATTTGCAATTAAATCATAAAAAATATAGCCTTTTTCAAAAGACATATTTAGACAGCCCGGTCCCGTTGAGTTTGCACCTCATTTGTATGCAATGCTATAGGTATCAGGTGCAAACTTAACTCAACCGGAACCAGGCAATATAATAATGGTAGGGTAAGTGAAATTTTGTACGGAACCCATGGTGCGCGAGTAGGACTCGCACTTGGCCAGTTTTTCTTTGTATGTGATTTCTTTTAATCGTGTGCGTTTGTAGAAGCAGAAATTTCCGTAATGTCCTGTACGTGTTTACCTCACCCCCCGCTAAAATGCATGAACAATTTGTTCGGTAATGACACGGCTTGTGTCTCCATTAATGCTCTAAGTCACGGATACGCGATCATTGATCAAACAACCGGCATCAAGACAAACACATATTTATAATATCTCAAACATACTACTCAGCCATAGTTATCATAATTAGTATCAACATTGTACACAGCTGTATATACATAGTAACATTCCGTATCTCTGTGAACATGATTGCAAAATAATATTAATAGCATTATGTAGATCCTTAGTTTTAGCGCCCGCTTCTTTTCGGACAATCCTATCTATAATATATACGTGAAAGTATGTATGTACGTTCCACTTGATCTCAAAAACTACTGGACGAATTTTTATGAAACTTTCCAGTTATGTACCTTATATACACTTCATATACATATTGATGTGTTCAAAAACCATAGGCAACGACCAGCTTTTCAATAAAATGTTATCATAACTGCATAATATCCGAAATTACCCGGCGCGCTCGCCGCACGGCGGCTGCTAACATAATATATGATGTCGTTATGAGATCACGTACAACTTTACAGTACAGATCCGGGACGCAGCCGCGCGCCGCGTTATCTCGGTAAACATGGTTCCTGGCTCAATTGATCTCAAAAACTACTGGACGAATTTTTATGAAACTTTCCAGTTATGTAACTTATATACACTTCATATACATATTGATGTGTTCAAAAACCATAGGCAACGACCAGCTTTTCAATAAAATGTTATCATAACTGCATAATATCCGAAATTACCCGGCGCGCTCGCCGCACGGCGGCTGCTAACATAATATATGATGTCGTTATGAGATCACGTACAACTTTACAGTACAGATCCGGGACGCAGCCGCGCGCCGCGTTATCTCGGTAAACATGGTTCCTGGCTCAATGATTTAATATCTGGATGTAGATAAACCGGTGTACATAATTAAGCCTTAATGTGATAAGGCCCTTTATTATGTATCAGTTGCATAAATTACTATTATAACATAGGTGAGAGTAGGTGTACTATCTCTCTAACACGTTTATAAACACCAGCAGACAATGATCGTGTTCGTATGACACGTGTGTGCACCAGGTGACATATGCAGATCGGCGACACACGTTTCAAGGTCATTTTAGACAAGCCGCCTAAATCGCGTAACAATACGGTACTTTCCCATTGTCAATATAAATCAATGCAAAGCTAACAATTAAACAAATCACCCGTATGTATGTATATATATTTATAGTTTGTATAGCATAGAATTTGGGTGCTTCACCCTTGTAATTATTAATTTGTACAAGTTTGATACCGATATCATATCGAGTTTGAAACCAATAATGTCTCTGTTTAGCCTAATGGTTGACTGGTAGATAATGTTTTTATGGCATTAAGTCCGCCAATTGTACTTTTTTGTAGAATGCAGGAAAGTTTAAATAAATAAATAAATAATCTATAGAAAGTATTATTACGCTTTTGACGTTTAAAAGTAACAAACATTAATATTAAATCTCATTTGCTCTAAGGTTAACTGGAAGAGATCCCTTAAAGGGATAAGTTCGCCTTGAGACAAAAGCGCCTTGAAAATAGCGGCCAAGTGCGAGTCGGACTCGCCCATGAAGGGTTCCGCAGCCGTTCATACAAAAAAATGCACTACAGATGAAAAAAAATACGTTATAGAAAAAAACACTAACAAAAAAGAGTATCTCGCCGGCACTTACGTCGTTTTGCTGAGAAGCGCAGTTTTTTGACAATAACTTAAAAACGGTATGTCCGACCATGTTGAAAACAATTTTCGGTGAAAGTATTTATTAAGCTTTATATTTATATTTTTTTTCAAATTTTTTGAACATACCGTTTAGAAAATAGAGGGGGGCACACAATTTTTGCTACTTTCCGAGCGAATATTTTGGAAACTGTTCACTAAACCTGTAATTGGCTTTTTGATACTTATTCTATGCCGCAAATGTATTACTCTTAGCTGTTGGTTCTCCGAATAAATAAAATAAAATAAAATAAAATAAAATAAATCAATTTTTTTTTTAAAAGCTCAGTGTTTTTAGAAGAACTGTCGAAATATGTGCCACACATTGATATTTGCTGAAAACATTTTTTTTCAGTTTCGGTTACATGTATGGAGTGCCTCCCCTAGAAATATATCTATTTTTTATTTAACTATCAAACTAAGTAGCGGTTAACACACGACACCTATGCTCCAAATTTCATCAATGTACATCTTATAGTTTTTGAGTAATGCCTGTGACACACGGACGGACAGACAGACAGACATGACGAATCTATAAGGGTTCCGTTTTTGCCATTTTGGCAACGGAACCCTAAAAAGAGACGCTACGGATCTGTTTATTAACTTTTTTTTAAGAACACGACTCCAATTCTGCTTAACTTTTTACGGTGATTTGCCAACTTTAGGCAAAAATCTATCCAAATTTCCGACTGGTTAGTATGTCCTAGGCGATTATGGTCAGGGGACGTAATTTTCTGGCACGGCGCTGAGCGCAACAAGCGCTGTAAAATGGCTATGAAAATTTATCTTGCGATATAGGGCGTTGTTTATTTTTGATAGAAATAAGAAACGATTCCCAAGTTTCAGTTGCAATGGCGAATGTTTATATGTTACTCGTAGCTCATGTACATTTTGCGACGGAGTTGTATTCTGACATGCAAAGGTGCGTCCAAGCTTAAGGCAGGTGCTATTTACACGGTGCCTGCGAGGAATGGGAAAGATTTAACCACGCTTTCTTTAGATCACTAGGAGCAAATAATTTTATATAAAGTCCAGGCAAATCCGGCTTAGTTCTGAAGATATTATCAATTTTCATGTAAACAATTTATGTGATTACTAAAGTACATTAAGCTCTTTTCATCGCGACGTTTCCGATGTGGCTAAGTTTCATGTCGCTATTGACCGAAATCAAAGTGACAGCTACTTCTCACTGAAATCATACCTTAATGGAAAAATAATCATTAGTATCATTACCATTTTGTTACAAGGGATAGTTTTGACAGAGAAGCGATATGTATTCAATTCTTGTGTACAAAATCGACTAAACAAAAAAAAACTGTTTTTTTTGCTGTATTTGACTTGGTTCATATAACATTTTTAACTCCTAATGGCCTCAGGAATGCGTGGTTAAAATCTGTCCCATTCCTCGAGGGCATAGTGTATAGAAGGGTACTATGGTTTCATATCTAGACTGTGTGTTACAGTTTCATATTTATCACAGGATTCACAGGACTTCAATACTGTAGCAACTCCAAATTTACAGCATAAATAACGTTGCGTGTTCCAAATTATATTAATTATGTATAGACCCCGGACTTTTGTCGCGATGACGTCACAATAGGGCATGTTGGGGAGTAAATGGAACAGTCTACTTTAAATCAGGGACTGAATACCGGTATTCTTTCCGATAAATAATTTTAATCTATTTGTATAAATAAGCGCCTTCTACTCAAAATTGTTATGATATACTAATATAAATCAAAAAAGACTTTTCTTCATTCCTTATGTTTTACGTATTAGAATTATCAGATTTAGAAGTACTAAGTGTTCAAAACGATTTATATAAATAAATAAAACTTATTACAAGCCTCCACAAGTACTCAACACATTATCAAGACACGTATTTAGATATGTATTTATTTTAAAAAACACTACTATTTAAACCAAGCAGCGTTATCGCTGCTAATTTAAATTTATACTGAATTTTGAAATGAGCTCAATAAAATATAAAAATACGTTATAATAAGCGAGATATTGTAAATAAATACCGGTTATATTATATGGAAAGAATACCGGTATTCAGTCCCTGATTTAAAGTAGACTGTTCCATTTACTCCCCAACATGCCCTATTGTGACGTCATCGCAACCAAAGTCCGGGGTCTAATTATGTAACGTTAAAGATGTATATTTTAGCTGATAAAGTATAGAATGTCATGTTTGCTTCAAGACAGTTCAAGATCTCGCACGATGTAATCTAAAACATTGCGAAGGAAGCATCTGTCATTTACGATGTGATAGCGATATATATATCTTATTGTAACAGATGTGCGACGCTCAGTCTGTGATATCCACAAAAAATGTCAAGGGCTTTAATTAAAACCAAACTTAATTGATAGTTTCTTTGTATAACGAATTCCCATAGATTTTGTATAAATAACTTTCGTTCGTAATCTAACGCGATCGTATTTTTTTTTGCATTAAGCCTTTAACTAAGTTTTTTTTTAAAACGAAACAGAAAATAAACTCGTACCTACAATAAAAATACAAGGTGTTCTGCTGACAAATAATTTTAGAACTAATAATAGGCGTCTATACCTCTTTGATAAATTATCACAGAACTAAATGTAATATCACTGATAACAGATTTTTTTTACGTCAAGTCTAAAAACGAGGTACTCTGGGAATGTGCTATTTCGAGAATAAGCGATTTCTTCACAATTTATTTCTGCAATGGGTGGCGATTGGCAGACATCTTCTTGGCGTCTCCATGGCGTCGATTTTAGATTTAATAATAATGGCATTCATTTTTTTAACTCATACATAACCGTGAATCGCACCTGGTCAAAATCTCTGTAAACAATGTTATACATTTTGCAAGTTTTTTTGTTGTTATTGTTGATGATGCGAATCATAAGTCACAAGGAACACATTTTTTAGGGAATCTTGCTTAAGAGTCTACAGTAAGCTCAGCCGAATTTCACCTTCCCATACAAACGGAGTTTCGTTCTTATTTTAAAAGTACGTGTTGGACTGTAACGAAACTTTGCATATACAATGACTTGAGGTATATCTAGGCCGGAAACTAGTTTATATAGCTCCAGTTTATTAAAAAAAAACAAGTTTTGTATGAAGAACTTAAATTCGCTGTATTTTTTTACTATGGTACCTGAAGCTACATAAACTAATTACAGGCCTGCATACATCTAAACTTATTCTAAGTACAAAGTTTCAGAGTAAACTAGCTAGTCGTTTAAAAATGAGAGCGTAACTACGTTTGTATGGAGAACCGAGCTTACCGGGGACTCTTAAGTCTAAAAATGAGGTACTTTGGGAATGTGCTATTCCGAGAATGAGCGGTTTCTTCACGCATCATTTCTGCAATGGATGGCGATCTGTCTGCCAATCGCCATCTCGTTTTATCGATTATAGAGTAGTGTAGGAAAGCGGACAGATACAGACCACGGTCTTTACCTCCTTGGTGGCCATGTTGTACATGAGCGCGGTGCCGACGTCACGCAGCGCCGCGTCCTCGCTCAGCGTCGCGTGCACCGCCACCTGCGGCGTCGCAAGACAACTAGTGACACTAGTGGCTAGTGTGCCCACTTTCAATCCCCATATCTCCGCCATTTTAAAAAAAATCCAAAGCGAATCGACAAAAAAGTTCCATATAATAGGCAAAATAACTGGGAATGAAAATCAAAATTCTAATTAGTCCATCAGATAGATAATAAAAAAATTGGTCACGCATGTATTGTTTTTCCAAAATAATAAAAAAAATACTCAGATAAATCGCATTAAAGTTCAGGATTGACGTCACTCCTAAGTATAAATTGAACCTAGGAATGACGTCACGCGAAATATTGACTCAATGTGTCGCCTTTATTTTAAGATTACGTGAAAAAAAGAAAATTTACGTGTCCAATATTTCTTATTAGTCTTTTATTAAAATTTAGACATCATCCCTATTATCGAACTTGATCACAAAATATCACAAGCATCGGTTGAAGAATGCAACCAGTAGAGGACAAGCCAGCTGGACATTCGCCGGACATACGAAAGCATTTTCGCTGCGCTCGGCCAGATACATACCAGGGCCATCGATCGAGCATAAACATATGGGCTATTAGACGGCGCCCGCAACTTCTTTCGCGGAGGAGAAAAAGTTATAACCTCTCTTTTTTTCTTTAGCATAGTCGGGTAAAACGTATCCTATAACCATCTGGAGATACCCAGCTACCCGTGTACCAAAAATATTTGAAATCCGTTTAGCCGATTTAGCGTGATGAAGCCACAACGACACATAAAAACATCTCATTTTTGCAACTTTATAATAGTACAGATTTAATAACTTTTTTCTATGGTATGTTATAGAACAACCTCTTAATAATAAAAATATTGGTGAAAAAACTACTTTACCATAAGCTTAGTGACGTCACACGGTTAGTACCTTGTATGGGGAGATTAAGAACTTTGTTCTGCAGCTATGTTAAAACTTGCATTTATCAAAACGGCTTTATAAGAAAAGTTACCATACATTTTATGGGTTATTCAATGGTATTAATAGTTATTAATATTTTCATACAAAAAGTGGAATCGCATCCAACTTGTTTTATGAGCCTTAAAGGCTCATAAAACGTTTTGAACATTTTTTTTTAAGATTTCTATGAAAAAAACATCCAAGACTCAGGAATAAATAATAAATAAATATTTCGGGACAATTTATGCTCATCACACAAAATATTTGCTCCAACCGGGATTTGAACCCAAGACCTTCAGCTTCGCAGGCAACGTCTCTCCCTCCCTCTGAGCTAGAGCCCTCCCGGTCGACAAATAAAAAAAAAATAAAAAATATGATTAGCGCACGAAAAAAGAGGAGTGTAAAGTGGAAAATGTGTAGTCAAAAGTCAAGTCGCGTGTTACCTTTGTGGTGACGCGGATGTTGGAGACCGCCTGCCCGTCCGCCTCCCACTCGCTGATGTACAGCAGCCACTCCGATGAAGAGATGTTCTCGAACAGGTTGCATAGCTGTGGACACAAACACATTTCTGCTTAATTTTATAGTTATGGTTGCCCTCGCAACTTCGTCAGCGGAAGAGGAAAAACATATAACCCACTTTTTTTTCTTCAGCGTAGTCGGGTAAACATTATTCTATAACCATTTGTGGATAACCAGCTACCTGCGGACCGAAAATAGTTGGAATCCGTTTAGCTGTATCCTCCTGACGACCGGCGCTTTTCACATCGTACATAAACTCCAATGAAGTTTTGACTCCTTTGTCAATTTGAAAGAGTTAAAATTCAGTTGGCAAATTTTGAAACCCAGTCGTTATTATCTCCTCCGGTATTGGTGTGATCGATGTCCGCTGGGGCAGAAAGGTTTTCGAGTGTCGACCAGGAATCGGAAGGCTTGTGTTCCACTCACCGCGAGCGCGAGCGCGCACTGCTCGGCGAGCGGCAGCTGGTCGATGCGCCGCGCGTAGTTCATGACGGCGTGCGAGCGCCGGTCCCGGTGGAGCGGCGACACTACACAGCCGCGGTGTTCCACTCACCGCGAGCGCGAGCGCGCACTGCTCGGCGAGCGGCAGCTGGTCGATGCGCCGCGCGTAGTTCATGACGGCGTGCGAGCGCCGGTCCCGGTGGAGCGGCGACACTACACAGCCGCGGTGTTCCACTCACCGCGAGCGCGAGCGCGCACTGCTCGGCGAGCGGCAGCTGGTCGATGCGCCGCGCGTAGTTCATGACGGCGTGCGAGCGCCGGTCCCGGTGGAGCGGCGACACTACACAGCCGCGGTGTTCCACTCACCGCGAGCGCGAGCGCGCACTGCTCGGCGAGCGGCAGCTGGTCGATGCGCCGCGCGTAGTTCATGACGGCGTGCGAGCGCCGGTCCCGGTGGAGCGGCGACACTACACAGCCGCGGTGTTCCACTCACCGCGAGCGCGAGCGCGCACTGCTCGGCGAGCGGCAGCTGGTCGATGCGCCGCGCGTAGTTCATGACGGCGTGCGAGCGCCGGTCCCGGTGGAGCGGCGACACTACACAGCCGCGGTGTTCCACTCACCGCGAGCGCGAGCGCGCACTGCTCGGCGAGCGGCAGCTGGTCGATGCGCCGCGCGTAGTTCATGACGGCGTGCGAGCGCCGGTCCCGGTGGAGCGGCGACACTACACAGCCGCGGTGTTCCACTCACCGCGAGCGCGAGCGCGCACTGCTCGGCGAGCGGCAGCTGGTCGATGCGCCGCGCGTAGTTCATGACGGCGTGCGAGCGCCGGTCCCGGTGGAGCGGCGACACTACACAGCCGCGGTGTTCCACTCACCGCGAGCGCGAGCGCGCACTGCTCGGCGAGCGGCAGCTGGTCGATGCGCCGCGCGTAGTTCATGACGGCGTGCGAGCGCCGGTCCCGGTGGAGCGGCGACACTACACAGCCGCGGTGTTCCACTCACCGCGAGCGCGAGCGCGCACTGCTCGGCGAGCGGCAGCTGGTCGATGCGCCGCGCGTAGTTCATGACGGCGTGCGAGCGCCGGTCCCGGTGGAGCGGCGACACTACACAGCCGCGGTGTTCCACTCACCGCGAGCGCGAGCGCGCACTGCTCGGCGAGCGGCAGCTGGTCGATGCGCCGCGCGTAGTTCATGACGGCGTGCGAGCGCCGGTCCCGGTGGAGCGGCGACACTACACAGCCGCGGTGTTCCACTCACCGCGAGCGCGAGCGCGCACTGCTCGGCGAGCGGCAGCTGGTCGATGCGCCGCGCGTAGTTCATGACGGCGTGCGAGCGCCGGTCCCGGTGGAGCGGCGACACTACACAGCCGCGGTGTTCCACTCACCGCGAGCGCGAGCGCGCACTGCTCGGCGAGCGGCAGCTGGTCGATGCGCCGCGCGTAGTTCATGACGGCGTGCGAGCGCCGGTCCCGGTGGAGCGGCGACACTACACAGCCGCGGTGTTCCACTCACCGCGAGCGCGAGCGCGCACTGCTCGGCGAGCGGCAGCTGGTCGATGCGCCGCGCGTAGTTCATGACGGCGTGCGAGCGCCGGTCCCGGTGGAGCGGCGACACTACACAGCCGCGGTGTTCCACTCACCGCGAGCGCGAGCGCGCACTGCTCGGCGAGCGGCAGCTGGTCGATGCGCCGCGCGTAGTTCATGACGGCGTGCGAGCGCCGGTCCCGGTGGAGCGGCGACACTACACAGCCGCGGTGTTCCACTCACCGCGAGCGCGAGCGCGCACTGCTCGGCGAGCGGCAGCTGGTCGATGCGCCGCGCGTAGTTCATGACGGCGTGCGAGCGCCGGTCCCGGTGGAGCGGCGACACTACACAGCCGCGGTGTTCCACTCACCGCGAGCGCGAGCGCGCACTGCTCGGCGAGCGGCAGCTGGTCGATGCGCCGCGCGTAGTTCATGACGGCGTGCGAGCGCCGGTCCTGGTGGAGCAGCAGCGACACGTCGTCGCGCAGCGCCATGGCGGCGAGGCAGCGCAGCGTGGCCACTCTGATCTCCTCTGTGCTCTCGTCGTGGAGCAGACGGCCTGGAGAACACGAAAATTATTTAAAAAGCTTTGTTTATAATTGTACGGTTTCATCACCGTACATTTCTTTGTGCTTACTTGCGACCTACTTTGAGTCGCACGGCAACGAATATTACTCATACATAAATAATATAATATTTAGCCACTTCGGTCAAGCACGTTGAACTTAACGCACATAGCGAAAGAGAACCAACTAATTGACTGTGTATTAACATTTGCTCAATACGATCTCTATAATTCTCACTATCTTTCACCAAACTCCAACTACATACCCTAAACTACAAATCAAGTGTAGCAGCTAACTGGCCGCTACAATAATGTACATCAAACACAGACAGGAATTCTTAGCAATACAACAGATGTTCTAGTTCTAGCCTAGCTCATGAAATTATATAAAAGACAAAGTTATAGCGCCTACGGCGGCTCTTGGCGCTTTAGTCATTAACAATGTGTACTGATAGATAAAAGCGAGATATTGCCCCAGCTCGCCGAGGGACCGCTGTTTTTCGGGGGACAGCGGGAGGCTGCCCACGGCTGACTGCACCACATCTGTGACGTATGCACTGACCGATGAAGGCGAGGAACTCGTCGCCGAGCGCCCAGCTGCCCTCGCCGTGGACCAGGTATTGCTCAAGCTCGCCGAGGGACTGGTGTTCTTCGGGGGACAGCGTGAGGCTGCCCACAGCAGTTGACAGCTTGGTGAACTCCGCGGGGCCCTGAGCAAACAACGTCATAGGTAAATATAGGTCATTCCAAGAGTATTTATCATAAGTTTTGAAACAAAGAGAGAACATGTATTTGTTTAAACATAGGCAAGTATAAGCAGGTGAAACAGTCAGCTTGTGCACTGACGGATTGGTGTTTTTAAACAGACCGACTGCTTTCCAACTTTAACTTGTAAGGGAAGGTAGGGTTTTGGCCGTACCGTGGTCACTGGCAGATTGAATTTTAAGGCTCTTTGATAAAAATTACAGAGCTCTACAGGAAAGCTAAAAATTTGTCTTAAATCTCTCTAAAGGCCGAGCCACACCGGATGCGTGTGCGTGACGTGCACGTAGACGTGCGCGTGGCGCGCGCGTTGTTAAGTATACGAATCCTCATAAGAGATGACACACCGCTTGCGTGACGTGTACGTACGCAGCGGTGTGTCGTCTCATATAAGGATTCGTACTAGGTACAGTCACCAGCACCAATATCTACTATAACAAAGCGGACGAAAATATCTGACACGTCCTAACAGCCCTAGAAATAGACTCATGTCAGATATTTATGCCCACTTTGTTGTGGGAGATATTGAAGCTGGTGACTGTACAATGTAACAACGGAGATCAGAGTTGAAACGCCCGTAGAAATACCGTAAAGAAGAAACATTTACAGGTCCAACGCATAACTGAGTGTTTCTGAGGTACGCGAGCGGCACGGGAGGGGTGACAAGTAACGTCACATGACGCGACCTAACTGTCTCGCTATACAAACCTGACATTCGACTGAAGTTACGCGTCGTTTGACGTTCCGTAAACACACCCCTCCCGTACCGCTCCCATACCTCAGGAACAGACTTAGTTGTTCAGACTTTCCAAAATATTTAAGAAGGTCTGAAGTCTAGTGTTAACTTACATGTTTATAAGACCTTTTATAAGCATTTTGTTTGTAATTTTTCTTTTCTACTTAGATCTTTGTATCAATATTGTATTAAAAAAATATGTGATATTTTCACACTAAAAATATAAACAAACATTAAAAGACCTTTTTTAAGCATTTTTTTTTATATAAAAGGTCTTGAGTCTAGTGTTAACTTACCTGTTTAAAAGACCCTTTTTAAGCATTTTGGAAAGTTTCCGCAATTTGCACATCAGTAATTAGACCTATAGAACACCAACCACAATACAAATCAATAGGTTACTTGACTGACAGATCAAATCAGTTCCTTTTTATGAATTGTCAAAACGGTCACAAACTATGAAGTTTGAAAGGAAAAAAGGTATATGACGTCATAATTCTATACGGTGAAATTGCCTCTTTATTTTTAGTTTTTAATCATTTTAAAATCGCCAAAAGCTTAAAAATAAGTATTCATGAATGTTTTCTACGTGTTTTCAGAAATAACATTGAACTGCAAGCGTGATATCATTTATGTTGACTACAGGAAAGTACCCAATTGTGCACACACGGCGACAGACTCCTATTTGGTAAGTAACATCGACAGATATCTGCGCGTATCATCTGAGTACTCGGTAATCATACATTATTAATTTACAGTCGGAAGCTTGTAACAGTCGCCCACGCGTGTGACGTCACTCACCGCTATGAATCGCACGGGCCACCTGCTACTGTTATTGTAGCGATCCAAAATATTGCAGCGCTTACTGAGTTTAACGCGAGCTGTGAAACTTTGTATGTCGTATAAAGATTTTGAAAAAAGTCATTTTGAATAGCCAAGGCCAAGCATAAGTAAACACCACAAAAATGCTATTTAAAGAATGTGAAGAAAATATTGAAAATTTACGATTTCACTGACGATTCCGAGGACCAAAATAAAATAACATTAATTGTATATACTGTATATATTGAGTAGAAAAACGGTTACTTGTATATTAAATTGAAGAAACTGAATTTAAAAAAAAAAGTTAATTATTCGCTTTTTAGTTTTTTCGGCGGTTTAATGTTTTTGTTTTTTATGTTTTTATTTTATAATTTTTTGTGGCCATAATCTACTAATTACTATATGCTTAATGTTTCATTACTTTTAGAATAACTACCTGCATTACTTTAGCTAATAACAAACAATATTTTATTTCAATAACAGAATAGCATATAAAAAACAGTAATGTACAAGACTATTATGATAACTAAATAGAAATTAAATAAAAAACTACTCTACGGATCTACCTACATATGTATTCACAAATAAAAAAAAAACCCTTAAATCCCTCTCGCTGGGGAGTCTGTCCAGAAGGCTGGCCGCATTGCCACGCTGGATGGCAATGCTGATTCGCTAGGCAAAATAGTGGCCAGCTCTCTGGTCACGTGTTTCGATAAGGCGCGTCGACAGTTTCTTGAAAAGTCGACGCGCGCTAGGCCCCCATAGCCGCCCCAGTTTCTACTCCAAACGCCGTAAATATGTAACTGCCGCCGATTGCAGCATATTTACGGCGTTTGAGGCTATTAACTATTGTATAATCATACTTTAACTATTATTCGTTGCAAAATAAAAATATAAAAAAAACAGGCCTTTTATACCAACATAGGTAGGCCTACAAAAAATGTTGCTTGAATGAGAAAAAGATATTTCTATTATGAGGTTTTTTTTGTTATACACAACTCAGGATGTAAGAGGAGAGGTAGGCCGAGGAAACGGTGGATGGATTGCGTTTGAGATGACATGAAGAGGAAGGATGTAAGTGACGAGATGACGAGTGATAGAGATGTATGGAAGAAAAAAACATGCTGCGCCGACCCCAAGTAAATGGGATACGGACAAGCGAATGATGACACAACTCAGCATTACAATCTGTGAGTGAACAATAAATCACCCCTAGTTTTCTACCCTTAGGGTTGAATTTTTTTTTTCCAAATTTATTTGGCACCAACTTCGATATCCAATAAAAAAAGAATTATCAAAATCGGACTAATCTGTAAAAAGTTATGCGTGATCATACATTATAATCAGTGAGTGAACAATCAATCATCCCCTGTTTTCCCACCCTTAGGGTAAGTTTTTTTATTTTTATTTATATGGAACCAACTTTGAACTATTTTTTTTTTCAAAAACTTCCCAGAAAGTAATAATTACTTTTTCGAAAACCGCATCTAAATCGGTTCAGCCAAATGCGAGGTAATCTTTCTATCATATAAACTACCTTTTCGCAACAAAATTGTTAGATCAAATAAATCGGCGTCACAATTAGATGCCAAGAGAAAAGCAGAGCGTAACTCGAAATTGATATCTAAAACAAAACAGGATTTATGTGAGTGTGTCATCGACCTCCCACGGTCGAAGTTTCTGGAACTTCTAAAACAGTCTCGCCAGTGGGCGATGCCATGGCGAAATCGCCATTTTATCGTCAGGTTTTGGCTCCCGCCAATTTCCGATTATTGTACCGGAGACAAATAGAAGTGTGACAAACAAGTGCGACTACCGGTAAATGAGATCATTACCGCCCAAGGTAAAATAAGGAGTAATTGACGACCGGTTTAGCTCAGCGGGAGTAACGTAATTTAATAAACCGCCATCTATTACTCATGACACAACGCTTATTGAGCTTACCATGGGACTAGTTCGATTTTGTGTAAAAAAAATCCCATAATATTTATTTATTTATACTCTATGAGCTGGGCTTCACATTTTACTGTTCTCTAGATATTTTTAACTTAGGACGGAAAAAGAGGGATGTGTGCGGGGGCCATGCGTAGTTTGGGATGCCGCCCCCCGCCGACCAAAACCAGTAACGAAATCTTATAATCATCATTCGACGGGTGCATTCGTCAAAAGAAGCCATTTAACTAACAAGGAGATTATTAGTACGGCAGCCGAAAGTTCTGATTCAATCTTATTGAAAATTAATCCCAAGGTCTGGATTCCATATTTATAGACTCAGTTTATTTTCATACTGTTTATTTATAAGGCCTGTTAATTCGACGAAATTCCATAAGGATTCCGCTGAAGTTAAGTTTATAAACAGTGGATTCGAGGACAAATAGGAAAAAAATATAGTCATTGGTTCGTAGAGGTGCCGCCAACAATCGAGATGTTGATTGGACTCAAATAAAATTGAATGTTTCATGTGAAACAGGTAGTTTATAAGTATCATAGAAATCCTAAATAAAAAAAATCAGTTCGATACCTTTGCTTGTAGCTTGTTTTATGAGCCTTTAAAGTTGGGTCGGAAAGTCCATTTTTAAAGTCCCAAAATAACTAATAATAACATTATAACAATAAATAATATGCAGCTGCAAAACAATAGTAGATTGTTTGACAAGGGGCTAAAATAAGCATAATGGCTTTTAGCCACGTGTTAAACACTCTGCTTTTCACTTCGACTGCGAGAAAATAAAAAAGACTTAACAATAAAATTGTATATTACCTGAAAAACTAATAGTACAGTTTTAGCAATTCTATCAGAAAGTTTGGCTAATCTGATCAGGTTCGTTTGTTTGTTTTTAATTATTCGTGGGGAGTATGTAGCTGGCCGCAAGTTTTTTTTTCAGTGTCATAGAAATTTGTATGGGATTATATGGCTTTCTTTTAAACCCTAGGGGCTAAATGTACTATTTTAGGCTCGCTTCGCGAAGCTAATATGACGTACTTTTTGAGCAGGAGAAGTGGAAACTTCTTAATTTCCCCATACAAAATAGGAACGTGTGACGTCACACGTTCCTAGGCTTTAATAGGAGCGTTTCTTGGGAAAGTCCGAAAAATGTGGTTTTAACATTGTTGTATCTCGGTGACTTTTTATGAGATTGGAGTTGTTTTTTCACCAATGTATCAATATATCTTCTGATAGGTCGTTCTCTAACATACCACAAAAAAAGTTGTTAAAAATTGCCAACATCCCAATTCGAATAAGCTAGGCAGCAAAGGCAATATATTTACAACTAACGAAATATCGAAATGAAAAATAATTTAAACAAAGAAAGATGGCAGTGTATTAACGGCAGACTTAAAGCATTAGCGGATTGGCAGAGACCCAACTGCAGCCGGAAGGGTTATGGTTATGACACTGTTTACTAACAATCCGCGAGATGTCTGGCCGAGAAACATCGCTCAGTAACCACCAGTGTCTGCGAAGTGCGAATGACACTTAGGACCAATGGCATCAACCACATTTAACAGATAAGCTAACGTTAAAAATGGTGATGTCAGCCCAAAGTGTTCAACAGTTGTGTTGACATCCATCAGTTTCTGTTTAGTTTTAGTACACCATTTTTCACAGTGATGGCGTTGTTGCTTTCAATTTTTTTTTTTGTTTTTAACTTATATAAATAACTTAATAACTTTCTCTTGTCTCTCTCTACGTCGTCCCAACTGGGGTTGAACGGTTCCGCTCCAACCTACCTCCGCAGTTCTTGCAAAACAAAAAAAAGCTTCGGTCTGCAGTGTTTGTTAGTATTAAAGTATATGTTGTATTCAGCAAAAGTGTATAATTTCTAGGGATCTAGTTTGTTCACATAGAGATAGAGAAAAATCCCCCATAAGAGATATTTGAATTATTAAATGTTTTGTTATTATAATACTGGTATATTGTATCGAATATTGGTATATTGTATTAAGTCAGGGATTACTCATACGAAGTTGCCTTTCCGGCATTTTTGTTATGGTATACGGGTATGCGACTCCGGCTCCCCGAGCTGCTACTGGCTCATACAAAGTCTTCCGGGACAGTAGTATCCTTTAATCCTTTCTCCTGTCTAAATTCGTACAATTAATTTCTTTACCCTGTTATCCTTCCTCCTATTCCGCCAATCCGAGGTATGCCGCGCCGATGGATGCGGGGCTAGAGGCGAGTCTAGTCGTTAGCGTGCCGAATGGCCCTGGGACTGGTGACCCCAGAATAAGGCTAAACCCTTACTTGGTATGCGGGGCTCTGCTGGGTTCGAATATTTTATGCCTAGCAGCTCGTGGGAACGCAAATGGCGGCGATGTGGTTCGCAACCCATCACGTCTCGGTCCCAGCCGGAGCAAAGAGTGGGCTATGGAGAGCCGCTTTGCTACGTTAAATGTAAGGGGAGGAATGAATGATAAAATAGATGAATAATGTCAGATGATGGATGCGAGAAATATTGATATTCTGTGTGTAAATGAGACAAAGCGAAAGGGTTGTGACAGCACAAAATGAAGAAATTAATGAATATTGATGAAGCGGCAGTTGTATGCCAGGACCGTAGCATGTACCTACCCCGTAATAAGAAAAAGGCTTGATTGTATCTATGTATGTATGTATGTATATTGTATCGAAAGAAGGCTCTTAGACCTAGACGGATGTCCTTAATAATGAGTCGATAGTTGTCTGGCGAGCGAGTTCACTGCAGTTTTCAAGCATTAGCGGATTGGCAGAGACCCAACTGCAACCAAAAATGTTATGGTAATGAAACTGTTTACTACTACAATCCGCGAGATGTCTGGCCGAAAAACATCACTCGGCGACTGTCAGTGTCCGTTAATGCCGCATGGGGTCAGTTTCGTCGACCACATTTAACAGATCGATTGATTGAAATAAAACAATTTAACGGATTATATCGCGTATCCGTTAAATTGTTTTATTTCAATGAGTAATAATCGCGGAAACAGAAGAAAAGATCGATTGATGATAAACATGGCACTGGCAACACAGTCCATAGAAAAACAAAATATCCCCATACTGAAGGATTGGACGTACGTATACTTTGTTCATCCTTACTTGTTAAATAGTAAACAATATCCAACCTTTTTGTCTTAAACTCCCATTTTCTCGTAAATAAAGTAACAGGAATTAATTTTATTAGTGCCACGTCGCCAATTTCGTACATTAAATTTACTATCGTGCGAGAAAACAGCTGGTATCGGCATTAAATGCATATTTTTAGTTTAGCATGTAGTTTACTATTTTTAGGACAAGTAAGGATGAATAGAGGATACGACATTATATCTTTAAGTTATTAAATGTTTTGTTATAATACTGCTATTTTGTATCGAGAAATACTGAGAGTTAGACGACGGATATCCGTGTAACGATTTCATTGTTGTCGAGCGATTAAACTGCAGACTTCAAGCATAAGCAAATTGGCAGAGACCCAACTGCAGCCGGAAGGGTTATGGTTATGACATTGTTTACTAACAGTCCGCGAGATGTCTGTTCGAGAAACATCGTTCAGTAACTGTCAGTGTCTGTGTGCTGGTGGTCCCGAGTTCGAAGTGAGTCTCGAGTGTTTGTGTGATGAAAACGAATGTTTTTTCCTGGGTCTTGCATGTTTTCTATGTATTTAAGCATTATAATTTATCGATTATTATGTATATCGTCGCCTGGAGATAGTACAAGCTTTGCTTAGTTTGGGACTAGGTCGATTTGCGTAAGGTTGTCCCTGATATTTATTTATTTGTTTGTGAGTGCCACTTAGGTTTGGCTTGATCAGACTGTATTGATATAGGATTTTGTAATAGAACATATCCCCTCACTGGCGGGAAAGCGAAAACTATAAACGATTTCCTAGCTCAAGAATGTACAATAGATATGCATCTCTTGTCAGTAAGAGATGCAATATATTTATAGTTGACTGCTATCTTTTCATCAACTCCTTATATTTTTATTGCAAGTTTCTTCTATAGCTAGTCACTTCCCTTCGAGTACAGGTATCATCTGACATATAAGGGGACAATTTGTTCAAAACCGGAAGGAGAAATGTTCAAGGCATGCGTTAGTTTACTCAAGATTCCCAATGTTTTATTTTAAGAATTTCATGATCCTCAATAACCTCTCTTCCTGGCTTCGCTCTTAGCTGTTCCCGCTATGGTTGTGCACGTAAAAAGGTGGCCCCTGAGACCGGTGAACCTAAATGCGGATGACGCATGTTGTACTCCCCATGTTTCTTTAAGTTTCGAATGAATTTCCAACTCCTGTCGGCTGAAACTGAGGATTTTATGATCCGCAACAAACTCTCTTCCCGGATTCCCTCTTGGCTGTTCCCGCTATGGTTGTTTGTGCAGGTGAAAAGGTGGCCCATGAACCTACAAGACGGTGACGTATAATGTGGGTACTCACGTCGATGTCCTTGAAGGTGATGGGCGGGTCCTTGGCGCGGCGGCGTAGCTCGTCACGGCCGCGCCCGTCCTCCTCGGGCTCGTTGCTGGGCCCGGCGCGCGCGCGCAGCTCCTCCGCCGGTGCGGCCTCTACTGCTTCTGCCATGTCTGCACAAAATACGAATTTGTTAGCTACCGTGTCAAGTGTAGGCTGGGGTAGAACGGTTCTCGAGTGGCAGCCTTGTACAGAACTATGCAGAGGGGCTACTTCGATGTGAAATTTCCATACAAATTTATGAAACGTATTTTCAAATATCTCCATAAGTTTCTATGACCAACTGTCGTGAGATCAACTCGATGCTTACATACGATTGCATCGTCACTAAAGATACGCAAGTACGAATTTCAGCCCAATCGAATGTCAGAAAGTCGTTCCAATTTAGCTTCCAAGATTTGACCCACATAAACACAAACGTACTATCTCGACGAGTTAAATAAAAGCTTGTAAAATGAATACCCGCCGCGTGCAGCCGTTAGTAAATGAACAGTAAACAGCTATATAAGGCTCGCCGAATGGAGCCGTGAGTCACTTGTTGATTCCAGAGGGGACCGCGTAACATTCGCGTCTGCGATGATTATGCTGCCATTTTTTAACGTGCTAAATCTATACTTCCATATTAATAACCTGAGGCCGGAATTCTCTTTTATCAGCACTTTTATGTGCCATTCTCACTTATCGACTTCGAAATACAATATAGAACACCGATTTTAAAAGAAAATTTAAACACAAGTAGAAAAGTAGAGATAAACAACAGGCAGTTTGGTCGCGAAATAATCAATACCTTTCTCATTTCGAGGCCATTTACAATTTTTAATCGAAGGAAATTGGAACAAAAATGGCTAATGATCGACTAATGACAAAATGTCTAGTCTATAAAACTACTAATGAAAGGTCACATTAATTACCAGTGCCTACATGAACACATGGCACGATAAATTTGTAATAATCTATTTTGAAGATAATGTATCGCGTAAATTGAAAGTCGATAAGTTGAGATGTCACTAATGACAGATGAAAGTGCTACGAGAATTCCGGCCTCTGTTAATAACTTAAATATACTACAAGCTGTCCGCCCCGGCTTCGCTCGGGTGTACTAAGGAAAAAAATGTGACCTAAATTTCCCTTTACTGTAAAGAAATATTTTTTTGAAGATTTCCCTTATAACTTTTATCTCATTCACTCACTTCATCTTATCCTGTCCTATCTATATTATAAACGTGAAAGTATGTATGTACGTTCCACTTAATCTCAAAAACTACTGGACGAATTTTTATGAAACTTTCCAGTTTTGTACCGTATATATCAGAATAGGACACAGGTTATAATTTATGTCAAATTTTATCCCTTTTTAGGGACAAAAAAGGGGTTGAAACTTTGTAAGCTATAAATTGCATCTCTACGCGTACGAAGTCACGGGCAACAGCTAGTATATGGATATTTTAAAACCTTTTCACTTTTCCATGCAATTCTTCTTACATACAAACATTGTCCAGACAGTTAAAGTACAAAAAAATAATTAGCCAATAGGGATGATGACTAAATTTTAATAAATACTCCGTCTTGTAGATTAATAAAAAATATTGGAAAAGTATTTTTTTCTTTTTTTTACGTAAACAAAAAATAAAGGCATTGAGTCAAAATGTCGCATGACGTCACTCCTAGCTCCAAATTCAGTATGTCATACAGTAAGTCAGTATGCTAATAGCCTAGATTATGAGCTTTTCTCCAAGTAACTTTGTTATTATTGTCGGTGTGAGTTATGGGACAGAATACTGACAAGACGATTTAAAGGCTGGCAACGCACTTGTGACTCCTCTGGTGTTGCTGGTGTCCATGGGCGACGGTGATCGCTTATCCATCTGTCCCTATATAAAAAAAAAAACAAGAAAACGTTGACCCACCCTATTGATTAGGTTCGATTCGACCGACACGTGGTGCTTACGGTGCGTCAGTTCCTTTATTCCTAGAATTAATTCCGTTCCTATGTCACCTTGTCACTTAATCTGCAAATGAGCCTTATTTCAGTTTAGTTGAATTAAGTTTTAGTAATATAAAAATTCAATTAGTCAATGATTTTACTAATATCTCCAAGAATATTTTTAAGCGGTTTCAAAAACCTCTAACTTACAAATCCAAAGAAACTGGTCAATCCGATTTACGATTTATGCATGTGGAAATCAATGAAATACAAATGAGAAAAAGTATTTTAATTCTTTAAGGTGATAAAATTAGTTCCTATTTAATGCTGATATAAATTGTACGCCGACGCCGCATTGCGTTTGATTGTGGTGAACCTTATCTGATTCAGGTACTATAAGATCTTTGTAGTTCGTATCTAAATATACTTAAAAAAAGTCCTGACTTATTCATCAACGCAGAGCCGAAATCACTAAATCTACAAACTTGATTATTTTACTGTATGATACTGTTATAACGTAAGTGAGCAATAAGAAGGATTTTTTTAAACGTATACTCTTAAGGGGGTTAAATATTATAAAAACGTGTAAATGTTAAAGTAAGATATCACAGACTTTGCAAATTAACTACTTATTTAGAGCTAAGAAAATAAATTTTGCATTTTTTTTTAAATTATCCCCTTAGGGGTTTAAATTTTGTTTGGTATAATACCAGAACAGTTTAGAAGCTGCTGACTGTTTTTGCTTAGAGGCCAAACCATTAATAAAAAAAAATATATAAACTAGTATTTGTACTTGTACCAAATGAAACAATTAGGATCCTAATCACCTGTCAGACACCTGACATTGGCATAATATTTATTTCATAAGCCAAACTTTGTTGTAGGTTTTAATAGATAGTAAATTAAAAAGGCATAAGTAATGAAATTATGCCTTATTTGCCCTATGGGTTCAATGTGTTGGAATGAAAAGGCTCATTTGGTTGGTTATGCCTTTTATATATTGCAATAGTATTTTCGCTCAATTTAATTTACGAATTAAAAAAATAATATATGATTTATTTAGATATTTTTAAATCGAAATTAAAAGTATGTACACAGTAGCACAGGTTTATTAATATATATAAAAATATATATCTATATTTAGCATCATTCGCTTGTCGTTATCCCATTTACTTGGGGTCTGCGCAGCATGTTTTTTTCTTCCATACATCTCTATCACTCGTCATCTTGTCACTTACATCCTTCCTGTTCATGTCATAAATATATATAGCAAGAAACAAAAATCATTCAATCTCAATTTTCGCGATTTTAACCAAATGTTAATTGTGCCCTTTTACGTTATGACGGCAGTATTGGGAACGTTTAAATGTTAAAGTAAGATATCGCAGGCTTTGCGAATTAACTACTTATTTAGAGCTAAGAAAAGTAATTTTGCTATTTTAAAAGGTGTTAAATTGGGATTCTTGCATACAAACTTTCACTATGCAAAAAATTATGAATTTTGATGTGAGCTGAGACTTTTCGCTTGATAGCTCAATATATAAAACTGAAAATTGTGGAATTCAGGAAGTGATAAGTTTTTTTAATAATTCCCTACGATGGCTTGATGTTTCATGCAAATCTTTATTACCAACACTGTCCAGATAACTCATAGTCGCAGACGGAGTCGCGGGAATAAGCTTGTATATAAATAAACGATTTCAATAACATCAAACGCGATACGTGAAAAGCTGCTGTCTGTATTTATTACAGTTCAATGTAACGAATGGGAGCTATCCGTTGCACGAACTGAAAATGGGGGCACTAGTATTAGTAGGTGTAGAGCGAGAGCAATATCATAGCGTATTCGATGTTTACTTGGAAAATCGTATTTATACATTTATTTAATCTTTATTGCACAAAATAAAAACCAATCGTACAAAAGGCGGACTTAAGGCCATAGGTCATTCTCTTCCCGTCAACCTTGAGGCAAAGCAGATGAATTGCGTATTTTTTCTGCGTTAAATTTTTTCACTTATCTTTTATATTTGCCGAACCGAATGAGGCCTCGGGAAATTTTTAAGTAAAAAAAAATTTAAAGTACAAATTAAAATCGAGTTTCACACTCTCACAAAATTCAAGAACGTTCGAAATTCAACATTGCAATAATCACTCTCGGCATCAGGAGGTTAATAGCTATTTATTAATTTACGCTCCGGTTGGTTCAAGTCCAATTTTAATGGTGAAACCATTAAAATTGGACTTGCGAGAACCGTTTTCAATCGAAGGTCAAGATCATAGAGATGCTGGTTTGTAACATAAACGAAACCGACATGCTTTGGACTAGGGTACTTAAGAACTGTTGCAACAAGCTTAGGGACTAAACCAACGATATGTTTCTAACCAGAGGTCGGAATAGGTGGTCTCTATTGACCGAAACTTTGCTGAAGGACTTAATTAAGAGAAGTTATAACCACTAAAAATTATTATTGATTTTTGTTGAATGCGGGATTTCCCGGATTAGTTAATCATAACTAATAAAGAGTGAATTTATGTGTAATAAGTATTAAGGTCAGATTCATAAAAAACTATTCATTAATGCAAAAAAAAAAATACGATAACAACCCATGAGTAGACAGGGTACAGTACAGTAGTAGGGTCCGTCTCTATCCCATACGTCCGTCTTAACCCAACGTCAACAATAAGTCCGTCAGACATAGAACTGACTCCTATGGGAAAGTTCGAAAAGTGGACTTTATTTCAACGCCTTTAAGAGCATTGTCGGTAAAATTTCAGTCTTTCCCATACTTCCGTCTTACCCCAACGTCAACAATAAGTCCGTCAGACATAGAACTGACTCCTAGAGTTAATTTATGTCTATTAAGTATTATAACTCATCCAGCGGGCCTATGATGGTTGCGTTTGTCACGCGACAAATAAGTGACATAGGTGCCGTCCCCTTCTGACACGTTTGTGAGTGCGAGAGTGACAGGCGCGTTATCATATCATTTATCGCGTGATATGCGCGACCATCATAGGCCAGCTGGAAACCCGGCATTCAATAAAAAAGTCATTATTTTTGGTGGTTATAACTTCTCTTAATTACATCCTCCCGCGAAGTTTAGGTAAAGGCACTACCGATTCCGACCTCTGTTTCTGACGCAGCGTCATACACAAAAAAGTGAAATACGCCTAGACACACTGAAACTATCTTCGTTCACATGCAGTTTAATAGTCCACAATTACTCGAATGACCTTTATGCACTGACACAGTTTCTCGCGATATTTTTACAAATCAATCAACACTTGGAAATCATCGCGTGATCATAGAAAAACGGCTTTCATAGCGAGAGTACAGTCGGCGACGAAGAAATGTATACACCCTGCACCTTATTCCTTTGCAATACGGCGGAATAGCACACGCTTATTATATTGACTGTACGTGCTGAAATGTGGTCGCGAGCACATGTTGATCATTAATCCGGGCCGCTCGAAAGTTCACACGCTATAGATAGCCTGTCAAAAACGCGACTTTCGCAACCATGCGGACTCATGGGGCACAAATAGCACAACACGAACACGGGTACCTGATGGGTGAGGTCTGGAGATGTTGCGCGGACCAGCGGCAAGGCGGGAATGCCGCCACGCTGGATCCAGGCCAACCGGCGTATTTTTACCGCCCGCCCGCGCCCCTCTCCACCCGATACCAACTCAAAACGACAATACAAACCGGAAAATTTCACGTACACAACCCTTAAGAAACCCCTTTCGGAAACTATTGATAGTAAAAAAAATATAGTGTCCTCTTTTAGGAGCGTTCAACTTACAATAATAGCTCGGTCGATCACCGCGGTAGCACCCCGATTAGCGGATGAAGAATTTAAATTGTACGCATTAAAATCTCGACGCTTGTTTGTAAGTGTGTTTTAATGGCGGAAACGCGCAAATTTGGCAGTTTAAAACGAGCTAATGCGTTCAGTCTTGGAGTGAAACGACGTACTTCCCGAAATCTGGTAGCACAACAGAATAAACGGAAAAGTTAAGAGTTAGTTTTGACCGATGATGTATTACAAGCCGCGTGACGAGTGTTTTATAAAGATTGCAATGGACGTAGGACTTGTTATGATGCTCTATGGAAAGTCTCCTTTACAGAATTACCGAGATCAGACAAGATCAGCAAAATTTTGAATAGAAGATAATATACTGATTTATTTTGTGAAACATAGGTAGCTACGTAACTCACTTATCTATAATATTATAAAGTTGTAAAAATCAAAGGTCTGTAAACTAAAACTATATGTAACGGACTATTTGGTGGTCACTGAAGCGAAAAATAGATATTTTTTATGTTTGTATCTTCGTCGCTGTGGCTTCATCACACCAAATCGGCTAAACAGATTTCAACTATTTTTGGTACACGGGTAGGTGGGTATTCACAAATGGTTATAGGATACTTTTTACCCGATTACGCTGTCCAAAAAAGAGGGGTTATGACTTTTTCTCCTCCGCGAACGGAGTTGCGGGCTCAGGCTAGTAATATTATAAACGTGAAAGTGTGCCGACGTATGTATGTACGTTTCTCTTAATTAAAAAAAAACTAGTGAACGGATCTCAAATAAACTTTTCAGTAATGTTGTTTAGATATCAGAATATTAAAAAGGCTATAAATCGCATCCCTAAGCGGACGAAGCCGCGGGCAACAGCTAGTTAGAAATATGACCCTAGACAATGACGTCTTGCCCTAAATATTGTTTGATATAACCTGTCTACCTAGCTGCATGCGCGCCAACTTGTCAGCCCGGATGTTTCGACACTGCTCCAACGGCGAATACTATTGTGTATACTTTTTAAAACCTGACTTGGACAGGTCTAGGTCTTCTTATTTTTTTAGCCAATAAATATTACAGGACAAGTCTTTTATTTCAGACACAGTCCATATACAATTAAATTAAATTCCAGGCAAGTCCATTACTAAGTATAGTAATCCATAGTAAGCTCAATAAGGCTTGTGTTATGAGTACTAGACGACGATATATTTAATAGATACATTTACTTATACACATAGAAAACATCCAAGACTCAGGAACAATATTTAAACTCATCACACAAATATTTGCCCTTACCGGCATTTGAACCTAGGACCTTCATCTCCGCAGGCAACGTTACTCCCACTGAGCTAAACTGGTCGTCCCTAAAAAGTTGACTGACGCATATACCTGGCTCAGAGTGTTGGTCGCCTCCCCCGTGCTTGCGACGTTTCTTCTCGCGACGCCGCTCCTTGCGCGCCAATTTATCGGCCAGGGTGCTTCGGCGCTGCTCCAGAACTGCCGACTGGGCCCTGCATACAACAATCGAAATATATAAATTGAGAATAACCTTGTGGTCTATCTACAACGATTAGTGATAATGATGGAAGATGAGTGTAATACTATTTACGGTTAGGTTGCTAATGGCTTACGATGTTTGAAAAAGTTTAGGCCATAAAAATGCAGTTTGAAAAATTACACTGTTAAAAATTATGTAATTTTACATGCAAAAAAAAACACATACATAAACTGTAAAATTCCCGAAAAAGCAAGGACATTCACGAAAAATTATGAAATTTTAATATTTTTTTCAATTATTTAAAATTAATGTTAATGATGTGAAATTACAAAAGTGCGTAAATTTCCTTGCTTTCTCGGGAATTTTACAGTATTATGTGTTCTTTTTGCATGTAAAATTACATAATTTTTAACAGTGTAGAAGCAAATAAATCATAGCGGATTGTATGACGTTATAACATTAATAATTATACAGACACACACACAGTCTATGAGCACTTGGAATAGGTACAGTAGTAAATTTTAGTAGCCGTATGAGGGTCAGATCCTCCAGAACACCACGCTACGCTCCAAGATCCAAGTCATCGACGTAGCTCGGAAATCGGCCAAGTTGAAGTGGGACTGGGCTGGTCATATCTGTCGCGTTCCGAACGAGTTGTGGGCCAAGATAACCACAGAGTGGGAACCCAAAACCTCGAAACGGAGACGCGGCAGACTTAGACCTCTTTTTAGAGGACGGGCCAGAGGTAGCTTTACACCGGGATTAGTGGAAGAAGGCGGGATACACCTCTGCCCCGCAGTGGGACAGCATGGGCTTAATATAATAATAATGAGTGTCGAATAAAATCTGATATATTCGTGTAATAAAATGATCACGGCAAATGACACTCTCTCTTCCTATGAAGAAAACATCAACAATCAGAAAATGTTTATAAGGGTTATTGTAAAAAAGTGTACATAGTTAAGTGCTTTAATTAAAACAATAATTTAATCGATACCTATGAGTAACGAAAATTACCAATATATGTTGTATGACTAACTTTTTATCTATAAAAAAAATGTTTTAATTCGGTTTAAAGAAACTTTATTCTCTCTTTTTTTCTTCAGCGTAGTCGAGTAAAAAGTATCCTATTACTATCTGTCGATGCTTAGTTACCCGTGTAACATTTAAAAAAATACTTTTAGACGTTTTGGCGTGATGAAAGCACGACGCATAAAAAAAAACCTAGAATATTTTTCGATTGAGTGACCTTCAAATAGTCCGTATCAGTTAATTTTTTGAAAACTAACAAAAAACGGCTTGAAACCTTAAATGCTCATGGACTGTGACAACTATGAACACCAAACCAGCGAATAATTAAACGATTAAAGGAAGATGCTGCTTATACGACAGTGCTTATGAATCATTATAAAAGTTCACACATACACGGTGGGAACGGGTTTTCTGACAAACTTTAAACAGAGGAGCACATAAAGTGCTATAACATGTAGTAATTTTTGAGATATATATATTACTAGCTTCAGCCCGCGACTTCGTCCGCCTTAAATTCGTTTATCGCGGATAAGGGTATTTTCCCGAGATAAAAAGTAGCCTATGTCCTTCCCCGGGACTCAAACTATCTCCATACCGAATTTCATCCAAATCGGTTCAGCGGTTTAAGCGTGAAGAGGTAACAAAATCTCATTACTGTGATAGTAATGAGATTTTGAGATTTATGAATTTTATTAATTAAGGCGTGATGCCTTAATGATATGATATAACTACTTATTTAATACTTTTATTCACAGATGCAGTACGTGCATGATTTTTGGCCAGTTTGCATTAAGTTTTACAATAAGTATACAATTTTTTATTTTACTTTTTGAGGATAATTCGCGTCAACCAGTACTCGTTTCTCTCAGCTTTAAGTCACATCTTCATTACATGCGAATTTATAAAAAAAAATCGAATACAAAGTTTTTTTTTTACTGAACGTTGTACCAATACCAATGTACTCCAATGAGGCACTAAACTCGACGGTTAGAGTCTGTCGCGTTACTCGTTTCCACCGTGTATATGTACGATGCGTTTACCCTACCGTACAATCAGCGTCAAATAGTCTGTATCATCACTAGCATCCAAAGCGCCAAATATATAGTCACGTATCTTCATGCCTATAGGAATATATTTGGGAGTTTGAATGGTGCGCACTATTTGACGCTGACTGTGTTGTAGTTAATGAATGAACTTTAGGACCCATCCCTTTTAATAGCCAGTCGCAAACAGCAAATCCTGTCAACGCAGAGAGCTCACGGCCGACCTTCCCACTCTACGTGATCGCGAATGTATTCAAAATTATTAAGATTTAGATGAAATGTATTCAATGTTACTATTGTTCGCATGAGACTTGTAATGAGCTGGCTACAAGGTGGGAAACAAACCGTCTACACTGGAATGATTTTTGCTCACAATGGGGAATGGATGAAAATTTTCAAAAATCTTGAAATTTAGTTTATAGGTAGGAATAAGCCTCCTGATTGTCAGAAAAAAATACAGATTTTTCTGTGGCTTACAAAAAAATATCTGTATTTTTTTTCTGACAAAAATGGGGCTTATTCCTACCTTCTAACACAATTTCAAGATTTTTGAAAATTTTCATCCATTCCCCATTGCCACGACGATCAAAACTAAATTGTCGATTACATCGTTTTGGTGTGAACGTAAAAATACTGTCGAAATTGTTTTAATATTACTTTAATTCCACCGAAGAAATAGAACCATAGCAGCAGGCCTTATACTCTGAAATTTAAATTCAAAAATCGTATAGTTCCTCTCACTGAAATGTTTTCTTACAGAACGAGTTGAACGGCATTGATACGTACTAAAAGTATACAGAGTCATGAATTCCCAACCTTCTATTCTATACACATTGAAAAGCTTTAATATGACTCAGAACTTAACAATTAAATTCAGAATTTTTGAATGATTATTACATGTATTTCATCTACTTAGGACGTCGCTAAGAACATCACGGAGTCATGAGTGCCTAGTCCGCGTTGCAACCGCCGCATCACACGCAACAACCCCAACGCGCGACATGATGCTTAACATCAACAGAGCGCGACACGACCGATTGTCGCTCCGACATCTCAAACATAATAGTCCAAATTCGAAGTTCGTTATAGTAGTCACATAAGCCAAATCGATTGTATAATAGATAAATTGAAACGGTTTAAAACTCATGAGACATTCTCTTCTTAATCAAAATTGAATGGCTATGCATAACTTTCTGCCCCGTCGTCATGGAGAATCACGTCCCCGAGCCGCGTTCCGAACGCCACATCGCCCGCAACAACGCCAACACACGCAACATGACGCAGAGCAACAACAGCACGCGGCCAGCGTGCGATACTGACGGCCGCTCCGACGTCTGCCGCGGCCTTTGCGGTCCGAATATTCTCGGCAGCCGATACTGAGAACCCAGTGACATGTACAGCGTTGGGATCGCGAATATGGCTTTGATTAATCTTCGGTTTAAGTCTGGCTCCGTTTCGATTCCGATTGAGTGTGTACGCGATCCGTGGGCTTCGTACCTAAGCCGAAAAAAGGACGATACATTTGGATCCTAGTATGAAAGAAAGAGAGATAAGACAAGTAATGGCGATATTGCGTACACCATGGTACGTTTGAATATTTGAAACGTAATTATTTCGGTACCTACATCCAAAGTCGTACCTTTAAATACAGGCTGACGCTTTACAAATTAACAAGAATAGACACGTTTCTGAAAGCAGGACCTTAATTACGCAGTGATTTTGAACTACGTATTTGCACGTATGCGCAAAATCTACTATTTGATGGAAAAATTATCAGTTCATAGAATCTTAATGTAGAGTAGAAAAAAAGGTTGACGGCGTGTATATAAATGTGGGCAACAGCTCCTACGATTTAGTGTAATAAGATCCTTTTTATTATTTGTTTATTTGGAAAAGATTTCAATTGATAGGATTTGCGTTTCGACGCCTACATTAAACCATTAGCAACGGTGCCATCTAGAATATGCTATTTAATTTCATCAGGCGCCTTCGTTTCAAAAGAAATACAAAAACGTAATCTCGTCATTTGTGTCAATGGAAATGGTACCACCAGTTTAGTATATATTATTTCTTCTTCATTTTGGTTCCTAACCAGAGTTAAGCATGATTGAGATTCGAAAAATGAAAATGCAAAGCAAAGAACATTATAATGGTACTCGTGAAAATCAGTAGTAACCCAGCTAGAAAATTGAAAGAAAGTTACTACTTTAGTTAGGCAACTAAAACCACACTGACTATTTTTATTTAAAAAGTTATTATATTTACATGGGTGGAGACTACAGCCTAATCCCTCTCATCCATGTGAGGAGGCCTGTGCCCAGTATTGGGTCGAATGTAACTGATAGGGATGATGATGTCTACATCATTGCAGAAGCTGGTTTCATAAATGGGAAGACCGAGGGCGTTTCAACTAACGGTGTCTAAGAGTTAGGAAATATTCAGAGGTGCGATAGCAAATGAATCAATTTTAAATGAGAACTCGAAGTGACGCTTACGTTTTAACTGCATCTCTAAAATCACAGTACATTTGTCATCAAAATAGTGAATATTTCGTAACACAAAAGCATCGGCGGTTTGAACGCCCTCGGCCTTAACCAAATATGAATCCACCTTGTGTAAAATTTTTTAATCAACCGTTGAATGAACCCTGCCTCATGGCTACCGAAGCTGGGGCAGACCCAGAAGGAGCTGTATTTTATTCAGCAGCGGGATACAATTCTTTGCTAACAGAGGATAAGTTGTATGATAGCTTTAGTTTAGCGTAACCGTAGATATTAAAGCCAAAAGTCGAAAATTTGTATGCTTTGAGCGGCATTCGAACTCGGCCCGGACAGACCTTGGAGACATGGTCCTACGTCTCTCTGGGCCAACAGGGGCGACCTCTTAATCTTCGACCTCTCGGTCCATCGAAGCCGAGCTCAAGCATAAAATTTTCAAGCTGTACCACTGGAGTTCATATACTGGCGCATGTGATGCATGCAGTGTGTACCAGTAGCTATTGTAAAAACGTGTACCTAGTTAAGTGCTTTAAATAAAAAAAAAATTATCGATACCTATGAGTAACGAAAATTACCAATACTCGTTCTATGACTAACTTTTTATCTATAAAAAAATGTTTTAATTCGGTTTAAAGAAACTTTATTCTCCTACAGGAACGTGGCCGCAACTACGTCAGCGGCGGAAAAAAATATCGTATACCTTTTTTTTTTCTTCAGCGTAGTCGAGTAAAAAGTATCCTATTACCATCTGTCGATGCATTTTTTTTAAACCGTTTAGCCGTGTTAGCGTGTTGAAGGCACGACACATAAAAAAAATCTAAAATATTTTTCGATTGAGTGACCTTTAAATAGTCCATCATGTAGATTAATGAAAAATATTGGACACGTATTTTTTCTTTTTTAACATAATTGAAAAATAAAGGCGATACATAGTCAAAATATCGGGTGACGTCACTCCTAGGTACAAATTTTACTTAGGAGTGACTTCACGAGCCCCCACTCCTAAACTTTAATGCGATTTATCTGAGTATTATTTTGGAAAAGCAAAAAATACGTCAGCAATATTTTTTTATTATCTTGCCTATTGTTGGTGAACCTTAATAAATAAATTCCCCTCCGTCCCAAAGTATATGACAAAAGTCAGGTCAGTTAATACATTGTCATTGTGTAAGTTTATTGTTTGTAGCAGATTTTTTGGCTCAGGCTCGTTCGGTCCGTTTCCTAACATGTCTGCTTCCTAAAGTGGCCTTCTTCTCATATTGACCGTTACCTATGATGTCAAAATAACCTTCTTCCCACATTGCCGCGGCTCAGGCTCGTTCGGTCCGTTTCTTAAAATTGTCTTCTTCCAACAGTTAGATTCCTATGTTGTCTACTTCTCAAAATGTCTGATTCGCAATTCTATTTCCGGAAGCTTCCGTAGCCAAAATGGCAAAAACGGAATAGTTTAGTCTATTATGGTTTCAGTCTTCTGTCCGTCAGTTCGTATTGATTTTTAGAGCAAACCTTAAGCGAGGGACCTGTGCAAATATCTGTACAATATTATAAAGAGGAAAGATGTCTCCATTTATTTGTTTGTTTGTTTGTAATGGATAAACTAAAAATTACTAAATCGATTTTATTCGAAAGTTCGTACCTCCTCCATTTCACCATCAATTTTCTCCTCCGGAAAATACTTCTTGATTTCAGGGACAAAAAAGAAAACATTGTGAAAAGCTGACATTGTAGGAAACGGGCTTTAGAAAACAAATAGTGGGCATTATAGGAAGCGTACATCGCAGGAGTAGGACATCACAAGGAACAGACATTATAGGAAGCAGGTCAATTTTCGAAACGGACATAATAGGAAAAAATCATTCTAGGACAGTGGCATGATAGGAAACCAATTGCTGACATTAAAGGAAATAGTCATTTCTTTGAAGAAGACCAGTTTGAGAAGCAGACATTTTCGGAAACAGACCGAACGAGCCTGAGCCGATTTTTTACTGTGTGTTGTAGAAATAGAAGATTTCCGTAGTTGTGCTGTAAGTTTTTACCTCTCCTCCCACTGATAGTGAATAAAAAAAATTGTTTAGTAATGATGGTCCAGTGGTAAAATTATTTCTTTGGTACAGTCAACAAAATAGTCCATGGACAGAGCATTATGACAGTTCATACAAAGCGCCGTATGTATCGTCACGTATCTTTATGGCTATAAGAATAAAGATGTGTTCGATATATTGGGCGCTTTAGAGCGCTTTTACATATTGGCGTTTTTGTCGCGCGACTTTATCGCTTCTAAGTCGCGCTACAGTAGCGCAACAGAAGCGCGTGTGCAGCGCAATTAGCTAGCGGTGGCAGATGCGCCGCATAGTCGCGTGCGAACAGTCGGCGTTAAACAGTGTTACGAGCGCATGTGTATTGTGTAACAAGTTGCAAATTACATACTTACGTCATGTTTGATACCGAAACATTTATAGTTGAAATCCAATCTCGGCCTGTCTTGTGGGATTCAAGATGCGATAATTTTAGCATCAGAATCAAGAAATTTGAACTACGATTCAACGCGCGGCTGTGAAGTGCGGTCGCTAGCGACGGTGTCGCGACTTAGCCGTGCTACAGCCGCTGTAATGTGAAGGGATTTGCTGTGCAACGCTTCAGTCGCGCGACAAAAACGCCTATATGAGAAAGCGCTCTTAGATGCTACGAACTCAGTTAGCATCAATTACTTCGACTGACTAAATGGTTGCAAATAGAAGAAAATGTAAATTATGTTTTGGTACCTGGCTTCCTCGATCTGGGTGTTGAGCGTGAGATAGTCGGGGCTGTCCTGTCTGTCGTACCGCACCCCGCCGCCCGCGATCGACTGCCGACAACACATCAAATTAGCTAAACACTTGATACTCTTGTATACTACAGGACATTTGCTTGAAAAATACAATAGTAGACACTGAAATACTATTTGTTTTATAATATCTCGTCGGCTTCCGTGATAGTAATTTAAATGAAAGAATAGGCTTATGTCCTAAAGAAATATAATTACGCCGTCAGTTACATTTTATCAGAAAATATTGGAGACGTATTTTTGCTTCTTAATTTAATTTAATTTTGTATTATCACATTTAAGTACTGAATTTAAACGAGCTAAGTTATTATTTACCTATATAAATATAATAAACAAAAAATTATGAAGCTATAGCCCTTCAAAGTTCCCCGTGGCGTCACACCGTGAGACCGTTTTTCGCACGGCGTGACGTCATGCGCCCCCACTCCCAAACTTTGACGCGCTTCATCTTTGTCTTTTTTGTTTGATTGACAAAAGAAAAAATACGTGTCCAATATTTTTTGATAATCTAACTGGCGGACTAATTAGAAGTATTGTTTACCCAGTAAAAAATCCCTATAAGTTACATACAGGCCGGGTTGGGGTCAACAAGTTTTAGAGTGAAGACCACGCACGGGAAGACGCAGCGTGGCAAGAGCCACCACAAGGTGGGCTGATGACCTGGTGAAAGAGCTTTGGGGATCTTTTATCATCATCGTCTCTTGGATGATGATGATAAAAGTTGCAGTCAAAGTTGCATTTGTGTAAATAACACATTTTGAAAAATCTAAATTACAAATGAACGTGGACCTGTATAGTCAACTGCAGAGTAAACTGACATCTCTGCTATAAATACATATATGAAGGATAAAAGACAGTTACACATTTATCAGGGGCCCGTTTCATAAACGCTTGTGAATTGTATTACAAGCAGATATCTATTTCCAACAATATGAATTAAAAAGAGACTACAAGCGTTTATGAAACAGGCCCCAGAACTAGTATTTTGAGAAACCTTGAAAGTCAGGACTACTCAAGCCAACAGTGTGCCTTGCGTTTCAACCCGCCATCGCCACTATACACTGAGTCCACTAGGAGTCCGAAAGATTTTAACCAAGCATTCCTTAGGTCACTACGACCAAAAATGTTATGTGAAATCTGCCTTAGTTTTGAAGATATCAATGTTCATGTAAACTATATAAATAGTCTATTATAAGGAACACAACGTCAATATTTCATTGCATGTTTGAGAATATTATATTGAGAATCGATAATAATTAATAACGATGTGCTACCATACTTATGATTTTTTTATCGCTTTATTATTTGCATTTAGATTTTCCTTAGCAGATTTGATATAAAATCCTTCATTCTGTGTCTGGCGAGGGCATGATATTCACACAGTACGAGTTTCTGTTGCTGCCCCCTCACCGCGCATTCTACAATCTTTGCTTCTACAATGAGGGGTTGACACGCAGTACTAACTACAGTGAAAAAGTGCAGAAATTACCTTTTAACGTCGGGATGTGCGAAAAAATCATGTAAGTAAATTAAGAAAGACAATCATACGTATATATATGGGCGTGGTTGTAAAGGAGCAAAGGACTAAGTACTGTCGACTACATCTTACATTCTTTTGCTTTTCGTCTATTTCGAGAACCGATCAAATTATGGTTTTCAGAAATCGTTACATCGCCAGAAAATGTTCAATAAAAATTATACAGTTCCCCTCACGACGGAAAATTTCATACAATATTTAATTACATACGTTAACAAGTCCAATTTTTGGAACTCCTTGTCTTTTTGTTTCAAAGGTTCTCGAGTGGACACATTCGAAGCGGGTCGCCTCTATCCGGCCCATGTGGAAATCTATTGAGGAGGCCTACGTCCAGCAGTGGACATCCTACGGCTGAAATAATGATGCTGAGTCTTTTTTCTGTTTATCGATTTAACGATTTCTGAACATTGATCACTGGCACGCGATATCGGCACCGCATTAAACTTGGTATTTGTCAATACTGAGCTTTTAGGAAATAAATGATTTAGGGGGAGAAAGTTGAATGAACCAAGGATACATTTTACAACACCGAACTTTTGGTCTACAAGATATTGGATGTGGACTCACGGACAGAGCCGCGCGGCCGCGCTAGTGGCGCCGAGCCGGCGGGTCGCCGCGCCGCGCCTGCGCCGAGCTCTGCAACCACGCCCGACCACAGTCAAACCACTCAAATACCGTCCAGTATTGCCATCAGGCGCGGTCCAAGGAGGGCACAGGGGACATGCTCCCCCCCCCCCCCATTTTTGACAGTAAAAATAGAAAACTTCCATTTGATTCATAATGTGTGCATTGTGCAATAAAATTGTATATTGTGCACTAAAGTGTAATTTACCCGACATATTTTATTATTAGTGACCACCTCCAAAATTTGAGGCTGTGACCGCGCCTGACTGCCATACGGCGACATATCAAAATTTTGAACTTTTGGGACTACTGCAGATTTGTAGTCGGATTCGTTTAACCTTTTGTGCGCCAAGCAGCGAAGTAATACGACATGACCCAGACGCCACAACAATTAAACAAAATGAACCTTCAAAAAATGTATAGTGATTGCAGAACGAGATATTAATATTATAGCCATATTCGGAGTTTTCGAACCACGAAATTTGGTCGGCATATGCCGACGCTGAGGTCAATGGCATGAATTCTCGATGACGTGATCTGCCGTCTTTAGCGCTCAAAGGGTTAATTTACGAAATAATTTAGAAAAATAAGTTAAGTTACAACGTTATTGACTAAAAAGCAGTAGCCGGGACGCTTATGAAAACACAATACAATGCAAATACTATTGCACACCTCACAAATATACAGGGGTTTAAAAATAATGCATTTACTAAACACAATTAAAGATAGACAACAGACGGTCGTATCGCTAAAGAGCGATTTCTTCCAGACAAGCTTTTGGTAGTAAAGAAAGAAGAAACACTTATATATTTATCGGCAGAGATAAAAAAAACGATTGATTAAACAAAAATAAATGCAACGTCTTTCGTAGTTAACACTTTCGCTGCCAAGCTTTTCGTAGCACTATGCACTTACACACGTCTACGAACAGAGCGCCCGCTAGGCGGGTTCCTGGCAGTAAATATGTTAAATCCCAATTTATTGTCGCTCACTAACTGTAACTAACTGTCAGAAATCTGACACGTGATTTCTAGAAATAATGTTTTTTTGAGATGCAACCGTATTGCAGTCGCTAGGCGAAAAAAACTCGAATCTCATTTTGCTCTAACGAAAAATGTAGTAAGTATATATGACGCTCGAATGTACTTACTACCTTTTTCTCCGAGGTTGATTTCAGATACTAGTTATTTTCAAAAAATCCTTTTTGTTTCCGCACGGAAATTAAAACTTTCATTTTAATTTTAAACTAGAAGGTGGCCCGCAGGCCGCAACTTCGTTTGCGGAAGAGGAAGAAATCATAACCCTCTTTTTTGCTTCAGCGTAATATATGTAACCATCTGGATGCCCAGGTACCCGTGTACCAATAATAGTTGAAATCCGTTAACCGTTAAGGGCCGATTTCACCAACAATCAATTTACACGAGAGTGGCTAACCCAGTATAAACTAAATCTAACGATTTACTCAATGGTTAACTTCATTCCCATTTCACCACGCTAGTCTACGGATAACAATCTCACGCATAGTTACTAAGTAACGTTGAACGAATGAACTGAATGGAATCGTAATGCACCCAAGTAAGATAAACAATTTGTCCCATGCTTGAGCAATGGTGCTGCGTATTTTTTTAATTTATTCGAGTAATACATCAATTGTGAAGTAAGTATTGAATTTACTTGACAGTGACAATGACAATACTAATCTACATCTACCAGTTTACTCAGCCAAAATTGGCGGTGTAAAATTATTCTCTACTTAAGACATTTTATCTTTAGGTTAATTATTGGTGAAACGTAAAATGAGTTATTATTTATTATAATTGGAATAAGGCTTATACTACGTCGGTGAAATTGACCCTAAGTCGTCTTGGCTAAACAGCAAAAATACATACTACCTTCAAAAAGTCCGTTTCAGTTATTTTTATGAAAATATCTTCAACTAGAAGATGCCAGCAACTTCGTTCGCGGAAGAGAAAAAGTCATAACCCGTCGTTTTTTCTTCAGCGTAGTCGGGTAAAAAGTATCCTATAAGCATCTGGAGATACCCAGCTACCCGTGTACCAAAAATTGTGGAAATCTGTTTAGCCGATTTTGCGTGATGAAGCCACAACGACATATACAAACATACATAAAATCCAAAAAAAAATATTTCGTTTTAGTGACCTCCAAATAGTCCATAACAATCAATATTTTGAAAATATCTTTAATGTACAGACAATTCATTTTTACAACTTTATAATAGTATAGATGTACAGACAGACATATAAATTTTATAACTTTATAAAAGTAGTCCTAGTGCTTGAGCTGTTTTGAAAAACAATGTTATTTTATTTCGTGTTCAAAACGAAAACAATGAAGTAATAAGAATCATAATTAACCATGAAAAACAAAGAAGAAAAGTGTTTTAGTTAGCTGAAATATTGTTGTGTGGTTTCATGTTTGTGTATCTTAAAATATCGGTATTTTGACCAAGTTTTCTATTTTCAAACGATTCATTAGTTAGTCAGTTCTTATAATAAGTTAGTTGAAAGTGTCAACAAGGTTCCGTAAATAGCTTTGCAGTAGAGGCATCTAGCGCCAACTGCCTGAATCTCGTTTCATCCTAAACTTCCAACATTGAAAATAGGTTGATTGAAACACATGATGCGAGTTCGCCTTTATTTGCTCATTGATATCAGCGCCATCTATTGGTACATAGCTGCACTAACAGGGCATAGAGTCAGCATAGATGTTCCGCTGCAGCCCATTTATCAACATGAGCGCGCTGCGCTCGATCAGAATTCTCACTTTGTCCGATAGAATCAAGCATAGGTCTACTAACTCACATACACTATAGTTCCGTTTCACTTTTTTTTATATCTTCAATGTACCGACATTTCATTTTTATAATTGTGTAGATAAATAAGATACCGCTATTTGGTTTAGTACATTGGAAGGGTATTTTTTTACCTATCCGTTCTTGCTACTGAGATATCGCTTTTGCGCTTAGGAAAGGCAGCACCGTAGTGTTATGAGAACCAATAAGTTTGAGACTTGTTGGATGGTGACATTCGTGGCAACACTGATAAATTCTTAGTACTGCGGTGAGCGCTGCGCGGAAGGGCGGCGGCAGGTCGGTCTCCGGTCGCTGCTCGTGTAGTGTAGTGTCGCAGTGTAGACACTAGTGGCACTGACCTGCGCGCCGGAGGGCGCGGCGGTCCGCAGCAGCTCGGTGAGCGCTGCGCGGAAGGGCGGCGGCAGGTCGGTCTCCGGTCGCTGCTCGTGTAGTGTAGTGTCGCAGTGTAGACACTAGTGGCACTGACCTGCGCGCCGGAGGGCGCGGCGGTCCGCAGCAGCTCGGTGAGCGCTGCGCGGAAGGGCGGCGGCAGGTCGGTCTCCGGTCGCTGCTCGTGTAGTGTAGTGTCGCAGTGTAGACACTAGTGGCACTGACCTGCGCGCCGGAGGGCGCGGCGGTCCGCAGCAGCTCGGTGAGCGCTGCGCGGAAGGGCGGCGGCAGGTCGGTCTCCGGTCGCTGCTCGTGTAGTGTAGTGTCGCAGTGTAGACACTAGTGGCACTGACCTGCGCGCCGGAGGGCGCGGCGGTCCGCAGCAGCTCGGTGAGCGCTGCGCGGAAGGGCGGCGGCAGGTCGGTCTCCGGTCGCTGCTCGTGTAGTGTAGTGTCGCAGTGTAGACACTAGTGGCACTGACCTGCGCGCCGGAGGGCGCGGCGGTCCGCAGCAGCTCGGTGAGCGCTGCGCGGAAGGGCGGCGGCAGGTCGGTCTCCGGTCGCTGCTCGTGTAGTGTAGTGTCGCAGTGTAGACACTAGTGGCACTGACCTGCGCGCCGGAGGGCGCGGCGGTCCGCAGCAGCTCGGTGAGCGCTGCGCGGAAGGGCGGCGGCAGGTCGGTCTCCGGTCGCTGCTCGTGTAGTGTAGTGTCGCAGTGTAGACACTAGTGGCACTGACCTGCGCGCCGGAGGGCGCGGCGGTCCGCAGCAGCTCGGTGAGCGCTGCGCGGAAGGGCGGCGGCAGGTCGGTCTCCGGTCGCTGCTCGTGTAGTGTAGTGTCGCAGTGTAGACACTAGTGGCACTGACCTGCGCGCCGGAGGGCGCGGCGGTCCGCAGCAGCTCGGTGAGCGCTGCGCGGAAGGGCGGCGGCAGGTCGGTCTCCGGTCGCTGCTCGTGTAGTGTAGTGTCGCAGTGTAGACACTAGTGGCACTGACCTGCGCGCCGGAGGGCGCGGCGGTCCGCAGCAGCTCGGTGAGCGCTGCGCGGAAGGGCGGCGGCAGGTCGGTCTCCGGTCGCTGCTCGTGTAGTGTAGTGTCGCAGTGTAGACACTAGTGGCACTGACCTGCGCGCCGGAGGGCGCGGCGGTCCGCAGCAGCTCGGTGAGCGCTGCGCGGAAGGGCGGCGGCAGGTCGGTCTCCGGTCGCTGCTCGTGTAGTGTAGTGTCGCAGTGTAGACACTAGTGGCACTGACCTGCGCGCCGGAGGGCGCGGCGGTCCGCAGCAGCTCGGTGAGCGCTGCGCGGAAGGGCGGCGGCAGGTCGGTCTCCGGTCGCTGCTCGTGTAGTGTAGTGTCGCAGTGTAGACACTAGTGGCACTCACCTGCGCGCCGGAGGGCGCGGCGGTCCGCAGCAGCTCGGTGAGCGCTGCGCGGAAGGGCGGCGGCAGGTCGGTCTCCGGTCGCTGCTCGTGTAGTGTAGTGTCGCAGTGTAGACACTAGTGGCACTGACCTGCGCGCCGGAGGGCGCGGCGGTCCGCAGCAGCTCGGTGAGCGCTGCGCGGAAGGGCGGCGGCAGGTCGGTCTCCGGTCGCTGCTCGTGTAGTGTAGTGTCGCAGTGTAGACACTAGTGGCACTCACCTGCGCGCCGGAGGGCGCGGCGGTCCGCAGCAGCTCGGTGAGCGCTGCGCGGAAGGGCGGCGGCAGGTCGGTCTCCGGTCGCTGCTCGTGTAGTGTAGTGTCGCAGTGTAGACACTAGTGGCACTGACCTGCGCGCCGGAGGGCGCGGCGGTCCGCAGCAGCTCGGTGAGCGCTGCGCGGAAGGGCGGCGGCAGGTCGGTCTCCGGTCGCTGCTCGTGTAGTGTAGTGTCGCAGTGTAGACACTAGTGGCACTGACCTGCGCGCCGGAGGGCGCGGCGGTCCGCAGCAGCTCGGTGAGCGCTGCGCGGAAGGGCGGCGGCAGGTCGGTCTCCGGTCGCTGCTCGTGTAGTGTAGTGTCGCAGTGTAGACACTAGTGGCACTCACCTGCGCGCCGGAGGGCGCGGCGGTCCGCAGCAGCTCGGTGAGCGCTGCGCGGAAGGGCGGCGGCAGGTCGGTCTCCGGTCGCTGCTCGTGTAGTGTAGTGTCGCAGTGTAGACACTAGTGGCACTGACCTGCGCGCCGGAGGGCGCGGCGGTCCGCAGCAGCTCGGTGAGCGCTGCGCGGAAGGGCGGCGGCAGGTCGGTCTCCGGTCGCTGCTCGTGTAGTGTAGTGTCGCAGTGTAGACACTAGTGGCACTGACCTGCGCGCCGGAGGGCGCGGCGGTCCGCAGCAGCTCGGTGAGCGCTGCGCGGAAGGGCGGCGGCAGGTCGGTCTCCGGTCGCTGCTCGTGTAGTGTAGTGTCGCAGTGTAGACACTAGTGGCACTGACCTGCGCGCCGGAGGGCGCGGCGGTCCGCAGCAGCTCGGTGAGCGCTGCGCGGAAGGGCGGCGGCAGGTCGGTCTCCGGTCGCTGCTCGTGTAGTGTAGTGTCGCAGTGTAGACACTAGTGGCACTGACCTGCGCGCCGGAGGGCGCGGCGGTCCGCAGCAGCTCGGTGAGCGCTGCGCGGAAGGGCGGCGGCAGGTCGGTCTCCGGTCGCTGCTCGTGTAGTGTAGTGTCGCAGTGTAGACACTAGTGGCACTGACCTGCGCGCCGGAGGGCGCGGCGGTCCGCAGCAGCTCGGTGAGCGCTGCGCGGAAGGGCGGCGGCAGGTCGGTCTCCGGTCGCTGCTCGTGTAGTGTAGTGTCGCAGTGTAGACACTAGTGGCACTGACCTGCGCGCCGGAGGGCGCGGCGGTCCGCAGCAGCTCGGTGAGCGCTGCGCGGAAGGGCGGCGGCAGGTCGGTCTCCGGTCGCTGCTCGTGTAGTGTAGTGTCGCAGTGTAGACACTAGTGGCACTGACCTGCGCGCCGGAGGGCGCGGCGGTCCGCAGCAGCTCGGTGAGCGCTGCGCGGAAGGGCGGCGGCAGGTCGGTCTCCGGTCGCTGCTCGTGTAGTGTAGTGTCGCAGTGTAGACACTAGTGGCACTCACCTGCGCGCCGGAGGGCGCGGCGGTCCGCAGCAGCTCGGTGAGCGCTGCGCGGAAGGGCGGCGGCAGGTCGGTCTCCGGTCGCTGCTCGTGTAGTGTAGTGTCGCAGTGTAGACACTAGTGGCACTCACCTGCGCGCCGGAGGGCGCGGCGGTCCGCAGCAGCTCGGTGAGCGCTGCGCGGAAGGGCGGCGGCAGGTCGGTCTCCGGTCGCTGCTCGTGTAGTGTAGTGTCGCAGTGTAGACACTAGTGGCACTGACCTGCGCGCCGGAGGGCGCGGCGGTCCGCAGCAGCTCGGTGAGCGCTGCGCGGAAGGGCGGCGGCAGGTCGGTCTCCGGTCGCTGCTCGTGTAGTGTAGTGTCGCAGTGTAGACACTAGTGGCACTGACCTGCGCGCCGGAGGGCGCGGCGGTCCGCAGCAGCTCGGTGAGCGCTGCGCGGAAGGGCGGCGGCAGGTCGGTCTCCGGTCGCTGCTCGTGTAGTGTAGTGTCGCAGTGTAGACACTAGTGGCACTGACCTGCGCGCCGGAGGGCGCGGCGGTCCGCAGCAGCTCGGTGAGCGCTGCGCGGAAGGGCGGCGGCAGGTCGGTCTCCGGTCGCTGCTCGTGTAGTGTAGTGTCGCAGTGTAGACACTAGTGGCACTGACCTGCGCGCCGGAGGGCGCGGCGGTCCGCAGCAGCTCGGTGAGCGCTGCGCGGAAGGGCGGCGGCAGGTCGGTCTCCGGTCGCTGCTCGTGTAGTGTAGTGTCGCAGTGTAGACACTAGTGGCACTGACCTGCGCGCCGGAGGGCGCGGCGGTCCGCAGCAGCTCGGTGAGCGCTGCGCGGAAGGGCGGCGGCAGGTCGGTCTCCGGTCGCTGCTCGTGTAGTGTAGTGTCGCAGTGTAGACACTAGTGGCACTGACCTGCGCGCCGGAGGGCGCGGCGGTCCGCAGCAGCTCGGTGAGCGCTGCGCGGAAGGGCGGCGGCAGGTCGGTCTCCGGTCGCTGCTCGTGTAGTGTAGTGTCGCAGTGTAGACACTAGTGGCACTGACCTGCGCGCCGGAGGGCGCGGCGGTCCGCAGCAGCTCGGTGAGCGCTGCGCGGAAGGGCGGCGGCAGGTCGGTCTCCGGTCGCTGCTCGTGTAGTGTAGTGTCGCAGTGTAGACACTAGTGGCACTGACCTGCGCGCCGGAGGGCGCGGCGGTCCGCAGCAGCTCGGTGAGCGCTGCGCGGAAGGGCGGCGGCAGGTCGGTCTCCGGTCGCTGCTCGTGTAGTGTAGTGTCGCAGTGTAGACACTAGTGGCACTGACCTGCGCGCCGGAGGGCGCGGCGGTCCGCAGCAGCTCGGTGAGCGCTGCGCGGAAGGGCGGCGGCAGGTCGGTCTCCGGTCGCTGCTCGTGTAGTGTAGTGTCGCAGTGTAGACACTAGTGGCACTGACCTGCGCGCCGGAGGGCGCGGCGGTCCGCAGCAGCTCGGTGAGCGCTGCGCGGAAGGGCGGCGGCAGGTCGGTCTCCGGTCGCTGCTCGTGTAGTGTAGTGTCGCAGTGTAGACACTAGTGGCACTGACCTGCGCGCCGGAGGGCGCGGCGGTCCGCAGCAGCTCGGTGAGCGCTGCGCGGAAGGGCGGCGGCAGGTCGGTCTCCGGTCGCTGCTCGTGTAGTGTAGTGTCGCAGTGTAGACACTAGTGGCACTGACCTGCGCGCCGGAGGGCGCGGCGGTCCGCAGCAGCTCGGTGAGCGCTGCGCGGAAGGGCGGCGGCAGGTCGGTCTCCGGTCGCTGCTCGTGTAGTGTAGTGTCGCAGTGTAGACACTAGTGGCACTGACCTGCGCGCCGGAGGGCGCGGCGGTCCGCAGCAGCTCGGTGAGCGCTGCGCGGAAGGGCGGCGGTAGGTCGGTCTCCGGTCGCTGCTCGTGTAGTGTAGTGTCGCAGTGTAGACACTAGTGGCACTGACCTGCGCGCCGGAGGGCGCGGCGGTCCGCAGCAGCTCGGTGAGCGCTGCGCGGAAGGGCGGCGGCAGGTCGGTCTCCGGTTGCTGCACGATGTGCTTGGGAATGCGCGCTCCGCACAGGAACTGCGCCGCCTCGTCTGTGAAGTGGTTGCAGTTGTGCTCGAGCAGCGAGTACGCCGAGCCCCTGTACGAAATAAACAACTTTTTAGAACAGTACCTACTGCTAAATGTGGAAACATCAATATCATCACACTCGTTATTTAATTACTGTCTTCCTACAAACCAATTGGAGTGCGATGATAACGCTAAGTCGCTATGCATCTCGTGCTTTCTGTTCCATAGAATCCTCTCTCGAACACTGTGCTCGAACACACTGACTTGTCGAGATGTAAACAGGCCGAGACTCGCCGCGACCACCTGGGTCCACCTTGGACCGCATTGGCGACCCAGGTGGTCACGATGAGTCTTTGTCCGTTACCGCGGATTAAAGTGATCAGCACGAGTTCTTGCAACTGTAGTGCTGCAACTATAGCATTTAAGTCCCATCCCATAAATGTTCATGAGTTGCGAATGCGAATCACTTCAGAATTATCCGCGTATTTATGAGGACAATTCTGAAGTGATTCCCTGCACATTTTTATATAAAAGTCTAGTCGTTTACATAAATTAACAACACTCATCGCCGTACTGGCAGGTTAGGGATGAGAGTTGGAGACAAGTGATAACAACGAATATCGTAAATGAACTCCCTTTATTAGGAATAGAGAAGCGTTATATACTAGAATACACACACATACCTAAACATTTTGGACTCATATGCTTACACTACTGCAGTGCCTTTTACACATACGTTTCTGGGTGATTATATCGTGGTACTTACGCAAATGTGGTGGCGGCGAGGCCTTGCAGGTACTCGCGGAACACGGTGCCCGGCACGTACGTCACGCCGAGCCGCTGCACTTCCCGCGGCTGACCCGCCATCGTCCCGCCCTGCACACAAATATTTCATTTTAAATAACGACACGTTTGGCTCAGTGAAAACGGTCAGCTTCGACGATCGTTGTCCCGAGTTCGAATTTCGGCAAGGGATAGTGTTGGTTGATGAGCACGAATGTATGTTCCTGGGGCTTGGATGTTTCGTATGTATTTAAGTATTATCATTCTATTACGTACTAGCTTCTGCCCGCGACTTCGTCCGCCTTAAATTCATTTATCGCGGATAAGGGTATTTTTTATGGATAAAAAGTAGCCTATGTCCTACCCCTGGACTCAAACTATCTCCATACCAAATTTAATTCCAATCGGTTCAGCGGTTTAAGCGTGAAGAGGTGACAGACAGACAGACAGACACACTTTCACATTATAATATTAGTATGGATATCGTCGCCTAGTACCCATAGTACAAGCTTTGCTTAGTTTGGAACTAGGTCGATTTGTGTAAGTGTTTATTTATTTATAAATACAGTGTGCACCGTGACATCAGCAATAGATACATAAAGAGTTTGAGAACATTATCTTCTCATACATATATGCATGGAATCACGCCTCTTTTCCATGGGGTTAGACAGGGACAAGATATATCCACTTACTACGAAATTTGCATACCTCTTTCGCGTAGGCAACTTTCATTAAATTACTCCTGACCTAGCCTCACTTTAAAATGTTCTCTTAGAAATGTCGTCCGTTGGTCTTCCTCTTCGAATATTTCCGGTCACACTGGCTTCATATATACTTTTCGATAACCTTGTTTCATTCATCCGTACCAAACCATATCATTATCTTCTCACCGAATTTATCTACTGAAACGATTTATTAGAATCATAACTCCTTGGGTGTTCTAGAAACATACTTGATTTGCTTTTGGTCGATTCGATTTTGGTTTACTTCAAAATGGCGGAGATATGGGTTGAATGACTCGCAAGAGATACAACTCATAAAGCCACCTTTTTTTGACGACCGGTTTAGCTCAGTGGGAGTAACGTTGCCTGCGAAGCTGAAGGTCCTGGGTTCAAATCCCCGTTAGGGCAATTATTTGTGTGATGAGCATAAATATTTGTTCCTGACTCTTGGATGTTTTCTATGTATATAAGTAAATTTATTTATTATATATATCGGCGTCTAGTACTCATAACACAAGCCTTATTGAGCTTACCATGGGTCTACTGCGATTTGTGTAAAAATTGTGCTGTAATATTTATTTATTTATTTTACTAGTTTCCATCTCTAGATACAGCTCTGAAAATAGCAATGACTTAAGAATTATTAAAGGATGCCAACAACAAAGCTGTTTACGTTGCATTACAACGAAAATATGCCACTCGGCCACTGCTAACTTGTTAAAAATGTAATATTAACATCGACAAGAAACTGGCATGTTATGAAGAAATGAAATTGGACTCGAAATGTGTGCGACGAAATGGATGTCGCATTTCAGCTTTGAAATATGACAATCCACTTAAAAACGTTTCATGATAGGTGTGGGGCAAGTGCAGTGGTTATTTGTAGCTGCACCGAAGCCCCACAAAAACTTTCCCAAGCGACTCGTATTTTCAACTCTCACTAAAAACATAATAAATTACAGCTCACGTGGGGCGCCATGCTAAGATGTTGCTCGTTTCCGTCGCCATTAAAAATAAATAAAGTCACCTTTACGTTATAAACGGATTCCTTCGGGAAAATCTACGCTAGCCCTCTCACTCTCGCGCATTTTAAATGAGCGTGAGTGGGACGGATGCGAGAAATGCCGGGATATTTCGGGAGTGGGCCGAGTGAACCAGGAACAGTTGCATCGTTATCTAACTCCGGTCCAGATACAATTGCAGGAATTGTGGAATCTAGACCGGCTAAAAGCGATGCACATGGAAGTGTGCACTGGACAGGTTCGGTAATTTCGAACCGTAAATCGCTAGACAAAGTAACGTTACAAAACTTTCTCAATACCTTTTCATTTTACGAAAAACTTTGTAAACGATGTCTCTTGTAAAATTACAAAACTCAGTTTGCCAAGTGGAAATTTCTTTAATAGGTACTCTTGGAACTAATGCTATTATTTAACAAGCCATCACTCTTTTCTACAAGCCCAAAATATGACAGAGGGGCACATGCACATACTGGGCTCCTAAACTAGGGATGTCCATATCGATACCTTTAGAGTCAAAGGGCGCCAAACAAATCAATGGTGGATACGCCCTTTGAATCAAAAGGTATCGATATGTGAGTTAAATTATCAAGAACAAAAATGTTTGTAAGCGGGCCTGTTTGCCATCAATGACACGAAAACATTTTGCTTTATCTTTAAGTATAGTGTCAAGTCTATCGTCATATCTATACTATTATAACGTTGTAAAAATGAAATGTCTGTATGTACATTGCAGGCACGTTCTAGTAGGTACCTATATATGTACATATCGCTAACAAGGTACCCAACTGTCCGGCTCTGATTTGATTTATTTGATATATGTTAGAGAGTAGTCTAAATTAACAGACACGTATTTTTTTAAGCGGCCCAATCTTTACCTATTGGGAAAAATTTTCCTCCGAACTACTGAGAAGTGGCTAATCAGTCTGACTTCTGTGAAGAGTAATCTTTGCACGTGTTTCGTTGTATCGGCTCAAACTCATATTTAAAAAAAAAACTTCCTTCTGTTTTATATTTCTCATCGCTGAAGATACCTTAAATATAAAACTTTGATTATTTTATTAGTTTCTTTTCATCATAGAAACATTAAGGTCCATAATTTCTTTTCTCAGATCAAAAAAAATACGAGCAAACACGAACGCAGCAAGTTTAATAAAACCTTGTATAAAGAGAGAATCGCCACAAACAACAGCATAAATTGATTGTTTTAATGCGTTACCCCGAATTGTATCTCCTGAGTCTGATATACTCAGGAGGGGTAGAAGGGGGGAGAAGGGGGAGAGGGGGGGAGGGGGGGGGAGGGGGGGGGGGGGATAATCAGGAACTCATGAGGTGCAACGCATGCTGCATTTTACTGCCTTGGCACGGCGCAGACCCACCTGCTCGCCGCCCAATTTACAATCAGGTATATCGCTACATAATCGTCACATCAGCTCTTGCCATTGTCTGCATAAACGTCGCACTCGGGGAACGCTATATGTAGGCTAGAACAGCTGACCGAGCAATTAATCGTCCCCTTTTACGTGAACTTGGGTGACACGCCATGAGTCCAAATGGGTTCTACTGAAATTGTATGTATTCGATGATGTATAAAAATGGTAACATACGCTATATTAAAGTAGGGGTGGGTGCACCTAGATCGTACCGAGCAATACAATAATTCTTTGTTGCACACCTTATTACTAAGCAGTGATTTCTTCCAGAGAACCTTTGAGTAGTGAGCATTAAATAAACGATAAATCGTTTTGACTCGCGGCCACTACGTCGGCGCATTTGTATGTGAGCATTGTTGTTTACCAACGATGAAATCCAAAAACATGTAGCTGATTCCCACCGGGTTGCCCAAGGAATGGCTTATAACCACCTTTCTCTTTAAATATGAGTAAATTAATACGCTTCGGCTTCCCTTGTAATTTTACCGACGCCACGCCTCTGGTACCTACACGATTTTTAATCTCACTCCCCAGAGATAGGTTCGAAAATGCACTCATATATTTAGAAGTGACTGCATTGTGATGACGCCGGCAGCTTTGGTAATATAAGCTTTTTAAGCTCTCGAGAACAGAGCTTAAAAAAAGCGGCCAAGTGCGAGTCGGACTCGCCCATGAAGGGTTCCGCAGCCGTTTATACAAAATAATGCACCACAGACGAAAAAATGCACTATGAAAAAAGTGCACTGGCAAAAGAGCGTATCTCCCCGGCACTTACATCCTTTTGCTGAGAAGCGCAGTTTTTTGGCAATAACTTAAAAACGGTATGTCCGATCATGTTGAAAACAATTTTCGTGGGAAGTATTTATTAGGCTTTATATTTGTGATTTTTTTAATATTTTTTGAACATACCGTTTAGAAAATAGAGGGGTGGGGGGGGGGGCACCATTTTTTCTACTTTCGGAGCATATATTTTGGAAAATATTTACTAAATTTTAATTATCAAACTATGTAGCGGTTTACACACGACACCTATGCTCACCTATGACATACGGACAGACAGACAGACAGACAGACATGACGAATCTATAAGGGTTCCGTTTTTGCCATTTTGGCTACGGAACCCTAATAAAAAGCTTTCAAAGTAACTAGGAATTTTTATAGCTTGAACTTATAGTTACTATAAAACAGCTGACTTCGGTTTATTACGCACTAATAGAGTCTCGTTTGCGTTATAGTATAAAGTTCTGGGGTCGAAGTTACGAATCCATACTAATATTATAAAAGCGAAAGTGTGTCTGTCTGTCTGTCTGTTTGTCTATCTGTCTGTTTGTTACCTCTTCACGCCTAAACCGCTGAACCGATTTGGATGAAATTAGGTATGGAGATAGTTTGAGTCCCGGGGACGGACATAGGCTACTTTTTATCCCGGAAGAGTACCCTTATCCGCGATAAACGAATTTAAGGCGGACGAAGTCGCGGGCAAAAGCTAGTATAATATAAAGAAAGCTTTCATCGCACAAAAACGTGCCATCAGAACCATGGTCCGTATTCCGTCATGGCAGTCGTGTACAGAACATTTTGTTAATCTTAACATTCTAACAGTGCCGTGTCTCTATATTCTAATATTACTGACAAGCGTTGTTGAACACCCGGAGAGATATGAGACTACCCGCAGGAAGGACTTAGGGAATTTTATTGCGTCAAAATTAAAAATAGTCCATCATTGTGTTCGAAATCAAGCTGTTAAATTGTATAACTGTTTGCCAAACGATTTAAAGTCATTAGATAATATTAATATTTTTAAACGTAGAGTAAGGGACTTCTTAATAACAAAATGTTATTATTATGTTAATGATTTTACTTGTAACCAATAAATTATTTCTATTGTAATGTACCTAATTGATCGGACATAATTCTTCTGACATTTTATTTTTACTACCTATCATTATATTAATTAACAAACATATTATTTTATTTAGCTAAGTTATTCAGTTATCAGTTATCAGTTTATTTATTGCTTTCATAGGTACATTGGAAGATAATACATTTTATATTTTACCGCTATGAAACCCTGTACGGCACTGCAACACTTAAAATAGGTTATATGCTTAAGGACTAGTAAATCCTAAATATTATATAATCTTACTGACTAAATTAAAAGGTGTATGTACTACTTAACAGCCTATAGCAATTACTTATGTCTATTCAGCTACATAAGAAACATAACATTCGTAAATTATTTTAAAACAAAAAATAAAATAAAAATAATAACAGAACTTTCATTTTTATTTTAATGTTATAAAATTGTTACACTTGAATTATCACTTAGATTAATTATAATGTTATATTTCCGACACGATTGTAAAATTCTTATGGAATAAACTATCTATCTATCTATCTATCTATAAACAGAAACACGCCTCTCCACAAATGGCTAATAAAGTCGCCCGCATGCGTAAAAGCGCGTTTAAAAATAGAATATAATGTATTATAAATAGAGTTCATAATGCGAATCAGTCGTGGATTATATTTTTGCCAAAATGGCGGTTTAAAAATAGACCGGGCTAAAAATAAGCGTGATTGCGATGATAAGTACAGATGGAAATAGTTACAGTCTGTGACGGTGTTCGCAACGTCATTATATCCATTTGGACTTAGAACAGACGATTTAATAGATCAATGTATTTGCTATTACAATAGCTTTGATATAAAGCTTGGAATATCGATGTCTTATCTAGTAGGTAGGTTTACAAATACCCGGCAAATATGACAGGGACGCAGCAATATGTTGGTCAGAGAGGAGCAGTGCATCTCGCTACAACATATTGCTGCGTCCCTGTCGTCAGTGACTAACTTAGGAAGGTCTAATACGTGCTTATGAATGGATAGCAAGTACTTGATTCGATTCCTAATAGTATCTTCATATGCAATTGTAGCCTTCACCTTCAATGTAAAAAAACCGTGGATGATCTGATTATAACTATGAGGGTAGGTAACTGTTGTAGGTAGATCATATTAATCATCAGTATAGCATAGATTAATACAATAAATCAGTTGCTGTTTAACCTTATGACCGCCACAGTCGGCAAATCACATTCAAAGACTCCAAATATAATATCAATACCTCGTTCTGCAATCACTATTTTATTTTTGAAGGTTCATTTTATTTGATTGCTGTGGCGTCGTATTTATTCGCTGCTTGGCGCTTAAAAGGTTAATAAGTATTCGCTAGTTTCATTACATGGTGACAGCGGTGGGCAGGGACAGGCGACAGACTTCAATAGCACGAGAGGGAAGCGTGTAGCTCTCTGGTTTATTTACTTTGAAAACTCCCTGTTGAATTTTTCACATATGGTCACCAGCGTTAATATTTGACACAACAAACCGCGCATAAATCTCTGACTCGTCTCTATTTCTAGGGCCGTGTCAGATATATTTTGCGCCCGCTTTGTTATGACAGATATTCATGGTAGTACATTAAGGGAGCGAAGTCCACTGCTTGACTCTTCAGCGTTTGAGACTTTATTGAGAATATAATCAAAGAAGCCCTGCTCAAACTCGCGTTTCCAACTCCTGTGGACCTATGATGAAGCATCCGTCCCTTTCCAACACGCAAATGAGAGCGGGCGCGACGGATACTTTGTCTTATATCTATCGCTTGATTAACTTGACCATCATATGCCTGCTGATTTAATATCGGAAAACGACTGACTTGGCAACAGGGTATAGGCGAGTGATGTTTTCACTTTATGCTAATTTCTATTTTTAACCGACTTCCAAAAAAGGAGGAGGTTATATGTTCGATAGTTTTTTTTTATTTTTTATTTATGTTCACCGATTACTCCGCCAATTGTGGACCGATTCTAAGAATTCTTTTTTTATTTGAAAGGATATACTCCCGAGGTGGTCCCATTGCCGCCAAGTTGGGATCTGATGATGGGATCCCAGGGAAATCGAGGGCAATCCTCAAATGTTATAGGCACTTATAACGTATTTCATATATTTTCTTAAGCTATTTAAGTATTTGCATATGGTAGTCATCATCTCATCATGCTGAGCTGATGACGGAAGGTACAACTCCTTAATAGTTAAGAGTTAGAGGATAATTCTTAAAAAAATCATCTATTATAGGTAGATACGTTAAAACTGTTAGTCATATTCTTTTTAGTGTGTCCCTGAAGTAGTCTCCTTATCACCAAGTCAGGATTAGATGATGGAATACCAGGGAAATCGAGAGAAACTCTGAAATATTATAGGCACTAACAATGTTTTGTATATATTTTTCTAAAGTTATCAGTTGTTTTCCTCTGGTTGTCATCATTTCATGCTGAGTTGATGATGGAAGGTACAATGAACAAACCAACTTTTACATTTCTTACTTCCAAAGACTCGAGATGCGTGCAAAGTGCCTCCTCAATCTTCCCGTTCTGGGCTCTAAAAACATTTGCATCACCTTTTGAAGTCGGTGCCAAACCTGAAGTAAATAAAGTTCTTTATTCAACAAAAATACGAATTACTATGACTAAATATATATGTAGGTAGATAATAACTAAAGGCTTGCCGCCGCGGTTCCTAATAGTAATAAATGAATGGTTTGGCACCGACTTCAAAAGGTGATTCAAATGTGATCCGTACCGTACATAAAATATGATTTATGGATTTTTAGTTTATTTTGAAGTCAGTTCTTTGTTTATTTATAAATTTTAATTTTTTGCTTTTTTATGTAAAATATGGCGGACGAGTTGTCCTTGGTGGAAGGGTGACCTCGTAAGGGTCGCGAGGAGTCGGTTAATGTGGTTTGCGCCGGATCACACCCTGTGGCGAGCTATAGGGGAGGTCTATGTTTAGCAGTGAAGTCCGTGGCTGATAGATAGAGTTGGCCTTGACATAATTATGTACAACACAAAATCAGTACATACGTTTAAGTGCAATGTTAATACGTCTCTTGAGGAACCAAATTTAATCGCTTCGAAAACACCCACACGGATTAAGCTTATTCCACAACCACCCACAACTTGAAAATTGTTACAAAAATGAGTCTTATAATGGAAGTCTCCATTTCCGGCTTTGCTCTTGCTTCCTATTTAATTATTTAGTACAAGGAACTAGGAACTAACACACCGTTTTACTGTTTGCCTGCTCTAATTATTACTTTTGCAATTCAGCGGAACTAGAGTTCCACAAACTGCGGCCTATAAACCAGATCACACACGGCGCGCTCGGAAACCTACAAGAGATATGGGTCACCATGATCCCTCCTACTATTTCTAGCACAAAACACCTCATAAAAGTTTTAAATCAAATTTACAACACATTAAAATGTATTAAAATTTTGAGCTCCACAGTCGGCAAATCTCGTCATCGAAAATTCGTCCCACTGAGGCCATTGTCGGCATATACCGACCAAATTTCGTCGAAAACTCCGAATATAACATCAATACCTCGTTCTGCAATCACCATTTTATTGTTGAAGATTCATTTTATTTTATTTGTGTCGTCTGGGTCACGTCGTATTACTTCGCTGTTTGGCGGTCAAAAGGTTAATAGGGATGAGCTTTTTTGCGACAGTTCCTCCAAACCACATCCACAGCCTTATTGGCGTACATAGCGTAGCTTGCAGTGGCGTGGCGTCCATAAAGCTGATTCCCATCGGGTTGCACTAGGAAAGGCTTATAACCACCTTTTTCTTTAAATATCTATACTATTATAAAGTTGTAAAAATGAAATGTCTGTACATTAAAGATATTTTCGAAAAAAATATTGTTACCGACTATTTGGAGGTCACTAAAACGAAAAATATTTTTTATTTTATTTTATGTATGTTTATATGTGTCGTTGTGGCTTCATCACGCAAAATCGGCTAAACGGATTTCAACTATTTTTGGTACACGGATAACTGGGTATCTCCAGATGGTTACCTTTTCTCCTCCGCGAACGAAGTTGTGGGCGCTTTCTAGTGAGTAAATAAAATACGTTTCGGCTTCCCCTTGTAATTTTCCTGACGCGACACCTCTAGTAGCTTGCTAGTCGCAGTGGCGTAGTTACCGAAGGGCTAGACGGGGCTGTGCCGCGGGGCTCCAAGCTCAGGGGCCTACGGACCCTGACCAGCCGCGTAGCTATCGAAATATTTTAGGGCCCTTGGTCCCTGACTAACAGAACCCCGAACTGACGCGGTTTCAATCTTTAATTTTGCCCCGGGGCCCTTGGTTACGCTTCTGGCTTGTCGGAGTTCTTCAGAGATTTATGCTTAAAAACTTCGCTATTCTACTATTGAATAATTCGGCATCCTAACTTCGTAACCTTCTAACTTTCCTGGTGAATATTTAAGTGAGCGAGATGGTATTCCAATTCATTCCATTCCAAAAAACTTTGGTACACAACGTCAGGGCGTAGCGAAGTGCCAAAATTCTTTTCCCTGTTGGCGTTAATATTTCCAATTAATTTTAATCCTTACATTAAATGCACACGCTCGGTCTCTGGACTGGCAAAAGCAATTGATGCAAAGAACAACCCCAATAATTACGAGAAAAATTTCAATTCTGACTGATAATAAAATTACCAGTAGGTATTGCAATTGATAAGAAAAAAGTTTCGATGATATAAACAGAAAATTAAACTCATTTAAAATGTCACAAAACCTATAATAAAATTGGCCCCATCCTCTACGAGCGCGTAAATGTGTCGATCTGATAAAGCGCAGTGAGAACGCGCATACCTGCGTAGAATAGATGCGCGTGGGCGCCGCCATGGAATAAATAACGTAGCCTCGCGGTGCGCGCTGGACAACACATCTGATTGAACATTTTTTCAAACTTTTATTTAACTTACCGCGTTAGTATGTGTGGGTCAAATCTTGTAAGTTAAATTTGATACACTTCACGGTTCCCGATTGAGCTAAAAGGCACAGTTACGTAAGTTCGGTGCCATGTAATATTGTGATTTCTAGCTGATAAGGCGCCCGTCTCAAAAGCTTGTAACTTTGTAACTGAAAGTCTCTTTTTAATTCACATTGTTTAATTCATATTTCCACCTGTAATACAAGTTACAAGCGTTTGTGAAACGGGCCCCTAGTCTGAATGTATCTGGAAAGAGGTCATAGAAACTCTCTCATAAAATAAAGCTATCCCACCGAGTTTGAGCTCTTTAGAATTGTCTTGCAGGCAATAATAGCTTGTCACAAAAAAGTATTTTTCTCTTCTCCTGCTCAAAAAGTACGTCATATTAGCTTCGCGAAGCGAGACTAAATTATTACATTTAGCCCCTAGGGCTTAAAACAAAGCCATATAATCCCATACAAATTTATATAACACTGAAAAAAAAACTTGCGGCCAGCTACATACTCCCCACGAATAATTAAAAACAAACAAACCAACCTGATCCGATTAGCCAAACTTTCTGATAGAATTGCTCAAACCTGATAGTTTTTCATGAAATATACAATTTAATGTTAAGTCTTTTTTATTTTCTCGCAGTCGAAGTGAAAATCAGAGTGTTTGACACGTGGCTAAAAGCCATTATGACACTCAGACATACCTATTTGACCTCCGCTCACTTCGTGAGCTCGTCCAAATAATCACTTCGTGTCTTGTCTTATTTTAGCCCCTTGTCAAACAATCTACTATTTTGACAGAGACTTTATTACTTTTTTTAATGCGACACTCTAGAAGCGTTCCTCAACAATGGGCCGAAAGAGGCATCCAGTCGGGAGTTGTGGAAATTTAGCAGAGAGAGAATCAAATGGGCTCATACAAAAATTGACCCTAGCAGATGTAGAAATGAGCGTGATAGCCTTTCAAAACATTTTTTTCCCCATATTTTCATTTGCATACGTTTGCACACCTACAAAAGTAAAAGATTTTCAGTTTTGGCTGGGGAAAAATATACAATGAAACACACAGTGTAATAAGATATATCTAAATGGCTCGTGTAAATTGTTTGGTGGGTTTTTCGATCATAAACACTAAAGTGCTTTCCGCAAATGTATTTGCATTATCTATATCTATATCATTGACATTATAATGTTGTAAAAATGAAATGTCTGCATTGAAGATATTTTCAGAAAAATAATTGTAACGGACTATTTGGAGGTCACTGTAACGAAAAATATTTCTTTTGGATTTTTTATATCTTTGTATGTGTCGTTGTGGGTTCATCACGACAAAACGGCTGAACGGATTTCAACTATTTTTGGTACACCGGTAGCTGGGCATAGGATACTACTTACCTGACAGAATACCAGCGAAGTGGCTTGCCACTTCATTATGCTGAGTCAGCGCCTTTTCTCTGCCACGACACATGGTTTCTCTCTTTTTTCTTTTTCCATTGCTGTTTTAGTTTTAAGTGTCTTGTTTATAGTTTTACACTTATTTTTACTGTGCATTGTGTAACCATGTACATGTATATGTTGTGGAAATGAATAAAGTGTTTATCTATCTATCTATCTATCTACCTGCCTGACTACACTGAAGAAAACAAGACGGTTATAATTTCTTGCTCCAGCGCTAACGAAGTTGTATGTCACCATTCTTATTTAAAACCAGAAGGCGCCCGCAACTTCGTTCGCGGAGGAGAAAAGTCATTACCCCTCTTATTTTTCAGTGTAGTCGGTTAAAAAATATCCTATAACACCTGTGGATACCCAGTTACTCGTGTACAGTCAGCGTCAAATAGCCTGTAGCACTAAAGCACCAAATATATCGAAAGAATGGTCAAATAGATCTTAAATATAAATTACAGTACATTATTTCACCTTACAGGCATGCAATACACATAAAAAAAGTCAGCGGAGGCAATAATAAACCAATGATAATAAATCTAGGTACAGTCGAGTTCATAAATATATGAGCAAATGCAAGGCTTCAAAAATAATTGAGCATAGAAAGGTACATAGGCATCTGAACAGATTTACCAATCAAAAATATGTACACATATCACCTATCATATTAATCTGAGCAAGTCTCACAATAATATGTAAGCAACTGAAAAATTATAAATATTTGAGCAAATATTTTTAAAAATTATTTAACCGAGTACTAGTGTCCTCGCCAATCTTAAAATCACATTTTATTTCGTCGCTATTTCGTGCACTAGTAGGAAAATGTCATCTTTATTACTAAAGGCATAAAGGTGTGTGAAGATATATTTGGCGCTACGGATGCTACAGACTATTTGTCGCTGACTGATAATTAAAATCCGTTTAGCCGATTTCGCGTGATGAAGCCGCAGCGACACATAAAAACGTACAAAAAATCCAAAAAATAAATATTTCGTTTCAGTGACCTCCAAATAGCCTGTTTTAATATTTTTTTGAAAATATGTTTTCTTTACAGAAATTCATTTTTACAACATTATTATAATAGTATAGTTAATTTGTAAACAGACTCGAAAACAACAAAGACATTAATAATAATAATAGAATAGATATAAATATAGTTCAAACCAAAATCACAAGCGCGTGTGTGGATAAACAAAAGCGGCCAAGTGCGAATCGGACTCGCCCATGAAGGGTTCCGCAGCCGTTCATCCAAAAAATGCACTACAGATGAAAAAAAACGATATGGAAAAAAAGAACACTAACAAAAGAGCGTATCTCCCCGGCACTTACGTCGTTTTGCTGAGAAGCGCAGTTTTTTGGTAATAACTTAAAAACGGTATGTCCGATCATGTTGAAAACAATTTTCGTTGAAAGTATTTATTAAGGTTTATATTTGTCAATTTTTTAATTTTTTTTTAACATACCGTTTAGAAAATAGAGGGCGGGGGACACAATTTTTGCTACTTTCGGAGCGAATATTTCGAAAACTGTTCACTAAATCGAAAAATCTTTTTAGAAAGCTCAAAGTGTTTTTAGAAGAACTGTCGCAATATGTGCCACACATTGATATTTGCTGAAAAAGTTTTTTTTCAGTTTCGGTTACATGTATAGAGTGCCCCCCCTAGAAATATATATATATATATATATATCTTTTATTTAACTATCAAACTAAGTAGCGGTTTACACACGACACCTATGCTCCAAATATCATCAATGTACATCTTATAGTTTTTGAGTAAAATGCCTGTGACATACGGACGGACAGACAGACAGACAGACATGACGAATCTATAAGGGTTCCGTTTTTGCCATTTTGGCTACGGAACCCTAAAAACACTCTTGTGTGTGTGACAAAACGCGAAGTGAAATAAATAAACAAGGTTTTTTTTGGAATAGCGCGACTCGTAACTCTCCAAGATGGAGATTTGGCTCGTCCAGCCCGGCCAACACGTGTAACGGCGGAATGGTTGCCAAGATTGCCCGCATTCTGCGTATTAACTGTTGTCCACACGAGACACTCGAGATGAAGGACTTTAGGCTTAGAGTTAGAGCATTGAATAATAGGGTACCTACATGCATGATTTTTTTTATCGGTTTTCTTAACTAAATATCAAAATACCGTAAAAGCTATTTCAAAATGTGAAATTAAAATTAAAATCGGCCAAGAAATACGCATAATATAGGCATTTTAAACTAATAATTAGACAGAGAGGTCCGATATGCACTGTAACGTCACAGTGCACTCCGGCCATATAAACTCCATATTAAATTCAATTTTGCAAGATAGAGATAAAATGAAATGTTTGATGGCTTATATCATGGTTATTTTTATAGTTTCGGAAAATTATTTTTGACTACTGTTTGTTACATGAATGAGCTTTTAATAAAAATTCATTCATATTCCCTACTAGCTTCTGCCCGCGACTTCGTCCGCCTTAAATTCGTTTATCGCGGATAAGGGTATTTTTCCGGGATAAAAAGTAGCATATGTCCATCCCTGGGACTCAAACTATGTCCATACCAAATTTCATCCAAATCGGTTCAGCGGTTTAAGCGTGAAGAGGTAACAGACAGACAGACAGACAGACAGACAGACAGACAGACAGACAGACAGAACACACTTTCGCATTTATAATATTAGTATGGATTGATAGATTCAAGCAGGGGTGTATTTCGAATTTTGGGGCCCTGGGCCAATAAGTTTCGACGCTCTAGGAGTTAGGGAAAAAACCAGCCAAGTGCGAGTTGGACTCACGCACCGAGGGTTATTACGCCGCCCCTGGCTGTCTGCCGCCCCGGGCCATGGCCCTCTTGGCCCTAGGGTAAATACGCCCCTGGTTCAGGCGTCACTTTGCGGAATTCCATATTAGATTAATATAAAATAAATATTTTTCGAAGAGGCTTACACACGTCACTGGCGACCGGAGAGCTGGCTATTTCCTCCCTCAAAGAATCAGTTTGGTGATTCAGCGCGGAAACGCCGCCAGCATCTTAGGTGCAACGCCGCAGGAGCCATTTTTAGATTTAGTTACTTTTATTTTGTTTTGGTTTAGTTATATTTTTAGGTTTAGTTTTACCGAGAAACTGTGATATATTTGTTTTATTGTTTTTGTGCAAAAAAATGGCTTTAAAAAATATAGTTTAAAAAAAACTAGAAAAACACGCTTTACAAGACTTTTCTAACAAATGTAACCACAGCTATGATACGATGTTCCATCATCAAGTTCCAGTTCATATCCTCCGGCTCCATCATCAGATCAGTTCGACAATACCATATTATTGTATTTTCATCAGAACTACATACATCCTTGGAAGATGGTTAAATTAGTTACCTTAGATTCCATGACATAGTTAGTTACATACAGTCTACCATGAGCTGAATTTACGATCGGCGCTAGCGAGTTTCTCGCATCGTGAGTCAGTGCACCTCTCTCGCACGCGCTAGTAGTGCGAAAGAGATAGACCGTCATCGAGCGCTCGATACTCAATCGTGCCGAACTGATGGTAGGCGTACAGGTCGACCTAATAAAAGCGCGTTAAAAACAGATACATTTACAAATCTTTATTGGTTGTTTGAAATCGCCAGAATTACACGTCAAGTTAGTATTACAATATACATAGTGTTATCGCTATTTTTAATTTCAACTGTTAGAACGGACAGCGTTTTTAACATTACTATTTATGTATACGAGAAAGTGCCCGCAACTTCGTCAGCGGAGGAGAAAAAAATCATAACTCTCTTTCTTTCTTCAGAGTACTTAAGTAAAAAGTTCCGTGTACCAAAAATAGTTGAAATCCGTTTAGCCGTTTTGGCGTGATGCAGCCACGACACATACAAAAAAAAGAATAACATTTTCGATTCAGTCCATTAATGGTCCACATTACTTATTTTTATACTCCCATTTCATTTTTAGGGTTCCGTAGCCAAAATGGCAAAAACGGAACCCTTATAGATTCGTCATGTCTGTCTGTTTGTCTGTCCGTCCGTATGTCACAGGCATTTTACTCAAAAACTATAAGATGTACATTGATGAAATTTGGAGCATAGGTGTCGTTTGTAAACCGCTACATAGTTTATAGTTAAATAAAAAAATATATAATTCTACGGGGGGCACTCCATACATGTCACTGAAACTGAAAAAAAATTTTTTCAACAAATATCAACGAATGGCTATATCATTCAACAGATCTCTTAAAAACACTTTGAGGTTTCTTAAAAAAAAAAATATTTAGTGAATGTTTTCGGAAATATTCGTTTCGAAAGTAGCAAAAATTGTGTCGTCCCCCCCCCCCCTCTATTTTCTAAACGGTATGTTAAAAAATATGAAAAAAATTACAAATATAAAGCTCAATAAATACTTCCAACGAAAATTGTTTTCAACATGATCGGACATACCATTTTTAAGTTATGGCCAAAAAACTGCGCTTCTCAGCAAAAAGACGTAAGTGCCGGGGAGATACGCTTTTTGCTTGTTTTTTTTTTCATATCGTTTTTTTTTCATCTGTAGTGCATTTTTTTGTATAAGCGGTTGCGGAACCCTTCATGGGCGAATCCGACTCGCACCTGGCATTAGATATAGTCATGATGTCCAAGAAGTGTAGGACGCAAGATAGAAATGGCTGGCGATTGCCACACCTACAAGAGCGTAGCTCTTAAATGAAAGAGAAAAAGAGAGAATTTTACGTGTGTGGTAGCTTAAGATATCTACAGAGAGAGACAAGTACAGAGTCAGCCCCAAAAGCCATTTGCGTACTCTTCAAAACTACAGTAAAAGTCGCATCTCTGATATTGGCGGGTAATCTGATCGTGATCGTGACAGATGGGACGATTATGTAAGCGGCGAGGTCCGCTTACATAATCGATAATTTGTTTCCGATCCCGGCAAGGGCAAATATTTGTGTGATGAGCATAAATATGTGTTCTTGAGTCGTGGATGACAAGCCTTATTGAGCTTACCTTGGGACTAGTTCGATTTGTGTAAAATTGTCCCATAAGAGTTATTTTTTTATTTTATTTACAACGAATCAAAACACTATTCCGTGGAATAGCAAAGGATCCATCAATTTAGATCATTCCAAAGTTCATGCCAAAGTATGAACAAATGACATGTATGCATTTTTTGTGGTTGTACCTGTTATTTTATTGTATCCTTTTGTAGAAAAATAGTTATTTGTTAAGCAAGGCTGCAAAGTTGTTCATTGGTACGAATGCTCGAATTCCAAGCCGAGTAAGCGCAGGAATCTAAAATTGTTCAAATATAGGTTCCCGAGCGTAACGAGGCTTTAATTTCAAGGCACGTGAAGCCAAATTATTTTGCAGCCATGCGTTGCACGCAAATTTTCACCTCACTACAGCTCGGAAAATGTACAAAAAAAAAATCTAACAAAACCAGATTTCGTTCATTATCATTAACACTAGTTTTTAATGAAAAATTTATCGGTTTGTTATAATTATATAGTTTTTCTTACATCTTTAATTTTCCTCGCTGTAATGAGGTGAAAAGTTATGTATTTCGCAGGGCTGCAAAATTATTTGGCTTCTCGTGCCTTGAAAGCCTCGTTACGCTCACGAATCTACATTTGAGCCACTCGCCCCGCTCGTGGTCATTCAAGCACTCGCGCCAAATAACAACTTCGCAGCCTTGCATAACAAATAACTATTAAATTATTAGAGACTTTAACGGAAGCTTTTCTCTTAGCTCATCGCGTATAACAACATACGTGACGATGGAAATGTTGCCAATTCTACCCATCACTTTGAGGAAATACTGGCGCAACGGCGCATGAGTGGGACAGTGCACTGACTCGATTCCATGCCAGTAGGTCGAATTTTAAATAGAATGCCTGGCAGGTAAATATAAAAGTGAGTAGGCGTTTCGTTAATTAAAATAAAATCTGTATCTTATATCACAGGGGCTGAGGCTTCCGTCTACGGTCCAGGCTTTTGTCTCAGCAGACCGGATACGGATTACTTATTGATATCTATGTCTAACTTATACAACATTTACTCGGGGACCCAAAGAGGATCTTGGCCTCCGACACAAGAGAACGCCATTATTCCCTAGTCTACCACTTCAGTTGAGGTTTTCAGGGTAATCAGTTCTTGTCTGCGGTCTACAGTCTACTCTACGCTTTATTGCTTTCATCATCATGCTGTCTTTTCATACACCCCGTGAGGGATGCAGGGGGGCCCGGAGTACCTTGCGGCATTTTGAGCTGTGGCTAAGTCGCGACCTGTACCCACAGGTCGGGCGTGCGCCCTCATTTTGAGGAGGGCAATATTATTGCTTTCTAATTAAGGAAACCGGTTTAGTTAGGAAATGTCGTCAAACTTGGATACTTCGGACTCCCGTGGTTACATGAAACAAATTACTTCAACTAAACATTCACAGATTGAAAATAGGTTCTTTCCAATTTTAGAGTTAGCTTAGCTCCATCTTGGCTCGCAGATTAGCAATAGGTACCTTCTGTATTTGAAGACAGTTCAAATCAGCTTTTTTTTTCGAAATGTCGAACCAAACGCTCCGTTAGTATACAATTTGTAGGAAAATATAGCACCATACGTAGACCCGAGAAACCACGAGTATCCGAAATACTGTTTGTCGGTAGGCGTGTCGTGTTATTGTACTATTGTACTTACAATGGGTGCTGTGGCGATGCCGCCGGCTCCGTAGTAGTACTCCCGACCGAACACCACCAGAGACGTGTGCCACACCCCCTCCACCTGCCGCCCTGCGGATAACACATAGTAGGTAGGTAAGGTAAGTAAACCGAATTGTATACATGTTGTTAGGTACTCGTATGCGCAAAGGGGACGGTTACCCTCATCTGGCATAAACTTTTTTGCCATAGTTATCATTTGGCATAATTCATCATTTGCCATATTAATGCATTTTTTTCTGAAACTATAGAACTTTCAGGAATTTTTAAGAGTCGCCGGTAAGCTCGATTCTCCATACAAACGTAGTTACGCTCTCATTTTAAAACGACTAGCTAGTTTGCTCTGAAACTTTGTACTTAGAATAAGTTAAGGTATATGCAGGCCTGTGATTAATTTATGTAGCTTCAGATACCTACCATAGTAAAAAAAAATACAGCGAATTTAAGTTTTTCATAAAAAACTTGTTTTTGCTGTATTTCGATTGTTTTATAAACTGGAGTCATGTAAACTAATTACATGCTTAGGTACATCTCATGTTATTGTATATGCAATGTTTCATTATAACTCCGTTTGTATGGGAAGGTGAAATTCGGCCGAGCTTACCGGGGACTCTTAAGGCATCATCCTGTTAAATGCATTCAGTTACGTTAGGTTTGTTTTATAACAATCCTGAAAAGTTTACGTGTTTAGAAAAAAGTGCATTATGCCAAATAATGATTATGGCTAAAAAGTTTATGCGAGATAGGGGTCAATTTAAGAAAACAACCATTCTTGAATAAATGTTTAATTACTGACTAATAATCGATAATATTCTAAGCAAGCACACATACCTCCATGATACATTACATTCATTTTGATGATAATCTTTTATCTAATATCTTAATTTGTCATGACTTGAAACGTCGCATAGAAGTCATTAGGTTACGCTTGTTTTATACTCACCTAAAAGATTAAGGGTTTCAGAGAAAAATGTTTTCTATGAAATAATATATGAAATAAAAACCTTCGATTGAACACCTGGCGAGAAAACAAGGTCGAAAACCTTAAACACTCTCATTGAGATTTTATTCACTGCACAAAAATTGATGGCGAATCTCTGAGAGTTTTTAACGCTTGGTTTAATCGTGAATCAACAAATAACTAGTGCAGGGACCGTGCAATTTAATTAATTGAAATGCAATTTATAATTAATAAATGTCTAAGTATATACTTTGAATTTGAATTTGAGACTTAGCCTCCAGATTATCTTCCGGTACATAAAAATGTTGCTCTGTAAATTTCAGAAAACAGTCGCCTAGAATCTTAAAGTCAGTTGATAAATATTTTGCAAAAAGTAGTTACAAAGACACAGCTCGCAAACTCGCGTATTAGCTAAATTAGTACTCGCTAACATAACAATTAGCGCATCAAGAGGCGATAACAAACGCGGCGTGTATTCCTGGCCCAACGTAAACAATACCACCAGGAATGCGCGTAACCATGAATTACCGTACAGCGTGATCAAATGGAGCGTTTTCGGGACGTTTTACGATCTAGGTGTTCCCACAGACATATACAAACTGACATTACAACATTATAGGCATTTCTATGAACGTTCCAACTGCCCTGATTCCGTGCACTGTTAAAAATGAAGCAATATTACATGGGTTAAAGCCATAAACCTGTAAAGTTGCCGAAAACGGAAGGAGATTTACGAAAAAATAAGAATTTTATGTAATTTTCATTCATTAAAAAATTCAATGAAGAATATTAATGAAATAATGTAAAAAAAAATCAAGCTTTTTCGGAAATTTTAAAGGTTTATGTGTTTTTTTTTGCATCTAAAATTACCTAATTTTTAACAATATGTTAGTATTATGGTTGAAACTTGACGAGATTTAAATGACCACCATTTTGTTCCTAATTGTTCCAATCTAGTTTTATTTTTTAAGTAGAATGAGGAAGAGGAAAAAAACTCATAACCCTATTTTTTGCTTCGGCGCAGTCAGATAATAAGTATTCTATAACCATCTCATCTGTGAATGCCCAGCTACCCGTGTACCAAAAATAAGTGAAATACGTCTACACGTTTTGGCTTGATACAAGCCAACAATTTTTTTTTTTCTATTCAATGCCCTTCAAATAGCCCGTATCACTTATTTTCCTGAAAATGTCTTCAATGTGCAGACATTACATTTTTACAAATTTATAATAGTATATATAGCCTAGAACCTTTTGCCTGATCTCAGAATTAGTAAAAATTATATAACATCCTGATAAAAGAAGAAAAATATTGAAGTTTAATGATTTTGAATTCGATATCTTACGTGTAGCTTGTTTTATGAGCCCTTAAAGTTGGGTGGGTCCATATTTAAGGTATGAGAATATTAATAAGTAATAATACCATTGAATAACACATGAAATGTATGGTAAATTTTGTTACGAAACCGTTTCGATAAACGCAAGTTTTAACATAGCTGCAGAACAAAGTTCTAAATCTTCCCATACAGGGTAGGACGTGTGACGTGTGACATGTTCCTACCTTGCAAAGCCTATGAAGGGTTTAGTATGAAGCATTTTTTGTGAAAGTCTAAAAATGTAATTTTGACATAGTTGTATCTCGGTAAGTTTTAATGAGATCGAAGTAGTTTTTCACCAATGTTTTTATTACTGAGAAGTCGTTCTATAACATACCACGGCAAAAATTGTCAAAAATTTACAATATCCCAATTACAGGATCTCACTTATAGCATCCTACATCGATAATTGGCTTTGGTCATTTTACAATGTGGTCTAATTTTGCAAAACTCACAAGAAATGGGGTCTAATTTTGCAAAACTCATAAGATTACGGATATTTCTCAAAATATACGTTTAACCTTTTTTCGATATTTATTTAAGTCAAGTTGGTGTCATATTGCGTTATTGCACATGACGAAAAAAGATCGTCTTGTTTGTCTATGGAATACTATGTCAGTGTGGCTGTCACAGCTGTCAATGTCACTATGTGTACTATTATATACTAAGTGTAGATAGATGGAACAATGAAAGTAATGGTCGCCAAAACTTTCTACCGTCGCTCACCTTGCGCTAAGTATAGGTGATTAAGTAGTCCAACAAAACAGTCCTTGAAACAGATCGGGAAGTGGGCCGCGGTGTGTCGCGTGAACAGGATGCAGGTAGAATAAAAAACCGGCCAAGTGCGAGTCGGACTCGCGCACTGAGGGTTCCGTGCAAAATATACGCCAAAAACGGCCATATCTAAGAATAAGGTCGCCTTCGGAACCCCTAATGTCGTTCGTCCTAATGTATCGTTTGCCAAATGTATCATTTGCAATAACGCATTTTTTCAGAAACCGTAATTTTTTCAGGATTTTTTTAAAGATCGTCGTATAGAGGTTAGGTTAGGTTTATTTTATAACAATCCTGAAAAGTTTACGGTTTCAGCAAAAAATGCGTTATGCCAAATGATACATTAGGACAAACGATACATTAGGACAAATGATGTTAGGGATTCCGATATAGATCCCTAAGAATATCCAGTGTAAGCACAGCCCTAATCCTAAGCAAAATTACTAGTACTAGAATACGTAAATACAGTGGTGTTGTCATCAGGTATAGGTATCACTATTCAGCCGTTTTGGCATGCAAATTATGTATTTGTCAGGTTAACATTACGAATAATTAAAATGAAATTAACAATACAAGCAAGATAAATATACAGTAATAATAATAATTTGAGCATGTTGATAAATTAAATTCTAATATCTATTATTTATGTCTAAATAATCCTTTACAGAATGAAAACAATGTTCATGTAGCCATTTTGTCAATTTTGACTTAAATTCAGGATTTTTCAGCAACTTCAATGTGTCAGGTAGATTATTATATACAATTATACAGGAGATGTAAGCATTTCGTCTGTATATATCAGCACGACAAGGAGGTTTGTACGCGGTGTGGTGTCATTTTACATTGGTTATTGAGAAAGATAGACATAAAATATTAAGATTTTCAGATTTATTTCATGGGTCGTGCTTTAAGAGCTACCTTCACACCAAATTTCATGTTTCTAGGACAACTAGAAATACCCTATAGGTTTTCCATGAACGGCAATTTGTATGGATATACCTTTTTTTTAAATGACAGTATTGCGTTGACTTAGAAGCTTGATTTTTACAGCTTCAAGGGACCGTAGACATAAGAATACTTGATACCTCCACGCGTTCCTGAGAAAAAGGGTTTTGACAGACATACCAACAACAAAGTGATCCTATAAGGGGTCCGTTTTTTTCCATTTGAGCTAAGGAGCCCTAAAAATGGCGTAATATACAGTGTGTTTATTTTATACGATCAAACCTTTAAATAGTTTCGGTAGTGTTTTATAAAAAAAAGTTTAACATTTTTTTTATGAAAGACAAATTTAGTGTTTATACTTTTTTAATAAGGGAAAAATTTACAACAAATTTCTATCTATTGCGATATAGATACAAAAAATCAAAGCGCAAAGGAAAACACGAATGTGCTCGCGCGTGGTCATGCCAGAGGCCTGTTTCTCATCATCATCATCATCATCATCATCATCATCATCATCATCATCATCATTTCAGCCATAGGACGTCCACTGCTGGACACAATAGATTTCCACATGGGCCGGATAGAGGCGACACGCATCCAGCGAGTCCCCGCAACGCTCAGGTCGTCCGACCACCTCGCGGGTGGCCATCCACGCTGCGCTTGCCGGTACGTGGTCTCTACTCGAGAACCTTTCTACCCCAACGGCCATCGGTTCTTCGAACTATGTGCCATGCCCATTGCCACTTCAGTTTGCTTGCCCAGTTTGCTATGTCGGCCCGTTTCTCAAAAGCTTGTAACTTGTATTACAAGTAGAAGTATCTTCAATACATATTGTTCGAATGAGATTTGGTTGATGATGGAAGTCCTGCTTTCGGCTTCGCGCCGAAAGCAGGACTGTTACCAAGCCTGGGTAAATGCAGCGACAGTACGGGATAAAAAGACCAGCGTGTTAAAAAAGGAGTTTAACTTTGCCTCCAGATCCTACAAAAAGGATATTGCCAGAGCGAAGTCGTTGCACATTGGCAGAATTGGTGAGAAACTAGAGCGCCTCCCTTCGGGAACTCGTGCGTTCTGGTCTCTTGCCAAGGCTGTCCAGGGAAATTTCTGCACGCCGTCTTTTCCACCTTTAGATATGGGAAATGATTCGTTCGCTCACGACGCAAAGGAGAAAGCCGATCTCTTGGGCAAACTATTTGCGTCCAGCTCGACTTTGGATGATGGGGTACACGAGCCGCCGACAATACCGCGGCACGATAGCTATATGCTGGATGTCCGGTTCCACCATAAGTCAGTGCGTAAAGCACTTCTTTCCCTCGATGTCCATAAGTCGAGTGGGCCCGATGGAATTCCCCCTATTGTGTTGAAGACGCGTGCTACAGAGTTGGCACCGGTTTTAACGCGTCTTTTTCGGCTCTCTTACTCTTCTGGCGTAGTCCCGATCTCATGGAGGTCAGCTTTGGTGCACCCGATCCCTAAAAAAGATGACCGCTCAAACCCATCCAACTACAGGCCGATAGCTATAACCTCCCTGTTCTCGAAGATAATGGAGTCCATTATCAACAGCCAGCTCCTTCGGTACCTAGGGGACCACCAACTGCTTAGTGACCAACAATATGGTTTCCGTAGAGGTCGCTCAGCTGGTGACCATCTGGTTTACCTAACACGAAGCATTGGCGGTTAGCTTGGACATGACGAAGGCACGATCGGGTTTGGCACAAAGCACTTCTTTCGAAGCTTCCATCTTATGGGCTTCCCGAGAAATTATTGGGTCAGTAGCTTTCTAGCAGACAGATGCATAAAGATCGTAGTTGACGGTGCGTGCTCTGAATCCATGTCTGTGAATGCTGGTGTCCCTCAAGGCTGTGTGTTATCGCCCACGCTGTTCCTTCTGCATATCAACGATATGCTGCAAATTTGTGGCATTCACTGTTATGCGGATGATAGCACGGGTGATGCCTCCTACACTGGCCGCGCCAATATTTCTCGGGATAACGTCATCGAGAGCCGTAACAAACTTGTGTCTGAAGTTGAAACTTCCCTAAAAGAAGTTTCAGAATGGGGTCGACTTAATTTAGTCCGTTTTAACCCTACAAAGACACAGGTTTGCGCTTTCACCGCTAAAAAGTCTGCGTTTGTTGCATCACCTCGTTTTGAGAATACTCCCCTAACTGCAACAGCCACTATCAGAATCCTTGGCGTCGATATACCGAGTGAAGTCCAGTTCCGCGGCCATCTAGAGGGTATGGCCAAATTAGCCTCTAAGAAGCTCGGCGTGCTCAACAGATCGAGACAGGATTTTACTCCGGCCCACCTCCTACAGCTTTACAAGGTACAGGTCCGCCCGCACATGGAATACTGTTCTCATCTGTGGGCTGGGGCTCCACAGTACCAGCTTCTCCCTCTAGACCGCATTCAACTGAGAGCGACTCGTATCGTCGGTTGCCAGCGTATTTCAGATCAGCTTGACTCCTTGACACTGCGTAGAGATATAGCCTCGCTCTGCATTTTTTATCGCTTGTATAACGGAGAGTGTTCCGAGGAATTGTTCGAGTTGATCCCAGCTGCATCTTTCCGCCATCGTCCTACGCGACAATATTTCCAGCCTCACCACTTAGATGGATGGCAGTCCACAACTGTGCGTTTTTCTAGAAATTTCCTGCCTCGCATGACTGAACTGTGGAATAAATTGCCGCATGCAGTATTTCCGGACCGATGCGATCTTCAAACCTTCCAGAAAAGAGCGTACTCCCACCTGCAAGGCCGGCAACGCACTTGTGACTCCTCTGGTGATGCAAGTGTCTATGGGCGACGGTGATCGCTTACCATCAGGCGACCCGTCTGCTCGTTTGCCCCCTATGCCATAAAAAAAAACGAATTTATAATAGTACCTACTAGATAGTAGTTCATTATTAATTAAAGTTTTCTTGAGCTGTAATGTGGGATGCATGGAATGGAACGCCTAAAACGAATGAACGCCGGCATATATATAATTTGTATTGTGTTTCGAGCCAGCAATCCCACAGTGATGTATCGTAAACACTTCGTATTTAACACGTACCTACTTCAATCAGTGAGTAATAACGGTAATCGTTGTTATCGTTACATTGCGTGATGAGTAAATAATAAAAGATTTTTTTTTCAACTAAAACTATCAAATTATGTTCATAGGTGCTATACTTTCTGCCTTTAAAATATATTCGCATGGAAGACACAGACTGTAGGTGAAGTTCTATTTAACTAGGTTTTCCTACGGCTTCGCCCACACTGAATGGGTATTCTGTTAATTTTTCAATGGGCATTTTTCTGGGATAAAATATAGCCGACAATTTTCTCTCTTTTTCTGTTTCAAAAAATATATGGTTATGTTGCTTCTTTGTAGTGTTTTATGAGAACCAAATAACAAAAATACTTGTTGCTATCTATACTTCAATTTTTTTAGTACTAGAAAAATGGTAAACTAGAAATATTGATGTGTCTTTTTATAACTATTACTTATGAAACCAAAATAATGTAAATTATCTTCGTTGCTATATTATTGTTACATATTTGCTGTGACGTATTGTTCAAAAGTGTTTACTCTTCAATCAAGATTGTTTACCCTTTTTCTAATGCTAAAATAAACAAACTATAAACTATTTTAATGTTAATGTCTTCAGTGTGTTAACTATGAAGTTTCTACAATTGTTATAAAATTAAGTTATTTCACATGTTTATTTAGTAGATTAAAATAAGATATATTTATTAAAAATTTTACTGTGTTGAAGGAGCCCATGAACACATAAGCAACTGAGTACATTTAATTTTGTAACATAGACAACCCTATGAAGATGTTCTTTACTTAAGTGCTTTGTAAAAATGTTTGTTACTTAAGTGCTCTATAAAAATAAACTTCATGCAAGATAAGACAACAAAATATAATCAAGAATGTGAATTTGAAAATGACAAGGTTCTAAGTGTAAGTTCAACATTTCCTTTGGTGGAATGTTAAAAATGTAAGTTAAAGAAGAAATTTATTTTTAAATTAAAAGAAATTTATTATATGTACTTAGAATTTATATAATCTATTAAACATGTCAGCCATGTTGGTTGTAAGATTGTGCCCAAAAAAATAGTGTTTGATAAAAATCATCACTACACTAAACAAAAAATCACATAAGTTGTATTACATTATTAATCATTTCCCTGCAGATACCAATTATCATTTTGGTTATTATGTAAAACACCAGAACTTGTAAGAGATAACTAATAAATGGTAATATTATAAATATGGTTTTAAATTATTAATAATGCAACCAGGAAACTGAAAGAGGTTGAAGCGCCAGTAGAACTACCCTGATACAGTACAAGTTAGAAATAATTTACCCATGATAGCAGGTGACAGAAGTGCAGCAAGGCCCTGCGTCAGGTCATAGATGTACAGATCTACGGGCTCCCCAGCCTCACCATTCTCGCACTCCGTGGCCATCGCCCTGCAAATAACACCCGCCACTTTTAAAACACAAAGCTACAGCTGCTGTAAAACTGTGCCCTTATTTATTAAAAGTTTTCAAAAGTTATTTTTCGTAATTCGAGCGATACGCGCGAGGAGCGAGCGCGAGGCGGGCGGCAGCGGGCGCCGCGATTGGCTGCAGACTACACATACTACGAACTTCTGAAATTCTGGCCCCAAAATATAATAGTATAAATACATACGCCGCCGGCATGAGACGCACGTTAGTTTCAGCGGCAAGGAAGCTGTCACAACTCGCTGGAAATCGACTAATAAGGAATGATGTAACATAATGAACGATTTAACTTAAAATTTTGTGGAAAATAAATACATTTCTTACCTTTTTCTTTGATACTGAAATCTAAAAACGTTAGAAAATCTTTGACTTTAGTTTAAGTTATTTATTTTATTCGCAAATACTAAACTGAAAGTATATTGTTTTATTGTTAAAGCTTGTTTATGTTTCTATTTCTTCGGTCGATAAATTGAAGGATGATTTTGATTAGGGCAAGTTTTTTTCTACACATGACATTAACAAATTTGAAGTTATTAAGGTGCGTTCGTAACTCATGTATTATTACATTATGTGCTGCAAAAACAGCGTTAGATAATAATTTGGGTGCAATTTATAATGCGGCCGCTAACTCAAAGCTTACTTATGCTCTGGTTTTGGGTAGTAATTGTATCCTTGATATATTACCAGGGAATTCTTTAAAATTATGACGCAATCTTTGTACTGGCCTTAGTAATCAACTGTTTCACTTTTTACGAAAATCTTAATATTTTACCATCATGATTTTCGCGATTCTTAAAGTGAATTTATTCACTAAGAAAGTATATTCTTATAAATACAAAGATCTAAATTTTAAATCAAATTCAAGACTTCGACTGAATTCGAACCAGTACCTTGTGCTGTTTCAGAACGGCACGTCAAATGTCATCTTGACATAAAGCATCATATACATTAAAAGGGATGAGTATTCGATTTTATTTCTGAACGCACTTTTAATAGATGCACTTGAAGCTTTATATAACTGTTCGAAAATCTGTCCATATACAATTACAGTTTTTATAGAATTTCACAATAATCTTTCTATTTGTTTTTTATAATTTAGATAAATGATACATAATTTTATTGAATTTTAGTTCAATATACTTCAATCTATGAAAACACAATGGCAATGTGTAGCGAAAACCAGGTGCTTATTTTGTGTAGACAAAATTATGAACGTATTTAAAAAAAAAACAAAATGACAGAAGTATGTGATTGATGAGTGTGTATGTGTAGAACAAAATGTCAGGTTCAAATAAAATGGTAAATTTCCTTTCTTAATAGTTCCCCTTGGATAATTCCAACTTCATAAAGTAGTCTTCCCAGACCAGTACTAAATTTCATTCCTTGCCAAACATTTTAAAGAATGCCCCTAAAATCCTAATTTCAGCCAAATTTTCCCGTCAACTGTTTTTGAATTTTCCAACGATTCCATCGTTGTTCTCCAGTCTTTTTTCAAATTTCTCTCACAACTCTCATTCCTTTACCGTTTCTGAAACGCTGAATGACTTGGAGCTTACGGAAACGTCAGGATGACGGTGCAGTTTCGATGGTCTCTGATGGTTTGTTGATTGTGTTTTGTAGACGCTGCGCGTGCAGTCGGCAGAGGGCACGACGCGTGTCGAGATGACGGGCACCGACGTTACGGCGTCGCTCTATGAGCGCGTGCACGACGCGCTGCGGCTAAGGTCGTTCGCATTTACGTTGCACCGCGATCGGGCGAAGAGCGAGGAGCTGGTCTCCAGCAAGTCGCAGCGCCTGACCGACTTCGGCCTGCGCCACGGCGACATGCTCTATCTCAGCCCCGTTAATGGTGCTGTCCTTTTCGAACCTTCAACAGACTCCATACAGGTAGTTACAATATCATAGAATTACATCTACTGAAACTGCTCAAGTCTCTAGTAAGTTACTAGTAAGTGTTGTTGTCATGATGAAAAATCTACTAGGTTCTTATTGGAGTTGGTTTGAGAAAAGTAGAGCCTCTGACGGCCGTATCACTATGTAAAACATGCACCATTGACTTTCAGAAAAGAATCTGTGTAAACCAATTAACATCTTCAAAAACCTGTAATTTATTTAGTACCACCCACCTGTGATGATAATATTCTTGCATGGCGTGAAGAACTTGATTAGTCTTCAGTGAAGTCTGAACAAAATTAAACCATAAGACTCATGTTCTAAGTACAAATTTCTTTAAATTTATATTTCAACCTATCAAGTTCTTCGCACCATGCATGTTACAGTATTTTTCAACCTGACAGCCTGTGAGGCCAATATTTGTAACATTTTAAAACATACTTTTCAATCAGCGCAGAAAAGCGGTTTATTGAAATATTTTTCCATTACATGGAGTTGCATCATGAACAAGGTTGGATAACAAGACTTGAATGTTTGAAAATAGAGTTTATATCAATATATTATAAACTAGCTTCTGCCCGCGACTTCGTCCACCTTAAATGCGTTTATCGCGGATAAGGGTTATTTTTCTAGAATAAAAAGTAGCCTATGTCCTTCCCCGGGACTCAAACTATCTCCATACCAAATTTCATCCAAATCGGTTCAGCGGTTTAAGGGTGAAGAGGTAACAGACAGACAGACACACTTTCGCATTTAAAATATTAGTATGGATATGTTTATTAGTCATTTTTGCAGCTTTAAATTAACTGAAACCCTTTGCCAATTCCTCAGTTTTTAAACAAAGATTAAAAGTTACAAAGAACAAAGCCAACTAAGGATTATTAAATTATGTAGGGTTTGATGTTAATTTCATCTTGATACCTCCCACGCACTCCTGCAAAAAGAGTTTTGACAGACAGACATCAAAGTGATCCTATAGGGGTTCCGTTTGTTCTTCTTGAGACATAGACCTCTTGAAACCTTAAAAGTGTAGTACATGAATAAAAACATATATTTATTCCCTTTAAAATGTTTTATTTCAATTATTATGATTGTTTCCATACAGTCCGGTTATTTGAACATTCCCGTAAACCGGCACATCCTAATTTTGAATAGTGCTGCATTAGTAAGACTTGACTGTCTATCTGATTGGATTATCATTACACATTTGCAGGCAGCTAACAATGCAGGAACACATATGGAAGCAGGCCCATCCACAGCCATGGACATAGTCCCTGCCGCAGCCCCTGCAGTCCCCGGCAAGCCTGCAGAGGAGGAAATAGACCTGCAACTTTATCAGATGCCAGGACAAATTCAGCGGGAAAGGGACCCCAAATTGTGAGTTACTCAAAGACAATACTTAATTATTTTAAGGCAACTGTGACCCATAGATAAGTTGGTATCTTAAAGCAAACACACAGCTATACTATTATCATATTGTAAAAATTATATGTACACTAGCTTCTGCCCGCGACTTAGTCCGCTTTGAATTAGTTTATCACGCATAAAGGTATTTTCCGGGATAAAAAGTGGCCTATGTCCTTCCCCGGGACTCAAACTATATCCATACCAAATTTCATCCAAATCGGTTCAGCGGTTTAAGCGTGAAGAGGTAACAGACAAACAGACAGACAGACACACTTTCGCATTTATAATATTACTAGCTTCTGCCTGCGACTTCGTTCGCCTTAAATTCGTTTATCGCGGATAAGGGTGTTTTTTAGTGATAAAAAGTAGCCTTTGTCCTTCCACTGGACTCAAAATATATCCATACCAAATTTCATTCCAATCGGTTCACTGGTTTAAGCTTGAAGAGGTAACAGAAAGACAGACAGACAGACACACTTTCGCATTTATAATATTAGTATGGATATGGATAGTATTGATTAAAGATTAAAAAAAAAAAGACTACTGATAATATAATGACCTTCACATTGATATTAGGATTTTATCACATCAAAACGGCGGCAGATTTCAAATATTTTTGGTTCACTGATAGCTGGCCCCTATTTCACAATCGTGACAATGACGTACATTGCGTGCCCAGTGATGATGATGATGATAGTCTTGGCCGATTTCGGCCACAGCGCCTGTGTATCCTGGTCAGGCATATTTATCTGCATGCCTAGTATAAAGTAAGAAATGTATCGAGTTTGCGGGGATCGCCGTGAACATAAAATTTTCGTTGTCACCCGACAATTTGTCACGATTGCAAAATAGGAGCCTCGTGATTGACAAATAGTTATATGATACTTTAGCGATTATAGTTTAAATAAGTAAATGTGACTTAAACTAAAATTGTGTTGCCAGATGTCGACACAACTCTGCGGGTTGCTGTGTGCACTGCTCGCCACTGGAGCCCTGGGACGAAGGCTACCTACGTGAACATAATATCAAGCACATGTCCTTCCACTCGTATCTGCGCAAGATTACTACGGGCAAATTTGTCTCGCTGGCCGAACCTAACTTAACTATCAAACCAGGTAAGTCTTTTTCACATTTTGACGACACGCTTGGTTCGGTTGGTTGCACAACGGCCTATGAAGGTGTCTCTCCCGCGTTGAATCCAGGCCAGGGCCTGTGTTTGTGGGATGAGCATGAATGTTTGTTCCATGGTCTTAGATGTTTTCTATGTATTTAAGTATTTATAATTCATAAATTCAATATGTACTAGAAGGCGCCCGCAACGTTTTTCGCGGAGGAGAAAAAGTCATAACCACTGTTTTTTTCTTTAGCATAGTCGGGTAATAAGTATCCTATAACCAGCTGGAGATACCTAGTTACCTGTGTACCAAAAAACGTTGAAATCAGTTTAGCCGTTTTGCCGTGATGTGGCCACAACGGCACATACAAACGTACAAACATTTAATTTTTACAATTTTATAATAGTATAGATATCTTCGCCTGGTACCTATAGTACAAACTTTGCTTAGTGGGAGTAGGTTGATTTGTGTAAGAATGTCCCTGATATTTTTGTTATTTAGATTTGTATCGCATATTATTTGACCTAGTAGCTTTTGTGTGCATGCTTGTTGTATTAATGAGGGTTTTCTCAAATGGAAATATCACCCGTTAGCGCCACCGTGACGTAAGGTTCAAGAGATTCAAGATTTAAAGATTTTTTGGCACAAATACAGTTACACAGTTTTTACATGTAATTTAAAAGTACCATGTATTCAGCCTACAAACAGGCATGCAAATGTTTAGGATAATTAAAACTAAGAAGTAAAAACAATTAATTATAGAAAATAAAATATGGAATGTCAATAATATAATTCTACCTAATTCTACATGACTCGAGAAAAACTTTTACACCATAGAAATAACCGTCGAGCAGCCAGCTATTTAATTTATTTTTAAAACTATTTCCTTCATGAATTCTAATGTCATTAGGTATACGATTAAAAATATCAATGCACATGTTAAAGACATTTTTCTCATATAGCATATCAAATCAAATCAAATCAAAATATTCTTTATTCAAGTAGGCCTAGTTACAAGCACTTTCGAAATGTCAGTTACATGAGAGTGAATGTTTGCTGGGAGAAATACAATATGATCCAACATTTGCTGCAAGGATTAGGGAAACCCAGAAAAACCTAATCAGATCATTTAACTTAAGTGTAAAATTATTGATAAAATCATCATTTTTAAAATTAAAATAATCAATAAGATAAATCCCAAAAGGATTGTCAATAAAAAATAAATAATCTAGAATGTGTCTAGAATAAAATTCTAAATGTCAGAGTATATAAAACAATTAAGATTAAAATAATAATAATACCTTAGGTATTCGTTAAAATAATTATTCATATACCTACATGACGCTATAATTTACATTAATCCCACGCGGCTTCATCATTCATGTAGTCTTGTGTGCTATAATAAGCTTTAGAAAATAATTTTCGTTTCACAATATTTTTGAATTTACCAATAGACGACTCAGTTATGCTGCTAGGAAGTTTATTATAAAATCTCACACAGTTACCCATGAATGATCTCCTTATTTTATGGAGCCTAGTAGCAGGCACTGCGAGCTTATGCTTATTTCTAGTATTAATATTATGTATATCACAGTTCTTCTTAAAGTCGGTAATATTTTTATGTACATACATAATATTCTCATAAATGTATTGACAATGCACTGTCATTATATTAATGTCCTTAAACTTATCTCTAAGCGACTCTCTATAGTTCATTTTATATATCGCACGAACAGCCCGCTTCTGCAGAACAAATATAGTATTAATGTCGGAAGCACTGCCCCATAGTAAGATGCCATACGACATAATACTGTGGAAATAACTGAAATACACTAATCGAGCCGTTATCACGTCTGTTAATTGACGAATCTTACTTACTGCAAAAGCTGCAGAACTCAGTCTATTCGAGAGATTAGCAATATGGGGACCCCATTGGAGCTTAGAATCTAATGTTATACCGAGAAAGACTGTACTATTAACTAGTTCCAGTTCCTCACCTTTAACCATAACGCTTGCTTGCTCGTGTTTTACGTTACTCGTGACAAACTTAACACATTTAGTCTTTTTCTCATTCAACAATAAATTATTTATATTAAACCAATTTACTACTTCACAGATAGCATTGTTTACGTCATTGTAGGATCGTTGATTTCGTACGACTTTGAAAATTAGAGACGTATCATCTGCAAACAAAACTATCTCATGGTGGGTCTGTACGAGGTGTGGCAAGTCGTTTATATAGATAAGGAACAGGAAAGGTCCCAATATTGATCCCTGCGGCACACCCATAGAGACTAATGACCCCGGTGAACGCTTTCCATTCACGTCAACCCTTTGTATTCTATCATTATATAAGACTGTAATAAATTTAGTGCTAATCCTTTAACTCCGTAGTGGTGTAGCTTCCTGATCAGTGTCTCATGATTAACGCAATCGAAGGCCTTAGATAAATCACAGAAGATGCCTAAAGCATCTCGCGATTCCTCCCAGGCATCGTCAATGTGTTTTACGAGCTCAACTCCGGCGTTGGATGTCGAGCGACCCCGCGTAAAACCGAATTGCTTACTATGCATCAAATTATTCAAATTAAAATGTTTTAACAATTGATATAGAATTAGCTTTTCAAAAATTTTACTAAATGTAGGTAGTACAGATATTGGTCTAAAGTTAGTGGGGTCAGAGGTACTACCTGATTTAAATAAAGGAGTTATTTTGCTATGTTTCATCAGATCAGGAAACTCACCGCAGTCAACACTGTTATTGAATATATCTGCCAAGTCAGGCGCTATTACTTCTATTAGGGATTTGACAGCATGGACTGAGACCCCCCATAGGTCATTGGTTTTTTTGACATTAATTGATTTAAATGCCTTTACTACATCTGAAGGACTGACATGTTCAAAATAGAAGTCCTTACTACATTCTGGTACGTTTTCTTTTAACAACAAAACGGCAGACGAAGGTGATGAATTTAAACACTTTGTTGTGGATACTGGTATATCGGTGAAGAAATTTTCAAATTCTGTTGCTACATCTAAACTAGAATCTATAATTTTGCCATCAATTTTTAATTGTAGATCACTAATTGCGTGCCTTGATCTACCAGTCTCCACATTAATCACTTTCCAGGTGGTTTTGATAATATTAGAACTATTTTTGATTTTCTGGGATAAATAATTACGTTTGGCAATATGACAATCAATTTTGAATTGTTTTGAATATTGCTTTACATGTTCTTTAAATTCATCACTCGTATTAAACCGCCGTTCCTCATACATGGCATACAGTGCTTGTCTACGTTTGTGTAAGTCCGCAGTAGCCCATTCGCTAAATACTGGTGCACCGCCAGCCATAACCGATTTGGAAGTAAATATTGTATTATAATGTTTCATAAAAGTTGTAAAGAATGAATCATACATGTGATTAGGACTCATTTCAGAAGACAGAACGGGTAGCGCCTGAAACAAATGTTGCTTCATTCTTTCCACACGGTCTGTGGTTACCGGTACAAAAGTAATTTGTTTTTTCACTATATTTTCCCTTAATATCTCAAATTCCATTAATTGGCCTAAATGATCTGATTCTAATTTACTGATTATACTTTGTTTAGAAGGAGAAATATCAGTGAAAATGTTATCAATACAGGTGGCGCTGGTATCGGTCACCCTAGTAGGTTCCATAAATACGTGGCTTAAACGAAAAGATTTGAATAGATTCAACAATCGAATACTTAGTGTTGAATCTTCCAAAAGATTTACATTGAAATCGCCGCAAATAAGTAATTTTTTACGAGTACGCGATATCTTAAAAAGCACATATTCCATAATAGTTTGAAAAACATCGAAATTACTTAATGGCGGCCTATACACACAAACTACAATAAATTGCTCTAGTTCTACTGCACTTAATTCTATGGTCCGTTCAACAGACAAGGATACAATGTCCTTACGTTCCTTAAATTTCAATTGACTATTTAATATAATTAACGACCCACCATGTATGGAACTAAGTCTGGTGAACGAACTACCCACCTGGTGATTATTGAATTGGGGCATTATCTCATTGCAAGTTAGCCAGTGTTCAGTTATACATAAGATATCAATATTATAGGCATTTAAAAATAATTCAATCTGCAAATCTTTCCCTCTAATACACTGAATATTTTGATGAACCAGGTGGATATACTTTTCATTGCCAGAAAAGGATTTCTCCATTGTCTCATCACTTAGTTTAAATTATTACACATAACAACATTAATGTCGGACTGCTCAATAGAAGCAGAGTTATGTACCAAATTCTTGGTAGAAATGTCAATTAAATAGGCTAGTGACAAAACTATTTGTCGTTTGCAATAATTGGAAAGGTAAAACTTACCTTTTGTCAAAAAATAATGATTACTAACATATTTGTTAGCGTCTACTATTCTAAACTTACTACTATATGTACAAAGATTATATAAAGATGTATTTAAAATATATCTTGTATCATTTTCAGATTTTGACAATTGTTTACAATAGGGAAAAGTGAACATAATAATTTCCTGAACTATAATTGTGTTCAAAGTTTCATAAAATTTAATTAAATCATTCTTGTTCACTTTACCCCTGTTTCCCAAAAGAATAAGCAGTGTTGTCTTGGAATTAATATTACTGTCTTTTAGAATTTGGTTTGAAATATTGTCAAGGCTACTATAAGGCAAACAATTGCTACTTACACTATGTCCCTTTAAGTATGAGTTTAACAGTGGGCCCATACCACTTCCCATCTCATCACAGTACATGATAACCTTAGGTTTAGGTGTGCTTGGTGCGGTGTGGAAGGAACTTTCACTGGATTTTTCTGGCAAACTGGCACACAGAGAGGATGGATCTAGTACACTAGTCGACAGATTACCACTTGCCTGCTTACATAAACAGGAGTGATTATTTGTCAGGGACTCAAACCGTTCTGAGTTATAATTTATTTGTGATATTAAATCATCCATGGCTAGTGAGTATTCTTGAATAACTTTTTTTGAGCTCTCATTAATTGTGTCTAATGATTTAATTGAATCCTCTAAGCTTTGAATTTTTAACTTTAATGTCTGTGTGTCAGTTTCATATTTTAACCTACTATTTTGTAACTGTATAGAATACATATCTAACTTATCCACTAGATTTACATTTTGACTGCAAGATCTCAATTTCTTTAGAAACAACCTGTTTTGTTTTGACAACTTTTTTATTCTCTGTATACACTTGTTAAGTTTGACATATTTTTTTAGTTTTTTACCACTGCAATTTACTAACTTTGTTGTGGTGGAAGTATCATAGTCTCCAACAATTACAGGGTTATCAATTGGAGTGGTAACCAACTGTGGGACCGGTCCGACTAGTTCTTCGAATAAGCTATGAGCATGAACCGCTGCACTCTCATGCTTGGCCTCCTGCAGCTCAAGAATCTGCTCGTTGGCATCATGCAGCGCTCTCTCCAGTGTGTTGATCTCCTTCAGGGCATGCTCATACTCAGCGCTACACTCAGTAAACCTGTCTACCATCACCTGAAGCTTGGCCCGCTCACAATTTAAATTATTATAATCACATTCTAGTGTACAGAGTTCCTTTTTCAACTTATCTCTGCTGTCAAGTACCAATAATAGTTCCTTCTCACTATCCTCTCTCTCACTTAGCAATTGAGCACACAATTCCTTTGAGTTTTTTAATTCCAATAAGGTGATTTGAAGTTTATCCACCTCCTGTTGACGGGCCGCCGCGGCTTTTCGTCGAGTAAGCATCATTGATATTAATTAAACACAAAAGTGAACAACAATATTTCAAGGACTTGCTAACCCAAGCTAAGTTATTTTTAAGTACTTACGTGAAATAGTAACGCAAGGGTATGTATAAGCTGTGTTCTAATTTTATTAGTTGCTAAAATAAACACAAAAACAAGACGATTTGATTGCACAACGAAAATATATTTCGAATTTCTAACCTATAACGGTTACAAATTCAAAATATGACGAGACAGTTGTAAACGTTACTAATGCACTTCACTTATTATGTTTACACTAAAACTAAGATTAAAGCTATTGAATACACACTCAATGGGCTGAATATTACAAGAAATATTAATAAAATAACATTAAATAAAAGGGACCTAATGCAATCAGCTGCTTATTCTTTGACAGCCCAGAGGCGTTTTTTATGGCATAGTATGGCAGCGACGTCTTTGTAGCAGATACCTATCCTTCAATCTCGTCTGCCTTTGCGTAGTTTCTCCACGTAATTCAAAGTAATGTGAATTAGATTTCACAAAAGTGCACACATATATAAACACGGCAAAGGCAGAATTTGTAACTTTTTGAAAAGTGGTACACAACTATCATCAAACCATGCACCGCAAATGACTCTGATGCACTTTTTCTGTATCTTAAATACTCTGTCTACTTCTACAGAATTTCCCCAGAGAATTAGACCATACAGAAGCACGGCTGATACATAGCCGTGATAGGCCATGAGTGCGGCTTCTGTTGAAACAGTGCCACGTAACCATTTAAGCGCAAAGACAAAACGATTTAATTTTGTACATATATGTTCAATATGTGCCTTCCAATTTAAGTGCTTATCCAGCATGATACCAAAGAATTTAAGACTATCGACCTTATCAATAATTTCATTTTTATAATTTAAATTAATAGGAATGTCAGAAGAATTATATGATGTAAATTGCATGCATTTAGTTTTATTAATATTTATTATTAAATTGTTATTATTCATCCAATTAATAATGTTCATTAATGAACTTTGAATTTCGCGTTCATAAGATGACCTATTGCTACATTTTAGCACCAGGGTCGTATCGTCGGCAAACATTACAGTTTTCCCTGGGTACGCATTGGGTAAGTCGTTAATATATAAAATAAAGAGCAGTGGTCCAAGAATGCTGCCTTGAGGTACACCTGTGTTAATTAGTTTAAATTCCGATCTGTATGTCTGTTTGATTATTGATCCTTTAGTTTCCGTAATTGTACAAATTTCAGTGCATTGCCTTCGATCTTTTAAGTAACTTTTGATCCAGTCATACGCTCTTCCCCGTACACCATATATTTCTAACTTGTGTAGAAGTTTAGAATGATTGACAAAGTCGAAGGCTTTTGTCATATCCAAAAAGATGGACGTGACCGGTATTTTATTGTTTATGCATTCAGCGATATATTTGATAAGATCGAAACAAGCGAGTGAAGTTGACCTGCCTCTTCTAAATCCATATTGTTCGGCACAAAGAATGCTAAATTTTGTTAAAAACCCGTTAAGTCTTGTGAAAAACGCCCGCTCAAAAAATTTTGACAGTATAGGAACTAACGCGATTGGTCTATAGTTATTTGGATCCTGCTTATCGCCTTTTTTAAATAGTGGTTTTATTATACAAGTTTTTAAATTGTGTGGAAAAATCCCTTCGGAAAACGATAAGTTTAATATATGAGCGAGAGGAATACACAAGGTAGAAGCGCATTGTTTTAACATTTTAGTGGTAATATTATCGTAACCGCAAGAATTACTGTTTTTGAGTGACATTATCAATTTATATGTTTCTCTTTCATCAACCGGCCACAGAAACATGGTATTGGGGTTCATAGTCGGTAGAGACGATTTATAATTCGTGTCCATAAGAGACGAAGTTTGTGGAGATACTAAATCTATGAAATAATTATTTAAAATGTTGCACATGTCAATAGGATCATGGTATATGACGTCATTGTATTTAATCTTATTTAAATTATTATCCAGCGATTTATTTGAGGCTGTCGAAGATATTACATTCCAAGTTGCCTTACATTTATTTTTGCTGTTGCGTAGATATTTTATGTTTTTTACCTTTTGCGCATTTATTAAGCATTTCTTAAAAACCTTGTTATATTTTTTATATTTCATTTTATCACCATTTTTATTTAACTTGTCTCTTCTACATTTAAAATATAGGTTTCGTTTTGTTCTGCTAGATTTTTTTAACCCTTTAGTTAACAAATTTGAACTTTTGTTGTTGTTATTAATTTTGACTTTGATAATGGGAAAACATAACTGATAAAATAGACTCAATAAATCGTAAAATTCATCAAATGCATCTTTCGCATTGGTTGAGTTGAGCACATCGGCAAACGAAAGTGCGGACAAACATTCGCTAAACTTTCGAAGGTCTAATTGACAAGAAGTGTCAGAATTGTGTGCTGTGATTGGTGGATGTTGACACTTTTTGTCAGCTTGAGTTACGTCATGGTAGCGCCGACTGGTGATATTTCCATTTGAGAAAACCCTCATAATTTTTTTGTTATGTAATTTTCAACTCAACATCCATAAGTGGCTTTAGCTTGAGTTGTACCTAACAAATCAGTGTAACCAGTAAAACCACTGATAAATAATTATAATTGATTGTCAACAATAGAGAAGATGCAATGAATCTATTTTTCAAAATTACTGTATTAAACAAAGATATCGAATTGAGCCTAAAAAGGTGAAGTATGAAAACCAACCGTTTTACTTTTTTTCTACCTACTGTGACGTCACAAGAGCGAATTAGTGATGTGAATTCCCCCTTCTCCGCGCAAAATCGATTCTACGGCGCCGCCGCAGGCGCCGTGCGGCTCGAGGCGAGTCGAGTCAGCTTAGTCATACTTATTACGGACAAAATGCTGCACTTTATGATGAAAGCAAGCCGCTTTGCACGGTGATAGTAGGGACCAAACTGAGTGATTTGACCCGCAGCAGCGGAAGTTTCACCCCTTAGGCACAGAGATGGCACCACTTCTTTAAAAAATATTTCAAAAAATTCTACAGGCTAAAGTTATGGACCGATTTCAATGTTTAATATCTCAAATGAAAGCTTATTATATACGTTACTTATAAAAAAAGATTGAAAAAATTATATTGTAAACTTCTGGCAAAACGCAGCATCTTAAGTTTTTTTTTCTTACTTGATTTGTAGTTTTTACTTGATTTCTTAAAAAAATTGTTTGCAACATGAATGGTTTAATGCATAAACATATTACTCAGTAAATAACAAGTATTATAAAAAACCCAACACCGATACCTTTCGTACTTCACGAAATATGAAAGTTTAAGTGTAAGCACAAATTTCTTTAAAAACTATTTCAAAAAATTCTACAAGCTAAACTAATACACCGATTTCAATTTTTAATATCCCAAATGAAAGCTGATTACATACATTGCTTACAACGATTACATACAACGCCGGAGTTGAGCTCGTAAAACACATTTTCGATGCCTGGGAGGAATCGCGAGATGCTTCCTAAAGCACGAAGGCCTTAGATAAATCACAGAAGATACCTATATCTTCTGTGATTTATCTAAGGCGTTCGTTGCGTCAGTCATGAGACACTGATCAGGAAGCTACACCACTACGGAGTTAAAGGATTAGCACTAAATTTATTAGAGTCATATTTAAATGGTAGAATACAAAGGGTTGACGTGAATAGAAAGCGATCACCGGGGTCATTAGTCTCTATGGGTGTGCCGCAGGGATCAATATTGGGACCTTTCCTGTTTCTTATCCTCATAAACGACTTGCCACACCTCGTAAAGACCCAAAATGATATGTTTGCAGATGATACTTCTCTAATTTTCAAAGTCGTATGAAATCAACGATCCTACAATGGCGTAAACAATTCAATTTGTGAAGTAGTAAATTGGTTTAATGTAAATAATTTATTCTTGAATGAGAAAAAGACTAAATGTGTCAAGTTTGTCACGAGTAACGTAAAACACGAGCAAGCAAGCGTTATTGTTAAAGGTTAGGAACTGGAACTAGTTAATAGTACAGTCTTTCTCGGTATAACATTAGATTCTAAGCTCCAATGGGGTCCCCATATTGCTAATCTCTCGAATAGACTGAGTTCTGCAGCTTTTGAAGTAAGTAAGATTCGTCAATTAACAGACGTGATAACGGCTCGATTAGTGTATTTCAGTTATTTCCACAGTATTATGTCGTACGGCATCCTGCTATGGGGCAGTGCTTCCGACATTAATACTATATTTGTTCTGCAGAAACGGGCTGTTCGTACGATATATACAATGAACGATAGAGACTCGCTTAGAGATAAGTTTAAGGACATTAATATAATGACAGTGCATTGTCAATACATTTATAAGAATATTATGTATATACATAAAAATATTACCCACTTTAAGAGGAACTGTGATATACATAATATTAATACTAGAAATAAGCATAAGCTCGCAGTGCCTGCTACTTGGCTCCATAAAATAAGGCGATCATTCTTAGGTAACTGTGTGAGGTTTTATAATAAACTTCCTAGCAGTATAAGTGAGCTGTCTATTGGTAAATTCAAAAATATTGTCAAACGAAAATTAATTTTTAAAGCTTATTATAGCACACAAGACTACATGAATGATAAAGCAGCGTGGGATTAATGTAAATTATAGCGTCATGTAGGTATATGTATAATTATTTTAACGAATACCTATTGAGGTATTATTATTATTTTAATCTTAATTGTTTTATATACTCGGGCATTTAGAATTTTATTCTAGACACATTCTAGATTATTTTTTCTTTTTTATTGACAATCCATTTGGGATTTATCTTAATAATTATATTATTTTTAAAAATGATATTTTTTATCAATAATATTATACTTAAGTTTAATGATTTGATTAGGTTTTTCTGGGTTTTCCCTAATCCTTGCAACGAATGTTGGATCGTATTGTATCTCTCCCAGTAAACACTTCTCTAATGTACTGTACCTGACAATTCGAAAGTGCTTATAACTAGGCCTACTTGAATAAAGCATTATTTGATTGATTGATTGACTGATTGACCCGACGACACCCACAACGCATAGTATGGCAGCCGGATTTGCAGCCATAATGGTCCAAGAGGCTTAATTGCGACCAAATCGCCGTAACTGCCGACCAATCGGGAGTCCAACTCTCATTTGCCTTAGTCCATCCCCAAGAAGATGTACATAGTACGGAAACTTCTGGTTTCAGACCGTTTTCCTATATCTGGCCCGCTTGGTAAGTTGCATGCTTCGGATGTAGGTGGCAGGCTTGTCACGAGCTTGTTGACCATTGTGGCTGCAAATCTGGCTGCGATACTATGCGTTGTGGGTGTCGTCGGATCAGCTTACCATGCACTGCCCAGTGTAAATCCTGCAAAGGTGGCTATACAAATCAAAAGAAAGTTAATATAATATTCAATGCAGGGTTATTTTGTATGCTGACCACTGATTTCCACTGGTAGGCACAAAATTTTACGTCTAATGGTAATCAAGTAAGCACAAAAATAATTCAACAATACCCTACAGCAACACACTCCATGTGTATAAAATATCATTGATTTTGTAGTATTGGAATGACACAAGTAAATACTTCAAAACGACTTTCCTTTTCAGTTCTATATCTACTGATGAACCCGAAGAGGACATTTAAGTTTTAATTGAAATATTTGACAAACACTTATGTACATACTATTTTATTTCAAATTTAACGTATCTAAGATAAAAAGCTAAGTTTTTAAATAAATTCGTTAACTACTAATCCACATTTAATATATCTCAGAACGAACTATGCCTGGACCTATACTTAGTTTTTATTTTTTGTCTTCAAATGTAGTCGCTTTTGAATAAAAATAATTACTAATTTTAAAGTAATTATAGTTTTTCGTAACTCAGCAACAGGAAAAAACTTTTTATTCATTTTTTTATATGAATTAGGTAATTTCTTTTCATTTAACATTATTCATTCAAATCAAAGCATTCGTTGCACTTGAAGATTTCTTTGAAATTTATTTGTCAGAAAAGCGCGCACAATTAAACTTAAATATTTCGTGAAGTATGAAAGGTAACGGTGTCGGGTGTTTTTTTATAATACGTTATTTACTCAGAAATATATACATATGCATTAAACCATTCATGTTGCATACAACATACAATGTTTTTAAGCAATCAAGTAAAAACTACCAATTAAGTAAGAAAAAAATACTTAAGATGGCGTTTTTTGCCAAAAGTTTTGAGTATATATTTTTTTAATATTTTTTTGTAAGCAATGTATGTAATCAGCTTTCATTTGGGATATTAAAAATTGAAATCAGTGTATTGGTTTAGCTTGTAGAAATTTTTGAAATAGTTTTTAAAGAAATTTGTGCTCACACTTAAACTTTCATATTTCGTAAAGTATGAAAGGTATCGGTGTCGGGTTGTTTTATAATACTTGTTATTTACTGAGTAATATGCTTATACATTAAATCATTCATGTTGCATACAGTTTTTTTAAGCAATCAAGTAAAAACTGCAAGTCAAGTAAGAAAAAAAACTTAAGATGCTGTGTTTTGCCAGAAGTTTACAGTATAAATTTTTTCAATATTTTTTTATGAGTAAGGTATATAATAAGCTTTCATTTGAGATATTAAACATTGAAATCGGTCCATAACTTTAGCCTGTAGAATTTTTTGAAATATTTTTTAAAGATGTCGCGCCATCTCTGTTCCTAAGGGGTGAAACTTCCGCTGCTGCGGGTAAAATCACTCAGTTTGGTCCCTACTATCACCGTGCAAAGCGGCTTGCTGTAGTGTGCAGCGTACCTAACGCACACATACTCATCTCTCCTCACGTATATTAGCTCGCACCTTATATTATTGAGTAGTAATAAATCATATTCAAACACATCACTTGTTTCCATTAAGCGCCATCCTTACATGGCGATCCTGCCAGTGCTCCTTATACGGGAGCACTGGTGGGCATCAATGTGCCAGCCAGTGAAAAACAAGGACCTTGAACCAGGACATTAGTGAAAAAGTAATTTCACGAACGAAACCTTTGTGACAAGAGGTGTGAAAGACTAGTGGTGTACTGTTAAAAAAAATAAAGGTCATTTTTATTCATTTTTTATCTTAATATAACAGTTGTCGATCATTGCGAACGTGATCTTTTCGTGGACGCTAAACAAGTGCATATTTTTTTTCGGTGACTAATTTGTATCTGCATCCTGCTACATCTTAATCTAAAAGAAGAAAAAATTACGTTATAAAGTCGATTCCTACATGTCCTTGTTACGGACGAGCGAGACATTGGACAACCTTGGTGCTGTGTTCGGTCTGGTGTTGCGGCTGCAAGAAGGATGACGATTTATCAACGTGAAGAATCGAACTATGTAGGTATAAGTGTCAGTGAATAGTAAAAACGGTGTGACTTTGTGATTTTTTTTTCATGGTTTTAATGATTTTTATGTTTTTAAGTAATACAGTAAGTTCATATTTTAACACGTAGGTTAGGGTACTTGTTTGATTATCGTTTTATCAATTTTCAGCTAAGTTTTAAAACTTAGGGGCCTAATACAATAATCTCTAGTTAAATAATGTACTCATGTACCTAATAATCTTTTTCATTTTATTTCATTTCAATTTATAATTTTGAATATAATGATTAATGATGTTCAAGAAAACAAAGTCATAGGTATATATCAAAGTGTAACAGAATACATATTTTCAATTAACAGACATAATATAATACTTTAGAAAAGATTAGAAGACCACGGGTGGCCAGCATGTCTCCAAATATGGAATGGCATGCGACGTTTGAAATTTCAGCTCCGGTTTCGCGACACAATGTTCGCTCTATGCACTGATTTATAACTTTTAATTGTAGTAATGAAAATTGAATTTGAATTGGTTGTTATAAATAAATTTGTATTGAATCAAAACTTATGTTAGTTATACATTCTTAAATGTTAATATATCTATCTATGGATTTTGTTATATTATATTTTACAAGGACATGACATATTTTGAAAACTGGCTATAAGGATTATGAAAAATACAAACTGAAATGTGATGTGATTATACCTAATAATAAATTGTAATAATTTTAACGCATATGTAGAGACAAATAATGTTTGAACACAAGCCAGAGATACTTAAAGATTTTTTGAAGAGTTTTTTTTTATAAAGGTGTTTGTAATTTATGGATAGTGTCGATATTGAAGAAAGGTAGATAGGGCGTAGGAAAAGGGAAAGTTATATTCGAATGAGCGAAGGAAATAGTTTGACGTTTTGGATGGTGCTTACAGCATAGTGTTCGGGAAAACTGAAGTAACTAAGTTTTTCAACTAGCAGTTAGCTTGATCACCTAAGTGTTATTGAAATTCTTATATACTGAAGTTTTCATTGTGTATGAGTATTTTGATGTTATTACGAATGTGTTGAATAGGCAAGACATCTTTTTTTATGAATTATGTTCAGTGATAAATATGACGACGACGTATTCGTGATCATCAGTGACCCGAGAGGCGCTGTTGCACGAAGAGATATTTAGCAAGGTACACCAGGGTACAAGACAGGCAGGGATATCCTTGCGATCTGATCATGATTCGGTCGAGTTCCAATCGTGAAGGTCCTTGGACACATGGTAAGTATTAATGAAAGGACGTGTTAAAAGAACTGCCTGCATGCAAGGAAAAATATGTCAGTGCGCGCACGTAATAAATAATATCTTGTACCCTGAACTATTAAATAAATGATTATGTACAAGGTCGGCTGACCAGAAATGTAAAAGAGTGCTGTGTACCTTGCTTAGCAAAGTGATGCGGGTTGCACACTTAATTAATGTTATAAGAAATAATGACAAATGAATTAAATGACAAATAAATGTACATGTTAATAATGAATAAAAGTGAATATATGATGAATAATGATGACGTCAGTAAATAAAACTAAATTGTAAAAACTTGCAAGTTAAGAACAAGGACAAATGAAAAACTAGGGACCTAAAAATACATGGATGTGACATAGACGTAATATACATTAATTTTTAAATTTAATAAGTATAGTATTTTGTAATAAGATAGTTCATAGACTAGGTATTAACATGTGTGTTATGTTTTAGGTGAAAAGGTAAAATTAAGTTTTTTATGTTCTTTATATATACACTAGAATAAATAAAAAAAAAAGTATCTTTTTCTTTTAAATGTTACGTAAATTTGTGTACCTCTGTTTTTTATATGTGTTGTGTTTTTATTGTACGAGTATACCTACTACGAATACATAGGTTAGATGTTTTTTTTTCATGTTTCGTTAGCTTGCAATTATTGTAGTAATTTTCCATTCGATTTTATTAATAACGTAGCTCTAATAATTGGGTTTCAAAATTTTGATAGAGGATTTATATACAAAAATAAATATCTTATTAAATAAATTTTATCACTTGTTTATCGCCAATTGTATGCAATAGCACTTATTTTGAGAAAATTGTAAATTATATCATTAAATAATTATTTAAAAAATTTAATGTTAATTCTATGTATTTCGTTTTTAATTGTATGTGTTTATTTTTCATTAAATATAATATTGTGTGTAAAAAAAATATACTTTGTATACTTTTAAGTTTTTTTTTTTTTTTCAATAAGAGGTGAGGTGTGGTGTGCAGCGTACCTAACGCACACATACTCATCTCTCCTCACGTATATTAGTTCGCACCTTATATTATTGAGTAGTAATAAATCATATTCAAACACATCACTTGTTTCCATTAAGCGCCATCCTTACATTGCTTTCATCACAAAGTGCAGCATCCGGCAGAAAAATGGCCATAACAAGTATGACTAGTTAGCTTTTAGTCTTTGTACATACATACAATCACGCCTTTGTCGCAACAGGGTAGGCAGAAACCTCCTTCCACTTGCTACGGTCCTGACATATAACTGCCGCTTCATCAACATTCATTAATCTCTTCATGCATGCTCGTCGGTTTAGAGTACTTTTCAGTTGCCCTTATTTCAGAATGTCTTTAATCTGATCGCGAAACGTTCGTCTAGGCCTTCCTCTTTCAACATTTCCACTTACATTCGTCTTGTAGATTTTTTCCAGTCGATCTTCATTCATGCATCCTCTCTACATGCCTAAGCCACCTTAGCATCCTTATCTCGATTTGAGTTACTACATTTTCTGTCACGCCACAACATTCCCTTATCACGCTATTTCTGATCCTGTCACCCAATTTCACACCAATCATGCCTCTCAATGCTCTCATTTCTACTGCATTTATTCTATTTTCTTGTTTCTGCCACACCCAACTTTCACTTCCGTGCATAAGTGTTGGAACCAACACACCTCTATGCACAGCCAGACGCGCCTTCTTAGAGATTTCCTGGCTACCCATAAAGACGTGCAATGCACCATTTACGGTGTTACCAGCATTAACTCGCCTTTCAATATCACTTTCACACTTTCCGTCCCTCTTAAACAGCGACCCAAGGTAAACAAACTCATTCACTTGCTCTAATCTCGCATTCCCAATTCGCACGCACACTTCTGTTACACTATCTTCTTTTTCAAATACCATGACATTCGTCGCTCACTTTCATTCCTTTTCTTTCCAAAGCTTCATTCATAATTGTCACCATCTCCTGTAATTTTTCAGCCGACGATGCAAGCAATACTTTATCATCATCATAGAGGAGACATTTGTAAGTAGGCCGCAAGGGCACTTTTACCAGTCTTGAGTACGAAATGTCTGAGTCTCTCGTATAGAATCCACCCACCTTGATATCTTAGGTCTACCGGCTACAACGTTTTAGGTCCATAATGGGTGGCGTGTGTTCCAGGCTGCACGGAGCACCCGCCGTGGCCGCGCGGGATCTGCGCCAAGTGCCAGCCCGGCGCGCTCACGCTGGCGCGCCAACCGTGGCGGCTCGTCGACAACGTGCTGCTCGAGGCCGCCGGCGTCGTGGAGCGCTTCCTCGGCTACTGGCGGGCCTCCGGCCACCAGCGCGTCGGCTACCTCATCGGCGGCTACGAGCACCACCCCGACGTGCCGCTCGGTATGTCGCACCACATGTACCTCGTCGACAACGTGCTGCTCGAGGCCGCCGGCGTCGTGGAGCGCTTCCTCGGCTACTGGCGGGCCTCCGGCCACCAGCGCGTCGGCTACCTCATCGGCGGCTACGAGCACCACCCCGACGTGCCGCTCGGTATGTCGCACCACATGTACCTCGTCGACAACGTGCTGCTCGAGGCCGCCGGCGTCGTGGAGCGCTTCCTCGGCTACTGGCGGGCCTCCGGCCACCAGCGCGTCGGCTACCTCATCGGCGGCTACGAGCACCACCCCGACGTGCCGCTCGGTATGTCGCACCACATGTACCTCGTCGACAACGTGCTGCTCGAGGCCGCCGGCGTCGTGGAGCGCTTCCTCGGCTACTGGCGCGCCTCCGGCCACCAGCGCGTCGGCTACCTCATCGGCGGCTACGAGCACCACCCCGACGTGCCGCTCGGTATGTCGCACCACATGTACCTCGTCGACAACGTGCTGCTCGAGGCCGCCGGCGTCGTGGAGCGCTTCCTCGGCTACTGGCGGGCCTCCGGCCACCAGCGCGTCGGCTACCTCATCGGCGGCTACGAGCACCACCCCGACGTGCCGCTCGGTATGTCGCACCACATGTACCTCGTCGACAACGTGCTGCTCGAGGCCGCCGGCGTCGTGGAGCGCTTCCTCGGCTACTGGCGCGCCTCCGGCCACCAGCGCGTCGGCTACCTCATCGGCGGCTACGAGCACCACCCCGACGTGCCGCTCGGTATGTCGCACCACATGTACCTCGTCGACAACGTGCTGCTCGAGGCCGCCGGCGTCGTGGAGCGCTTCCTCGGCTACTGGCGGGCCTCCGGCCACCAGCGCGTCGGCTACCTCATCGGCGGCTACGAGCACCACCCCGACGTGCCGCTCGGTATGTCGCACCACATGTACCTCGTCGACAACGTGCTGCTCGAGGCCGCCGGCGTCGTGGAGCGCTTCCTCGGCTACTGGCGCGCCTCCGGCCACCAGCGCGTCGGCTACCTCATCGGCGGCTACGAGCACCACCCCGACGTGCCGCTCGGTATGTCGCACCACATGTACCTCGTCGACAACGTGCTGCTCGAGGCCGCCGGCGTCGTGGAGCGCTTCCTCGGCTACTGGCGGGCCTCCGGCCACCAGCGCGTCGGCTACCTCATCGGCGGCTACGAGCACCACCCCGACGTGCCGCTCGGTATGTCGCACCACATGTACCTCGTCGACAACGTGCTGCTCGAGGCCGCCGGCGTCGTGGAGCGCTTCCTCGGCTACTGGCGCGCCTCCGGCCACCAGCGCGTCGGCTACCTCATCGGCGGCTACGAGCACCACCCCGACGTGCCGCTCGGTATGTCGCACCACATGTACCTCGTCGACAACGTGCTGCTCGAGGCCGCCGGCGTCGTGGAGCGCTTCCTCGGCTACTGGCGCGCCTCCGGCCACCAGCGCGTCGGCTACCTCATCGGCGGCTACGAGCACCACCCCGACGTGCCGCTCGGTATGTCGCACCACATGTACCTCGTCGACAACGTGCTGCTCGAGGCCGCCGGCGTCGTGGAGCGCTTCCTCGGCTACTGGCGCGCCTCCGGCCACCAGCGCGTCGGCTACCTCATCGGCGGCTACGAGCACCACCCCGACGTGCCGCTCGGTATGTCGCACCACATGTACCTCGTCGACAACGTGCTGCTCGAGGCCGCCGGCGTCGTGGAGCGCTTCCTCGGCTACTGGCGCGCCTCCGGCCACCAGCGCGTCGGCTACCTCATCGGCGGCTACGAGCACCACCCCGACGTGCCGCTCGGTATGTCGCACCACATGTACCTCGTCGACAACGTGCTGCTCGAGGCCGCCTGCGTCGTGGAGCGCTTCCTCGGATACTGGCGGGCCTCCGGCCACCAGCGCGTCGGCTACCTCATCGGCGGCTACGAGCACCACCCCGACGTGCCGCTCGTTATGTCGCACCACATGTACCTCGTCGACAACGTGCTGCTCGAGGCCGCCGGCGTCGTGGAGCGCTTCCTCGGCTACTGGCGGGCCTCCGGCCACCAGCGCGTCGGCTACCTCATCGGCGGCTACGAGCACCACCCCGACGTGCCGCTCGGTATGTCGCACCACATGTACCTCGTCGACAACGTGCTGCTCGAGGCCGCCGGCGTCGTGGAGCGCTTCCTCGGCTACTGGCGCGCCTCCGGCCACCAGCGCGTCGGCTACCTCATCGGCGGCTACGAGCACCACCCCGACGTGCCGCTCGGTATGTCGCACCACATGTACCTCGTCGACAACGTGCTGCTCGAGGCCGCCGGCGTCGTGGAGCGCTTCCTCGGATACTGGCGGGCCTCCGGCCACCAGCGCGTCGGCTACCTCATCGGCGGCTACGAGCACCACCCCGACGTGCCGCTCGGTATGTCGCACCACATGTACCTCGTCGACAACGTGCTGCTCGAGGCCGCCGGCGTCGTGGAGCGCTTCCTCGGCTACTGGCGGGCCTCCGGCCACCAGCGCGTCGGCTACCTCATCGGCGGCTACGAGCACCACCCCGACGTGCCGCTCGGTATGTCGCACCACATGTACCTCGTCGACAACGTGCTGCTCGAGGCCGCCGGCGTCGTGGAGCGCTTCCTCGGCTACTGGCGGGCCTCCGGCCACCAGCGCGTCGGCTACCTCATCGGCGGCTACGAGCACCACCCCGACGTGCCGCTCGGTATGTCGCACCACATGTACCTCGTCGACAACGTGCTGCTCGAGGCCGCCGGCGTCGTGGAGCGCTTCCTCGGCTACTGGCGGGCCTCCGGCCACCAGCGCGTCGGCTACCTCATCGGCGGCTACGAGCACCACCCCGACGTGCCGCTCGGTATGTCGCACCACATGTACCTCGTCGACAACGTGCTGCTCGAGGCCGCCTGCGTCGTGGAGCGCTTCCTCGGCTACTGGCGGGCCTCCGGCCACCAGCGCGTCGGCTACCTCATCGGCGGCTACGAGCACCACCCCGACGTGCCGCTCGGTATGTCGCACCACATGTACCTCGTCGACAACGTGCTGCTCGAGGCCGCCGGCGTCGTGGAGCGCTTCCTCGGCTACTGGCGCGCCTCCGGCCACCAGCGCGTCGGCTACCTCATCGGCGGCTACGAGCACCACCCCGACGTGCCGCTCGGTATGTCGCACCACATGTACCTCGTCGACAACGTGCTGCTCGAGGCCGCCGGCGTCGTGGAGCGCTTCCTCGGCTACTGGCGCGCCTCCGGCCACCAGCGCGTCGGCTACCTCATCGGCGGCTACGAGCACCACCCCGACGTGCCGCTCGGTATGTCGCACCACATGTACCTCGTCGACAACGTGCTGCTCGAGGCCGCCGGCGTCGTGGAGCGCTTCCTCGGCTACTGGCGCGCCTCCGGCCACCAGCGCGTCGGCTACCTCATCGGCGGCTACGAGCACCACCCCGACGTGCCGCTCGGTATGTCGCACCACATGTACCTCGTCGACAACGTGCTGCTCGAGGCCGCCGGCGTCGTGGAGCGCTTCCTCGGCTACTGGCGCGCCTCCGGCCACCAGCGCGTCGGCTACCTCATCGGCGGCTACGAGCACCACCCCGACGTGCCGCTCGGTATGTCGCACCACATGTACCTCGTCGACAACGTGCTGCTCGAGGCCGCCTGCGTCGTGGAGCGCTTCCTCGGATACTGGCGGGCCTCCGGCCACCAGCGCGTCGGCTACCTCATCGGCGGCTACGAGCACCACCCCGACGTGCCGCTCGGTATGTCGCACCACATGTGCCTCGTCGACAACGTGCTGCTCGAGGCCGCCGGCGTCGTGGAGCGCTTCCTCGGCTACTGGCGGGCCTCCGGCCACCAGCGCGTCGGCTACCTCATCGGCGGCTACGAGCACCACCCCGACGTGCCGCTCGGTATGTCGCACCACATGTACCTCGTCGACAACGTGCTGCTCGAGGCCGCCGGCGTCGTGGAGCGCTTCCTCGGCTACTGGCGGGCCTCCGGCCACCAGCGCGTCGGCTACCTCATCGGCGGCTACGAGCACCACCCCGACGTGCCGCTCGGTATGTCGCACCACATGTACCTCGTCGACAACGTGCTGCTCGAGGCCGCCGGCGTCGTGGAGCGCTTCCTCGGCTACTGGCGCGCCTCCGGCCACCAGCGCGTCGGCTACCTCATCGGCGGCTACGAGCACCACCCCGACGTGCCGCTCGGTATGTCGCACCACATGTACCTCGTCGACAACGTGCTGCTCGAGGCCGCCGGCGTCGTGGAGCGCTTCCTCGGCTACTGGCGGGCCTCCGGCCACCAGCGCGTCGGCTACCTCATCGGCGGCTACGAGCACCACCCCGACGTGCCGCTCGGTATGTCGCACCACATGTACCTCGTCGACAACGTGCTGCTCGAGGCCGCCGGCGTCGTGGAGCGCTTCCTCGGCTACTGGCGGGCCTCCGGCCACCAGCGCGTCGGCTACCTCATCGGCGGCTACGAGCACCACCCCGACGTGCCGCTCGGTATGTCGCACCACATGTACCTCGTCGACAACGTGCTGCTCGAGGCCGCCGGCGTCGTGGAGCGCTTCCTCGGCTACTGGCGGGCCTCCGGCCACCAGCGCGTCGGCTACCTCATCGGCGGCTACGAGCACCACCCCGACGTGCCGCTCGGTATGTCGCACCACATGTACCTCGTCGACAACGTGCTGCTCGAGGCCGCCTGCGTCGTGGAGCGCTTCCTCGGCTACTGGCGGGCCTCCGGCCACCAGCGCGTCGGCTACCTCATCGGCGGCTACGAGCACCACCCCGACGTGCCGCTCGGTATGTCGCACCACATGTACCTCGTCGACAACGTGCTGCTCGAGGCCGCCGGCGTCGTGGAGCGCTTCCTCGGCTACTGGCGCGCCTCCGGCCACCAGCGCGTCGGCTACCTCATCGGCGGCTACGAGCACCACCCCGACGTGCCGCTCGGTATGTCGCACCACATGTACCTCGTCGACAACGTGCTGCTCGAGGCCGCCGGCGTCGTGGAGCGCTTCCTCGGCTACTGGCGCGCCTCCGGCCACCAGCGCGTCGGCTACCTCATCGGCGGCTACGAGCACCACCCCGACGTGCCGCTCGGTATGTCGCACCACATGTACCTCGTCGACAACGTGCTGCTCGAGGCCGCCGGCGTCGTGGAGCGCTTCCTCGGCTACTGGCGGGCCTCCGGCCACCAGCGCGTCGGCTACCTCATCGGCGGCTACGAGCACCACCCCGACGTGCCGCTCGGTATGTCGCCCCACATGTACCTCGTCGACAACGTGCTGCTCGAGGCCGCCGGCGTCGTGGAGCGCTTCCTCGGCTACTGGCGCGCCTCCGGCCACCAGCGCGTCGGCTACCTCATCGGCGGCTACGAGCACCACCCCGACCTGCCGCTCGGTATGTCGCACCACATGTACCTCTGGCCTCGGCACCCGCTTCAGCACCACCACCGTTCGATGTGGCCGTAATTAATACCTATGTTGGCGCAACAACAAGACGAGAGCTCGTTCCTGAGCAGTTCCGTGCCACGAATCATGTCTTTAATTAACCCACCGTCTCAGCGGGCTAATAATTTTACCGTCTGTATTACTCGTATCTTTAATTTCGCACCCAGTTCCTCGTGGGAGGTAAAGAGGAGCGTGCCAGGACACTGTCACTGGTCAAAAGCTCAGGCAGATCGGCTACGACTATTTATATGCTTCCAAAAAAGACTAGGTCTAGAGCATGTAGTCCACCGATGACCACGATCCTCAGTCATGAGGGAGCGACCACAGAGAGAGAGGTTACACCCATCATTCTTAGTCTCAGACGCTGGAAATTTCCTGAGCATTTCTAAATTATTATTATTATTTTAATCTTAATTGTTTTATATACTTTGACTTTTAGAATTTTATTCTAGACACATTCTAGATTATTTACTTTTTATTGACAATCCTTTTGGGATTTATCTTATTGATTATTTTAATTTAAAAAATGATGTTTTTATCAATAATATTATACTTAAGTTCAATGATCAGATTTTTCTGGGTTTCCCTAATCCTTGCAGCAAATTTTGGATCATATTGTATTTCTCCCAGCAAACATTCACTCTCATGTAACTGACATTTCGAAAGTGCTTGTAACTAGGCCTACTTGAATAAAAAATATTTTGATTTGATTTGATTAAAGAATCCTCTGAAATGAATGTCCTCGTCAGTGTAGTATGTTTCTGTACAGGGATCCGGGCACGCGTGGAGGCAATCTACGAGCCCCCGCAGACGTCGTCGCGCGACCACGTGACGCTGGCGCCCGACCCGCGCGCGGCGCTCGTGGACCACGTGTGCGCCAAGCTCGGGCTGCGGCGCGTGGGCTGGCTGTTCACCGACCTGCTGCCGCTGCAGGACCAGCCCGGCCAGGTGCAGTGTACCCGGTGAGTGTCGAGCCCCCGCAGACGTCCTCGCGGGACCACGTGACGTGGCGCCCGACCCTCGTGGACCACGTGTGCGCCAAGCTCGGGCTGCGGCGCGTGGGCTGGCTGTTCACCGACCTGCTGCCGCTGCAGGACCAGCCCGGCCAGGTGCAGTGTACCCGGTGAGTGTCGAGCCCCCGCAGACGTCCTCGCGGGACCACGTGACGTGGCGCCCGACCCTCGTGGACCACGTGTGCGCCAAGCTCGGGCTGCGGCGCGTGGGCTGGCTGTTCACCGACCTGCTGCCGCTGCAGGACCAGCCCGGCCAGGTGCAGTGTACCCGGTGAGTGTCGAGCCCCCGCAGACGTCCTCGCGGGACCACGTGACGTGGCGCCCGACCCTCGTGGACCACGTGTGCGCCAAGCTCGGGCTGCGGCGCGTGGGCTGGCTGTTCACCGACCTGCTGCCGCTGCAGGACCAGCCCGGCCAGGTGCAGTGTACCCGGTGAGTGTCGAGCCCCCGCAGACGTCCTCGCGGGACCACGTGACGTGGCGCCCGACCCTCGTGGACCACGTGTGCGCCAAGCTCGGGCTGCGGCGCGTGGGCTGGCTGTTCACCGACCTGCTGCCGCTGCAGGACCAGCCCGGCCAGGTGCAGTGTACCCGGTGAGTGTCGAGCCCCCGCAGACGTCCTCGCGGGACCACGTGACGTGGCGCCCGACCCTCGTGGACCACGTGTGCGCCAAGCTCGGGCTGCGGCGCGTGGGCTGGCTGTTCACCGACCTGCTGCCGCTGCAGGACCAGCCCGGCCAGGTGCAGTGTACCCGGTGAGTGTCGAGCCCCCGCAGACGTCCTCGCGGGACCACGTGACGTGGCGCCCGACCCTCGTGGACCACGTGTGCGCCAAGCTCGGGCTGCGGCGCGTGGGCTGGCTGTTCACCGACCTGCTGCCGCTGCAGGACCAGCCCGGCCAGGTGCAGTGTACCCGGTGAGTGTCGAGCCCCCGCAGACGTCCTCGCGGGACCACGTGACGTGGCGCCCGACCCTCGTGGACCACGTGTGCGCCAAGCTCGGGCTGCGGCGCGTGGGCTGGCTGTTCACCGACCTGCTGCCGCTGCAGGACCAGCCCGGCCAGGTGCAGTGTACCCGGTGAGTGTCGAGCCCCCGCAGACGTCCTCGCGGGACCACGTGACGTGGCGCCCGACCCTCGTGGACCACGTGTGCGCCAAGCTCGGGCTGCGGCGCGTGGGCTGGCTGTTCACCGACCTGCTGCCGCTGCAGGACCAGCCCGGCCAGGTGCAGTGTACCCGGTGAGTGTCGAGCCCCCGCAGACGTCCTCGCGGGACCACGTGACGTGGCGCCCGACCCTCGTGGACCACGTGTGCGCCAAGCTCGGGCTGCGGCGCGTGGGCTGGCTGTTCACCGACCTGCTGCCGCTGCAGGACCAGCCCGGCCAGGTGCAGTGTACCCGGTGAGTGTCGAGCCCCCGCAGACGTCCTCGCGGGACCACGTGACGTGGCGCCCGACCCTCGTGGACCACGTGTGCGCCAAGCTCGGGCTGCGGCGCGTGGGCTGGCTGTTCACCGACCTGCTGCCGCTGCAGGACCAGCCCGGCCAGGTGCAGTGTACCCGGTGAGTGTCGAGCCCCCGCAGACGTCCTCGCGGGACCACGTGACGTGGCGCCCGACCCTCGTGGACCACGTGTGCGCCAAGCTCGGGCTGCGGCGCGTGGGCTGGCTGTTCACCGACCTGCTGCCGCTGCAGGACCAGCCCGGCCAGGTGCAGTGTACCCGGTGAGTGTCGAGCCCCCGCAGACGTCCTCGCGGGACCACGTGACGTGGCGCCCGACCCTCGTGGACCACGTGTGCGCCAAGCTCGGGCTGCGGCGCGTGGGCTGGCTGTTCACCGACCTGCTGCCGCTGCAGGACCAGCCCGGCCAGGTGCAGTGTACCCGGTGAGTGTCGAGCCCCCGCAGACGTCCTCGCGGGACCACGTGACGTGGCGCCCGACCCTCGTGGACCACGTGTGCGCCAAGCTCGGGCTGCGGCGCGTGGGCTGGCTGTTCACCGACCTGCTGCCGCTGCAGGACCAGCCCGGCCAGGTGCAGTGTACCCGGTGAGTGTCGAGCCCCCGCAGACGTCCTCGCGGGACCACGTGACGTGGCGCCCGACCCTCGTGGACCACGTGTGCGCCAAGCTCGGGCTGCGGCGCGTGGGCTGGCTGTTCACCGACCTGCTGCCGCTGCAGGACCAGCCCGGCCAGGTGCAGTGTACCCGGTGAGTGTCGAGCCCCCGCAGACGTCCTCGCGGGACCACGTGACGTGGCGCCCGACCCTCGTGGACCACGTGTGCGCCAAGCTCGGGCTGCGGCGCGTGGGCTGGCTGTTCACCGACCTGCTGCCGCTGCAGGACCAGCCCGGCCAGGTGCAGTGTACCCGGTGAGTGTCGAGCCCCCGCAGACGTCCTCGCGGGACCACGTGACGTGGCGCCCGACCCTCGTGGACCACGTGTGCGCCAAGCTCGGGCTGCGGCGCGTGGGCTGGCTGTTCACCGACCTGCTGCCGCTGCAGGACCAGCCCGGCCAGGTGCAGTGTACCCGGTGAGTGTCGAGCCCCCGCAGACGTCCTCGCGGGACCACGTGACGTGGCGCCCGACCCTCGTGGACCACGTGTGCGCCAAGCTCGGGCTGCGGCGCGTGGGCTGGCTGTTCACCGACCTGCTGCCGCTGCAGGACCAGCCCGGCCAGGTGCAGTGTACCCGGTGAGTGTCGAGCCCCCGCAGACGTCCTCGCGGGACCACGTGACGTGGCGCCCGACCCTCGTGGACCACGTGTGCGCCAAGCTCGGGCTGCGGCGCGTGGGCTGGCTGTTCACCGACCTGCTGCCGCTGCAGGACCAGCCCGGCCAGGTGCAGTGTACCCGGTGAGTGTCGAGCCCCCGCAGACGTCCTCGCGGGACCACGTGACGTGGCGCCCGACCCTCGTGGACCACGTGTGCGCCAAGCTCGGGCTGCGGCGCGTGGGCTGGCTGTTCACCGACCTGCTGCCGCTGCAGGACCAGCCCGGCCAGGTGCAGTGTACCCGGTGAGTGTCGAGCCCCCGCAGACGTCCTCGCGGGACCACGTGACGTGGCGCCCGACCCTCGTGGACCACGTGTGCGCCAAGCTCGGGCTGCGGCGCGTGGGCTGGCTGTTCACCGACCTGCTGCCGCTGCAGGACCAGCCCGGCCAGGTGCAGTGTACCCGGTGAGTGTCGAGCCCCCGCAGACGTCCTCGCGGGACCACGTGACGTGGCGCCCGACCCTCGTGGACCACGTGTGCGCCAAGCTCGGGCTGCGGCGCGTGGGCTGGCTGTTCACCGACCTGCTGCCGCTGCAGGACCAGCCCGGCCAGGTGCAGTGTACCCGGTGAGTGTCGAGCCCCCGCAGACGTCCTCGCGGGACCACGTGACGTGGCGCCCGACCCTCGTGGACCACGTGTGCGCCAAGCTCGGGCTGCGGCGCGTGGGCTGGCTGTTCACCGACCTGCTGCCGCTGCAGGACCAGCCCGGCCAGGTGCAGTGTACCCGGTGAGTGTCGAGCCCCCGCAGACGTCCTCGCGGGACCACGTGACGTGGCGCCCGACCCTCGTGGACCACGTGTGCGCCAAGCTCGGGCTGCGGCGCGTGGGCTGGCTGTTCACCGACCTGCTGCCGCTGCAGGACCAGCCCGGCCAGGTGCAGTGTACCCGGTGAGTGTCGAGCCCCCGCAGACGTCCTCGCGGGACCACGTGACGTGGCGCCCGACCCTCGTGGACCACGTGTGCGCCAAGCTCGGGCTGCGGCGCGTGGGCTGGCTGTTCACCGACCTGCTGCCGCTGCAGGACCAGCCCGGCCAGGTGCAGTGTACCCGGTGAGTGTCGAGCCCCCGCAGACGTCCTCGCGGGACCACGTGACGTGGCGCCCGACCCTCGTGGACCACGTGTGCGCCAAGCTCGGGCTGCGGCGCGTGGGCTGGCTGTTCACCGACCTGCTGCCGCTGCAGGACCAGCCCGGCCAGGTGCAGTGTACCCGGTGAGTGTCGAGCCCCCGCAGACGTCCTCGCGGGACCACGTGACGTGGCGCCCGACCCTCGTGGACCACGTGTGCGCCAAGCTCGGGCTGCGGCGCGTGGGCTGGCTGTTCACCGACCTGCTGCCGCTGCAGGACCAGCCCGGCCAGGTGCAGTGTACCCGGTGAGTGTCGAGCCCCCGCAGACGTCCTCGCGGGACCACGTGACGTGGCGCCCGACCCTCTTGGACCACGTGTGCGCCAAGCTCGGGCTGCGGCGCGTGGGCTGGCTGTTCACCGACCTGCTGCCGCTGCAGGACCAGCCCGGCCAGGTGCAGTGTACCCGGTGAGTGTCGAGCCCCCGCAGACGTCCTCGCGGGACCACGTGACGTGGCGCCCGACCCTCGTGGACCACGTGTGCGCCAAGCTCGGGCTGCGGCGCGTGGGCTGGCTGTTCACCGACCTGCTGCCGCTGCAGGACCAGCCCGGCCAGGTGCAGTGTACCCGGTGAGTGTCGAGCCCCCGCAGACGTCCTCGCGGGACCACGTGACGTGGCGCCCGACCCTCGTGGACCACGTGTGCGCCAAGCTCGGGCTGCGGCGCGTGGGCTGGCTGTTCACCGACCTGCTGCCGCTGCAGGACCAGCCCGGCCAGGTGCAGTGTACCCGGTGAGTGTCGAGCCCCCGCAGACGTCCTCGCGGGACCACGTGACGTGGCGCCCGACCCTCGTGGACCACGTGTGCGCCTAGCTCGGGCTGCGGCGCGTGGGCTGGCTGTTCACCGACCTGCTGCCGCTGCAGGACCAGCCCGGCCAGGTGCAGTGTACCCGGTGAGTGTCGAGCCCCCGCAGACGTCCTCGCGGGACCACGTGACGTGGCGCCCGACCCTCGTGGACCACGTGTGCGCCAAGCTCGGGCTGCGGCGCGTGGGCTGGCTGTTCACCGACCTGCTGCCGCTGCAGGACCAGCCCGGCCAGGTGCAGTGTACCCGGTGAGTGTCGAGCCCCCGCAGACGTCCTCGCGGGACCACGTGACGTGGCGCCCGACCCTCGTGGACCACGTGTGCGCCAAGCTCGGGCTGCGGCGCGTGGGCCGGCTGTTCACCGACCTGCTGCCGCTGCAGGACCAGCCCGGCCAGGTGCAGTGTACCCGGTGAGTGTCGAGCCCCCGCAGACGTCCTCGCGGGACCACGTGACGTGGCGCCCGACCCTCGTGGACCACGTGTGCGCCAAGCTCGGGCTGCGGCGCGTGGGCTGGCTGTTCACCGACCTGCTGCCGCTGCAGGACCAGCCCGGCCAGGTGCAGTGTACCCGGTGAGTGTCGAGCCCCCGCAGACGTCCTCGCGGGACCACGTGACGTGGCGCCCGACCCTCGTGGACCACGTGTGCGCCAAGCTCGGGCTGCGGCGCGTGGGCTGGCTGTTCACCGACCTGCTGCCGCTGCAGGACCAGCCCGGCCAGGTGCAGTGTACCCGGTGAGTGTCGAGCCCCCGCAGACGTCCTCGCGGGACCACGTGACGTGGCGCCCGACCCTCGTGGACCACCTGTGCGCCAAGCTCGGGCTGCGGCGCGTGGGCTGTGGGGCTGTAGTCGAGGAATGAAAAGGTTCGTCACTCTTCGAGTCTATGTTATGATGTTAAGGTTGCAAAGGGACGCATTTTCATTCCGCGACTGTACTATTGTCGGCCTGCTTGCAAGATTCATTGAAATGCTGTCGAATATACATCGCATACGCAGTTTTGTGACCTGAATATTACACTACAGCTACAAAAAGTACCAAGTGTATTTAAAAAATATATTCTGGCGTGGCCAATGTTAACTGTGTGTTCGTCCGCAGTGGCGTGGACACGCACTTCCTGTCGGCGCAGGAAGTCATCATGGCGGCGCATCTGCAGAACCAGCATCCGCACAAGTGCCGCCACGCCGACAGCGGCCTCTACGGGTCCAAGTTCGTCACGGTCTGCGTCACCGGTCAGTAATCTTGCTTATACGAGCTGCCTTTTAAAAGTCCCCAGTAAGCTCGGTTCCCCATACAAACGTAGTTACGCTCTCATTTTCAAACGACTAGCTAGTTTGCTCTGAAACTTTGTACTTAGAATAAGTTTGGGTAAATGCAGGCCTGTAATTAGTTTATGTAGCTTCAGATACCAAAGTAAAAAAAACAGCGAATTTATTTTTTTCATACAAAACTTGTTTTTGCTGTATTTTGTTCGTTTTATAAACTGCAGCCATATAAACTAGTTCCAGGTCTAGATATACCTCATGTCATTGTGTTACAAAGTTTCGTTACAGTCCAACACGTAGTTTTAAAAAAAGAACGAAACTCCGTTCGCATGGGAAGGTGAAATTCAGCCGAGCTTACTGGGGACTCTTAAGTCTTGCCGCCTACAGACTTCCCGCGATTAAAAAAAGAAGATTGTCTGTAAAGTCGGTCTACAGACGATAATTTTAAGTGATAACGTGGAAGAGATATAATTGCGTCACAAGACGAACGCTTAGGCCGATCGTGCCTCTCTATCGCTTGTTCCGCGCTCTCGCTTGCACGCTCGGCTCAGGCGGAACGTGACAATGAGCGGAACGTGGCGATGAGTCATGCTTTTTCGTGCGTGCAGCCGGCATTCATCGATTTATAAGACGTTATCACGTCGAAAACTTACATCGTTATAATTTTTTTGAATTTAGAAGCAGAAAAAGAATTCTTTTTGTATATATCCGAATCGTTTTATTGTAGAATCTTGTCAAGGCAATTTCCAAGGCATATATTCCTTTCCTAGTCCACAAATTTTAACTTTCGTACAGGATTAACGCGACCTCAGTGCTTCGAGGAACTGACTTTGTGTGCCAGAGCACCGTTTTAGGACAGTCGAGCGCTAGTATTTGGAATTTCAACGTAAGAAGTTCAGTTTAATTAATAAAGCACGTGAAGCTTGCCGAAAAATCTCCGTGATCCAAAAGAACATTGACGCTGTGCGACAGCAGATCGTCGAAGATCGCCACGTGAGATACCGTGAAATAAAGGCATATGTAGACATTTCAGGGACTACAATAAAAATTGCATGAATAGCTCGGTGTAAAAAAGTTGATTCCACGTTGGATAACCACATTTGTTGAGCGATTATCTGAAAACAACCCCTGTTAGATGGTGTTACACGTCTATGATATTATCAGAGGTGAAAAATCATGGATTTAAACATCCAAGATATCCAAATTCTAAGCAGCAGCTGACTGTTTGGGTCTTCCATAACCGGCAAGTCATACGCTCACGAACCACTGTTTAGAAAATGGTCGCGTCATTAATGACATGGCATTTCAGTTAAATGCTCTAAGGATGACGCCATACCGCATGAGAAAATTTAAAGCTTAGATGATAAAAAAAGATCCAATGCATCCTGAAATAAAGAAAATTCTAAAAATTCGAAATGGGTTTGAAATACAAAAAACCCAAAGTCATTTTTTTTAAATCCATACTAATATTATAAATGCGAAAGTGTGTCTGTCTGTCTGTTACCTCTTCACGCTTAAACCGCTGAACCGATTTGGATGAAATTTCGTATGGAGATAGTTTAAGTCCCGGGGAAGGACATAGGCTACTTTTTATCCCGGAAAAATACCCTTATCCGCGATAAACGAATCTAAGGCGGACGAAGTCGCGGGCAGAAGCTTGTGATGATATAATTCAATAAAACAAATGGTTAAACGCAGTCCAGCACGCCCAATTTATTGCCAAAATTTTGGCAATAAATTGGGCTCGCCAACTCCAGGATGACGGTACACTTGAGTAGCAATGAGTATGGAGCGTTTTCAGCGATCAGTAGGAATTCTGCAGCTAGTAAATAGCTAGTTCGGATCGGATCTTTTCTGACTGATCCTTACGAAAAACAAAATCGATTGTCACCTTAAAAAAACAGACACATTGTGAGTCTCAGAAGCCGTGTTAATTTTCAAAATTCTGCAAAGGAAGTGACAAAAGAACTAAAGTAATATTTCTATTGTGGTAGGTGACAGCACGAACCAGATCCACCTGGAGGGCTACCAGGTGTCGGCGCAGGCGCAGGCGCTGGAGCGCTGCGGGCTGCTGCTGCCCACACGCGACGCGCCCGACCTGGGCTACGTGCGGGACGCCACGCCCGACCGGCCCGTGCCCGATGTCTACTACAAGGTGTGTTCCCGGACCAGGTCCAGCTGTAGCTCCCAGGTGTCGGCGCAGGCGCAGTCGCAGGAGCGCTGCGGGCTGCTGCTGCCCACACGCGACGCGCCCGACCTGGGCTACGTGCGGGACGCCACGCCCGACCGGCCCGTGCCCGATGTCTACTACAAGGTGTGTTCCCGGACCAGGTCCAGCTGTAGCTCCCAGGTGTCGGCGCAGGCGCAGTCGCAGGAGCGCTGCGGGCTGCTGCTGCCCACACGCGACGCGCCCGACCTGGGCTACGTGCGGGACGCCACGCCCGACCGGCCCGTGCCCGATGTCTACTACAAGGTGTGTTCCCGGACCAGGTCCAGCTGTAGCTCCCAGGTGTCGGCGCAGGCGCAGTCGCAGGAGCGCTGCGGGCTGCTGCTGCCCACACGCGACGCGCCCGACCTGGGCTACGTGCGGGACGCCACGCCCGACCGGCCCGTGCCCGATGTCTACTACAAGGTGTGTTCCCGGACCAGGTCCAGCTGTAGCTCCCAGGTGTCGGCGCAGGCGCAGTCGCAGGAGCGCTGCGGGCTGCTGCTGCCCACACGCGACGCGCCCGACCTGGGCTACGTGCGGGACGCCACGCCCGACCGGCCCGTGCCCGATGTCTACTACAAGGTGTGTTCCCGGACCAGGTCCAGCTGTAGCTCCCAGGTGTCGGCGCAGGCGCAGTCGCAGGAGCGCTGCGGGCTGCTGCTGCCCACACGCGACGCGCCCGACCTGGGCTACGTGCGGGACGCCACGCCCGACCGGCCCGTGCCCGATGTCTACTACAAGGTGTGTTCCCGGACCAGGTCCAGCTGTAGCTCCCAGGTGTCGGCGCAGGCGCAGTCGCAGGAGCGCTGCGGGCTGCTGCTGCCCACACGCGACGCGCCCGACCTGGGCTACGTGCGGGACGCCACGCCCGACCGGCCCGTGCCCGATGTCTACTACAAGGTGTGTTCCCGGACCAGGTCCAGCTGTAGCTCCCAGGTGTCGGCGCAGGCGCAGTCGCAGGAGCGCTGCGGGCTGCTGCTGCCCACACGCGACGCGCCCGACCTGGGCTACGTGCGGGACGCCACGCCCGACCGGCCCGTGCCCGATGTCTACTACAAGGTGTGTTCCCGGACCAGGTCCAGCTGTAGCTCCCAGGTGTCGGCGCAGGCGCAGTCGCAGGAGCGCTGCGGGCTGCTGCTGCCCACACGCGACGCGCCCGACCTGGGCTACGTGCGGGACGCCACGCCCGACCGGCCCGTGCCCGATGTCTACTACAAGGTGTGTTCCCGGACCAGGTCCAGCTGTAGCTCCCAGGTGTCGGCGCAGGCGCAGTCGCAGGAGCGCTGCGGGCTGCTGCTGCCCACACGCGACGCGCCCGACCTGGGCTACGTGCGGGACGCCACGCCCGACCGGCCCGTGCCCGATGTCTACTACAAGGTGTGTTCCCGGACCAGGTCCAGCTGTAGCTCCCAGGTGTCGGCGCAGGCGCAGGCGCTGGAGCGCTGCGGGCTGCTGCTGCCCACACGCGACGCGCCCGACCTGGGCTACGTGCGGGACGCCACGCCCGACCGGCCCGTGCCCGATGTCTACTACAAGGTGTGTTCCCGGACCAGGTCCAGCTGTAGCTCCCAGGTGTCGGCGCAGGCGCAGTCGCAGGAGCGCTGCGGGCTGCTGCTGCCCACACGCGACGCGCCCGACCTGGGCTACGTGCGGGACGCCACGCCCGACCGGCCCGTGCCCGATGTCTACTACAAGGTGTGTTCCCGGACCAGGTCCAGCTGTAGCTCCCAGGTGTCGGCGCAGGCGCAGTCGCAGGAGCGCTGCGGGCTGCTGCTGCCCACACGCGACGCGCCCGACCTGGGCTACGTGCGGGACGCCACGCCCGACCGGCCCGTGCCCGATGTCTACTACAAGGTGTGTTCCCGGACCAGGTCCAGCTGTAGCTCCCAGGTGTCGGCGCAGGCGCAGTCGCAGGAGCGCTGCGGGCTGCTGCTGCCCACACGCGACGCGCCCGACCTGGGCTACGTGCGGGACGCCACGCCCGACCGGCCCGTGCCCGATGTCTACTACAAGGTGTGTTCCCGGACCAGGTCCAGCTGTAGCTCCCAGGTGTCGGCGCAGGCGCAGTCGCAGGAGCGCTGCGGGCTGCTGCTGCCCACACGCGACGCGCCCGACCTGGGCTACGTGCGGGACGCCACGCCCGACCGGCCCGTGCCCGATGTCTACTACAAGGTGTGTTCCCGGACCAGGTCCAGCTGTAGCTCCCAGGTGTCGGCGCAGGCGCAGTCGCAGGAGCGCTGCGGGCTGCTGCTGCCCACACGCGACGCGCCCGACCTGGGCTACGTGCGGGACGCCACGCCCGACCGGCCCGTGCCCGATGTCTACTACAAGGTGTGTTCCCGGACCAGGTCCAGCTGTAGCTCCCAGGTGTCGGCGCAGGCGCAGTCGCAGGAGCGCTGCGGGCTGCTGCTGCCCACACGCGACGCGCCCGACCTGGGCTACGTGCGGGACGCCACGCCCGACCGGCCCGTGCCCGATGTCTACTACAAGGTGTGTTCCCGGACCAGGTCCAGCTGTAGCTCCCAGGTGTCGGCGCAGGCGCAGTCGCAGGAGCGCTGCGGGCTGCTGCTGCCCACACGCGACGCGCCCGACCTGGGCTACGTGCGGGACGCCACGCCCGACCGGCCCGTGCCCGATGTCTACTACAAGGTGTGTTCCCGGACCAGGTCCAGCTGTAGCTCCCAGGTGTCGGCGCAGGCGCAGTCGCAGGAGCGCTGCGGGCTGCTGCTGCCCACACGCGACGCGCCCGACCTGGGCTACGTGCGGGACGCCACGCCCGACCGGCCCGTGCCCGATGTCTACTACAAGGTGTGTTCCCGGACCAGGTCCAGCTGTAGCTCCCAGGTGTCGGCGCAGGCGCAGTCGCAAGAGCGCTGCGGGCTGCTGCTGCCCACACGCGACGCGCCCGACCTGGGCTACGTGCGGGACGCCACGCCCGACCGGCCCGTGCCCGATGTCTACTACAAGGTGTGTTCCCGGACCAGGTCCAGCTGTAGCTCCCAGGTGTCGGCGCAGGCGCAGTCGCAGGAGCGCTGCGGGCTGCTGCTGCCCACACGCGACGCGCCCGACCTGGGCTACGTGCGGGACGCCACGCCCGACCGGCCCGTGCCCGATGTCTACTACAAGGTGTGTTCCCGGACCAGGTCCAGCTGTAGCTCCCAGGTGTCTGCGCAGGCGCAGTCGCAGGAGCGCTGCGGGCTGCTGCTGCCCACACGCGACGCGCCCGACCTGGGCTACGTGCGGGACGCCACGCCCGACCGGCCCGTGCCCGATGTCTACTACAAGGTGTGTTCCCGGACCAGGTCCAGCTGTAGCTCCCAGGTGTCGGCGCAGGCGCAGTCGCAGGAGCGCTGCGGGCTGCTGCTGCCCACACGCGACGCGCCCGACCTGGGCTACGTGCGGGACGCCACGCCCGACCGGCCCGTGCCCGATGTCTACTACAAGGTGTGTTCCCGGACCAGGTCCAGCTGTAGCTCCCAGGTGTCGGCGCAGGCGCAGTCGCAGGAGCGCTGCGGGCTGCTGCTGCCCACACGCGACGCGCCCGACCTGGGCTACGTGCGGGACGCCACGCCCGACCGGCCCGTGCCCGATGTCTACTACAAGGTGTGTTCCCGGACCAGGTCCAGCTGTAGCTCCCAGGTGTCGGCGCAGGCGCAGTCGCAGGAGCGCTGCGGGCTGCTGCTGCCCACACGCGACGCGCCCGACCTGGGCTACGTGCGGGACGCCACGCCCGACCGGCCCGTGCCCGATGTCTACTACAAGGTGTGTTCCCGGACCAGGTCCAGCTGTAGCTCCCAGGTGTCGGCGCAGGCGCAGTCGCAGGAGCGCTGCGGGCTGCTGCTGCCCACACGCGACGCGCCCGACCTGGGCTACGTGCGGGACGCCACGCCCGACCGGCCCGTGCCCGATGTCTACTACAAGGTGTGTTCCCGGACCAGGTCCAGCTGTAGCTCCCAGGTGTCGGCGCAGGCGCAGTCGCAGGAGCGCTGCGGGCTGCTGCTGCCCACACGCGACGCGCCCGACCTGGGCTACGTGCGGGACGCCACGCCCGACCGGCCCGTGCCCGATGTCTACTACAAGGTGTGTTCCCGGACCAGGTCCAGCTGTAGCTCCCAGGTGTCGGCGCAGGCGCAGTCGCAGGAGCGCTGCGGGCTGCTGCTGCCCACACGCGACGCGCCCGACCTGGGCTACGTGCGGGACGCCACGCCCGACCGGCCCGTGCCCGATGTCTACTACAAGGTGTGTTCCCGGACCAGGTCCAGCTGTAGCTCCCAGGTGTCGGCGCAGGCGCAGTCGCAGGAGCGCTGCGGGCTGCTGCTGCCCACACGCGACGCGCCCGACCTGGGCTACGTGCGGGACGCCACGCCCGACCGGCCCGTGCCCGATGTCTACTACAAGGTGTGTTCCCGGACCAGGTCCAGCTGTAGCTCCCAGGTGTCGGCGCAGGCGCAGTCGCAGGAGCGCTGCGGGCTGCTGCTGCCCACACGCGACGCGCCCGACCTGGGCTACGTGCGGGACGCCACGCCCGACCGGCCCGTGCCCGATGTCTACTACAAGGTGTGTTCCCGGACCAGGTCCAGCTGTAGCTCCCAGGTGTCGGCGCAGGCGCAGTCGCAGGAGCGCTGCGGGCTGCTGCTGCCCACACGCAACGCGCCCGACCTGGGCTACGTGCGGGACGCCACGCCCGACCGGCCCGTGCCCGATGTCTACTACAAGGTGTGTTCCCGGACCAGGTCCAGCTGTAGCTCCCAGGTGTCGGCGCAGGCGCAGTCGCAGGAGCGCTGCGGGCTGCTGCTGCCCACACGCGACGCGCCCGACCTGGGCTACGTGCGGGACGCCACGCCCGACCGGCCCGTGCCCGATGTCTACTACAAGGTGTGTTCCCGGACCAGGTCCAGCTGTAGCTCCCAGGTGTCGGCGCAGGCGCAGGCGCTGGATTAAAAAAAAAATCTCAACCTACCAAAATTTTATATCTGTTTATTTATGTCAACACCAATATAAAATGACCGAACACCGCGTACATTTTGCTTAAGCTACGGCAGAGATGGGCAATATTTAATCGAATGACGAATAACGAATAAAAATAACAAAATCATTCGCGAATAACGAATGAAATCTTCCAATGATTATTCGTCTTATAATTTAATCGACAATTAAATTAAATCTTTTGCGAATAAAATGGTCCACGAATAAATTATTCGCATGATTACCAACTATTTACTTTTTTTTAAATCGCCGTGTTGCAGGTGACTAATGTAATTTGATGTTGAATTTGGAATATTTTTTTAATTAAATATTTTGTTTCATGGGATCTCATTTCTTTGTTAGTAGGGATTTTTATTTTGTATCAGATACCAGGTATCTGGACTTTTTATCGCATGGTAAGACGTTAGAGAACCGTGGAGTCGATCGCGCTGCACATTAATGGTGCCTTCTATTACAGATTCCAATGAGATACTATACCTCCTGCGCAGAGGTACTGTACCTCTACACAATATCTCAAAATGCCATTCGAATCTGTAATAGAAGGCACCATTAATGCGGTGACACTAAAGAGTGCGGTTAAAAAGCTCTGAAATTGACCCTTAGGGAAAACCCAGAAAAACCATTGCGACGCAAAACGGTAAAATTTCTGACAGCCCTCGTATGATTTTTAAAGCGTCGGAGTGTGATATAAGGCGAGTTCTCTCAACCCGTTAACATTAAATTATAATGCATTATCGTCAACAGGAAAAAGACGCGTACGGCAACGAAGTGTCCGTGTCCCTCCGGCGCGTGCCCGTGGCGTACCTGCTGGTGGACGTGCCGTGCGGCGTGCGCACCGACGCCTCGCCGCTGTTCAGCGCGCACGCCGAGTTCCCGCCCGCGCACCGCCCGCTGCCGCAGTACCTGCAGACGCTGAAGACGCTGCACAAGCACCTGGAGGAGTCGGAGAGCTTCCTGGAGGTTTGTGTCCCCCCGTCGCTGCCCGTGGCGTACCTGCTGGTGGACGTGCCGTGCGGCGTGCGCACCGACGCCTCGCCGCTGTTCAGCGCGCACGCCGAGTTCCCGCCCGCGCACCGCCCGCTGCCGCAGTACCTGCAGACGCTGAAGACGCTGCACAAGCACCTGGAGGAGTCGGAGAGCTTCCTGGAGGTTTGTGTCCCCCCGTCGCTGCCCGTGGCGTACCTGCTGGTGGACGTGCCGTGCGGCGTGCGCACCGACGCCTCGCCGCTGTTCAGCGCGCACGCCGAGTTCCCGCCCGCGCACCGCCCGCTGCCGCAGTACCTGCAGACGCTGAAGACGCTGCACAAGCACCTGGAGGAGTCGGAGAGCTTCCTGGAGGTTTGTGTCCCCCCGTCGCTGCCCGTGGCGTACCTGCTGGTGGACGTGCCGTGCGGCGTGCGCACCGACGCCGAGGTTGTGATACAGACCCCCCTAAGCGCACAAGCTGTATAAGAGCGTATAGAGCCGTAATACAGGGTCTATTACAATCTTTATCCGCTTGCCATTTACGTACGAAAATTATTTACGTTTCTTATATGACCTTATGCGATAGTTTGAGTATGACTCATTAACACTAAGTTTTTTCACGTATAATGGACACAAGCCTTTGACCACGATCTCATCAGATGCTAAGCGACGATGAAGTGTAAAACGAAGCATGCTTGCCTGGGAAAAGTGATCTCAACGTGTAGGCATCCGAGACTTTTTCCAAAAATCTTCATTCATTTTGGTATAGAAAAAAACTGAAAATCTTTTTTGCCATCGCAGGCGATGTCAGACCTACACACGCTGCTGTACGTGGCCAGCAACGAGACGCTGCCCATCGAGCTGGACGTGCTGGATGTGCTGCTGGACGCGGTGCGGAACCGTGACGCGCTGGCCGCGGAACGCTGGCGCGCTGACACGCCCGCCTGGGCCACCCTCGAACATTTGTGCTCCGCGCAGGTTAGTGTGCAGGCTACTGCCAGCGTGCTAGTCGGGCTGCTGGACGTTGGTCGGGCTGCTGGACGTGCTGGTCGGGCTGCTAGACATGCCGAACGGGCTGCTGCCAGCAGCTGGTCGGGTGGCTGGATGTTGGTCAGGGTGCTGGTCGGGCTGCTGCCAGCAGCTGGTTCGGCTCTGGACGTGCTAGTCGGGCTATTGGACGAGCTGGGCGGGCTGCTAGACGTGCTGATGGACGCGATGCTATTCATCCACAATTTGTTATAAATGCGTCGAGGGTGTTTAACGATTTAATGATTACTCGTTTCGAGTGTGCAATAAAGCGTAACCGTATTATTCCGTATGTTAGCAGGACACGGGGGCGTCCGTGGCGGCGGAGGGCGGCGACGTGTGGACGTGCCAGATCTGCACCTTCCACAACTCTCTGCGGCGCGACGCCTGCGAGATGTGCGCCATGCCGCGGTGAGACCATCGCTGATGTAGCAGTACGCCGGTTTGTCGGTGATAGCGCCAGATCTGTACCTTCCCGACACGTTTTGCTCAGGTGGTTGCACAACGGCCTACGAACCTGGCCGTTCCCAGGTTCGAATCTCGGCCAGGGCAAGTGTTTGTGTGATGATCACGTATGTTTATTCCTGGGTCTTGGATAGTCAATATACTCGTGATTGGTCCTAATATTCTTCGTCTACGATCAGAACGAGAATGAAATAACTTTCATCTCGTATATTTACGCCAAAATGTATACGAAATGACCGTTCTCATTCTCATTTTGATCGCGGACGAGCGATACAAGCTTTGCTAAGTTTGAGACTAGATCGATTTGTGTAAAATTGTCTCTGATATTTATTTATTCAAAGCACATGTGACCCTCTGCGGAGTTCATCTCAATTCCTTAATATGAAACACAAATTCATATATTTCTGTGTTCTTAATGTGGGAAAATTAACACCACGTAATTATTTATTGTGATATAAATATAAGTCAAAGCGCAAAGAAAAATACGATTGCTCTCGCACCTGGTCACATCAGGACTCGAACCCGGTACCTCTCTAATACGCGTCGAGCGTGTCACCCCTCCACCAGCGAGCACTGCGCTCGTCCAGGTGTGACCACGTGCTAGAGCAATCGTATTTTTCTTTACGCTTTGAGTGTATTTATATCACATTCGGTGCTCAATTCGTCTGTTTGTGGCTTCCTAACAACACCTTTCTCTGTATTGCAGGGGGACGGCGAATCCTATGTAAATACAAACTGGAGTATCGTACGTGAGCGGGGTTAGCCAGTAGGTCGGCGGAGCCCCGCGAGCCGGGGCCCGGCGCCGGCGGACACTTTTATATACGAGAGAGAAAAGCTGAAATACTAAGTGCATTGTACAACTACATGTTTTATTCGAAATCCCTTTTTGGTTATCTTTAACACTTTCACGATTCGTGAACCTGCTAGATGGGCGCTCTGCTCGTAAATTTTCGCTGCATACACATTATCCCAAGTTAACGGCTACGCGCGTTGCGCTACGGTATTCTCAGTCGTGGGAGTGTTAAATATCGGTTATTTATTGTGCATTTACTGCTACAACTTTAGATTAGAGATTAGAAACTCCTGTTTACTCGTTGATAGTTGGCGGTGAATTGACAACATTTCAAATTTCCAAGTAGGTAATTTAAAATCTCACCCATTTCCTACATATAACCGGGAGCTCCTTCGGGGAGGCCTTGTCCAGCAGTGGACGTACTTGGGCTGATTTGATAATGATATAACCGCAGGGGCGGACCATAAATTTGTGAGGCCTCGGGCTAATACTGCTTAGTAAGTAGGCCCCACTTAGTTGATTGTTTTTTTTTTTGTTTACAATATCGTCTACTGTTTTCAATGGGGGCTGAGAGTCTTTAATATCCATAGGGCCCTGGGCTGCAGCCCAAATAGCCATTAAGTGGATCCGCCTTTGTATAGCCGGGAGGCTTATCTATAAAGTAATATATTTATCGGAAAAGATTAAGAAAAACTATTATATATACCGCAAATTAATCCACCGTCGCAATACATGCAAAGTCACATTGCCCTCTGATACCTTCTCTTATTCTATTCTCTTTACAAACCTCTGTCATCCAGCACCAGCCAGCCTTCAGTCCGTCCTATCAAAGAACTAATTGCTTATAGTTACAAATTTTGAAGATATTCAGAAAAATGTAAAAGAAGCACGATCCTCTAAAATCTAAATGACGTCAGTGAAATTGTGACAGTCACAGCGCACAAAACGAACATCAGTTTAATTCGTACATTCGCATAGTTATTCTATATGATTATATCTGTGTATGGCGTAAAGAGCTTGATAAGTCGAAATATACATTTAAAGAAATTTGAACTTAGGACATGAGTCTTATGGTTTAATTTTGTTCAGACTTTACTGACGACTTATCGATTTCTTCACACCTCGCATGGATATATTGCTTCTGTATGATTTTGTACCCTGTGACTGTCACCTATGCTTTACTTGTCGTTTATGCTCTTGGAATGAGGAACTTTTAAAATTTATGTTTTTGGTTGCCAATGTGTGATTATCACTTATTTAACCTTTTGACCGCCACAGATGGCAAATCTCGTCATATAATTCGTGTCACTGACGCCAGCGTCGGCATATGCCGATCAAATTTCATGGTTCGTAAACTCCGAATATAATATCATTACCTGTCTGCAATCTCTGTTTTATTTCTGAAGGTTCATTTTATTTCGCTGCTTGGCGCTCAAAAAGTTAAAATCAGAAAATTTTCCATGTAAAGTTACGCGAGTCTAAGTTTTTGCTTTCACCTTTTTTTGTATTATTTATTTATTATGTTGCTTTAGGAAAAAAACACTGAATGTAACTGTTAGATGCATGAGTCATTCGAATTCAATTCACAACAATCTTTTACTGTTATGTCAATACAATCTTATTTTAAAGTTAATTTAATTGACACTTGATTCCTCTCCGTTTCGTCACTTCATGTATCTAATGGTTAAAATTAAATTCCCTGTAGCTGTAAGTCCGGTCGAAGGGTTAAAGAAATTTGCTCTTCATTTCATTGGAACAATACATTATACTTAAGCCTTTATATGGACTTGCCTATATAGTTATATTTTTCTTACAAACGTTTACGCCTTCGCGCTATCACGATTGTACTGGGATGACGGCTGACAAAAAACGGTTGTTAGAAAAAAAATACTATAGCGCGGCAGCATTATACAATTAAAATTGGTAATGTTTTGTCTATCATTTATCATGATTACGCGTTGGAATGCGCTCTATCTCAATTATAGCACAAGGTTATACCATAGGCAGCACTTTTATTGGTAAGTGATGCAAAAGGTAAGAAGAAAGAGAAAATAAAACAAAAGCAAATGATTTTGTAAAAATATTTTATTCAATATGTACAATTTAGTAACTAGGCGTCGTGCGGCGCGGCGGTTACTGGCGCTTAATGCATTAGTACACCATATCCCCTAGCAAGATCTTATTTAGGTAGGTATTATGTCAAAATTGTACTTAAATAACACAAACATCCGCGTAATCGTAAAGGTAACGATATAACAGAAGGTATATGACTGCTAGTGTACCATGCAAGTTTCGTCAGTGGCGTCGCGCCTCACTCCGCGCCCTACCGAAAGTGCGCGAATCGGCATCTCATGAAATTAATTACTAGTACACGAATAACTGTTTCTTACGCAAGACTAAAGCCTACTGCGGCACAGGCAACATCGATGTTTACGCGTATATCGTTGCTTCCTCATCCTGAAATCATATAAACAGCGACAGAGGTACGCAAAGCTAGCATAGATTCGTCCTATCGAATCAGCTGTTTCATTGCAACGAACGAATACCTATAAAAAGTGCCCACGAGAAACCCGAATAAGTTTAACCAATCCTTAGTTCATAAAAAGCATAAAAAATGTGTATGAACACCCCAGTCATATCCGGCCTTTGAAGATATATCAATTTTCATGTAAATTATTAACAGGAAACATGCATGAAATTTTTTCATCGCTTTTTTTAACGAAATATCAAAATACCGTAAAAACTATTCCAAAAAGTGAAATTAAAATTAAAATCGGCCAAGAAATACGTATGATATAAGCATTTTAAACTACTAATTAGACAGCGATTTGACGGAGAGGTCCGACATAGACTGTTACGTCACAGTCTACTACGGTCATATAAACTCCATATAAAATTCTGTTTTGCTAGAAAGAGATAGAATGAAATGTTTGATGGCTTATATCTTGGGTATTTTTATAGTTATTTGAAAAATTATTTTTGTCTACTGTTTGTTACATGAATAAGCTTTTAATTAAGCAAAAAAAAAATCATGCGTATTCCCTATTGTCATTACTAGTGCATTAACCTCTTTTGACCGCGACGTTGCCACGTATGCTGCCAAATTCTCGTCGCTATTGATAGTCATCAAACTGACAGCTACCACTCACGAAAGTCATTCTTTTTTGGGAAAATCGTCACCATTTGAGTAAAAGGGATAATTTTCGTAGAGAAGCGAAAGTTATTCAAGGTTTATGTACAAAAATCAACAAAACTAGTTTTTTTTTTGCTGAATTTGAATTGGGTCATACAACATTTTTTTTTTCTAATGGCCGGATGTGCGTCTCAACGGGATTTCGGTTTCTTTTCTACAACTTCCCTTTTGCTATAGTTCTTAATGATGTGAGATGCCGAGACTTGTGGAGAAAGATAGCGATGGTGTGGTAGCACATGATGAAGCCTGGTTCGCTTCTCTTTCGCGTAAGCGTGACCTGAGACACCAGCGCGCAGCTCGTCCCCCTGCATCGACAGGAGCAACATTTATATGTCAAATATGCGGCCGAGGCTGTCGCTCTCGAATCGGCCTTTCGAGTCACGTTCGAAAGTGCCGCACTTTATTGGACGCTGTTTAAATCATCTTTCATAGATGCAAGAGGCCAATGATGATGATGAGATGCCGACACGAGCTTCAAGCGGTGTGGAGCTGCCGCGGCAGAACTTATAACCCGCTTACTCAAAGAACAGGATTCAAAATGGCGCCCACAATTCAAACCTCACAAACCACCGAGATAGAAACCCAACTACACAACTCGAGACCATTTCTAGGAGCATTTTAATCGCTTAGTCGCAATATTACTAAAATTTCGCGAAATCGACATATTTTCAGCTATTTGCTGGAAGTGGCCAGTGGGCCCCCACAGGATAACTGAAAATTGCATACCAATCTCTTGGGAGTCGACAATATAGCGACCACGGTAGTCGGATTGGTTGAAACGGTCATAGGAATTCCTCGAAATTACCAAGGACTGACTTGCAATACTTTGGATCGTGTTCCGATCGCAAGGAGATATTGTGCCAAAAACTAGATGGCGCTTTAAAAATAAATATTTAACTATATTATAATTGAATAAAGAAACATAGTATAGTAACAATTAGTTCGCAAATAGCTAATAATAATAAATGGTAACATTTAATAACTGTGTCATGCTTGCAGTCGAATAATTGAAAAAAATATTTCTTATACATAGATGGCGTTGTACATAACCGGGCTTTTTGTATGGAGATGGTCAGTCCTCTTGTTTTAATGGTCCTTGAAATTACTAAACAGTAATAGTTCTCTCCCCGTCCAATCGCCATTTTCTTGTGGATGATATGAATCCTATACTTCAAGCAAGCGGGAAGTGGTCGCGAGTGCCGCCGCCGGCTTATGTCTAATTTCCAGATCACTAGAGCTCCAACAGTTTTGGTTTGTCATGTTCGGCGGCGGCGCGGGCGCTTCGCTCTCTAAATTTAAATCACAAAAAATATAACAGATTCCCAGAACAGCATATTGATAACACGATTCATGTATCATATGCAGTCCTAAGTGTTAACATAAGAATTTATACATGAATAAAACAAAATCCGTAATTGTTGGATTGACAGCTATATATCAAAATTACAAATCCAATTTAACAAAACCAAGATTATTTCAAGGAAACTCATTTCTGGAATCTGATATTTTCAGTGTCTTTCACCGCACATGAGTGGAAAATTATATATAATTGACGGGGTATTTAGGCAAATCGCGTGGCGGAAAAACAGGCTTAGTATTTAGAGAACAAAGTCGCCCCCCGCGCGAGCTGCTGGCTCGATACGCTATATTTATCTTTTACGTACAATTTATTCGAAACATATATACTCTATATACAATGAACACGAGTGCGATATTGAATTTGATACAATTTAAATTTAAACGACTAAGCTCGGGTCGAGGTGTACAGCCAAGGTAAATTACATTCTACAAATCTGCACTTCGAAGACGTGTAACAATAATAACCGTGTTACAATCATCATAAAATCGAAAAACGCGTTTCGATTCCACTGACGCATTTACTCATTTGACTTTTTCTTTATGGAATGAGAGGATAACGGGCAGATGTGCCACCTGATGAAAAGTAGTCATCGCCGCCTATGGTTATGGACGTAAAGTTATTAACGAAACGTCTATGGTGTACTTCATCACTGAATGAATGCCGTGATTACTGAACATCTTGCTGATTTTGCTTTTTACTTTTCCATTATAATTTTCAAGGCTAATTTTCCCTTGCCTTGGGCCTCTGCCTCACTCGCCGTCGCTCTTACATTTTGCCGTCGCCAACCGTCGCCAGGTGAGTGAGCTGGCCTACTCGCAGAATAAAGATTTAAATTTGAATTTTGGAGAACTACGTATTGAGTTTATACTTAAAAACATACAAAGCATAAGTAAAAATATTGTAATAGATAAGATAAGACTTGTATAGGAAAAAATTACTGACTGTTGAGTTTGTTTCGGCTTTCTCAACAGTGGTCTCCTCTTGGGAAATGCCGTAGAGTCAGACTTATAAAAGTGCCCTTGCGGCCTACTTACAGAATAGATCATTATTTCATTAGACATGAATTGTTTGGCTACCGTAGCTGGGACGTCGGCATGGCATCCCAGTGAGGCAGAGGACTTAAGCACCTCTAACAGATTTTTAGGTGTGACGGAAGGTTATCTGACCGGCCCATCCAGAGTTATGGTTATATTGCCACTGTTCGGTCGCCAGAGGTTCGAAAGTTATCCAGCCTAGACTAGGAAACCCAGCAGGAACCTCATTGGTCGCTGTTGTCCGGCGTGTGCAGGATGACATTTGAGTCGGCATTGATGAAGATGTCCGTTCTCCCCCTATCATTTAACCTTTCGTCTGTGCACGATAAGGATCCTGAACACATTTAAACCCTATGTAAAAAATTCATACAGCTTCAATTTAAATACCAAAGGGGTTAAAAGTTATCTTCATAATTCGCTGCTACGTTTTTAAACTACCGACGCGCCAAGGGAATCAATTCCACCCGGCCACATTTTCAGATGTTTGACATATCAAATCAGGTATCGTACGACCACATTTCCTTGTCTGTACTTCGCTCGCCTTTCAATTGTTTTACAAGCAAAATTCTGCTAATTGTGAGACCCGTCATCCATCTATGGACCGTTGACATACATTTAATCTAAGCGTCGTACAGAACCTATCAGATGTAGAGTATAAGTATTAAGTACGAGCTGTGTTTATTACATAATTATTTGAACCGATGATAAATACTGCCAATTGACATAATAGTGAAAGTAGGTCATCCTATGTTATATTTATCTTAAAGTTAATTGGCTCTCCGAATGTCGCCAAAAAGGCAAAAATATCTTATGAAGGAGTACGAGTACGGGTACTAAATATATGCAAGACAAAATCTCAAAAATTTTGCTGGCAACTGAATCAATAGGTATTCATTATCATATCACGTTGGTATAGTACAGTCAGATAAGAATATTTAATAACATTATGTTTGGTCAGGTTAATTAATCTAAAAAATCTTACATATAAGCGACTGACCGTAGATGAAGGACGGATCTATCTTTGTGTAAATTAATCCAGAAGCAGGTACATAATTCACATTTGTTTAACTAATATCCTATTGCACAAACAAACGTTAACATTAATGTCGCATTGACTTAATATATGTATATCTCTCCGGACCAAAACACATTACAGCTAATGAGTGTTTGTGCAATTCATATGGCCAGTAATAACTTAACACGCCAGGAAACATGCGCATACGTTAACTAACCACTATAAATACAACATGACCCAGCACACTGCCCTGCGGAACTCCCGGCTGAGAATAGGAAGATATTGGTGGCAGTTGTAAATGGAATTTTATGGGAAATGAGATTTTCCTATAAAGAAATTCACTCTAGTTGATACCCTACTATTCTCAATCAAGTTAAACAAATAGCTATAATAGATTCAGACATATCATTGAATTTCGAACTTATCCGCTAGCCGCCCAAAAGCCAAAAGGTCTTCCCCATTCAAATGAATTTTAACCTTTTCACTGCCAAAGACGACTGTGGCCGACGAATAAAAGTCGTGCCACTGACGCCATGTCGGCCACAGCCGTCCAAACAATGATCAAAAACTTTGAATTACAAGTATTTTTCAATCCCTCTTTATTTTGGAGATCTTCTTATTTTTTTGCTCTGGCGTCAGTGGCACGGTAATTGCTCTACCGGTTGGCGCTCAAAAGGTTTAATCTTCCTAGAACACAACAGAGCTGCATTTGTTTTATTTTGTGCAATATTCAAAAATAATACTTTCAATTTTATTCCGTAGTAGTATACATGTTAATCAAAGTTTCATTAGCAATATCGTTTGTATGGCGGGCGGCAGGAGTTATTATAAAGTTAGCCTGGCGAGTTGTGCTATAGGCACTTGTCTAATCGCAGGCCAATCTAGGTCATGAATACAACAGCTGTTGCCGCTACTCGTAATTTGATAAAACTAATTAGCTAAATACATTACAATGTCTTAAAGCATCTTTTTTTCACGTTTTTGAAACCTTTGTCTTAACTAATACTACTTTTTTAATTTTTACATTTTAACTTTTTTTCGCGGCGCAGTGGATCAAAAGGGCCTATGAGCGTTGGAGCGAATCATAAGCTCTTTCGGGTTCTAAAGTCCTGGTACTGACGCCACACGCCTACGTACTTGTAGTTGCCGCTTTTATATTTTATCTAAAAGTAAAATAAAGCATCTATCTCTCTCGCACTTAGTGGGAAAGAAATGAATGCTATATTTAACTAGAAGCCCGGATTTTTTTCTTAACACTTTTTATGCGTTCCTCATAAGGAATTTGCGCTGTCAAACGCGGTCAAGTTTAGCTTCCTTGGTGCGAGGGCCATAAATAAGCCTTGCCGTTTTGTTACAAAAATCATAAATTATATTATGAACAATAACAAAACAAATCGTCTAGGGATAGTCCCGCTAACTCTGAACCATCATTTACTAAAATTTCACTGTTCATTTGTACGATTTTGGCTATGGTACACAATATATCGACAGAAATGCTTTAGATTTGCTATTTCCGTTTAACTTACTGTGTTTTGAAATAATTTGGAATGGAAAATGGAGGGAGGGCAATGAAAACATTTAGGATTTAGGGAAATGAATTAGTTTGTCACAAACGAGGAAGGAAATGCTACGGTAGGGAATAGAGCCAAATAGGTCTGTGATAGTATCACTTTACCTACAAAAGTGCTTGCTTAGGGGATAGGATTCGGAGATGGTATATTCTGTCATAAAATTTCTTTTAAAGGATGGATTATCCAACTACACAGTCAAGTTAATCGATATCTACAACACTTCTGTTTGAATCAAGTCGAATTCAAATTTTATTCGACTTTAACAAACAAGTTCATACAAATTCAGGTAGCGTTTGACGGTCGCACCGACGCGTCCATACAGATCGGAGTCACGAAACATTACAAAATTTTAGTCAAATCACAAAGTTCGTCGATAGTCGGGTAGTGTGGACTTTTAGAACCAGCCAGTACTATTGTGCGATGGACAACATTTTGGATAAAATACGAAATACGCGTCGTCAGGGAAAGCACCCATCTGCAATAACAAGTGTTGGCATCCCATTCATAAAATTTCTTCAAAAATCTCGATCAAAGACATTGGATGACATGTATGTGTTTGGAGACAGGCATGCCCCAACAAGAAACAGAGAGATTGATCAAATTATTACAAGAGGAAATTTGTTGAGTGGAATACAGTCTGTAAGTGACACACGTTAAAATCGAAGAGCATGGGAAAATTGACGCTTTTCAGTAATTCACTGCCGTTCGCTAAAAGTACTTGTAGCGCTAATGGCGAGATTTACATACCGATTAACGTTATACGTCGCTGTCAACTACTTTATAGAGAAACGCCAGTTTCCAAATTACTATATTCAACCCAATTCGTACTGGCGAGCGAGATCAATACTATCTCGTTCACACTCTCGTGGTCTTAACAGGTGTGAAAGAGATAGCAATATGATCTCGGTTGCCAGTTCGTTTTGCGTTCAGAATAAATTTTAAAGTATCTAACTTACAGACGGATAGTTTGATATAACCAGCCCTAAGAAACGGATGCATTCCCCCGACCATGATTGTTACTGGCTGGTCCCGAAAGCCGTCACACACAGTCCTCGTGGTTACTCGGCGGGCGCCTGCGCGGCGCGCATGGGCGGGAAGTGGCGCGGGTCGCGCAGGTCGAACGTCCCGCGCGGCGGCGAGCCCTCCAGCGCGGCGCCCAGCTCCGTGTCGCGCTCCGAGTCTAGGCACACAGGCGAGTTAGTCGCCCGACCTCCCCAACCACATCATTGCTCGTTGTACTTGCGATTGGCTCGTCCACTCTCCGAATCGGCCTATCGTCTTTCAGATCATGCTATCTCTCCCACTCCCGTGTTAGACAATGCTTAAGCGAGAGAGACGCCACGATCATAAAATTTATTTTTGAATTAAGTGAGTACTTATGAGCTCAAAACTAATATTGAGAACGCGGACATGTTTATGTAAGTTGTAATTGATGATCACTAAATTCTTTAACAAGTGGACGAGCCATTACATTTGTTACTCGTAGGCTGTGGCACAAATAGGCGCTGTCTTAACAAGCGAACTCGGTGCCACCAAAAGCAGTCTCAATCGCGATGGATCTTCCAAACGAATGAAATATATTTTGATGGCACCGAGATTGGTCTCCAGTTATGCCACACGTGGCTGATGGTCTTTGAGTTAGGGTTGTTTGAAGATTTTGCACACCAGGTAAGAAGCGTTCGATGTGACCTCTTAGCCCTTTGAAAAAGCCTTTAGAATTAACAAATTTAAAATAAATTCCTAGGCTAAAAACAGAAAAGGATACTTAATAAAATCACAAACAAGAAGAAACAGGATAAGCTGTATTCGATCGCCAAGTTACATTTTGGCTTCACCTAAAACCTATAGAAAATTTGTTTTCTGTTGCAACAGATGATCGGTCACATCGAACGTCCTTGTCAAATACAGCACGATAGAAAGGGATAGTGGCCAGAGCGAGGCCGCGTCGATGTGGTTGATGCTTGCGTTAGAACCAAAGCGAGTGAGGTGAGATGGTGGTGTCCGGCGAGTCCGCGAGGTCCGGGCTCAGGTCCAAGATCAACCAGACGTAGTTTAGGGAAAAGAATCCAACACACAAAAAACATTTACTTTAAATTGTAATTATAAAGCTAAAGGCTGACCGCTGTGATGTGACGTCACCTGAAAACCCCTGTCATCACGCTCCGCGCCTCTCGCTTACCTTTGGCGACGTCTCAGTTAAACGGTCAGCTTAGAATTTTAAGTGTTGTCCTTTTCGGTAATCGACGTCCAACTTACCTATACATTTGTGCATAGTACATCCCCTAAATAGAGAGCGCTTTCAATGCTATTGGGAAGGTTGAATCCATATTAATATAAATTTAATTCTCATTTGAAACGACACTAGTCTGAAACACACAATGATATAAAACATTCTATATTAACTGCTCGTTTAAACACTCACGTGCTTTTTGCAAATGTCGCCATTATACCTATAAGTATACTGTTATAAAAGTGAAATGTCTGTACATTGAAGATATTTTCAGATAAATAAGTAATACGGGCTATTTAAAGGTCACTGAATAGAAACATATTTATTTAGATTATATGTATGTTTGTATGTGTCTTTAAGGCTTCATCTACTAAACAGCTGATGACTAAACACCTGATGGGATTTCAACTATTTTTGGTACATGGGTAGCTGGGCATCTACATATGGTTGATACTTTTTACCCGACTACGCTGAAGCAAAAGAGGGTTATGACTTTTTTCCTTCCTCCCGAACGAAGTTCCACCTTCTATATAGTTTGAAATATAAATCAAAGTTAAATTTAAAATCACAAGTAATCATAAGTGAGTGTTTAGGTACCCTTAAATAATGATTGAAAAAATACAACTCTTTCATACCTTGCTGGCTTACATTCGGACATGACACTATTGGGAGCGTCTGACTCACCCGACTTTTGTATTTTTTATTTTTATTTAAGCAGCCTGACTGAGCCTCAACCGACTTAATAAATATGCCTTATTCAATTGCATAGAGTCGGACCATTTTCTCGTCCAAGCAAATGAACTGTCAAATATATAAAAACTGAATATGGCAATGTTTTGTATCTGTCACAGACGTCAAGTTGTTCATGTGTCTTAAGAAACAATTTATCTTTACGTGCGTTGGTTTTTAAAAAATAAAGGTTTAACTAAGGAAAAACCATATAACAAGCAACAACAGCAAGAAGCGATTATCGCTGAAAAGCGGCAATGTTTACATTGCATTAAGTCTTTAGCTGGTAAGATTAACCAATCTTAGTACTTTTGAATAACACCAATATGGTTTTTGTTAAAATAATGTTCAAGTGAAGCCATTTAGCTTTTGTCAGCCTCTTAAGTGCACTGAGAATATATTATGTGGTGTTAGTGACTTATTCATTACTAGCTTCTGCCCGCGACTTCGTCCGCCTTAAATTCGTTTATCGCGGATAAAGGTAGTTTTCCGGGATAAAAAGTAGCCTATGTCCTTCCCCGGGACTCAAACTATCTCCATACCAAATTTCATCCAAATCGGTTCAGCGGTTTAAGCGTGAAGAGGTAACAGACAGATAGACAGACACACTTTCGCATTTATAATATTAGTATGGATGCCTAAAACTATTCAGTGCCCTATATTCAGTGTTGCCATATACCAAAGCACAGATAAGACAATTAAAATTGGTGGGGTAAAGATATTATAGCCAGACTCTAGTTTCATAGCATGCCGTTTCAAAGTAAGAACAAATTAAATTTGTATTACGATTCAAGTTCCATAGTGACTCTTGATAGGGAATATGCATGAATTTTATTTTTGCTGTATTAAAAGCTCATTCGTGTAACAAACAGAAGAGAAAAATATTTTTTGGAATAACTATAAAAATAACTAAGATATAAGCTATCAAACATTTCATCTTATCTCTTTCTAGCAAAGCAGAATTTAATATGGAGTTTATATGGCCGTAGTGTACTATGACGTTAAAGCACGTGTCGGATCTCTGTCAAATCGCTGTCTAATTAATACTTTAAAATGCCTATATCATACGTATTTCTTGGCTTATTTTAATTTCAATTTCACTTTTTGAAATCGTTTTTACGGTATTTTGATACTTTGTTAAGAAAAGCGGTAAACAAACTTCATGCATGTACCCTATTGTGGAAGTTGAATATCAGTGCGCCCCGAAGTGCTAGAATAATACCTACAGCGGTTTCTCAAGTCCATTTTCGTAAGTATTTAGTTTGAAGCTCGTCTAAACTAAAATGACACAAGCAATTCTTTTTTTGGATTGGGAACATTAGGCACTTGTCCCACCGCCGGCGAGTAAGCGATGAGCTATCGGCGATTTTCTCGCCCAAGAAACGAACAAAAGATAATTGCTCCCGTGTAAATGAATGAGAGAGATATATTTATAGCTCATCGCTGGCTGTTCACACTGCCGGCGATTTATCTCTCTCTTTTATTTACACGGGAGCTATTATCTTTTGTTCGTTTCTTGGGCGAGAAAATAGCCGATAGCTCATCGCTTATCGCCGGCGGTGGGACAAGTGCCTTAAGTTTATCAGAGGTGTGCATTTTATATTTTTTCCCGATGGTATACGTTATGTGAACTCAGAATATACAAATATCTCATTTTTATATCGATGTTTTTTGGATATATTTTTTTAAACATTCGTCGTGACTCTTGTATAATCTAGTACCCTCGGATGAATATATTTTTACTTCGCTGTACATAGATAAGTAAGAAAAAATAAAAAGTTAGCTGTCAATTACATGTTTTTCTTTTATTCTTTCTTATTAAATGTATAAAGTAAAAATGTGTTCATACGAGGGGACTGTACAAATGTCACGACGAGTGTTTATAAAATGATATCTACAAAACAATTCGATTTAAAAATCATTTTTTTTTAGATTTTGAGTTCACGTAACGTATACTCTATCAAAAAAAAAACATAAAATGCAAGAATCTGAGAAACTTGTTTAGAATATTTAGAGCGATTCTAACAGTCATCTCCCTGTGTTCCTTTGGAGCTAGTGGGTTATTCCATCTGATACCACCAACTTGTTACCGTTGGTAACAGCAGGGATTTTTCCCATGTGTTACCACTGCTGGGAATAAAATTCCCAGCTGTTACCACTAAAGTGATCGGTGCCATTGGTGTTTGTAGTAACTACTGGTTTTTTTTGTTCCCAGTAGTTACCACTGGTAAACAACGGGAAAAAATCAAAAGTTGGTGGTAACAGGTGGGAATAACCGACGAAATGAGACTATGATAAATTAGGTCTCATTGCAAAAGCATACTGTAAAAATATGAACAGAGGGGCTACTCCGAAACTCGAAAATCGAAGTTCGTAACGCGCCGTCTCCCTTTCTCTCTGTCTCTCATGTTAAGCTGTATTTGCGTGAGTGGGATGGCGCCATACTAACTTCGTTTTTCTGGTTTCGGAGTAGGCCCTCTGTAGTGTACAGTCACCATCAAATAATCTGAGCATTCATAGCGCTAAATATATCGCAACATGTCTATTGTTACAGGCATAAAGATACGTGACAATATATTTGGCGCTTTTAATGCTGCTGACTATTTGGGTTATACCAACCTGTTACAACAAACTTGTGACCACTGGTAACAGCTGGGAATATTTTTCTCCATCCGTTACAAGTGGTAGCTACTAAGGTAAAAATACCAATAGTTACCACTAACACCACCAACCACTTTAGTGGTCACAGCTGGGAATTTTATTCCTCGTAGTTACCACCTGGTAACATGGGGGAAAATTATCCCAGCAGTTACCACTGGTAACAAGTTGGTGGGAATAATCCGACTATTTGATGTTGACTGCTCGATATTCCAATTAAAACGAGCTTTTAAATTTGGTATAAATTCATAATTAGAATTTACTAATCGACTATGTATGTTTCCTAGACATCACCATTTTGTTTTTACATTATATACGGGATACAAAAGTAACTTACAGAAAACAAAAATGACTTTGGACCCAAAACTTGAAACACTGACAAAAAAACTATACTAACTACAGCAGCTGTCCAATTATAACGAATGCTAATACATCAGATGCGTTTGCAGTTCTAAATACAGTTGCTACCAATTACTTATTCGATTGGTCTACAGAAATTCAACTCTAAAGAATTATCTAAAAAAATACATACGATATACAGAGTGAGAGTGAAAAGCAGGCCGAGTTTTACAGCGCCAATAGAGTACGCGAGGAGCATTTCTCGCGAGAGGCATTAAAAGAGTGTCAGCATTGTCTCATTATCTGACAATACACGAATTATCTGACTTCAGGACTTCAAATTCCCCAGTTTTTCATTGCAATACTATTTAGACTTCATAGATTTTTTACATTAGGTAATTTCGAGGTCAAATACTGATAAATTTTACATTGAAAAAAAAAAAGAAAATACAATCTCGAAAATAATATTATTTTGTATTTTTTTAGCATTTTGAACTGCTGTTGCGAATCTGATTAGATAGGTTTGGCAATTCGGTATGTCATGAACAAGTGTCATTAATATCAATTTTTTGTTTAGACAGACAGCCACGAGTTGATACTATTAAAATTGTTGTACGAAACAAAAACTGTCTCAGTGCAAAATGTAACAAGAATATCCCGTATAAATCAGTTTATTTTTTTATTTTTTATTGCATGTTTCGTTTTAGAAGTCAAAAGAAGTACAACATGAATGTTTGTCAAATACCGCTTACTGGACTCTTAGATCGGATCATCGACGTAATAACTTCTCTAGTAAATATTAATGTACACTACACCACATAAGTCATTATATTGTGACATGTTTCAAACCCATTACGCGCTCACTTGGGGGCTCGAGCGTTTGAACCAATCCAACCACAAGAAAAGATTAATTGACAAAAGATGCCTATTTGTTACGGATCTCCTGCTTTTTGCTTAATACAAATATCTAAATAAAAAGATAATATTACTTTTTTTTATTACAGAAATCACTTTAAAAATTACAAAGATCGTGATAAAGATATCATAATTCTCGTAGAAATCGAATGTTTGCATTGGTTAACAGCGACACCTTAAGCTAACACGCGGCAACTGCAAAAGTTCGCTTAGAGGTGAGTATTTAGTTCCATAAATACTCACCAGTGGCGCTGTCGACAAAACAGTCAGCAAAAATCGACTAACATTAATACACAAATTTTGGTATAAAATATAAGATAATATTTAACATTTCGCAACACAAGACAAGTACACACAACGGTTAGAGATTATGTCATCAATAAGGTACCCTTATCTTTGTTCATACTAGCGGTTCAAACGCCGAAACACCCAAATAACCACGCTTGCCAATGTCAAAGTCAACACGAGATCTGATGAAGCAACCAAATTCCAACAAAACCAATCAAGAATGTCATTTCATTTTGAAAACTGTATAACAACATGGTAAGTAATGTAATATTAAAATAGGGAAAATATCTCCCATGCAGAGGCGTGCGTTCCTTATAGGTACAAAGGCACTACCTACCCTGACCGACCATGGCTCCATAGGCACAGAAAAACTGCCTACAATGGCCAAAATCCCTGTGCAAACTGATACTCAAAAACCCGAAAAACGAAGTTCCTATGGCGCCATCCCGCTCCCTCAAATACAGCATAACATGAGAGCGAGAGGGACAGGACGTTACGAACTTCGAATCTCGACTTTCGGAGTATCCCCTCTGCTCCCTTGTTATGTTTCGACAAAGTATTTACAAGAGTTATGTACGAGTACATATTATTTAGACAACACATCCACTCGATACAAATTAAATTAAAAAATGTGTTTATTCAGGTTATTTACAAACATAAAAATTGTAAGCGACCCCTTTACTAGCCGAATCTATTTAAACTAAACGCTAAACAAAAGCATTGTATCAAACCATTGCATTGTACGTCATTGTCAATGTCAACCGTAAATTACTTTGCAATCAGAGCGTTCTGATGAACTTCGTTCGCGGAGGAAAAAAGTCTAAACTCTTCTTTTTTTATTTAGCATAGTCGGGTAAAAAGTATCCTATAACCATCTGGAGATACCCACCCGTGTACCAAATATAGTTGAAATCCGTTTAGCCGATTTGGCGTGATGAAGCCACAACAACACATACAAACATTTCATTTTTACAACTTTAATAATAGTATAGATAAACTTGTAAATCAAATGTTGCACATATTTACAATATATGTTCGTATACATACGAAGATAAACTACTGAAAGTGTTCGCATAAAAATATATTTGAATTCAAATTTTGAAATTGATTGAATGAATTTAGAAAACGTCGAATTACCTTTTTTTTTAATACGTGACCATTGCACAACATTCAGTTTTTTTAATATATTGATACTGTCGAAATTAAAAAAAAAAACTTTTTTTATGCAGGCAGGCCTCAAGGGCATTTTTACACGTCTGATTTTATAATAAACAGAGCGTGTCAAATAAAAACATTGCGATTGACAATGACAGATAATGACTTCGTTTATCACAATGCTTTGAGTAGATTCGCGTAGCAAACAATAGACATTATTAAATTTGTAAGTGAAAAATTCAATAAAGCTAGGAAATATTAAAATCAAGATCAAATGTTTTAATCGTTATTATGGTTGCTTATCGAACTCCGCCTGAACGACTAGCGTAAATAGGTGCGATTTCGCTGCTTGTTGTACACCGTACTATCACCAATTCCTTTCACACTGTGTTGAATATAAATGGAAAGAGCTGGATGATATTTGTTGCGTGACAAGACCAAGGAATACTGCTAGCCTATTTTATACAGTCGTTCAGATGTCGGTTTGTAACATGGTTGTACAGTCAATACAAATATGGGTGTATGTAACGTCGGAATAATATGTCTGTGATCGACGATTGTGGTATCGTAATAAAAGTCGGGTTGAAACGATCAGAGAAAATGACAAGTACCCATGTTCATACTGTGGACTGTACCCTGCCCCGCTACCACAGATAAGTTACCGTCTCGTCCATCCGAGCTCGGAGGGCGGGCCGGCGCCGCGGCGGACGCGAAGGGCGGGCACGGACACGAATGAAAACATCACACGAAGCGTAATATAGGAATATATTTGGTATAAACGTGTATGTACAGTGCGATCCTCGGTCCCCGTCGTGGCCTCGGGCTGCGCGGCGCCGCCGTCCTACTCGTCCCGCGCGCCCTCCCCCGAGCCTGCGGAACACTCGCCCGTCACTCTCTAACTTCCTTTTCGTTAAAAAAAGGAAAGGCGACTACTTATAGATTAGGCCTCGCTCGGATACCGACAGGTAGACACCTTAAAGCTAACACGTCACAAGGGGCACCCGCCCGCGGCGACATGGGTCGCCCCGGGCGGGCGGTTCGCCGCGATACACAAGCGTACTCACCGGGGTCGGGGGGAGGGGAGGGGCACGGGCCGGCCCGGCGCGGTGTGTAAGCGGGGAGGGGGGGGGACTGTACCTGTCATCCGCGCGGGGTCGCGGCCGCGCAGCGCGCCCGCGTAACTGTTGCCCGCCGCCGCTGCACCGACAAGAGCGTTAGCCCACCGACACGCACACACACACACGCACGCGGCCATTCCTCACGCACACGCACCTAGCGTGGGTCGGGACTCCCCGCGGAGACAAGAGAGGGGTCACATCGGGACTGGTGCCGATTATTTTAGAATAAATCGATAGGTAGGTAGATATCGAGCACCGTGGCGGCCCCCAGGGCTCGAACCTCGGCGCCGCCCGGCTCGCATACGTCACGCACGCACCCAGTGGATATATAATACACAATTACAATAAGGAAATATCGTTTCATATTTTAAGTATAATTTAGCCGAATATTGGGGGGTTGGGATGAGTGTTATTTGTGTCTTTTTTATACAGATAATTATAATAATAGATATAAATAAGTAGAGTAGACTGGGGTCGATTCGTCATGTAAGATTTAAATCGAAAAAAATCAGTTATAAACTACTTCTATAGCTGTACCGACTATGGTCGATTAATTTCGAAGTCAGCAGGGTACGATAATCTTGGACTTTATTGGTTAAATTGGTACTTTTTACCCACATATTTAGGGGATGAATGTCTATGCCATAATTACCCTTTTATTTAACATACATATTTGCAAATGTTAACAATGATCGGTACACAATAATTTCGCTTAAGACAATACTTTCGTTTGACCTTCGTAAAATCAGCAGTCGCCATCTTTGTGTACAATGCAATTAAAGCTAAAAGCTTTTTTGAACTATATAGTGAAATGAGCGCTCAGTATCTAAAGGCATCGAGGCTCACGGAATGTAACAATGAATCCTTAAAACAAAGCATTGTATAGTGGTAATCTTTTTTGGAGATCGTTTCCACTTAGCTTTGTACCTGACAGACAATACCCATTATATGTATAGTTAAGTGTGCCTCGAACTGCTACTTTAAAATGACAGGCATTATAAGTGCACACAACCTTCATACTAGAGGCGTCTTTAAGTCGGAAGCAAGAAAGTTTACATTTAAACACGAGGGCGAATATGTTAGTCATTTTGTTATTGTTTTCGTTAACCTAGGCTTTCATGTGAACTTCAATGTTATTTTAAATACAGCGTGTCTTAAATCTATCCATACTAATATTATAAATGCGAATGTGTGTCTGTCATCTTTTCACGCTTAAACCGCTGAACCAATTTAGATGAAATTTAATACAGAGCTAGTTTGAGTCCCGGGGAAGAACGTAGGCTACTTTTTATCCGCGATAAAGGAATTTAACGCGAACGAAGTCGCGAGCAGAAGCTAGTATGCCATATATTTCAATGTGAACCCTATTTCTTTCTACAAAAAGACGCATTTGTTTTAAAAGGTGTTTGCATTTTTTATGCGTTTCATTTTACGGGAGCACTCTGCGAGTTCATCGTTTAGCGGCTGCAAAGCAAGTAGACTCGGCCTACAAAAATGATTTCTACTATATAGTGTTTTACAATAATATATAAAAAAGTCCATAGTAAAACAATACAAAAATCAATCCCAGTCTACGCTACAAAATAAAGAATATGATTGTGACAGAGATAGATACAAGAGATCGGAATTCGTCGGGTGCAGAGGCTCACTCGCTGCACTCGCACTGCGGGGACGCACTGTAGTGCCGCAGGGCGACACTACAGTGCCGGGAAACACTACAGCCACAGCGCTGTAGTGCCGGGTGCGGGGCGGTGGTGGGGGGTGGTGGGGGGTGGGAGCGGGGCGGAGGTGGGGAGGGTGGGAGCGGGGACAATGTGCGGCGAGGGTTGCCGCGCGGGCCACAGGGCCCGGCGGCGCGCCCGGCCGAGTAATGTGGCGAACAGTTCAGTAAGTAGGTTACTCGTTTTGCTGACCAACGTTTTAACGACCGTATCGATACTTGAGGTAGCATTTACGGTTTATTCTTGAAGCCAAGAAAAAAAAACTTAAATCATACTACTCGTAAATGAGTTGTGAAGATATTTGAATCGATTTTTAACTAGGGATTATATTTGATGTTCATATTCTTAGAAAAATATTACGTAAACGATTTCAAATTATTTTATTGATTTGTTTTAGGCATTTAGGGCCCATAAATCTTACAAACTAACATTACATCGTGTAAGGCACAGTTAATAATTAATTCACACATATCGTTTAAAGAATATCTTCAACGTCAAAAATGGCATCGCTTTGAGTTTTAAAAGCGATCTAACTTTCGTTTATAGACATAATTTATCATGAAATTTATTGGCTGTGAATATCAAGGACGGAACCGAGAAGAGAACCGACGAAATTAAATTTTTCGTAATTATAAACTACGTCATATTTTGTGGTAGTAATGCTAGTCAGTCGTTTATCACTAATACTAAGGACCAGTAAAATAAGAGGATTGTCAACCGCCGCTGTCAAAAAGCCGTTCAGCGATATGTACAACGCCGTCTATGTATAAGAATCAATACAATTATTAAACTTTGCAAGCGCGACGGTATTTAAATGTTACGATTTATTATTATAGCTATTTACGAACCAATTGTTACTGTACACTTGTACAGTCAGCATCGAATAGTCGGTAACATCCAATGCGCCAAATATATAGCAATATCCTTATTACAACATACACAAAGATGTGTGACGATATATTTGGCGCTATGGCCGTTACAGACTATTTAATGCTGACTGTACTATGTTCCCGGGTTAAAGTTTAAAATCGTTGCGGTTTTAACACACGTGTGCGGTGAGTCTAACGATTTTTGAATTTAGAACCTGCTTTCCACATTAATTATGACCGAAGTTGAATTAAATTTTCTTTTCACATAACGCTCCACGCGTGAAATGTTCAGTTTTAAAGCGTCATCTAGTTTTCGTCCGGATATCTCCTCGCGGTCGAGGCGCGATCGAAATCGATGCGATCGACAGTCCTCTCGTTTTAATTCATGGTCCTCGCTAATAGGTAATTATCAATAATCAGTCGTCTACGCTAACAAACGAATACTGCAAATGTACTGCACTAAAATTTCCTAGAGATCGTAACGTCGGGCGACTAAAAAGTTGTTCAGCAAAACGCTGCGCAGGCGCTCGACGATACCTTCGTGCTGCGGCGGCGCGGGCGCGGCCGGCTCCAGCAGCCGGTGCGTGCGCAGCAGCGCGCAGTCGCCGCCCTCCGCCGCCGCCAGCGCGTACACGTACAGCTCGCCGCCCGCCGTCGCCACCAGCAGCCGCTGCGCGCGCCCGACGCTGCGCACACGCACACGACACTTAGCGATCGTTGCGGGTCAACTGGCACGACTTCCGCTCACACTTTACGAATGGCCGGAAACCGCCCAGGACGGAGAACATTGGAAGAAGAAGTGGGGACATAACGGGCTCAGAATAATAATAATGATTTCCGCTCACGATCACGACACAACAAACGAGACTTAATCGCGTGTAAATATTAAAGCCTGCGCGACCGAGCCGTGCTCGGTGGCTGAAAACTGTCGGGCCCTGCGCGGGCACGTCGGGCACCTGGCTGCATCTGCCGGACACTCACTCGGTGATGGCCACCATGGCGCGGCTGGGCTGCGCGCGCACGTCACCCGGCTGCACCTGCCGGACACTCACTCGGTGATGGCCACCATGGCGCGGCTGGGCTGCGCGCGCACGTCACCCGGCTGCACCTGCCGGACACTCACTCGGTGATGGCCACCATGGCGCGGCTGGGCTGCACGGGCACGTCACCTGGCTGCACCTGCCGGACACTCACTCGGTGATGGCCACCATGGCGCGGCTGGGCTGCACGGGCACGTCACCTGGCTGCACCTGCCGGACACTCACTCGGTGATGGCCACCATGGCGCGGCTGGGCTGCACGGGCACGTCACCTGGCTGCACCTGCCGGACACTCACTCGGTGATGGCCACCATGGCGCGGCTGGGCTGCACGGGCACGTCACCTGGCTGCACCTGCCGGACACTCACTCGGTGATGGCCACCATGGCGCGGCTGGGCTGCACGGGCACGTCACCTGGCTGCACCTGCCGGACACTCACTCGGTGATGGCCACCATGGCGCGGCTGGGCTGCACGGGCACGTCACCTGGCTGCACCTGCCGGACACTCACTCGGTGATGGCCACCATGGCGCGGCTGGGCTGCACGGGCACGTCACCTGGCTGCACCTGCCGGACACTCACTCGGTGATGGCCACCATGGCGCGGCTGGGCTGCACGGGCACGTCACCTGGCTGCACCTGCCGGACACTCACTCGGTGATGGCCACCATGGCGCGGCTGGGCTGCACGGGCACGTCACCTGGCTGCACCTGCCGGACACTCACTCGGTGATGGCCACCATGGCGCGGCTGGGCTGCACGGGCACGTCACCTGGCTGCACCTGCCGGACACTCACTCGGTGATGGCCACCATGGCGCGGCTGGGCTGCACGGGCACGTCACCTGGCTGCACCTGCCGGACACTCACTCGGTGATGGCCACCATGGCGCGGCTGGGCTGCACGGGCACGTCACCTGGCTGCACCTGCCGGACACTCACTCGGTGATGGCCACCATGGCGCGGCTGGGCTGCACGGGCACGTCACCTGGCTGCACCTGCCGGACACTCACTCGGTGATGGCCACCATGGCGCGGCTGGGCTGCACGGGCACGTCACCTGGCTGCACCTGCCGGACACTCACTCGGTGATGGCCACCATGGCGCGGCTGGGCTGCACGGGCACGTCACCTGGCTGCACCTGCCGGACACTCACTCGGTGATGGCCACCATGGCGCGGCTGGGCTGCACGGGCACGTCACCTGGCTGCACCTGCCGGACACTCACTCGGTGATGGCCACCATGGCGCGGCTGGGCTGCACGGGCACGTCACCTGGCTGCACCTGCCGGACACTCACTCGGTGATGGCCACCATGGCGCGGCTGGGCTGCACGGGCAGGCGCGCGGCGGCGACGGCGCGGCCCTGCGCAAGCACGTCCGCCACCTGCGCCGGCAGCAGCCCCGCGCCCGCGGCCACGGCCGACGACAGCCAGCCCAGCCAGCCGCCGCTCTCCGCCTCGCCCGCCGCCGATCCGCCGGCGCCCGCTGCAATACACACGGTCAACGGGACTTGAGTATTATCACACAATGGCAGAATATGATCGGCGATTAATGCAAGAAATGCTAAAGATAAACTGACATCTTAAATTTGTCGTAATTTTCTCAATTAGAAATTTAACAGAGCCCCTCACGCGGGGCTTCTATCCCTAACGCAGCGCGGCGTTGCTGGCGAAACACTGGTGACGTCACGTACCGGGCGGTTGCTCGGCCTGGGGCTGAGGCTGCGGCTGCTGCGGCGGCTCGGCCAGCCGGAACACGTGCACGGTCTCGGTGTTGGACGAGGCCGCCAGCAGCGTGCCGCACGCGCTGAACGCGAGGCACGAGATCGACACGCAGCGCTTCACGCCGCGGCGGAACTCGAACAGGCGCACCCGCTCTGGTACCTGAAGCGTTTTATGGGGTACCATCAATATCAACAATCATACACAATACGCCAATATCAAGTAAATACAAATTCTTCCCGCAAACAAGCGGATAACAGTCCCGCGTTCAGGCGACCACGGCAACGCGGCCAGCCCTGAGTCATACGCACTTAGCACGTATTTTGGCATTAAAATACACTTCGTGGAAGATTTGGACTTCTCCAACTGCGAGACGAGGTAGCAACGGTCGACGACCGAAACCATAAGACTACACGACGTTGAGCATTAAAAAAAACTCACCGCAAACACGCGAATGACAGTCCCGCGTTCAGATGCAGTCGCTAATCGGCGCCCACACGATGACCACGCCAAAGCCGCCAGCCCTGAGTCGTGCGCGCTCAGCACGCATTTAGCATTAAGATGCACTGCATCGAAGATCTGGACCTCTCCGACTGCGCTGGAGCCGGGGTAGGCGAGGTAGCAGCGGTCGGCGGCCGGGGCCAACGCGCAGAGCCCGCGAGGGTTGGGCGGGGTGTCCCGGATTGTGTGAAGGATCTTCATGTCGCGAATGTTGTGGATGTGGAGCGATTCCTCGAGGCATACCACCAGCCGCTGTAGAGAACCGGTGTTAGAGATTCGAGAGCAAGGTCATGTTCGTATGTGCCGTTGTGGCTTCATCACGCCAAATCGTCTTAACGGATTTCCACTATTTTTGGTACACGAGTACCTGGGTATAGCTGGTTAGAGGATACTTCTTACTCGAGTACGCTGAAGAAAAACGAGATTAATCATTTTTTACTCATCCGCTGACGAAGTAGCGGACACCTAGTACTATTATAAATTTGTAAATATGAAATGTCTGATCATTGAAGATATTTCCAAAAAAATATTGTAACGAAATATTTGGAGGTCACAGGGGTCATGATTTTCTTCCCCGCGAACTAAGTTACGGGCGCCGTCTATTATTGAATAGATATATTTACTAACTAGAAGGTGCACGTAACTTCGTTCACAGAGGAGAACACGTCATAACCCCTCTTTATTTCTGCGTATTGGGGTAAAAAGTATCTTATAAACATCTGGAAATACCCAGCTACCCGTATACCAAAAATAGTTGAAATCCGTTTAGCCGATTTGGTGTGATGAAGCCGCAACGACACATACAAACATACAAATAAAAAACCGGTCAAGTGCGAGTTGACTCGCGCACCGAGGGTTCCGTACAAACTTTCACTTATTCCTACTTAACTTGCCGCTTAAGTTAAGTTTGCCTTTGGTATCTATGGCGTCACATACAAATGAGGGGCAAACTTAACCAAACCGGGCTATTCAAGAATGATATTTGGTGATTAATAAAAAATTAAGACAGATAGATGTATGGTTATAATTTTCGTGTAATATTCATATTAAATTTCATAATTCAAGAAAATTCCAGATTTTCGTTTGGTAAACCTTCGGAGATAAAGGTATTTTTTCCACTTTTTCCTTAATAAAACGAAATTTAAGCACAATAAAAATTTAAAAAAATTTTTTTCGAAAATGTGCAGTTCAAGCCCTTTCATATGATGCCCTATTTGAACATTATTTTGCCCTCCCTCGTATTGGTCGTTTTTTTAGAAAATAAAAATATATTTTATAATGTTTTCTTCTGGAATACATGTGGGCTGACCATGTTTATAAATATTCCAAATTTCAAAAAGAAATCATAAGTAGTTTTGGAGATATGGCGCTCTAATAGTCGGACAGACAGACAGACAGAGTCGCACCAAAAGGGTTCCTTTTTTACCTTTTTGGTACGGAACCCTAAAAATCCTTAAAAAATTGTTTTCGTTTCCGTGACCTCTAACCTTCAAATGCGTAAAAGACGCATTTGTCCCATAGCCGCAATTGTCCCAATTGACCATAAATGTTTTTTTTTTAGAAATACTGACTTAGGTTCCGACTGCAGTACAATGACCGTATTATCAGCGGTCAGGGGTTAACCCATCGGCTTTACGATATCAGATGTTGACCCTAGAAAAAGGTTAACGAAGTAAACAACTCATTAATTAGCATTTGAGATACCAAACAGCATCTAGTTTATGCAATAACATCTTTTATTTACGACCGGTTTGGCTCAGCGGGAGTAACGTTGCCTGCGAAGCTGAAGGTCCTGGGTTCAAATTCCGGTAAATACTTGTTCCCGAGTCTTGGATGTTCTTTATGTATATCTATATTATTATGAAAATGTAAAAATGAAATGTCTGTACATTGAAGATATTTTCAAAAATGATTGAAACGGACTATTTGGAGGTCACTGAAACGAAAAATATTTCTTAGGGATTTTTTGTATGTATGTATAATAGAGATGCAACTGGAGATGCAACGGATAGTGGTTTGGCCGGATACCGGATATCCGGCTGTCGCGACTGTTGGATATCCGGTATCCGACCGCCGAATATCCGGCCAAAACATGTTTACCTAAAATACCTAAATGGAGTAAATTCGACGGCGCGCGTGCGCGATGGGCCGTGCAGGTTGCAACGTGTTTCTCGTTATAGGCATGTTGTAGGCAATTTTTGATAGAAAAGTGAACTTAATTCGCACTCCGTGCGCATCGAACGGCGGCACGTTATTGCTATTTGTTTTTACTTTCTAATGTTTAAAATTATTTGTGAGATTGACATTAATATTGATTACTTTGTGGATTGATATTTATGTTACTCAAATTTTCTCCTTATATTAGATACTAAATTATTATCCGGTATCCGGCCGGATACTACGCAACTATCCGGTATTCGGCCGGATAGTAAAATGTGGCCGGATAGGCCGGATACCGGATAGTGACCGGATATCCGTTGCATCTTTTATGTATAATATCTGTCGTTGCGGCATCATCACGCCAAATCGTCTAAACGGATTTCAACAATTTTTGGCACACGGGTAGCTGTGTATATCCACAGATAGTTATAGGATACTTTTTACCTGAGTACGCTGAAGTAAAAAAGAGGGTTAAGACTTTTTTCTCTTCTTTTAAATTGCGGGCACCTTCTACTTATTTATAAAATACAAGCTTCTGCCCGCGACTTCGTCCGCCTTAAATTCGTTTATCGCGGATAAGAGTATTTTTCTGGGATAAAAAGTAGCCTATGTCCTTCCCCGGGACTCAAACTATCTCCATACCAAATTTCATCCAAATCGGTTCAGCGGTTTAAGCATAAAGAGGGAACAGACAGACAGACAGACAGACAAACAGACAGACACACTTTCGCATTTATAATATTAGTATGGATATGGATATTATTATACCTTTATACCTTAGGTAACATACCATAGAAAAAAAATGTTGAATAACCTATTCTGCCGTGCTAGTTTAAAAGGTCGCCTTTTGATAGGAGTTTCCATATATTTTACGTCGTTTTTTACTAGCACAGCGGTATTATCCTCACTTCCTTCTCCTTACTATATTATAAACGTGAAAGTATGTATGTACGTTCCACTTAATCTCAAAAACTACTGGACGAATTTTTATGAAATTTTCCAGTTATATATCAGAATAGGACATAAGCTATAATGTATGTCAATTTTCCCCCCGTTATAGGGACAAAAAAGGGGATGAAAATTTGTATGGACACCAAATATTTTTTTACGCTATGAACTTGAAATATGCTTCACATTTAAATTAGTAAAGTATCGAGTTTTGGGGAAAGACATAAGCTACTTTTTATCCCGGAAAAATACCATTTATCCGCGATAAACGAATCCAAGGCGGACGAAGTCGCGGGCGGTCGTTAGTTGATTCATAATTAAGATATTTATAATCATCTCACACATAGTTTATCTCATCTCATACATTATATACACACTGCATCGAGTAATCGACACTCGTTTGCCGCTGAGGCCAACAGCTGTTACAGGTAGGGTTGCCAACCGTACTATATATAATCTATATTATTATAAATATTATAATGTTGTAAAAATTCGGTTTCGGTTTAAAGAATTGATTCTCATACCAGAAGGCGCCCGCAACTTTGTTCGCGGAAGATAAATAACACCTATTTTTTCGACAGCGGGTAAAAAGTATCCTATAACCATCTGGAGATACCCAGCTACCCGTGTATCAAAAAATGTTGAAATCTGTTTAGCTGATTTGGCGTGATGAAGCCACAACGACACGTATGAACAAACAAATATCCAGAAATAATATTTTTCGATTAAGTGACCCCCAAATAGTCCCTTATAATAATTTTTTTTTGGAGCACATTCATTCGACAAAGTTTAGACAACGAATTACGTTATGGACTGACGGATAAACTATGTCTTTGAGAGCGTTCAAGTATTACGTAGTAACGTTTTAAAAAATGCGTGAGAGCACCCCCTCCCGCCCGTAATACTTGAACGCTCCCTTTTCTGCATGTTGTCACTGAATATTTGAAAATGAAATTTCAAAGAAATTAGTTATTATTTTTATTACTATTACCAACCAAATGTTCACAACTTCTTATTATTACCAGTGATGTAAATTAAATCTACATATACATATTTTATTTGAACTATACAAATGTGTAATATAATAAAATAATGTTTACTGTTTAACTTAGAAAAATCTTTTTAACTACTCGTACGGTACTATTTAACTCTGGTATATATGGTAGTTTTTATGAGTATTTCAATGATTTTATTAACCACAGCTTGCGTTAAATTTTTTCTGGTGGCAACCCATTTGTTTACAATTTTGATATCGAATTCGATCTCCGACTTTAATTCGATTCGTGTGAAAATTGTCCCCTAATATTTATGTATTATTGTTTGTTATCTTTATTTATTTTACATCTTAGGTAGGTTTTCTATAACATGAACATTAAAAGTAAAATATAAAAGCAAATATAAAATATAAACGCATTATAAAAAACCTAACCTAGCCGGCAGTGGAGCAGGGCTCAATCTACGCAAGCACGGAGAGGAACCTCCTGACGATGTCCAGGATTACTGCCTTCTGTATCAGATCAATGGATTATAGTTCCTTTGCTGTTCCGCGAACAGCAAAGGAACTATAATCCATTGATCTAGTATGGAATTCCGCAAAGTAACGTCTGAATCTATCAATTATTCTGTATCAGACTCTTGAACCAAGCCATCTATCGAGAGTCACTCAAGATGTTGGTCGAGACTCTTCGCTATAAGACCGTTTACCGTAACGACTATCGGAACAATGAAAGTCGAATCAACAACTCACATGGCGGTAACCTTGTGAGCCAAGTCAAGGTACTTGCTGAGTTTGTCCTTCTCGGCCTTCGCGAGGTTCTCGTCTTGCGGGATGGTTATGTCGACGAGCACTGTCCGGCGCTTAGATCGATCTACCAACACGATATCAGGCTTATTGGCAACAATAGTACTGTCCATGATAATAGTCGATCACAATAGAGTGTGGCACGACCATTTTCGGGAACTGGCATCGGTACTTATAGTACGGCGCCTCAGACCCGACAAGACCGTATGTAACAGCAAGTTGCTGGTGAACAATACTTGCTGCTTGGTTATGACTGTGCAAGTACTCGCCGTTGATATATGTATGAGAACAACCGAAGATGATATATCTGAGTGACTCTCCGGGACGACGGCATGCCCGACAAATGTCGACATACCATCCTCCAGGATATACCTCCAGATATTTATTTATTATTACTCTGTGTCTTATAGAATGCTTACTAAATGCTCTAAGCGGATATATGTCCATTATGACAGAACCGCACTTAATCGAGTATACACTTAAGAGTCCCCAGTAAGCTCGGTTCTCCATACAAACGTAGTTACGCTCTCATTTTCAAACGAATAGCTAGTTTGTTCTGAAACTTTGTACTTAGAATAAGTTTAGGTATATGCAGGCCTGTAATTAGTTTATGTAGCTTCAGGTACCATATTTAAAAAAATACAGCGAATTTAAGTTTTTCATACAAAACTTGTTTTTGCTGTATTTTGTTTGTTTTATAAACTGCAGGCATATAAACTAGTTTCCGGCCTAGATATACCTCATATCATTGTATATGCAAAGTTTCGTTACAATCCAACGCGTAGTTTTAAAATAAGAACGAAACTCCGTTTGTATGGGACGGTGAAATTCAGCCGAGCTTACTGGGGTCTCTTAATGTTGGACATTGGACGTTGGACGTCAAACACTTACCGAGCGGTTGAGCTTGACAGCGAGAATGGTGTTGCTGTAACTGTAGTTGCATATCTCCGTCCCTTTCTTGTAGTGGCATACTATCAGCTTCCTGAAAACAAAAGAAAGAGGAGCGTTACTGGCTTGCTTCTAGTAGACAGTTACAGTCAGCAACTAGTCTGTTGACGTCCAAAGCACCAAATATATCGGCAACACATCTTTATCCGACCAAAAACATTTCATGTAAAATTGGCAGCCAAGACTGACAAGCTCATAACGCTTTCACTATAAAAAAGTAATCAGATCCCAGGAAAAGCCAAGCCCTCTAGCTCTGACTTTACTGGCCCGACATCTTATCTTAAAAAGTATGGCTTCAACTGGCTTGAAGCTCCTAAGCCCTGATTTTACTAACGCTACACCTTGGTTTCAAAAGTATAGCCTGTCCGTTTCATAGAGAGGAATTCAAATTAATAATATTATCACAATATTGAAAACATATACTGATGCATGATCGTCCGCTTTTTCTTAACTTATGGGGCACAGGTGCGTGCATCCTTATAATACGCAGATGGTGATTCTTGTTAGTCTGATTCATAATAAACTTGCCAAGGTTGGAATGAGTAAATATTGCTACTCGTTGGATATAAGTGCATCGGAAAGTGTGAGTATATCGAATATATAGCAAAATCCAAAATAAGGCTTCCTTCCTCAAGGGGCCGTCCACGTATTACTTCACGCAAAATGTTTACCTTTTAAACACTATTTAATGCTTATTGTCGTCTGGTTTATTATTATTTTTTAAATTTAATTTTGCAAATTGTTTCTTTTGTTTTTCTTGTTAATAAGAGGCAAAGGAATTATTATTTATTTAGCTTTAATTTAAAGTTTTCCGACATTACTTCTTTATTATTTTGTTGCTTAATAATGTTTAATAGTTTTAGCATAGTACCCGCAAAGGAACTAGTAATTGACCAGTAGTTATTAGGGGTGGACCGAAAACCTGCGTTGCGTACACAGTGCAGGGCAGTTGTTCTGCGCGGCCCCGTAGCAAACGCTGAGGTCATCCCTATTGTCACACATCTCTTGCCATAAAATTACTTTTTTTTAGTCCCATAAAAAGGATGACCGCCATGTTCAATAAATCATGACGTCATCGCGGTATGTAAACCAAACTTAAATAACAAAACATAACCGAACACTTACAAATATTATTGTTGTTTACGACTGGACTTGACAGCGTTACGTTTTGACATTATGACGTCACACCATGGCGGCTCGTGTTTCAGGTCACGTGATATACAGATTAAAAATATTTACTTTTAATTACAGTTTATTAAAATAATCAGGAGTATTTATGACTCAAAAATCAGATCATAAATGTTTATTTGTACATTTTAATTTTTATCCAATTTCATAATTTATTATGCACTAAAGCAACGAACCTATTGTTTTTATCACTATGAATGACTGATCTGCAATAGGAAGGACATTCCACACGGTATATCTATGAAAGAAAACAATAGGCAAGATAATGACAACCGTAACAATTATTTCGACAGACGTGTTCATAATAATTCAATGCATTTCAGATAAAGCGACTTTTGTTGAACAGAAAATGCCTTTGTCCAGAATATGTACGCCTCTCTCATTAGTAATTACACATTCAGACATGCAAGTTATTTCATGTCAGAAATCAGTCATAAAAAATAGCACTCCGAGCTATGGACTTCTATTTTGAACCCCCGACAAAAAAGAAGGGTGTTATATGTTTAAAGGTGCGTCCACATTTGTATCATTTGTCCGTATCAGATCATCGTCGCGTGGCATGATCGCGTGTCACGATCACGCGTTTGGACGTTGCGCCGATCGGATCGCTCGAAATCCATTTTGCTACGCGTATCACACAGTTATATCAGAAGAGTACGGCATGATCGGCGCGCCGACAGTAAGCGTCCAAGCAGCGCAATACGCAGTCTTGCCACGGCACGGTGATCGGATACGAGCAAATGATACAAGTGTGGACGCACCTTAACGTGTCCGCGACTCTGTGTATCTGTGTATCTGTCTGTGGCATCGTAGCGCCCATACGGATGGACCGATTTGAGTGCGGTTTCTTTTGTGTCATAGATAATTTTATCCCGAGTGTTCTTAGCTTTGTTTGATAAAAATCGGACTACCTGTCTCCAAGATATTCAGCTTTTAGTGGAACAAGTCGGGGGTTTTTATTTTTTTTTATTATCACTCATTTAAATAAAAGAATTTAACGGATTATATCGCGTATATTATCTCATTTGAGTTCTCGACGTTTCGGAAGCTCTTCAGCTTTCGTGTTTCGTGTCGACCCCATGAACATGTTCAATTATTTAAATTAACGTGCCGTGTTAGTGTATGTATGTATATTAGTGTGGGTGTTATCTTGCGAGCTAAATTTGACCCACTTCCCGGTTTCCGATTGAGCTACAATTTGACATACTTAAGTAAATTCGGTGGCAATCCAGTATTATTTTATCATCGAGTTGATCTGATGATCGAGCCGGAAGGTAGTCATAGGAACAGTTGGACCTTAGATCAAGGACCATTAAAACAAGAAGACTGATGACCATCTCCATACAAAAAGCCGTTCCAAATATGCACACCGCCATCTATGTATAAGAATTATTTTTTAGAATTATTCAACTTTGTAAGCGTGACACAGTTTTTAAATGTTATGATTTATTTATTACTAGCTTCAGCCCGCGACTTTGTCTGCCTTAAATTCGTTTATCGCGGATAAGGGTATTTTCCCGGGACTCAAACTATTTCCATACCAAATTTCATCAAAATCGCTTCAGCGGTTTAAGCGTGAAGAGGCAACAGACAGACAGATAGATAGACAGACGGACAGATACACTTTCGCATTTATAATATTAGTATAAAGATGTTTCGATTCAGTGACCTTCAAATAGTCCCTTTCACTTATTTTTTGCAAATATCTTCAATGTTACAATAGACATTTTATTTTTACAACTTTATAATATTATAGATAAGACACTTAACTACCGTAGATGGTTATAGGATACTTTTTTACCCGACAACGCTGAGGGAAAAAGGATTTTATGATTTCTTCAATCAAAATATTCTTTATTCAAGTAGGCCTTAGAGTGAATGTTTGCTGGGAGAAATACAATATGATCCAATATTTGCTGCAAGGATTAGGGAAACCCAGAAAAACCTAATCAGATCATTTAACTTAAGTGTAACACTATTGACAAAATCATCATTTTTAAAATTAAAATAATCAATAAGATAAATCCCAAAAGGATTATCAATAAAAAAAAAACTAGAATGTGTCTAGAATAAAATTCTAAATGTCAGAGTATATAAAACAATTAAGATTAAAATAATAATAATACCTTAGGTATTCGTTAAAATAATTATTCATATACCTACTTCTATACTATAATAAAATTGTAAAAATGAAATGTCTGTACATTGAAGATATTTTCAAAAAAAATATTGTTACGGACTATTTGACGGTCACTAAAACGAAAAATATTTTTTTTGGATTTTATGTATGTTTGTATGCGTCGTTGTGGCTTCATCACGCAAAATCGGCTACACAGATTTCCACAATTTTTGGTACACGTGTAGCTGGGTATCTCCAGATGGTTATAGGATACTTTTTACCCGACTACGCTGAAGAAAAAACGACGGGTTATGACTTTTTCTCTCCCGCGAACGAAGTTGCGGGCATCTTCTAGTGTATTATAAAATAAGGAACACATTATACGCGCTCCGAAATTGTAGCGCAGAAATATTTCGACTGCAAATAGTTAAGATCAATAGGAAGGACATCAACGTGACGTCACAACTTCGTCACAGAGGCAACGCCTCGCCCAGTTACGCGGATATGCAGACGACAATATATGCGCAGTTCATGTAGCAACATAATATACGGCTCAGTGCGATACGAGCTCCTTATTTACAAACTAGGCGTCCGAGGAGAAAAAGGCTTAACCCCTCTTTTTTCTTTAGCATAGTCGGGTAAAAAGTATCCTATAACCATCTGGAGATACCCAGCTACCCGTGTACCAAAAATAGTTGAAATCCGTTTAGCCAATTTGGCGTGATGAAGCCACAACGACACATACAAACAATTCATTTTACAACTTTATAATAGTACAGACTAGGCGTCCGCAATTTCGTTCGCGGAGTTCAAAGTCATAAACCGCTTTTTTGTTTCACCGTGCTCGGGTAAAAAGTATCCTATAAGCCCATAACCATCTGTGGATACCCAGCTACCCGTGAACCAAAAATTGTTGAAATCAGTTTAGCCGATTTCACGTGATGAAGCCACAACGACACTTTAGGGTATTTCCGGGGAGTTAAAAAATCCAAAAAATAATATTTTCTCGATTTAGTGACCTCCAAATAGTCCATTACAATTTATTTTTGAAAATATCTTCAACGTACAGTCATTTCATTTATACAACTTTAAAATAGTAGACTATAAGGCGTCCGCAATTTCGTTCGCGGAGGTAAAAGTTATAAATCCACTTTTTTGCTTCCACGTGCTCGGTTAAAAAGTATTCTATAACCATCCTCGAGTTTCCATAGCTATAATCGTTGTACCATCAGCCACCCACTTCACTTAACTGACCATTAGTAGTCCTTATTGGCATTGTCATAAAGGTGCGTCCACACTTGTATCATTTGCTCGTATCCGATCATAGTGCCGTAGCATGACTGCGTATCGCGCTGCTTGGACGCTTGCTGTGATAATGCCGCACTCTTCCGCTACAAGTGTGTGATACGCGTAGCAAATGGATTTCGAGTGATCGGATCGGCGCAACGTCCAAACGCGTGATCGTGACACGCGATCATGCTACGCGACGATGATCTGATACGGGCAAATGATACAAATGTGGACGCACCTTAAGGTGCAACATTTGTACAGTCAGCATCAAAAATACTGTAGCATCCACAGCGCCAAATATATTGTTCACGTATCTATATGCGAATAAGAATGTCAGATTTGGGTTCTTTACTTTGCGGAAATCCATTAGATTCATGGATTATAGTTCCGTTACTTTTCCACGAAATAGTGTCTGGGTTAGATGTGACAATAAATTGTGCTCACATGCGCATATCTCATGCAGTTTCCGCAAAATAATACGCTTACAAATACATCAAACCACCACCAGACAGTATAATCCTCGGCACGTGTTTCGCCTCTCTACGAGGCATCATCAAGAGATGCAGGAGATATTAACTGTTCGGCGTCCGAGAACACCACTTCTCCTCTAATCCTTTAATCTAATAAGGATAAGTCGTGTTGCGATATATTTGGCCCTTTGGATGCTACTATTTTATGCTGACTGTACCAAAAACGGTTGAATTCATTTCCACCATTTTGATCCGAAAACACTTCAGTCAGGGGCACATACGACATCTAGGCAGATACGTAGTCAATTGTTTTTTGGATGCCAAATAAGTGATTCTTCATAATAAGTCGCTTTTCGCGCGACAGAACCGTTAGATGTTCGGATGTGTGCGTATACAATAGCTGATAACGTTAACAAGCCGCGCCTGCGGCACCCTTCGCCTTGTTTGCAAATAAACTAAGCCCCTCCCTTCCCCACTTCCTACTCACCTCCGCGCTCAACACACGACACGTGTACTCCAGTCCATAGTTGCTTTATATTTGTTATGCATTTTATGCATTTATGCGAGAATCGTGCTGGATATACTCGGTGATATTGTTGCTTCGGCTAGTGTCATAAACATCACCATCATCATCATATCAGTCCAACGACAATCACTGCTGAACGAAGGCCTTCCAAGGATTTCCGTAACATTCGGTCGTGCGCCGCCCTCATCCAACGCTCACGATCACGATCTCGAACAACATCCACGATCTTTACCAGATCAGCAATCCACCTTGTTGGGGGCCGCCCTACGCTGCGTCGTCCTGAACGCGGTCGCCACTCGAGAACTTTTCTGCCCTAGTGGCCATCGGTTCTACGAGCAATGTGCCTCGCCCACTGCCACTTAAGTCTAGCAACTCTTTGAGCTATGTCGACGACCTTGGTTCTTCGGCGGATTTCCTCATTTCAGATTCGATCACTCAAGGAAACTCCAAGCACTGCTCGCTCCATTGCCATTGCCCTTTGAATGACTTTGAGCCTTCTCATGAGGCCCATTGTGAGTGCCCATGTCTCAATGTCGCATGTCATCAACCAACCAGTGATCTTCTAATTGCGTTTTTCAGCGCATAGGGTGCCATTTCAGGGCGTAGCCCTCATTGGCTGATTCTGCTCCATCCGCTACTACGGATGGGTCTTCTTGGGTGCCTTTTTCAGGCAGGCGTCGGGTAAGGTTGCGGGGCGAGGCCTATGTTCTTGTCTGACGACCGGAACTTGTGGCCACTTCCGCGGCCTTAGATTGTGTCCTGCTGTGGTGTAGCAGGTGGTGATGTGGGAGCAGACGTCGGGTGACGACTGATGGGTTCTCTCGCTGCTGATGTACGGTGGCCTATCTGCGGCGTTGAGGACGTTGGCCTGTCTGCGGCTTTGTGGCTTCCTTGGCGTTCAGGGGACTCTGTCGGCTCATGTCATCACTGGCAACAACAACAGCTTTGTTCCAGGTAGTCACCAACAATTTCGAGCGTAGTTTCCAACTTTTATGGGGTGTTGGGGGGGGGGGGGGCGTATTCTTGATAGATACGGGATCGGGGCAGAAAACAAGTACCACGCAAGATAGCTGTCAACGAACTGTTTAAATCACTTTATTGTCCCTTTAATATTTATTATCTGTCTCTCTCTCTCTCTCGCTCTCAACTCATTAATGTTGATGAAACAAAAAGTAACTAAAGCGTACACTTCTTCCACGAAATACTGAGGATATCAAAATTTTATTTTTATTTGAATCCAGTCAACATATATACGCATGCGTGGCTGTGACGCGGCTCATACGTCGTCACGAAATGACTCAGCCGCGCTTGCGTATCGCGATATCAAACAATAACTCGTATAAAATGAACGTCTTATAGTAAACATACCGTAACGGGAAAAACAAAAGATATCAATAATCAACACGAATATGCGCAATTCGCAACCGATGTTTTGTACTAAACGGTCGCAACGGCGTCAGCAGTGGAGAAAAAAAATCATAACCTTTTTTTTCAGCCTAGTCGGGTAAAAAGGATCCTAAAACTATTTGTAGTTGCCCAGCTACCCGTGTACCAAAAATAGTTAAAATTCGTTAAGCCGTTTTGGCGTGATGAAGTCACATCGACACATACAAAATATTTTCCAATTCAGTGACCTTCGAATAGTCCGTATCACTTGTTTTTTTTTAATATCTTCAATGGTCAGACATTTTATTTTACAACTTTATAATAGTATAGAAGAGGCATGGAGGAGGCTTGTGTAAAAATTATAATTAGTCCATCATCAGTTACATTATCCAAACAGTTATAAGACCAGTGTTACTCTGTGGTAGCGAAACGTGGGCCATGAAGATAACAAATGAACAAAAATTGCATACCACGAAAATGCGTATGCTCCGATGGGCGGGAGGATGCACTCTAAAGTCCGCAACAATGACATACGTCGTAGCTTTAAAGTAGCGCCAATCACTGAAAAAGTCAGAGTCCAGGCTAAGGTGGTTTGGGCACGTCATGCGCAGACCCGATGACCATGTTGTGAAAAAATGCCTTTCCATAGCTACAAAGAAGAGAGGGAGAGGTAGGCCGCAAACTACCTGGATGACGAATGTCCAGAGAGACTTGAAGGATTTAGGTCTAGCTGTAGAAGACACCTATAATCGAAGCAAATGGCGCCTCAAGATTAGGAAACGGGAACAGGCGAGGAAGAAGATCAGTTACATTATCCGAGAATATTGGACACGTATGTTTTCTTTTGTGAATTAAACAAAAAATTATGAAGATAAAGCCCTTTAAAGTTCGCCGTGACGTCATGCGCCCCCACTCTCAAACTTTATCTTTGTCTTTTTTTGTTTGAATGACAAAAGAAAAAATACGTGTCTAATATTTTTTTATAATCTAACTGGCGAACTAATTAGAATAATATTTTTTTACCCAGGAAAACCCTATTGTAAGGGTTTATTATGTTTATTCAAGTTCCTATTCTGTAATTCTAATGGGCTTAGGCTCGTTCTGTAAGTTTCCTAAAATGTCTGTTCGTCAAATTGGTCTTTTTCCTACATTTTCAGTTTACCTACTGTGATGTATTTCATATACAGTCTGTTTCCTAAATTGTCTGCTTCAAAAACTGGCCTTCTTCCCAGATTGTCAGTTTCCTATGATGTATGATGATTCTTAAAGTGTCTGTTTCTCAATTCTACGGCATCTTTTTTGATAAATAAATAGTAAGTGTGAACCGATTTTATTCTAAAGGTCGTACCTTCAGATTGGTCCCATATTTTTTTTTATTTGGTTCAGTTCTAATGATGGGATACATGATTTAGACATCATAATAAGCAATATAGGACGCAGGCCATTTTTGAAAGTGGACATAATACGAAGCATTTTAAGAAAGTGCCATCATAGGAAACCAATGATATTAAATCTGTAAAAAAAATCTGGGTCTGGTCCTTTAACATGAATATTGAAATACTTAATTGGTTATATTTTGTGATTCAAGCTTCGTCGTGTCGCGTGACCCCTAAATAAATAAAATATAAAACGGAATTTAAGCGGTCCCCCGACGCGACGACGCTTGAAAATTTAATTTAACTCACGATTGGAGTAGGATAAGATAATATTTATTGCAACCTAGCACTTTAATTTTTGGGGGGGCCCTGGCAGGGCGTAGCAATAGCATATTAGGTTCGCATTTTCCAGAGAACAACTGTTTTATATTTTCGTACGACTTGACCTTCATTGTCATGTTCATCGTTCCAGTTTTTAAATAGTGTGACAACACCTTTGGCAATCAAAAGAAATTCCTTACCGCTCGTGTACCAAGGCGGAATCTCTTTTTTTAACCGATTTCGAAAAAGGATGAGGATCGCAATAAGTCTGTATATATTTCTTACTCAACGACCAAAGACAATTAAAACAAGAGGACTGTAAATCGCCATACAAAACCCGTTCCTCGATATGTACAACGCCATCTGTGTATAAAAATTACTAGTCACAATTATTCAACTTTGCAAGCGTGACACAGTATTTAAATGTTACCCGCTCGTCAGCGTACTGCTGTTGGTGGAGGAGAAAAAGTTATATCCCCTCTCGGGTAAAAAGTATGCTATAACCTTCTCTGCATACCCAGCTACCCGTCTACCAAAAATAGTTCAAATCCTTTTAGTCGTTTTGGCGTGATGGAGCCACAACGACACGTATTTACAACGAACATTAAAATAATAAAAATAAATAAAATTCCGATTCAGTAAATCCTCTAAATAAAATATATTGTTTTAAATATCTTCAATGTACATCCATTTCATTTTTACAACTTTATAATAGTAGATATACACAAATAGTATTATAAACACACAAACATGCACACATACAAGATAATCGGTTTAGTCGCTTAAAGATCATAAATTCATTATGTTTTTGTAAGCGTGCCTGTATCGGGGATTTTTCATTGTTTCTAAAATTATTCCTTTGTTGAAATCATTATTATCAGTTAAGCTCCTTTGTAAATGCAAGGCAGAACAGCTGTTGGTTTCAATGCAAACAATGACGAGTATTTGCGACGCGCCCTCGTATAATAGAATCCTGCAATTACGAGCAACATTGTACTAGTATTTGCGATACACATTGTTTATATCCTTGCATGAGCAAATAAATAAACGATCATTACATTGCGATGCAACGAAACGCGAAGTGCGTTGGCTGTTCACGCGGAAATTATTCAATTTGAAACGTATGATAACACGAAATTAAAAAAATATAGGTATACAAAAAGCATTAATAATAAAAACTAAAGCATTGTCACTCCCTTAATTTCCCGTGTCACTGGGATAAACTATATAGGGCGTCTAACTGATTGTAGAATAATGCGGTTTCTATTGCAATAGGGAATATGCATGGATGTTTATTTTTGCTTTATTAAAAGCTCATTCATATATAAAAACGGTAGACAAAAGTAATTTATCAAATAGCTATAAAAATAACCAAGATATAAGCCATCAAACATTTCATTCTATCTCTTTCTTGCAAAACAGAATTTAATATAGAGTTTATATGGCCGGAGTGCACTGTGACGTAGCAGTGCACATCGGACCTCTCCGTCTAATTACTACCGGTCGATTTTAATTTCACATTTTGAAATAGTTTTTACGGTATTTTGATATTTAGTTAAGAAAAGCGATCAAAAAATGTCATGCATGTACTCTATTGTATGTACTACTACCATAGAGTAAGATTCTTTGTTACTAACGAATTATGGAATGTTATTCTGAAATAAATGATTTGATTTGATTGTAGCAAGGACCATTAAAACAAGAGGACTGTCAACCACCATAAATAAAGCCGTTTGCCGTTACGTACAACGCCATCTATGCATAAAAAATATTATTTACAATTATTCAACTTTGCTTGCGTGACACAGTACTTAAATGTTACGATTTATTTATTACTAGAAAGGTGCCCTTCGTTCGCGGAGGAGAAATAGTCATAATATCTCTTTTTTTCTTGAGTGTAGTCGGGCAAAAAGTATCCTATAAGCGTCTGGAGATACCCAGCTATCCGTTCGCCGAAATATATGTGTATATATTAAGTCCTCTAAGTAGTCCCTTACAATTTTTTAAAAATATATTTATTGTACAGCCATTTCATTTTCACAATTTTATAATAGTATAGATTAGCTGTTTACGAACTAATTGTTACTGTACTATGTTTCTTTGGTCAATTGTTACATCGTTACATATTTAGTTTTAAAGCGCCATCTAGTTTTGGCTGGATATCTCCTTGCGATCGGAAAGTACGGCATTTGACAGTCCTCTTGTTTTAATGTCTTTGCATTGTAGGTATATTCCAATTGTGTTTCGAAAATAATTAAAACCGGCTCGCAATTGGCAGAGACGTAAAATAGTAGAACAGGGCTTCAGTCCACTTTTCAAATAGTTTGTCAATGCGAACGACAATGCATTTGCTATTCTACCTACTGATAATGCCCGCTTATCCAATTTATAATTACTGAAGGTCGCGTCCATTAAAGTTCTTTGTTCTGTTTGTATCCATATGTTAATATTCCGTTTCAATTTTCGCCTCGATTTTCCGTCGACACAAAATTGCTCTCGTAATTAATCCGTCTTAACTGGTATCTACGTAATTTTCGATCGATATAGAAACTAAAAATAAACACCTGGGACTTCATTAAAGAAACATACGGTGCGATCGATGTCACGCCCCGAATCCAACTAAAATAACAAACTATTAGAATGCACTTCAAATTGACGCCTACACTAGCTGCGCGTCCCAAGTAAAAAGGGGATAAGTACGTACGAACTAGTATGAAGTTCAAAGTCAGTTACTGCGTTATTCTAATGAGCGGGTGGCTGGAGGTCGTTTCGAATGCCTTTGGATCCGCAGATACGATGTAAACTTTGTTGTGATGTTGAATTTATTGCGGTCATTATCGGAGGGGGGAGGGGGGGTGTTGTGTAAGAGAGAGCCACGGCCAAGTTCACGACGTGACCGCCGCCAGAAATAGAGCGCACGGGCGGTGCACCTCGCAACAGGTACCGTCAAAAGCGGAGACTGTCGTATGTACAGTCAGCAGTAGCAGTAAAGTCATCAAAAGTTGTGCATATTCAGTACCTGAGGGAAGATTCGCCACCGCATTCATCGGAACAGTGAATGTGGAGTGAGTGAGGTTGGTAACCAGATTTTTCTGCTACCAAGCTGGAGCTAACGGTACTTCAGGAGTTGGATAACATAGAAATCGAAATGTAGTAAGAATCTAAGAATTAGATTATATTTTTTGACGAACGGTTTGGCTCAGCGGGAGTAACGTTGTCTGCGAAGCTGAAGGTCCTGTGGGTTCAAATCCCGGTAAGGGCAAATATTTGTGTGATAAGCATAAATATTTGTTCCTGAGTCTTGGATTGTTTCTATATATATAAGTAAATATATCTATAACATAAATAGATCGTCGTCTAATACCCATAACACAAGGCTTATTGAGCTTATGACCGGTTTGGCTCAGTGGGAGTAACGTTGCCTGCGAAGCTGAGGTCCTGTGTTCAAATCCCGGTAAGGGCAAATATTCGTGTGATGAGCATAAATATTTGTTCCTGAGTCTTGGATGTTTTCTATGTATGTAAGTAATATATCTATTAAATATATCGTCGTCTAGTACCCATAACACAAGCCTTATTCAGCTCACCATGGGACTAGTTCGATGTGTGTAAAATTGTCCCGTAATATTTATTTATTATTATTTATTATTTACCATGAGACTAGGTTGATTTGTGTAAAATTGTCATATAATATTTATATTTATTAGGGTTCCTAAAGCGTCTTACAATTGCAATTTAGATAAAAAAAAGTGTCACACAAAAGTGTGACAAATGATGCATTTTTGCTCTCATTATTTATCAGTTCCGTCGCAGCTCTATCATATTCTAAGATCATATAAAGGATTGATCATATAAGTTATCACCGTACTGGTTTTATGTCAAATTCCTTCACTATTCAGGCAATTCGTTTATGGAACGATTTTCTACTCCCCACAAGACAAGTTCAAAGCAAACCTCCGTCAACTTAAAATAGTGAATAGTCTCCATGATGTTTTTTTTGCAGGAGTATATATTTTATTGTTTATGTATGTATATTATAACTTATAACAAGTACTTGTGTATATATAAAAACTATTGATTTGTGTCTCTTTTTTTATCATCTAATTCTAATATATCGATTGCTACGAGCCAGCGCCATGACATGAACTTTTCCGTTTGGCCCAATGGTTGATAAAGAATGCTATAGGCATTAAGTCCACTAATTGTACTTTTACTTGTTGTGCGATAAAGATAAACTAATTAAATATATGTGAATATATATGATTAAGTGTATGAATACTTCAACATGTTTTCAATACATTAATTACGTTTTCGGTAGTTAAACTGATACAATGCAAAATTTCATGCCTCCTGACGCCGATAGTGATTTATGCATTTTTGAATTTCAAACCTTCTTGAATTTTATGAGTTAAAAACTCGATTTTATTTCGTCCTTTTAAAAGTACACGAGGACTCAGGAGGATATTACCACATATAAAGCTCTTAAAATGAATTCATGTCCATATCTTGTTTTGTAAGAAAACAAAAGCAAAGGCGATGAATAGTTGAAATAAATGCAATATAAATGCTAAAAGATGTAGTGTATGTTATGTATTGACCATGACCATACCTAAGTCTTATTCAAATAGGACAAAATAATATTGCAGAACGAAAAGATATGCGACGTTGCCAGTTAACCAGATATAAACGTTCTTAACCACACTGACACTGAAAAAACACAATTTTTAGGGTTCCGCGCCAAAAATTGTAAAAAAGGAAACCTTATCATGAGACTGTCTGTCTGTCTGTCTTTAATCCTCTATTGCGGTCGTTGGGGACTCCGAGCCTATGACTGGCGATGAACAGGTCAAGGGGCGCAAGCGCACTGTCTCGCACTTCCTCATTCTGTCAACATTTGCACTCCTATTAGGCCAAGGACTCGTATCGTAGTACGCGCTACGCGATAAGAGGCATCACATGTATTATTATTTAGTCCTTCACAATATAGAATCCTGCTTAGATTTATTACCATAAAGATCAAATTTATATTGATCTAGAAGCTACTTACTTCGTTCGTAGATGAGAAAAAAGTATCCTATAACATAACCATCTATGAGTACCCAGCTACCCGTGTGGGCCGTGCGCCAAAAATAGTTGAAATCTGTTTAGCCGTTTTGGCGTTACCAAGCCACAACGACACATACAAACATACAAAAAAAACATTCAGTAACCTACAAATATTTTCTTCTGTTTCCGCGATTGTTACTCATTGAAATAAAACAATTTAACGGATTATATCGCGTATATTATCTCATTTTAGTTCCCGACTAGTAGTTTAGGTAGTTTGCACAAATTGTAACTTCGACAGAGGAAAATACATCTTTTCTCAGTCCTCCCGTGACCATGGAAAGCTGGAAAGCTTCCGAAACGTCGGGAACTAAAATGAGATAATATACGCGATATAATCCGTTAAATTGTTTTATTTCAACCTACAAATAGTCCGTTACAAACATTTTGTTAAAAATATCTTTAATGTACAGACATTTAATTTTTACAACTTTATAATAAGTACAGATTTTTTTCTAGGAAACGGTTGTCGATGAAATGGAAGTATACATAGCATACATTCAGCAGACCGTGCATTGCACTGTTAATATTTTTTGAAATCATGATTATGACCCGGCAGGGCAACGGTTTTATAATAGTATAGATCAGACTGAATTTTACACCAATCGATCTGTTCTGGCGTATGAATCGAGCAAGTAATTAGTGATGCGCATCGCGCAGTAGTGTTATCGTAAATTGCGTATTAATAGCGTACGCGGTGACGCAAGCGCGCGTGTACGCATCGCGCACGTCACTTAGGTATACAGTTGTAAAAATGAAATGCCTGCACATTGAAAATATTTTCAAAGAATCAGTTAAATAATAAGTGAAACAGGCTATTTGAAGGACACTGCAACGATAAATATTTTTCTGTTATGTATTGTTTGACACTTAATTTTTGTGGATGTTCTTAGTTATGTGTTATGTATGTATGAAAACTATTGATTTGTGACTCTTTTTTTATCTTAATTAATAAATGAAAAATACGTTGGTTGGTTTATTATATATAACAACGGATCAACTTTTTTTTTTCATTGAGATATAGATATAATACACACCGAAAGCTTTTTTTTGCCTAAAAAAAATGTAATGTCAAAAGACTAGCAAACTGATTAGAAATTGAGCGAAGCTGCGGGAAAAACTAGGTGGCAAAATACTGAATTATTTATTTTTCTTGGTACCTACATGACGGTTTTACAAAACATATTGTAGAGATTTAGATATGTTTATTTTCAGCAACTTCAATGGAGTAAGTAGGTCGGTCTCACTCAACTCTCAAGTCGATGCATTTGTTCGTGTTGTGTTACCAGATAGATAAGGTATCTATATTCTTAAAGTGAACCGATTTTTAATGACTTTTTTCATCGAACAGACTACCTCAGGGATTCCATATAAATTGAGTACGAACTGACGAAATACCTTTGTTACGAATTTTAAACTAAATTGTTATAATTATAGACCTAATGCATAGCTAAGTCTGTTCCTGCGGTATGGGAGCGGTGCGGGAGTTGTCACAAGTGACGTATATGTGTATAGCACGACAGTTAGGACACGTCATATCACGTTCACGTTTCTGTTAAGCATTAGACCTGATTATTTTTACGTCTATTTTCTTTCGCGATACGTCAGGTTGCTTGGAAAAGATTATGGGATCATGTATTTGTTTATACCCGACTTGTTGACTGACCGTTTACCTGTAATGCATGCAGCCTTTGATTTTTTTACATTTACGATTTCATAGAGAGGTTTTCGGTAAAGAGTAATAAACCTTCAGATTTAGCGAAAGAATGACTTTTTGTTTATATGACCTGCTGTTTTACGATAACAGCACCTTTTGATTTTTTGCATCCTATCCTTTGAGAAGTTTTCAATAAAGTGTCGGTTTTTGTGAAGTAATAGTAATGGAAAACAAAAACAATATTATTACATCAGATTGAATCTGCGTCCCGCTCTGGACTTAGAAGCGCAGTGCCAAGACCGTCACAAACTGTTGAGAAATAACTATTATAAGTGGAAATGACGGCATTGCTGACTTGCCAAGTTCCCGGCTAACAATTTCTACGCGTTCAACAAACATTATAATTATGTAAACACATTCGTATGTAATTGTTAAGACTTAGACCTGTACGTGGCTATACAACAACACAAACAAATGTTACGTTAGATAACATGATAAGGCTACAAAACAAAAACGATGACATTTAGTTTGCTTTCCCGTCGGCGTATCTATTTAAGGCATTTGGTAACCTTATTCTATTGACCGTGAAGGAAAAGAAGCAGTCATTTAATTAATTACTACCCCACTTAAACTGAGAGGTCGGTGGACACAACCAGTGATCCTAACTCATGCGGGGAGCGCGAAGCGGCAATTAAAAGCCTTCGACGGGATTGACATCCGCGGCCACTTAGAAACCGCAGTGGCGTGAGGTCCATAAAAGCAAGGCACTGCCTGCCCTGAAGGACCATGGCTCTATATAGCCATAGAGAAACTGCCTACCCAAGTGATCAAACTATAACTGCCAAAAACTCTGTGCACGCAACTGGCTGTGCGCAAGGACCAACAATGTTTAGTTGAACTAGTGGTGCGTGAGAGTAGAAAGATTGAGCTAAAGTAAATTTTACTAGAGGTACACTACTTTAGCCCAACCAAGACTATCAAGGTTAACTCTGGTCACCGAATGACGTGTAGTTTTTGACGCCTCGTCCATGAATTTGTATTCCCAGTATTTTATTAAGATTCTACAGGTAATTTCTTTAACAATAAAATAAGCTCATACGAATGTAAGGCAAATCTCTATTACCTTTATGGGTAATAAGCGTTTAAATTAGGCTCTGCTCACATTCCACAAATATTTCCGATAAACAAAAGGAACCAGCCACGCTTAGGGATTAGACCTCCAGTTATTACGTCTACCTGATCCTTTCTTTTGTTTGTGTTGTATTGTGTTTTGTTTTATTTTTTTGCATGAGTTTTAAGTCCACCCTTTGTCTTGGGTTTGAAATAAGAAACATCTGTGAGCATTTTGGAACCAACAGCTAAGGGTTTTATTTTATTACAGTAAAATTATCTGATTGTTTAAACCTTATTTCCAAACCAACTTTCCAAATTAAGCTATACGTTGATTTCGAGGACGTCGATTCTAACAGCTATCATATGTGGCACGAGTCTTTAGCCTTAGGTGGCTGGTTTTAAATACCCCATGACACCTACAGCAGAAAACTGACATTGTTCATATTTTTCTTTTTCCTCTGATTCAAAAACTATTTGTTGACAATGTGATATTAACGCTTTCAGTGCCAAGCTTCCCAATTTCAACAATGAACCTAGCCGCTTCGCAGCATGATTGGTAAAGTGATATACTATAGTAATACTTAAAAAAAATCAATTATTACTTTTATTTTTATAAACAAATTGTCTACCATAAACTCATATCTGACACTGGACAGAGAGCAGAAATTATATAAAATAATCCCAGCAACAGCATTCAAAAATATCCAAAACTAATTAAGACGACGAATTCGAAATTTTAGTGTCAAAGATCTTAACATTTGTCAGCCATTACAAAACATATGAAAGTGATATTTCATAACCCGATTCATCATTTCATTGACTTCATTTTGACAGTTGCAGAAACATGATTCTTTTACTTTTATAACAGAAAAATAATATCAAAGAATCCTCTTTTAAAACAGAGATTCTCATTTTACAGGCTAACCAGATGAATGTAAGCCTCTAAATTTTCTTAGCACATTAATCTAAATACGCACATTTGCTTGTCAGTTGGATTTTTTAATCTTAAGGCCAAGCCACATCAGCTGCGTGCGCAGCACGTGCACGTGCCATAATAGATGACACACCGCTGCGAACGTGCACGCCACGCAAGCGGTGTGCCATCTACTATGACATTTCATACGATACAACGCGCACGCTACGCACACGCGCACGTGCACGTGCTGCGCACGCATCCGGCGTGTTTCGGCCTTTATTTGTAGTTTTAATTGAAACGAAAAAAACCGTTTTGACGTTACGGCCTTATGGCATAAGCTAGCGCTGGCGCGTATTTGTATGCAATCTGTCCCCCCCTCAGTCCTTTGCGGACCAATCAGAGAACGGAGCGCAAACCATGTTTTTCAATTTATTGTTTAGCGATGCGTCGCTTTAACTCAAAATCACATCAGAAAAAATTAACAATCCCAAATGGCTCAGAAAATTCGAAAAGTGGATGTGGTAGTGTAGTATAAATGTTACGTACCTGGGCGCGGCGACGGTGACCACGGCGACCAGGCTGGAGCTGAACAGCCGGTCCACGAGGCAGGTGTCCTGTCCGGAGCGCGAGGCGTAGATCTCCTCGACGCCATCGTCGGGGGTCAGTGCGAACAAGTGGTACCCACTGCTGCTGCCTGCTACCAGTGATCTGCGTAACAATGTTTTTTATTATTGATACGATGCGTATACTTGGGCCCAATAGTTTCTCTCAGACAGGGAGTTCGCGAGACGTACCGAAAATACCTGGAAGAGCTATTGGTCCATGAAGGAATTCTAAATGCTATCTCTTTCATATCTGCTAAGCCCACGCAGCCTTCGTTTTGTGTTAAATATAACGCAAAGTGAGAAGAAATGGCACAAGACATTCACTATTTTGCTTTTATTCATAAAAACAATACCCTACAACTCTTTATTGCACACCTCACAAAATAGTACAAAAAAAACCTACATTCAAGAAGAAACATAATGGTTACAAGGATAAAAGACCATGAAAATACAGTTAACCTAGACATAAACCTAGTTTTTTGGGAAGGAAAACATCGTGAGGAAACGTGCATACATCTGCAAAGAAAATTCAATGGGGTATGTGAAGTCTCCAATACGCACTGGGCCAGCGTGGAGACTACAGTCCATTTCCTCTGCAGGCCTGTGCCCAGCAGTGAGACGTATCTAGTAGGCTGATTATGATGATGATGAGACATAAACGAGGTTCTTAGGGAAGATTTCCGAAACCGTATTTGATTTAACCATACGTTTTGGTTTGGTTACTAGAGCAGTACACAATTGCTATAATGGGTAAGTCATGTTACATACAAAATGGAACAATCTAATTGACAACATATAAAATTTCCATGGAACATTAAATCAACACCCATTTTGTTTCATTATCAAGGAACCCAGAAATAATTTAAAATTTTCTTTATTGCAACTAGGGATTGCAATCCGGTCCGGCGGATCCGGTAATCTGGCCGGATCCGGTACTTTTTCAGGGACGCCACAACAGACATACATACGGACTACCCAACCCGTGAAAACTGACTCCAATTTGGTGAAAATTTTAGTTAGGAGTAGAAGGCGCCCGCAACTTCGTTCACGGAGGAAAAAAAGTCATAACCCTTCGTTTTTTCTTCAGCGTAGTCGGGTAAAAAGTATCCTATAACCATCTGGAGATACCCAGCTACCCGTGTACCAAAAATAAAAATCCCTTTAGCCGATCTTGCGTGATGAAGCCACAACGACACATACAGAAAATCCAAAAAAAATATTTTTCATTTTAGTGACCTCCAATTAGTCCGTAACAATCAATTTTTAGAAAATATCTTCAATGTACAGACATTTCATTTTTACAACTTTATAATAGTATAGATATAAATATCAAGAGTCTATATGATCTAGGTCAAGTTAAGCTTTAAAGAACGATGTCTTTCTTAATTTTTCTTTGAGATGTAATTTTTTTAATGGTAAATTATGTTTCCTTGTTAGCCAGACCGGGACAGCACAATCTACTCTGCTCTACTAATAAAATACTTGTTATAATTGTAATAACGTTAATTGAAAAAAAAATAAAAAATATTTAAAGTGCAATGTGATGTGATTACTGATTTTTAATATTACGGGTACTTATAGTATTAGTATTTTATTATTGTTTATATATAATATACCTCTTAAAGTATTAATAAAGTTGATAAAGTATTACAAAGTAGGGAAGAAAAGTGGCGTCAAAGTTAGAAGAACGATCATGAATCATGATCCAATACACCAAATTAGTGGTAAATTCTTAGATTTGGCAATTAAAACTATAAAAAGTTTCTTTAGTTAGAGTGTTATTTTTTATAAAGTAGATAAAATTTTGTTATATTTACTATGAGACCAGGTTACCATGTGTTCATGTGTAAATAGGTTAATAATGCTATCAAGTTAAGGCTAAATATTATTGAAGCAGATGCTTAAATTTTCATATTACTGTGACATAAGTGGCTAGTGAGACTGATTTTTGACTTAATAAGGGTTATTTTTAGCGCTAAACCATTGTTTTATTAGTTAATTTGCAAAAACATGTCTACTTTACGGCCAATAAACTGGACAAGAAGCATGATGTTGGATAGATGCAATAGTAAAACTTCAATCCGGCCGGAACCGCCGGATCCGACCGGATTGGGCTTAATCCGGCCAGGTCCAGCCGGATTGAGAATTGGACCGGATTGCAACCCTAATTGCAACTAGTTTTGAAGATATTCGGGAAAATGTCCAGGAGGGATATGATTCTGTAAGTGACGTCACTAGGTGGATACGACTCGGTTACAGTGCACAAAAAATAGAGCAGCACAATTTCTATAATAAATTGGCTGTGACTGACATCTATGCTCTGCTTATCACCTATGCTCTTTTAGAATGACGAACTTTAGAAAATGTTTTTTTTTAATAAGAAATCGGGACATTTTCGAAAAAATTTAAATGTGGATATATTTACTTTTTGTTCTCTATTTGATTTCATACAAAAAAAAACCTGGTTAAAATAACGAGCTGTTTCAATTGTTATTTGGCATTCAACTAGCTTAGTTTCTTGTGTAGCCAACTAGACTAATAGGTAACACATTTCATTTTTGTCACATACCTACTTAGAAATATCAGTCATTCTAGTGAAATCTAATAGAATAGCGATGTTGACAATTTTTTACTGTGGTATGTTTTAGAACAACCTTTCAATAATAGAAATACTGGTAACAAAACTACTTCAATATCATAAAAAGTCCACAAGATACAAGAATGTTAGAATCACATTTTTGGACTTTCCCAAAAATGCTCCATACTAAACCCTAGGAAGATATGATGACCTTCCTACCTTAAATGGGAAAATTAAGAACTTTGTTCTAAAGCTATGAAAAAACATGCAAAAGTTAGCAATGTTAGCATACATTTCATGGGTTATTCAATGGTATTAGAATTAATTAATATTTTCATACTTTAAAAATGGATTTCCTACCTATTTTTAAAGGCTCATAAAACAGATATACATAACGTATCAAACTCCAAAGTTTTTTTTTGGATTTTCCTCGTAAAAACTAAAAAGGTACAGAGAAAAATAAATATTGTATGATAGTCACTAATTATTTTGCATTGTTTAATTGAAATTATATAGTGAGGCGATTAGGTTAATTTAATTATATACACCGGCATTAATACATAAGGAAGTTTTTAATTATATTTAGGACTCCAATATTTCCCTTTAAAAAATAGAAAAGGTTCCATTGCATAGAAAGTTTGGCAACAGCTGTGTGCATCTACATATGAGTCAATAGAAATGTTATTTTTAAGGATAGATAAGATACTATTAAAAACAATTACCTACACTTAATCACGGGATTTACACAAGTAGACACAAACACATATACAGTAATAAACAAATAAATTCTGAAGAATTATTGCTTGCACAAACACTTCTTTGTAGTTGAATCTGTTGAGTAATGATCATGGAATTTATTAAGTTTCTTCCAGTAAAGTTATGAACTTGCATCATGGTATGTTTTATACTGATATGGTGTTATTAAAGATTCACAAAAGACTGGAAAACCACCGCTATCCCCTTCGAAGGTTTCATAAGGCTTTGCTTGCCCAAGTTGTTGCTCCTCAAAACCTGTTCATTTGGCTTTTATACCACTTTCAATAAGTTTTCACTTAACAAATATCAGATAACCCTTTATAAGCTCTTATGTTATAAGCTATTCAAAAAGGAAACACAAATTGAATTTGTTTAAGATTGTTTTCCAATATTTACTATTAATTAAGACTGAAACAAAATTCGATTTAAGAGGAGACAAATTGCTTTAAGATTAAGAGCAACCATATAAGGCTATGTCATGCACTGAACAATGACATATTGCTACACATTATCACAAGTTTCATAACAACCTGCAATCACAAGGGCAAATGCAGCCACAGGACACATATCACTACCTACAATGTATACAATGTATAATAGGGCATTCACATCTCTATCAGTAATACATTTTGGCAGGGAGCTCTAATCTACTGATAAGGCAGCTTCCAAAACAAGCGTCAGCTGTTTTGAATGGGCACCCCTCGCTGCACGAGAGAAGGGCAAGCAGCCGCCAGAGGGGCTGCCGCGGGCGCTGCGCAGACCTCAGCGCGGTTCCTTGACCCACTGCGATAGCAAATTCGCGGCTCGCGAGACGCCATATTTGTTTACGACGTTTGTTATGGGAGAGGACGCGGCGATGTTGCGACACGATTGGCAATGACACATTGCATCACCGCAGCAGCGCGCGCCCTCGCTCAGCCCGAGCCTGCCCCAGCAGCGCAGGCGCCCCAAGCGAAGCCCTACCTCCACTCCTCTCTTCTTCCGCCTACAGAACTAAACATAACGTATGCTACACACTTACGTGCAATCCTGGTTAAATTGAACGAATATTCCTCCTGCGTTTGATCCATCTGTGTTCTGTCCTCCTCCCAAACTCATTGGAACGTTGGAAGTGTACTGGTTTATTTAATAACTTTCGACTACGGACGACATACGCGCGCGACGACCTTTGCGACGGAACACAAACACTCACTGTATTATTATAAACTGAGTATTCGTCACAACAGAAGTAAGAATTTTTTGACACAAAGAACGACCTTGCTGCTAAAAACAAGCCCCCTCCCTCCGCTTGTGACGGATGGCAGTCGCCTTCAATCGCCCCTCCAAGCACAGCACGATCATCTGATCGCTTCCGATTGGTGGATGCGCCTGTCACTGACATTTTTGAGAACGTTTTCATTCTTGTCAAGAAAATCGATTGATCATCAAATTTTGTTTAATGTTCAAAATACAAACGTTACATTAAGAAATATACAAAAATAAATAAAAGCATTGAATGAACTTTATTAATTGTATTATTTTTCAATAGTTTAAAGACTTATTAATTATTTGTTCTAAAAAAATATAAAACTTGCTATATAAAATACAGTTCATAAACCATGTTTCATATCATCTACTCTGTGAAAGAAAACAAAAATATTCAAACATTACGACTAATATCGTGCAAACCTTATAACTAAAATATTATTTTAAATAAGATGAATAGATATGGGATGGTAGAAAACGAACTCTGCATGTTACCTTTTTAGAGTAGACACGAGTGCTACCAGCTTATGAAATATTTTTACAAACTATCTTGCCTGGTAATATTTTTTATCAACGTCAATGTCAACTGTCATTGTCAAATGCATGTGTTATGACATGTAAATATTGTGTATTGTATAGGTTATGTTTTTGTAAAACGCGTAAAAATGGGCCGTAAAATTCCTTCCAAAAAACATCGGGGTGTGAAAGATCCCTTAAAACAGCAAGCGCAGCGATTTCAAAGGTACAACTTATTGATTAGTAGTAAAACATCATGAAGACGTTCGCTAAATTTTAGTACACTTGGCTAATAAAATTAACCTTTGCGTTGCTTGCAGTATCAAAGATAAAATCAATGCACCGCCGACGGACCCTGACGACCAGCCCGTACCACGTTCTCTGCAGCGTCTCTTCGCCTTCCAAGAGCCCCGCGCGCCAGCGTCTAAAGTGAAGAAGAAGAAGAAGACGCATACGCTAACAGGTCAGCGTGGGTAGTGGGTACAATAGCTATAAATATTATGATATGCCCTTATCTCATGTTTTATCACCTGGGTTTACTGAGAAAGATCTATAGTCTAGCACTAATTAGACTGAATGATGATGATGAGTGAGCTGTGATGTGTCTGTTTTCTAACTTATCCATGATTTATAAACATACCATGATTCAGTTTAGATTGTATATTTTCAAATTCAATACTTAATTCTATACATGATGGTCCAATATGCAGTTTGTCAGTTTCACATTTCACCATTTGTCTACTTCACACTTCGTCATCATTAATTTGATTTGTCCATTTTGTGAATCTTCATTACACACTTGTCCATTTCAAAATTTGTTAGTATGCAGTTTGTCTATTTCGAGACTCGTCATTACACAGTTTGTCCAGGAGAGGCAAAATTGTGAAACAAATTTGTGAATGAAATCTCCCATAGCCTTTAAACCAACTTTTGTAAAATTTTACTTGGATTAAATGCTTACTTCTTAAACCATGTACTTTTTTAAAATTCATCATCATCACCAGCCTATATACGTCCCACTGCTGGGCTGCTTGCTTCTTAAAACTATGCTTCTTAATAGGCTTGTGTTATTGAGTATGCCAAAGTTCACACAACTGAAATTGTTTCTCATACAATTTTCCATCATGATAGTCAGTATTAACGCTTATTATCATTTATTTTCTAAGATTTGTTTGACCTTTAATCTGGCTAGTTAATTAGTTACTTGTTTGCTGACCCTTGTTTTTCCTTCAGAGCAGAAACATAAGCCCACATGAAGTGGGGCATGTCTCTCACATCTCTCAATTTTAAAACAAAAAAAATCTCTAGATATTTTCGGGTGAAGGTTAAAAAAAGGGGAGCTTTTTTTTATTGTTATGTTTTGATTGACAATGTTATTAAAATGTATGATTATAAATGAAAGAATTATGAAAACCAGTATTAAGAGTACAAAATAATGAAGAGAAATTGTATGGATTGTGTAAAACAAAGAATTGGGTGTGTTGGACCAACTATGCATTAGACGAATTTCTGTTAGACGAAATGCTTGTTGGATGACATTCATATTGGATGAAATACGTGTTTGATAAATAGATGTTGGACAAAATGCGTGTTGGACTATATATGAGTGGGACGAAATGAGAATTTAGATACTTTTTGTAGGAACTGACATTTTACCATCAGCTAGCAAATCCTTAATTCTGCAAGTAAGCCTCAAGGGCACTTTTACATGTCTGACAGCCTTATCATTACCAATAGCCTTCGATTTACCGAGGTTAGTTGGAAAAGCAGACATTATGTATCTATACTATTATAAAGTTGTAAAAATGAAATTTCTGTACATTCAGAATATTTTCAAAGAACATATCGAACCGGACTATTTGTAGTTTCGTAGGTAACTGGATAGAAAGATTTTGTTTTTAGATTGTTGTATGTTTGTATGTGTTGTTGTGGCTGCATCACGCCAAAACAGCTAAACGGAATTCAACTATTTTTTTGGTAGCCGGGTAGCTTGGCTTATAGGATACTTTTTATCCAACAGAACTGAAGAAAAAAAGGGGGTTATATGTAACTTTCTCTCCTCCGCTAACGAAGTTGCGGGTGTCTTCTAGTTATATAATGTGTGTTATGTCCATTTGTTTGTTTTGTTATGAGTTTTAAATAAAAAAATAGGTTCATTATATTTCATAGTTTTTCTTACATCTCGCATTTTCCTCGCTGTAGTGAGGAGAAAAGTTGTGTTTCGCATGGCTGCGGAATTATTTAACTTTTCGTGCCTTGACAACCTCGTTAGGCTTAGGAATCTATATATGGAACAGAAGTCTGTGACCAGCGTTAGTGTCGTTAGTCTTAGAGCCTTAGGACCGCGAAAAATAATTCGCTAAAATCACTCGCTCGGAAAACTTCCTTTTATAGCGCCAAATCTGCGTGGAAAAGTCCATTTTATCCGCTAGCGTGAAATAGTCATTTGAAGTTCAAATTAATATTTTTTTTGTATGTTTATTTGTTTGCTTCGTTATGAGTGTGTTTCGTAGATTCATTATCACTAGCTTTAAATAAAATAAAAAACGGTTTGTTATAATAAAGTTTTTCTTACATCTCACATTTTCCTCGGCTGTTGCCTTTGTGTGAAAAGTTGTGTTTTGCACGGCTGCAAAATTATTTGACTTCACGTGCTTTGAAAGCCTCGTTACGCTGAGGAATCTATATTTGATTTTAGATTCCTTCGCTTCCTCTGCTTTCAATTCATGCACTCGCGCCAAATAACAACTTTGCAGCCTTGCATAACAAATAACTATTATTTGGTATGGTGCAGGTAGGAAGCGTGACGACAATCCCGTGGCGGCGCTGAAGCGGATGCCCGGCGAGCCTGGCCGCGCCTTCTCTATGCGGATTAACAGTGCGGTCCGAGCCCTGCACAGCACCGACCAGGAAGACTACCCTGTAAGTTACTTATAAACACGTCATGAAGTTTTTTACTGTCCTTTCGGACAGGCTAAGACCATAAGCCATACTGCCACCGTCATAAAGTTTCGTGATTCAGTTCAGTTTTTAAAATTAAAAATGGCTACTGCCAATCAGTACTACTGCTATACTACTTAAACCAATATTAATAAATATAGCAATCGGTACTATAATAAATGCAGATGTATAATACTGTTTCATCGAGCAAGCGTAATTCATCGATAAGCAATATCGACGTTAGCCACATCCTTGTTGACAGCTCGGTTTATTAACCCATCGGAACGTTCCTTTGGCCCGTACTATAGCCTCGATGCATAAGTTTTCGTCTAGTCAGAGCAGTTTTTTAGGTTCTCCCATTTGTAGTACATTGCGATGCTAGTGCGGAAAGTATGTCATTTCATTACTTTACGAGTACCGAGTTATCATCACCATCACCATCATCATCACCGCCATCACCATCACCATCATCTTGACCATCACCATCATCTTGACCATCACCATCATCATCATCACCATCACCATCACCATCACCATCACCATCATCATCATCATCATCATCATCATGACCATCACCATAATCATCACAATCAACAAGTAGTCATGAATTGGAACAAGTATAAATTTAAAAACGTTGGAAAAGTAAAAAGCACTCGTTTGCGAAAACCAACTTTGCGCACGCTCAACAGCTCCGTAAAGTAGCACTTTTTGAGCAACTGTACGAGTATTAAAAATAATGTTTTAGATAAAAATTCAATACCGTTTAATTTAAGGGCGACCCTCCATAGCGGCGCGGCACACTCTGCCCACGCTATGCCGAATGTCCCCGCTTCCGGGGAAGTGTGGGGTGTGGGGAGTTGGGAGCTGGTGATTTTGTGCGTAGCGTGAGCAACGCGTGCCACTATGGAGAGTCGCCCTAATACTAGTGCTATAATAGTTTCATTTTGCATAAAAATATTCGACACTAACAAAATTAAAATAGAAGTATACCAAATAATTGATAGATTCTGGCGTTACTTTGCGGAATTCCATAATAAATTAATGGATTATAGTTCCTTTGCTGTTCCGCGAAAAGTGTCTTTGTTAGATGTGACAATAAATTGTGCTCACATGCACATATTTTCATGCAGTTTCCATAAAAAAATGCGCATGCAAATACAACAAACCAACACCAAACAGTATAATCCTCGACACGTGTTTCGCCTCTCTACGAGGCATCATCAGGAGATGCAGAAGATGTTGACGGTCCGGCGTCCACCCGAGAAATTAGTTGTCCAATCAATTTTTTTTTATTTGGAACATCAACAGCATTACAGAAAAAAACACAATGCTTAAAGCTAATACATAAAGCCAATAACAGATGTTCACAGCATAACGGTTAACGAGCCATAAAAAGTAGGTAATGGTTTAAGATTGGAACCTCGCATTGTATAAAGACCATGTATATAAATTCGAGAAAGATGAGACACCCAAAACAAGACAAGACAAAACAAAACAAATGCACTATGGGCACCTTGGGCTGTGGCGGGGTCGCGACCCGTGATGACGGGCCGGGCGTGCGTCCTCATTTTGGGGAGGGCAGCGTGGCTGGTGCAGGCCGCGCGAGCAGGGGCTCGCGGCGGCTGGCTGAGAGAGTGGGGGCCTCGCGAGCAGCGCTTGCTGAGGCCAGCGGCTAGCGGACCTGGCCGGCTTCTTGAGCCCTTCGCCGCGTGTCTTTCCCCGGGGCATCCGTTTTAGCGGGGTCGGGTACGGATAGCACGGCTAGGGCACCGACCAGGGAGCGGCTAAGCCGGTGAGTGCGCCGGGTAGGCGGGAGAGTCACGCCGCAGCGCGCGGGCCGCTGGCGTGGGCCGCGCGAGCGGTTGCTTGCTCGTGGAGGCGGTGAATCGCCATCCGGCCTAGGGCGGGATGGCGAGGAGCTCTCGGGGTAGTCCCCGAAAGCGGCTGTCCGGGGGCCGGACGTAGTGGGGCGCGATGCCCTTGAGATGTGCGTGGCTCGACTTGTCCGCGCGGTCGAACATTCGACGCGCGAGCCGACCGACAAACATCTCCAGGTCGCGCCACTTGAGGTCCGCAGTGATGGTGCGGTTCCGCACGTAGCGGGGGGCGGCGACGATGGTGCGCAGCGTCCTGGACTCCTGCGCCTGCAGCTTCTTCCTCGACGTGGCGGCGGCCAGGGCGTACCAAGCCGGGGCGGCGTACGACAGCCGCGACCTTACTTAGGACGTAGGCCTTGTACAGGCCTAGCTTGGTGCGCCTCGGCAGCTTGCTGGAAAAGATAGGATGGAGTGAGCTGCGTGCGTAAGCTGCCTTGCTGCAAGTCTCGTTCACGTGCTTGGCCATGGTGAGCCCCCTGTCAATGGTCACGCCCAGGTCTTTCACTGAGTTAGACCATGCCAGGGGCTGGCCGAGGAGAGTGAGCGGCTGACGGGCAACTTTGTACCCGGTCAGCATCGCTTGAGTTTTACTCACGTTTACGGAGAGCCTCCACTTGGCTAGCCAAGCTGGGAGGGCGTCGAGCGTATGCTGGAGCTTGCTGATGGCGTGGTGCGGCTTGAAGGAGGTGCTGAAGAACGCTGCGTCGTCCGCGTACAGGGCTAATCTCGTGTCACCAACGACGATGTCGTTGGTGTACAGGGCATAGAGGGCTGGAGAGAGACAACTACCTTGCGGCACCCCGGCTAGGATGGGGCGGGTTGTGGAGAGGGCGCCTTCTACGATGACCTGGAACTGCCGACTATCTAGAAAGGAAGCTACAACCTTTACTATGCGGCGGGGGGTGGGGCTGATGGACAGCTTGTAGAGAAGGCCTTCGTGCCAGACACGGTCGAAGGCCTTCTCTATGTCCAGAAGCACGGCCACCGTGTGCTCCTTCTTGTTGAGCGAGAACGCCATGTGGTGCAGCGTCTTGGTGAGCTGCAGCGTGGTCGAGTGGTCCTGTCTGAACCCGAACTGCTCTTTCCTCGGCGTGATGTGCGGCTGGAGATGGCTGAGCAGCAACTTCTCTGAATAGGATTTCTAGAAAGAGATGGAGAAACACGTAACAAAGGTGATGACGTAACATTAAGTTGTTCATTAATGATCAAACCTCTATTGCTGTACCTGACTATCTCCAACTGTTCAAGCACACTAAGACGTAATCCTTTTCCGCAAACATGTAAGGTGTTAAAAGAATGATTGTCTGACAAAGAATGGCTGTTTTCTAATAAATGTTTTGCGAAATTGCATTTTTCCGGGTGGTTATGTTTATAAGAAGAGACATGTTCTTTATACCTAGTGTTAAAACTACGACCCGTTTATCCCACATACACCTTGTCACAACTATCACATGTAAGTTTAAACGCCAGTAGTTAGTAGATAGCTGCTTCTGCGGCACCTTGGGACACCCCCCGCGGAGCGGAGATTTTTTATGTATTTTTGACTCCGCCCTTCAAAAAAAAAAACGGTTGGTCGGCATATAGGTTGCTAGTTTTTTTGTATCTGTTTTCTATTATGAGAATTTTTATGTATTTTTGACTCCACCCTTCAAAGTTGGCCTCGCTCAGATAGATATGTGATTTTTTCAATACCCATTAATCATTCACAATTTTGATGAAATAAATCGAACAACCTTTTGGTTAGGCAAAGACACGTAAATTTCTTTTGTGACAGGTGTTGCTTTGTTATTTTTTGAGTCGGCTGCGTTAATTTATCAGGGTAGATAGTAATAAACTGGGCTTAAAAGCGTTTAATTTTATATTAAACTCCCGAGTTTTTGTCGTTTTCTCACGCAAAAGAATTCTGTGGGAATGTTTTTTTTTTTAATTATCATAAGTCACACGAGTTGTAAGGATAGAAAAGGTTATAAATAATCTTATTTATTACTAATGGCGGTGTTTTTATATTCCTGGAAGGTTAAAATTACGATGATAGAACCACAGGGCGCAAGTTTAAACGTTTTGCAGCTGCATACTGATTTTAATTGGACTGGTGAGAAAATCAGGTTACGACAAGTCATATTTATGTAGACCTGATACATGACGCTAGTGTTTATGTGTGTGTGTGTATGTATATGTGGCTAATAAAAGCAGAACTCCAAAAGAGGGGGCCATCATTCGTTCAGATTGCTTCGTTTAAAGACAGTGTCGAGGTTCTTCGAAGTAATTAAAATTGTTGAAGTACGGTCTGTGCATTATTACCAGTTGTAAGTTTGAAACTCAGTGTCTACATTGTTGCTTACTGTGGTTACGAGTCAAAAATGGAGGTAAGCTTTTAACTTTACATATATATTCATATTTTGATGATACGGATAACCTAGTTGGTAGTGACCCTGTCTCCAAAGCCGAAGGTCCCGGGTTCGATTCCTGGGGAGGGCAGACGTTCGTCGCACTGAGCACGAACATTTGTTCCTCAGTCTTGGATGTTTTTGATTTATTAATGTATTTAATTTTATAGTACCTATATATATACATGTATATAGTGTCCCTTACTACTCATAACACAAGCCTATCTAGTGCTTAATTTAGGACTAGGTCGATTTGTGTAAGATATCCCCTGATATATATATTATTCACTTCTATTTGTATAAAACCTCTCAAATATTTTTTGTTTTTGTTTTAGGCATTGAGTGAGGACGCTATTGAGTACTCTATGAAAAATTATTATTTTAGTAATTTGGCTGATGAGGAAGAACCAAAACCGCTTAAAATTCAAGCCCAAAAACGAGCCAACAACATTGATATATTTTTCGATAAGCCCAAAAAGAGACAGGCTACAGAATATTCGTGTACTGTGGCTCAATCTGCAAATGGAGGTACCAATTATATATCTTCCCGCGTTGAAGACTCTACTAAGAGCACTCACCTTGTTAAAATCGATGTTTATGACATGAAAAAGTTGCGTGGTGTCCCAAATGATCAACAGTGGAAATTCGCGGACACGAGGATCAAATACTACGCGAAAAGTGACGATGACGATTATTATTGTAACACAAAAGAATTAATTTACAAGATTACGAAACATATTGCTTCTAAAAACGACTGCAAGAAATATTTTATTGACGCTAAGAAATAAAAAAAGCCGCAATTTATGTCCACCCCGCCCACAACCCCACTCCAACCCATCAACAAAGAACTATATAAGCAACATAAAACGACCCACACTCATCTTAATCTGCACCCGTGAAACTCAATCGACAATATGGATCTTGAGAACTCGGCCTACGATATGGACTTATACGAACGTTGCCAAGACCTGTCCGATCTGCAAAAATCAAATTACGATAAGGAGCTATATCAACATTGTGAGGAATTCGAGAACCAATCACCTAAATTGTGAGTATAAATATTTAAATCATGTTGAAACCAGTCCTTCTTCGGGTTCGTCTCCCCACTATTAAGTATAAGTAGGGTAGGGAGGCGGTCCCAATATAAACATCATCCTTAACCAAATGTATCGTATTCGTTATCATGATGTCGTTGACTAGCGAAGATATTAAAATGTTCAGTAAATCGTTGCTATTAAGCAGTTTTCATAAATATTTACGATTATGGTTTATCAGTGGAAAACTTGATGACATAATAGCTAGTGATCCTGACATTAAACCATATATTACCCCTTGTAGTGGACACTTCACCGGTGTTCCATTATTAACATCAGATTACGATGCCATAGATGGCATATTACCCATGGAGGCATATTGTTTTATTTGTGTATCAAAAAAACGAGGTAATAAGGTGTTCCAAGTGACTAATAAAAGTGAAGCATTTATTAATCATATTGTTATATTTACTCATTACTTACGCATTGAATATATAATTTTTGTTATTTTTTTTTTAGAACACGTGGAGTGAAAAGAAAACGCGTTTCAAAAGATTTTTTGCAACCTCGTGATTCGTCTACTCCAGCAGTGAAAATAGAACACCGAAGAGACAGTGAAAAACCGTCAACTTCTCGGTCCACAACTGAACCATCGGCTCCTGCTATCGTCGATGACACCGTGGAGTGTAAAACCTGCCAAAAGAGCGTTTCAAGAAGGTATTATGCCCAGCATTTAAGAAGTAACATCCATAAAAACAACTGTGTAAAATTTGATCATTCTTATCCAAATGTTGAATTAATTGAAGCTGCATTTGGAAATAGGCTATTAACGTATAGAATTATGTCAGACCAGAGAAAAACTGACCTTGAATTTGAGATCCCAGAACTTTTTCTTGAAGCTATCAAAAGCTCTCTAAACAAACTAATAGACGATACAATTAATCAGCTAACCATTTTCAAGGTAAGTTTTATATTGCATGCTGAATTTATACAAGAAACTAAACAAATTATAAATTATTTCGATTTTAACGTTTTGAGTTGGACTATTTGCAAAGGAGATGACAGGGAAACTTTTTTTCAAAATTTAAAAAGCTCGTTGGTTAGTAAAATTTCTAATTTTGAAAAAAAAGACAGTGGTTGGAGTCTTAAACATATTAAATACATAGATATGAACATTAATCAGTTTAATCCATTGCGCGGTTCTTCATATATTGACTTACCCCACGACATTAAAACCAAAAAAGCAATCATTAACGTGCAAAACTACGACCACGAGTGTTTGAAATGGGCTCTATTATCAGCATTGTATCCAGTAAAGGATAGTTCACAGAGAGTATCGTCCTATAGTATACATCGAAATAAATTAAATTTTGCGGATATACCATTCCCAGTTAAAATAACCGATATACATAAAGTTGAAAAATTAAATGACATAAGCATCAATGTTTTTGGACTGTGTTATAATGAAAACTTAAAATCCCATGAAGTAAACGGTCCACTATATTTCACCAAATGCCGCAAATCAACGCATATAAATTTACTTTACATATCGAGAGGTAGTCAAGGGCATTATTGTTATATAAAGAACTTATCTCGATTAGTAAGCCGTCAAATATCGACAACTAATCGCAGCTATCACATTTGCGATGGTTGTTTATTAGCGTTTCGTTCAGATGAACAATTAACGAATCATCAAAAAAATGATTGCAGTCATGTCGTTGTTGAACTCCCGAACCCTGAAAAGACGAAACCAAATTGGTTTGGCGAAGAAATTTCAAGTGACAAGATTGTTTTCGATAAATATCAACGGAAGCTTAAATTACCGTTTGTTGTGTATGCAGATTTTGAGGCATTTTTGAATCCAATAGCGTCTTGCGATCCCGATGCATCAAAATCTTATACGAAAAACATACAACAACATGAAATGTACAGTTTTGGTTATTTTATTAAGTGTTCATTTGATAGCAGTCTTTCACGGTATAGGTCATATGTCGGTCCAGATTGTGCTAAAGTATTTATGGATACCCTTTATAGTGACTTGGCAAATGTACATAAATTTATTTGTTTTCGGAAAAAACCAATTCCATTAGATCAGAATGATTTAAATAAAATTTCAACAGATAAAAATTGTTTCGTATGTGAAAAGGAATTAAAATCTCAAAGCGTTTTCAGTTATGATTGGACTACTGGAAAATTTCAAGGAGTAACACATAAGTCATGTGACCATAAATTCACACCCCCATCACATATTCCTGTATTTTTTCACAATCTGAGCAATTATGATGCACATTTTATCGTAAAAGCTTTGAATTTCCAGGAAGGAGCTATAGATATAATACCTCAAAATAAAGAAAAATATATTTCATTCAGCAAACAACTGAAATTTGATAAGAGACGGTTGACACTGAGATTTGTGGATTCCTTTAGGTTCATGTCGAGTAGTTTAGATAGTTTAGCTAAAAACCTTCAAGAACATCAATTTCGTGAGCTAAGGAACCAATACCCCAAAGATGACGATTTTAAACTTTTAAAGAAAAAAGGCATATTTCCGTATGAGTTTATGAAATCGTATGAATCTCTTAAAGTGTCGTCGTTACCCAAAATAAATGATTTTTATAGTTCATTAACAGATAGCTGTATAACAAATGCAGATTATGAACACGCACAAAACGTTTGGAATCATTTTAATTGTAAAACAATGCTAGATTATTCAAACTTGTATTTAAAAACAGATGTACTCCTATTAACAGACATCTTTGAAAATTTCCGTTCTGTGTGTCTAGAAACCTATAAACTCGATGCCGCAAACTATTTTACCGCACCTGGTCTCAGTTGGGATGCTATGTTAAAAATAACTGGAGTTGAACTTGAACTTTTAACAGACTTTAATAAAGTTTCGTTTATTAAAAAAGGACTTCGAGGAGGTATATCGCAATGTAGCAATCGTTATGCTAAAGCAAATAATTGCTATATGTCAGAGTTTGATTCTGATCAATCGACATCGTATCTCATTTACCTCGATGCCAATAACTTGTATGGTTGGGCGATGTCGCAACATCTACCTATTGGAGAATTTGAATGGGTTGATCCTGCTACAGATTTCAGAATTTCTGAAGATGCTGACCATGGTTATATTTTAGAAGTCGATCTACAATATCCCGACATATTGCACGATTCCCATTCAGACCTCCCGTTTTGCCCCGAGCACATAATAATAGATAAAAGTAGACAGCCAAAATTAGTCCCCAATTTAAACAACAAAGAAAAATACATTATACACTATAGAAATCTTATTCAATGTTTAGAAAATGGATTACATCTAATAAAAGTCCATAGGATTTTGAAATTTAAACAAACTAACTGGCTTCAAAAATATATTGATTTAAACACTACACTAAGAACAAGTGCAAAAACTGATTTCGAAAAAGACTTCTACAAACTAATGAATAATGCAGTTTTCGGCAAAACTATGGAAAATATAGAAAAACGTGTGCAAGTAAAATTATTAACGCATTGGGCAAATCATGGTCATGTCAAAGGAATTGAAAGTTATATAGCTCGTCCCGAATTTCATAGTATTTCAATTTTTTCCGAATGTTTGGCAGCGGTACAATTGAAAAAAACTAAATTTATTTATAACAAGCCTATTTATTTAGGTTTCTGTATATTAGACATATCAAAAACATTAATGTACAACTTTCATTACCAATACATGAAGCAAAAATTTGATAATAGTGTTAAATTGTTATATACAGATACAGACAGCTTTATTTACCAAATTTATACGGAGAATTTTTATAATGACATTAAGAATGATATTAAACAATATTTTGACACATCCGACTATGTATCTAATAATATTTACGGCTTTCCATGTGTAAACAAAAAAAAATTGGGATACTTTAAAGATGAAAATAAGGGTGAAATTTTGAAGGAATTTGTTGGCTTGAGATCAAAAATGTATGCCTTAAATGTTGGTGGTAATATAGTGGCTAAAGCTAAAGGCGTGAATAAATGTGTTACTAAGAAATTCCATATTAATGATTACAAACGTTGTCTTGATGAAAAACATAATATTATGTCGGAAATGGTTCGATTTCGCTCAATCAAACATGTAATTTTTACACAAAAAATTAATAAAGTATCTCTATCTCACTCGGATACAAAGCGATATATTTGTAAAGATTCATTCGATACTATAGCTTGGGGTCATCATAAATTAAAGTGTATAGATGAATAACATCCAATAAATTATAAGTAGTGTTTAAAATGTAGCAATTTTGTGTAGAAAAATATGATGTGTAATAAATGTAGATGATATTTAACTTTTTTTTTCCTTTGTTTTTTGTATAATTCTGTGTTTTAAGAATAAGAATAATACATTTATATGTTTCTTATATATTTCCATCAATATGATTTTATGTTGCTAGATTAAGAAACTTCGTTTTAATAGTGTATTTTTAACGTTTTTTTTGTTGTCTGTGTGCTCATGGTTTTTTATTGGTTTCTTTTCTTAGTTATAATTTATAAAATAAATTTTCTGAAAAAATATATATACATTTTTTTTTTATTGTTACACATTGGAAAGCTTTTGTACAAGCACAGTATACATATATAAACACACGTTTTCACATTTGCGTTTTAATTTCATGATAAACTTCAACGAAGAAAGACAGTTTTTTTTTGTTTAAACAATGAACCATTTCATCCATCCATTTACGGCTATTGTTGCTGGTCCAAGTGGTTGTGGAAAATCGAACTTTGTCACAAATTTTTTGAAAAATGTGGGGCAAATGTGTAATATTGAATTTAGTCAAGTGCTGTGGTGCTATGACGAAATGCAGCCACTGTATAATTTGAATGGTATTGATTATGTTCAAGGTATTCCTGATTTAAATATGTTCGATGGGAAACAAACTAAACTCCTTATAATCGATGATTTAATGAGAGAATCCGACGGACGTATTGTTGATATTTTTACTAAAGGTAGCCATCACAGGAATTTAAGTGTTTTTTATATAACTCAAAATTTATTTCATCAAGGAAGAGGTCAACGTGATATATCCTTGAACACCTCCTACATTGTTTATTTTAAAAATCCCAGAGATAAAACTCAAATACGATATTTATCACGGCAAGTTTATCCAGAAAATCCAAAGTTTGTTGATGAAGCCTACAAGGATGCTACTGATAACGCTCATGGTTACCTCATGATTGATCTAAAACAAAATACTCCTGATGCATGTCGTTTCAAAACTAAAATATTCCCGCTTGATGGTCATTGTACAGTGTATGTTCCTAAAAAAGGATTTAAATACAGTGAGAATCCACAAGTTTTAGTCAGTTATAAATGATGCATGCGAGGGTTAACACACATAAACATTTACTTGAAGCATTGCACCTACTTAAACCAAAATATCGAACGGCTTTGCTCAAGTCTTGCGATGATGAAGAGATTAATATCATTTGTGAGTGTATTTACAACGTTTTAAAGGGTAAAGTTCCTTTAGAAAAAAAACAGAAATCTCAGTTAAGAAAGTATAAAGACATTTTACGAAAGTTAGTTTCAAAAACTAAACACAAAATAAGAAAAAACGTTATTATTCAGAAAGGTGGAGCATTTCTACCTATTGTATTAGGTGCAGTTTTAAGTGCTTTATTTAATACTATAGCAAAGACATAATGGATAACACGAAGAAAATGTTGTTAGTGGAACCTGACTTTATCGAAAGACTCAAACGGAGTGAGAGTTCAACAGAAAATTCATCGTCCCGTTTAGATGGAGACATGGCAAAAATCCTGAAGAGTAAAATTGATGATCGTGAAAAGTGGAAATTATATTCGCAAGCGCTACAACGTTTCTTACATTTTGCTGAATCAAATCGAAAGCCGTTAAAAATACCCATAGTTTTGGGTGGAATGGAACATACTACTAACGAGAACGATTTTTTTGGTCAAAAAAATATTAAAAAGGAGGACAATGCTATTAAGGATCCAGCTAAGAAGGAACAATTGCAGGAACCAGAAAGTGACGTTTATGGAACACCACCTGATGCAGCGAAACCTGAGTTATCTAAGCAATATTCCCCCTCTTATATCATGGACGTAATACCCAAATCTTATAGAGCAAAAACTCAAACATTGCTTGCGCACATGATTAAAAGTCAAACAAAAGTTTGGTGGAAGGAGAACGGTGAAGTAGTAATAAATAATCGTACTATTCCAAACAGTAATATTCTTGACTTGGTAGGCGATGTGTTAAGACCTCTTAAACGTTCAAAACCAATAGGTTGGGAAGATTTTGCCACTCTTTTAAATGATATTAAAGTTCCTACATCCTGTATAGGTAACCCGTCGAACTTGGAATTTATTAAAAGAATTCAATCAATTGACTCCAACACTTCACCCGCTTCTTCAAGCAACGGCAACTCATCAGTTAGGGAGAAAAACGCATCGACACCTCTTTCTACTAAGCCACTCAAACAATCTAAAAAAAAATTAGATTGGGAAAAATGGACCCCCTATTAGAGATAAATAGAATATACTATGATGTATCAAATCCAGCTGGTTACAGTAGTATTAATAAGTTACTTAAAGCAATGCATGGTCGAATGAATAAAGATGAGGTTGCTAACTGGTTACGTTCTCAGGAAACATATACATTACACAAACCAGTTCAGAGACGTTTCACTAGAAACAAATATATTTTATCAAATTACAATGAACTTTGGCAAGTAGATTTAAGTGATATGCGTACATACAGTCAATACAATGGTGGTTTCAAGTATATATTGTGCGTTATTGATGTCTTTAGTAAGTATGCTTTTGCTAGACCTATGATAAAGAAGGACTCGGACACGGTAAAAAAATGTTTTGAAGATATATTCACGGAAGCTAGAGTAACTCCACGTCATATTCAATCTGACAAAGGTACAGAATTTGTTTCCAAAGAGGTCAGGAAGTATTTTAAAGGTAAAAATATTAACTACTATACCACAAATAATCCCGATATAAAGGCGAGTATTGTAGAACGATTTCAAAGGACATTAAAAATGAAAATGTGGCGTTATTTTACACACAAAAATACTTATAAATACATTGACATTTTACAAGACCTCCTTTACTCATATAATCACAGTTACCATTCAAGTATTAAAATGCGTCCGATAGATGTTAATTTTAATAATATTATGACTGTTTGGAGTAATTTATACGATAGACCAAGAAATAGACTTAAAACATTTATTACTACTAACTTGAATGTTGGTGATCATGTAAGGATAACCAAATACAAACACATATTTCAAAAAGGTTATGAAACCAATTGGAGTGACGAAATCTTTGTTATCGAATCGGTCATTAACAGATCACCTCATCTTGTTTACACATTAAAAGATTTACAGGGTGAAACAATTACTGGTACTTTTTATTCTAAAGAGTTACAGAAAGTTACTTATAACCCCACCATCACCTATAAAATAGATAAAATAATAAGTTCAAGACGAGTTGGCAACAGAAAGGAGGTGCTTGTGAAGTGGAAAGGTTATCCGAATAAATTTAATAGCTGGATCTCTGCATCGAGCTTAGAAGAAATATGAGTGATGATAGTTTTTATTTAACTTTGCTGAGCAATAGCTCAATTTCATACTACCCCGAAAATACAACAGCCAACTTTCTTACAAAACTACCGAAGACAATAAAATTAGAAGGAGAATGGGTCGTAGGATTAGTGGAGTTTCATTACCCATGTTCAATGTACAATGTTCAAGAACATGAAAACGTAGTCTACATAAAAAAGAAAGTCTCATTACCAAACGAAAACAAGCCTATTGATGTTGAATATAAGTCACATATTCCTGCAACCACTTATGATGATATTGATCACTTTTTAACTGCTTTTAACGAAAACACATTATTGAAAAACAAAGTGAAATTCCGATACGACGAAATATCGAAAATGGTTAAGGTCACTTCTTCACATAAAGAAATAATTTCTGTACGTGCTACGCCAATACTTAACCTTCAGCTTGGTTTTAAACCAAATACTAACCTTATTCAATGTCAAATTGGAAAATATCCTGTTAATTTATATCTAGGACTACCATCGCAACTGTTTATATATTCAGATATTGTTCAACCTCAAGTGGTAGGAGATGTTATGACATCGTTACTAAGAATAATACCACTTGATCCAACAAAATACATTTATGGAGCATATAAAATGCATGGTTTTGCTCCTGCACATTACATACCAGTTTTACGTAGAGAGTTTGATACTGTTGAAATTGATATAAGAACACATACGGGTGGAAAAGTTCCATTCCAGTTTGGAACTTCTTGCGTGAAACTACATTTTCAGCGAATAAAATGAATCAAAGGCGTGGAAATAATCTTTGTCCATATGAACATTATTATTCTCATCAAGCTGGTTCTGGAGTTGGAATTATTTACAAAGGTGTTCCTCACCAGCGAGGACATGGCATAGGAAGTTTTTTAGGAGGACTGTTTAGATCTGTATTTCCCTTATTGTCTAGTGGTTTTAGAACGGTCGGGAAAGAAGCATTAAATGCTGGTGTTGGTCTACTGTCTGACATGATGAATTCTCACCCTATCGACGATTCCATTAAGTCTCGTTTTAAGGATGCAAGTACTAATTTAAAAAGAAAAGCTGATGAAAAAATTGAGGCTTTAATGTCAGGGTCTGGGTATAAAATGACACGAAAAAGACAAGACCGCACCATTGCATTCAGAGCATTGCGAGGGAGAGGTACCAAACGAATTAAAAATAAAATAAATTCTATCGATATTTTTTCTAACTAGACATGTCATTTTTACATAACCATTCGTGTGAATGCGCGAAGTCGGAATTAGATTTGTTTGCTCTTCCATCAACGCAAACAAGTATAGAAAGTGGGCAGTGGATACATTATAAACCTATTTCATCTTTAACTGACGACGGCCCCATTGAGTTTCAAGTTCCTGGATCAGGCGATGACTATATTGACCTGTCTCACACTTTACTTCATGTCAAAGCCAAAATATTGAATCAAGACGGTAGTAACATCAAATCAGCAGACACTCATGTTGCACCAGTAAATAACTGGTTGCATTCGCTATTTAACCAGTTGGATATATATTTAAATCAAAAATTAGTATCGCCCCCTAACAATACATATGCCTATCGTGCATATATGGAGACACTACTTAATTATGGACCAGCAGCAAAAGAGTCTCACCTTACATGTGGGCTTTGGTATGGAGACACTGCAAGTCATATGGATGCAACCGATGCAACTAACAAAGGGTGGGTTAAAAGAGAAGGATTTATAAAAGATAGTAAGGAAGTTGAAATGATAGGCCACTTGCACGGTGATATATTTAATCAAGAAAAGTTTTTAATTAATGGTGTCGAAGTGCGTGTCAAACTAGTACGCTCAAAAGAGTCATTTAATCTAATGTGCAGTCAAGAGAAAAAACTCAAAGTGCGAATAACGGATGCCAGTTTAATAATTAGAAGAACAAAAATCAATCCAAGTGTTTTACTTGCTCATCAAAAGGTTTTAGACTCAACGACTGCAAAATATCCAATCACAAGAGCTGAAGTCAAAGTACTTACGATACCGTCAGGAGTACAAGGAAAAACACTTGATAATATATTTCTCGGTCAGGTTCCAAAAAGATGTATTATAGGGTTTGTTGATAACACGGCATTTAATGGCAATTTAAAACATAATCCCTTTAACTTCAACCACCATACTATGAATTTATTTAGTTTATATGTAGACGGTCATCAAATTCCTTCAAAAACATTGCAACCATCTTTCAGTACCGGCTTAACAGTATCAACATACCATACCTTGTTTTCTGGAACTGGTATTCATTTTCATAACGAAGGAAACTCAATAAATAGAGAGGATTATGGAAATGGTTATTGTTTAATGTGTTTTGATTTAACACCTGATTTATCAGCGAGTTCTACTTCTCATTGGAATCTTGTTAGACATGGCAGTGTGAGGTTAGAAGTTCGATTTGAAAGCGCTCTTACTACTACTGTTAACTGTGTTGTTTATGCAGAGTTTGATAATATCATTGAAATCAACAAACATCGTGATGTAGCTGTAGATTATAACAGTTAATTAAGTGGTATATAAATATAGATCTAAGTTTCCCATTGCACCACTGTTTCACAAACCTCAGTAACGAACTCATCAATAAATGTAAGAATTTGTAATGGATACCAAGAAATTGCAATTATGCATGAAGAAAATTTGCCCTACAATCGAACCAAATGTTTTTCCAGCGAACAGAATCCCCGTTTTTATGAATCTTCCGGTTTATATAATAAGCAATTTAGATCCGGACTCAAAACCTGGCTCGCACTGGGTAGCAATTCATATTGATGTAAATGGAAACGGTGAATTCTTTGATTCCTTTGGTAGAAAACCTTCTGGTTATCACAAGTTATTTTTAAAAAGAAATGCAAAGAAATGGTTTTATAACCATAAATCACTCCAGAACTATTTTACTTCGGTTTGCGGAGAATACTGTTTAGTGTATATTTATTTTAAGTTTATAGGTAAAACAATGTTTGATTTTTTAAGTATTTTTTTCGAAAATACCTCATGTAATGATTTCCTTGTAAACAAAATGTTCCAATCAATTTTCATGAAATAAATTATTATTTTAATAAATTATGTGTTTAATATCTACATTTTCCTTATTGTACTTTTTTTTACTTAACTTATGTTTTAACATGAATTAAAAATGCAATAAAGATTAGAACGATTTATTAAGCATTACAGGGGACAAAAAAAAAACATACAAGTACTTCTTAATTAAGAATACATGCATTCATTATAATTAAATGCAAATAAAAAAAATAAACCGCATGAATACATAGACCACCGTTACTGCGACATTTCTTTATTTTCCAACTCCATCAACCATTCATGGTTTTGCGGTACTAGCGTAAAAACTGATTGGAATGGTTCGTATGCATCATCAGAAAGAGTAACCGATTCGATGTTGTCCATTTCTATGTCTTCTTCATCTTTCCACTCTATCAAAAGAGGGTTTCCCGAGTACGCCAAACACGGAGGTGGGGAAGCTGGTGAATATCCATTTGATTGCATGTAAAGCGCCTCAATTTCATCGCAGAGTTTGCACAAGGAGTCATCGTAATTTGATTTTTGCAGATCGGACAGGTCTTGGCAACGTTCGTATAAGTCCATATCGTAGGCCGAGTTCTCAAGATCCATATTGTCGATTGAGTTTCACGGGTGCAGATTAAGATGAGTGTGGGTCGTTTTATGTTGCTTATATAGTTCTTTGTTGATGGGTTGGAGTGGGGTTGTGGGCGGGGTGGACATAAATTGCGGCTTTTTTTATTTCTTAGCGTCAATAAAATATTTCTTGCAGTCGTTTTTAGAAGCAATATGTTTCGTAATCTTGTAAATTAATTCTTTTGTGTTACAATAATAATCGTCATCGTCACTTTTCGCGTAGTATTTGATCCTCGTGTCCGCGAATTTCCACTGTTGATCATTTGGGACACCACGCAACTTTTTCATGTCATAAACATCGATTTTAACAAGGTGAGTGCTCTTAGTAGAGTCTTCAACGCGGGAAGATATATAATTGGTACCTCCATTTGCAGATTGAGCCACAGTACACGAATATTCTGTAGCCTGTCTCTTTTTGGGCTTATCGAAAAATATATCAATGTTGTTGGCTCGTTTTTGGGCTTGAATTTTAAGCGGTTTTGGTTCTTCCTCATCAGCCAAATTACTAAAATAATAATTTTTCATAGAGTACTCAATAGCGTCCTCACTCAATGCCTAAAACAAAAACAAAAAATATTTGAGAGGTTTTATACAAATAGAAGTGAATAATATATATATCAGGGGATATCTTACACAAATCGACCTAGTCCTAAATTAAGCACTAGATAGGCTTGTGTTATGAGTAGTAAGGGACACTATATACATGTATATATATAGGTACTATAAAATTAAATACATTAATAAATCAAAAACATCCAAGACTGAGGAACAAATGTTCGTGCTCAGTGCGACGAACGTCTGCCCTCCCCAGGAATCGAACCCGGGACCTTCGGCTTTGGAGACAGGGTCACTACCAACTAGGTTATCCGTATCATCAAAATATGAATATATATGTAAAGTTAAAAGCTTACCTCCATTTTTGACTCGTAACCACAGTAAGCAACAATGTAGACACTGAGTTTCAAACTTACAACTGGTAATAATGCACAGACCGTACTTCAACAATTTTAATTACTTCGAAGAACCTCGACACTGTCTTTAAACGAAGCAATCTGAACGAATGATGGCCCCCTCTTTTGGAGTTCTGCTTTTATTAGCCACATATACATACACACACACACATAAACACTAGCGTCATGTATCAGGTCTACATAAATATGACTTGTCGTAACCTGATTTTCTCACCAGTCCAATTAAAATCAGTATGCAGCTGCAAAACGTTTAAACTTGCGCCCTGTGGTTCTATCATCGTAATTTTAACCTTCCAGGAATATAAAAACACCGCCATTAGTAATAAATAAGATTATTTATAACCTTTTCTATCCTTACAACTCGTGTGACTTATGATAATTAAAAAAAAAAACATTCCCACAGAATTCTTTTGCGTGAGAAAACGACAAAAACTCGGGAGTTTAATATAAAATTAAACGCTTTTAAGCCCAGTTTATTACTATCTACCCTGATAAATTAACGCAGCCGACTCAAAAAATAACAAAGCAACACCTGTCACAAAAGAAATTTACGTGTCTTTGCCTAACCAAAAGGTTGTTCGATTTATTTCATCAAAATTGTGAATGATTAATGGGTATTGAAAAAATCACATATCTATCTGAGCGAGGCCAACTTTGAAGGGTGGAGTCAAAAATACATAAAAATTCTCATAATAGAAAACAGATACAAAAAAACTAGCAACCTATATGCCGACCAACCGTTTTTTTTTTTTTTGAAGGGCGGAGTCAAAAATACATAAAAAATCTCCGCTCCGCGGGGGGTGTCCCAAGGTGCCGCAGAAGCAGCTATCTACTAACTACTAACGCCTGACATCTTCCCACCTTCTACTTTATCCTTTCCATTGCAAAGTATAGAGTGCAAAGTGTTATTTGTTTTAAAGGCCACGTTAATATCATAAGATCGTAATATTTTATAAATTTTATCTGATAATGGACCAACGTAAGTTATGCTTGCTTTATATTTCTTAATCCGGTCAAAAGAACGTGCAGCATACAGTAAATTGTTAACCGTCCGTATTTCTTTCTTTCTGATGATGCCATCCACGAGAGACTGACTATATCCATTTGAAACTGCTAAGTGATAAATTTTATTCAATTCCATCTGGAAATTTGCATCAGAAAGAGGGACTGTCAACAACCTATTTTTTTTTAAATGTTTTCATGACCTGTCAACAACCTATGCACGTTAGAGTGGAAAGCCGCTAACTTGTGTTGCCATGGATGTGTGGAAGAAGCCGGGATAATTGAATCTGTGTGCGTGGTTTACGATAAATTTGAAACTGGTGTCTATTATTTACTTTAGTAATTGTCAAGTCCAGGAAATTAAGTGAGTTATTTTGTACCTCCTTTTGTAGTCCTCTTTTGATGATTGATTTGATTTGATTTTATTATGAGCAGACGAAATTATTTTCCTTTTGTCTAAGTATTTCGGTTACGAATTCAACAGGCGTAAAAAGCGCCCAAGTGCGAGTCGGACTCGCCCATGATGGGTTCCGCAGCCGTTTATACAAAAAAACCGGCCAAGGTCATGTCGGACCATGCTCAATGTATGGTTCCTCAGCCGTTTATACAAAAAAAAATGCACTACGGATGAAAAAAATACGATATGAAAAAAAAACAAGTTTTTTGACAATAACTTAAAAACGGTATGTCCGATCATGCTGAAAACAATTTTCGTTGGAAGTATTTATTAAGTTTTATATTTGTAAATTTTTTCATATTTTTTGAACAAACCATTTAGAAAATAGAGGAGGGGGACACAATTTTTGCTACTTTTTCGGAGCGAATATTTCCGAAAATATTCACTAAATCAAAATTTTTTTTTTAGAAACCTCAAAGTGTTTTTAAAACAACTGTCGAATGATCTGCCACACATTGATATTTGCTGAAAATTGTTTTCAGCATGATCGGATGTACCCTATTTTTAAGGTATTCCGAAAATGGCAGTTCTCAACAAATCAAATCAAATCAATCAAATCAAAATATCCTTTATTCAAGTAGGCTTAGATACAAGCACTTTCGAATTGTCAGTTACAATGAGAGAAGTCTTTGCTGGAAAACATACAATATGATCCAACATTTGTTGCAAGGATTAGGGAAACCCAGAAAAACCTAATCAAATCATTTAACTTAAGTATAATACTTACTTATTATTGATAAAATCATCATTTTAAAAATTAAAATAATTAATAAGGTAAATCCCAAAAGGATTGTCAATAAAAAAGAAAAAAAAATCTAGAATGTGTCTAGAATAAAATTCTACATGTCAGAGTATATAAAACAATTAATATGCGTGTACCAATTAACTATTACAATATTGTCTTAATTATACTTAAAACGTTTACAATTGTGTTATAATTAATTTATAATTGATACACGCACAGGAGATGTACAAATTCTCCAGATCAATGTTAATATAAATTATAAACTATTTTTTTTTCAGAGATGTATAAGGTCTCTAGGCGTCACGACATCCGATAAAATTAAATATAATAATTTGACTGAATTGTACTGAGATGTTTAAGGTCTCTTAGGGGTCAAAGTGAATAATACATTAAAAATTATTATTATTAAATCTAAATTTCTTAGAGATGTATATGGTCTCTAGGCGTCATAACATGCAAAAAGATAAAATTAGTTAATTAAAATCCTCAGAAATGTTTAAGGATATACCTCTATAAATAAAACAAAACTCTTAGAGATGTATACAGTCTCTAAATCAAATAAAAAATGAATAACTTCAATCGAGTACAGGATGAAGTCTCTCACGTCATCAGTTCTAATGAACCTAGAATATAACTAGTAACTGCCTACCAGTGTTTAATACACTGGTAGGCAGTTACTAGGTATACAATTAATTTGGCCCTTGATAGTATGAACAGACCGGACCCCACAAACGGCACCCGTTCACGAGCATGACGCATATCTCAGCCATCGCCTCCCTCAACCATATTTTAGGGAAGGTTGCGACCCGATCAACGACGCCACCGTAAGTAAAGACCTTTAAGCGAGCATGACATGCTCACACTGCCGGGCATTAAACACGAATAGTATTGCCCGGTGAGAAACAACAAATGTGCTCTCATGTTACATTAAATGCGAACTATTATTACCTCTTAAAATTTTTACTTCACATACACGAGACTAAACTACTGGCTTAAAGACATCTTTATCGTCTAAAAAGTCATTTACAGTATAATACGCCTTGTTTAGTAGGTGACGTTTTATGTGGGACTTTAATTTGCTGCAAGGTAAATTCACTACATCGGTAGGTATTTTGTTATAGAAGCTTGCTCTTATTTCTTGTATTGTAGTGGTGAGGTGAATGTCAGTCACTGTTGTGTTTGAAATCATGTTGATTTATCCGAACATACATAATATTCTCTAGAATGTACTGAGATGCTACGGTGAGAATATTGGTTTCCCTGAATTTTTCTCTCAGTGATGCACGAGCTCCCAGTGCATAAATTGAGCATACTGCCCGTTTTTGTAGTACTAAGATGGTTTGTATGTCCGCCGCCTTGCCCCACAACAGAATTACATATGACATTACACTATGAAAATACCTGAAGTACACGAGCTTTGCCGTCTCGACGTTTGTTAACTCTCTGATTCGCCTCACTGCATAGGCTGCGGAGCTTAGTTTACCTGCAAGAGTGGCTATATGCGCATTCCATTGCAGTTTTGAGTCCAAAGTAACACCCAGGAATACTGTTTTGTCTTCAAATTCTAGCACATCGCCTTTCAATATCACCTTGGCACAATCTACTTGTTTCACATTCGGTAATAACACAATATCATGTTTATCTTGCACAAGGTTTGGTACATCATTGATATACACTAGAAACAGAAAGGGGCCTAGAATTGAGCCCTGGGGTACCCCCATAGCAACAGATGATCCAGTTGATTGCATCCCGTTGATGACTACGCGTTGCGTTCTGTCTGAAAGATATGATGAGACGAGGTCAAGTGCAACGTTCTTTATTCCGTAGTGTTCCAACTTACGCATTAAATTATTATAATCAACGCAATCAAATGCCTTTGATAGGTCACAAAAAATCCCAATAGCATGTTGAGCGTTTTCCCAGGCATCAAAGATGTGTTTAACTAGCACTACCCCAGTATCAGCAGTGGAGCGACCTTTGGTAAATCCAAATTGACTGCTATGAAGTAGGTTATATCCATTAAAATGTTATGTAAGTTGATTAAGAATAAGTTTCTCAAAAACTTTACTCAATGCGGGTAGTATTGATATTGGTCTATAATTTGCGGGGTCTGTTTTCGTTCCTGATTTAAATAAAGGAATGATCTTGCTGTTCTTCATCAAATTAGGAAATACTCCAGTGTCAATACATTTGTTGAATATATCAGCCAAATATGGTGCAATCGCCTCTATTCTTGAATGTAACACTAACGGAAAGGCCCCACAGGTCTTCAGTCTTCTTCAAATTAAACGATCTAAAGGTTTTGATAACAGTATTTGGAGTAACATAAGTAAATTTGAAGAAGTCTTTACATTCTGGTACATACATTTTTAATATTGATTCAGCAATATGAATTTAAAGATTTTGTTGTCTCTACAGGTATATTAGAGAAGAACCGCTCAAACTGATGCGCAACTTCAGTGGCCGCATTTACCGTTTCATCGTTGATTTTTAGGCTAAAATGAGGATTTTTAACTTTAGTTTTCCCAGTTTCGTCACTTATGACCTTCAAGACGGCCTTCACCTTGTCACTAGAATTAATAATTTTTTTAGACAAATATTCCGATTTAGCAGCAGCGCACAATTGTTTGAACGACTTCGAAAAATTCTTCACGTATTCTAGAAATTTCGGTCTCTTATCGATTGACCTTTGATCATATAGATCGTAAAGACGAAGTCTTTTTTCATGAATATTAGGCGTAGCCCAGTCGCTACATGTAGTTTTAACCTTGCCTTTTACTTTCTCCAGATTGAGACAAGAATCAAATTCTTTTTTTTATGCAATCAAATAAGACCGAGCACATGCCGTCGGCATCCTCTTGAGTAAAAGAAAGATAACACAGTTTCTCCTGAATTTTCCGATTAAATAAATCTAAGCGATACTCAGTAATAGGTCTGCACATAGTGTCTTGTGGTTGCACGTGCCGTGGAAATACGCTCTTTTGCATTTCTTTGTAGTAACGGCTGCGGAACCCTACACTGAGCATGGTCTGACATGCTCTTGCCCAGTTTTCTCCTTTGAACAATACAACCATCTTGTTAAATGTTAATCAAACCACACTCTAATTATTGTTTGACCAGTTTAAAGGCCAAAACAAACCGGATGCGTGCGCGTGTGCGTGGCGTGCGCGGTGTATGGTATGAAATGTCATAGTAGATGGCACACCGCTTGCGTGGTGTGCACGTGCGCTGCGGTGTGTCATCTCTTATGGGTATTCGTACTTTACAACGCGCACGCCACGCGCACATCTACGTGCACGCCACGCACACGCATCCGGTGTGGCTTGGCATTTAATCCATTGCTTTATCAGTTGGACCTGGAGGAGACAGACAACAGAGGCGAGTACATAGCGTCGCAGCGCCTACGTCGGCAGCGGAAGCACCGACAGGCAATGGCGAAGGGGGGCGCGGGGGCGGAAGGGGGGAAAAAAGGGGAGGCCGGGGAGCGCTTGAGCAAGACGCAGCGCCGTGCGCTTAAGAGAAAAGAGCAGCAGAAGGCAAAGGAATCTGAGGTAACAGATTTTTAATCAATCATCAACCTGACACACATTTTACGCATCGCTTCACGATATTTAATGGCTCCCGTTGCTGCGCCCGAGCCCTCAATAACTGGTTTTCTAATAAATTGTAAACAATAATTAATATTTGGTTATATTTTTTAATGTGAAAACATCACAAATTTTTTTGCATTTTTTTTTTTTGTAAATATATAAAGATAAGATTTAAAAGGAGCCGATAAGGAATCGGAAATAATTCAACTCCGGATTCACCCATCTCTAGTCAGCTTCATAATGGCAGAAAGCTACACAGGATCGGGATAGGTGGCGAGCTCTCGTTTCGGAGGCCAAGTTTGGATCGCTGTGGCAAAATAGTTTAGTTATTGTTCAATATTGATACAAAGATCTAAGTAGAAATCAAAAAATAATTGCGATCCACTGCAGTCTAAGCCAGAATCGAATCAGCGTCTCTGTTATTCCGGAACAGCGTCCTAATCCGTTAGACCATCAGACCGCTTGTGATTCACAATGAATTAATCCTCTACCTTCGGTAACGATACGTTACTCACGACACTATATACCATTAATTTATGAAAGGTCTAACCGATTAGGACGCTGTTCCGGTATAACAGAGAGGCTGGTTCGATTCCGGCTTAGACTGCAATGGATCGCAATTAATTTTTCTTTTCCACTTAGATCTTTGTATCAATATTGAACAATAACTAAACTATTTTGCCACAGCGATCCAAACTTGGCCTCCGAAACCAGAGCTCGCCACCTATCCCGATCCTGTGTAGCTTTCTGCCATTATGAAGCTGACTAGAGATGGGTGAATCCGGGGTTGAATTATTTTCGATTCCTTATCGGCTCCTTTTAAATCTTATCGAGTCCGAGGAGTTACCATCTCTCTCACTAGGTAATCTATCGGTGCTGGGTCGAATGAGTGGGTTTGTTTTGGTACCGTGGAGAGGAGCGAGGAAGCGAGTCCAGAGTGTCTTGGTTTGAGGGATTCAATGAAGAGTTGTTAAGCAGAGTCGGTACCGAAAGCGGATATAGGTAGGGACCTGGTCCCACCAAGAGCGAGGAAGCGATTAGCGATCGGCGATTTTCTCGCCCAAGAAAAAAAACAAAAGATATAGATCCTGCGTTAGTAAAAGAGACACATATGCTGCTGTCTACACTGCCGGCGATGTATCTCTTTTATTGACACGGAGTCTACATCTATTGTGCGTTTCTTGAGCGAGTTGTGCGAGAAAATAGTAGATAGTTGCTCGCTTTCTTGCCGGCGGTGGGACTAGTGCCTTAGTGATTCGAATCACTTCCCGGAGTTGTGATTACCCATCTCTAAAGCTGACGCAAATCCGCCTTCACCATGTCTACCCAGCAGTATCTGGGCCGACCGATTGGACGGCGACCAGTCCGTCGTCCCAAGTACGCTTTCTTGACGGCTCGATGTTCACCCATTCTCTAAAGGTAACCAAACCACGGAAGTATGTAAGATCAATCCCGGCATTTTTTTGTGTCCTTCATATGCCATCACCTCTCTTGGTTGATCTGAAGATCTTCCGTAAAATCTTTCTTTCCGCTACCAGGAGCTGACTTTGATCGTTGACCGGTTGCGAGGCAGTTTTTAATAAATAAAATTGAAACACAGTTTTAGGTACTTATATGGTTTTATTTATTTATTAATTTTAAACACTTTCTGAAAACCTGTCCGATCCCTTAACGCACCCCCCTCTAAGCGAAATTCCGTAGCCGTCCTGGCATTAAATATTATGCTCGGTCGTCGACAGACGTCAGCGTCCCGCGAGCTGGAGGCGCGCGAGCTGCGCTACGAGCGCGTGGCGTTCGGCGACGTCGCGCACGCGCCGCCCGCGCTCGCGCCGCCGCGCCGCGCACAACTACAGAAGGGAGCGCCTCGGGTGAGCATGTACTATTGTAGCTGCGCTACGAGCGCGTGGCGTTCGGCGACGTCGCGCACGCGCCGCCCGCGCTCGCGCCGCCGCGCCGCGCACAACTACAGAAGGGAGCGCCTCGGGTGAGCATGTACTATTGTAGCTGCGCTACGAGCGCGTGGCGTTCGGCGACGTCGCGCACGCGCCGCCCGCGCTCGCGCCGCCGCGCCGCGCACAACTACAGAAGGGAGCGCCTCGGGTGAGCATGTACTATTGTAGCTGCGCTACGAGCGCGTGGCGTTCGGCGACGTCGCGCACGCGCCGCCCGCGCTCGCGCCGCCGCGCCGCGCACAACTACAGAAGGGAGCGCCTCGGGTGAGCATGTACTATTGTAGCTGCGCTACGAGCGCGTGGCGTTCGGCGACGTCGCGCACGCGCCGCCCGCGCTCGCGCCGCCGCGCCGCGCACAACTACAGAAGGGAGCGCCTCGGGTGAGCATGTACTATTGTAGCTGCGCTACGAGCGCGTGGCGTTCGGCGACGTCGCGCACGCGCCGCCCGCGCTCGCGCCGCCGCGCCGCGCACAACTACAGAAGGGAGCGCCTCGGGTGAGCATGTACTATTGTAGCTGCGCTACGAGCGCGTGGCGTTCGGCGACGTCGCGCACGCGCCGCCCGCGCTCGCGCCGCCGCGCCGCGCACAACTACAGAAGGGAGCGCCTCGGGTGAGCATGTACTATTGTAGCTGCGCTACGAGCGCGTGGCGTTCGGCGACGTCGCGCACGCGCTGCCCGCGCTCGCGCCGCCGCGCCGCGCACAACTACAGAAGGGAGCGCCTCGGGTGAGCATGTACTATTGTAGCTGCGCTACGAGCGCGTGGCGTTCGGCGACGTCGCGCACGCGCCGCCCGCGCTCGCGCCGCCGCGCCGCGCACAACTACAGAAGGGAGCGCCTCGGGTGAGCATGTACTATTGTAGCTGCGCTACGAGCGCGTGGCGTTCGGCGACGTCGCGCACGCGCCGCCCGCGCTCGCGCCGCCGCGCCGCGCACAACTACAGAAGGGAGCGCCTCGGGTGAGCATGTACTATTGTAGCTGCGCTACGAGCGCGTGGCGTTCGGCGACGTCGCGCACGCGCCGCCCGCGCTCGCGCCGCCGCGCCGCGCACAACTACAGAAGGGAGCGCCTCGGGTGAGCATGTACTATTGTAGCTGCGCTACGAGCGCGTGGCGTTCGGCGACGTCGCGCACGCGCCGCCCGCGCTCGCGCCGCCGCGCCGCGCACAACTACAGAAGGGAGCGCCTCGGGTGAGCATGTACTATTGTAGCTGCGCTACGAGCGCGTGGCGTTCGGCGACGTCGCGCACGCGCCGCCTACTAGTTTTTTTTTTAAACTCGGGGGAGGTTGTAAACGACAAACCCTAACCATTTGAACGCCAATAACACCTAAGGGTGTCGTGTGCTGTCGAGCCTCTCACGCCAGCAACGCATAAACGTGCCGTAAATCGTCGCAATAATAATTGCTTGGTGTGTTACTGACAACGGCATTCAAATATGAAATCGGCCAAAAGGTTAAAAGGCAACCCTCGTATATATTTATTTAACTCGCCCATGTTGATGATTATTGAAACTATTATAAAAAATATTAAGTACTTATACGTTGACATGTATGTCTTTTCCTCGCGTAACTATAGGAGGAATAGCTTTCTGATGCATGCTGGTAAAAGTCTAAACTCTAAATAACATAATTAAAGAGCTGGATATCGACATCTTCAATAGTAATACCCCGGCCGCAAGGCGCAAGCTGACGGACGGGTTCTTTAAGTGAGCGTGCTTGAATCGGAACACGATTGTTATAGTACATTGTGCACCCTGGGCGGTAGAGAAGGAATTACAAACGAGAGTACTCGAGTTTGTAATTCCGGTACCGCCCGAGTAACACACAATGTTTTTCATCACACTTGTGAGGAAACTAATAAATCATTAAGTCACAAAAATATTGTTACTTTCAAGTGTCACAAGGCGCAACATTGTGTCATAAAGTGTCATTTCGTGATTGGTAGAATCTCATTCCATAGATAACATAAACAAAGGTTTCGTTTTTTTTTCGTTCGTCCAACAAAGGTTTCGTTCCAAAACTATTTTTTAATTTTGTTGCATACAATCTTTTACGTAAATTAATAATTGTAAAATAGTATAAACAAGCTATTTTAACGCATTTAAATATAGCCTCGACGTGTATTTATTGATATTACATTATGTATAATTCAAATTTGTTGATTTTGACTAATTCCGTTCGGTTCCGTTCTAAACCTGCAATAAAAAAAAAAGTCATTACGCCCATGGCGTTAATGGATAAATAAAAAGCCCACGGTTTTAATTAAGACTTTGTCGCTCCTTTTGCTTTCGTGTAATGACACCGTTTACGAACAAGTGTGATGAAAATTTTATTAGTTGATTAAGTTAGTTTTAGTTCATTTAGTTTGTAGTCACAGGTAGTTGCGATGTTGTGCAATAGAGCATTGGGTTGCAAATAGAAAAAAAACATAATGTTTTTTTTTTTCAAATTTATGAAAAAAAACATAAAAAAACCTGGTAACATTGTTTTTTTTTCTAAATTAGGTTTTTTTCAGGTGAACAAATAATACTATAATAACGATTTTTGTGATTTATATCAGTAACTCAAAACTAAGTACATTAAAGTAAGTATGTCTATGTTATGTAACTAAAACTAAGCTATTCTCAGTAAATTAAAAAAAAAACTTTGAACTTATTCACTAGAACTAGAACTATCAGCAGCACTATCAGTTGTAATTCGGTCAGTAATATAACTACCACTACAGATTTCATTACTTAATGTTAGTTTTATAAAACCAGAAATATTTTTTTTTATTAAATTATTTTAATAGTTAACATAAAGTCTAAAACAATCGTATAAAAGTATTAACTGCCTTGCAAATTTTAAGATTTCGTGTTTGAAAAAAAAACTTATTCCAGAAAACAAACCGTTTTTTTTTCAGGTTTTTTTTCAAGACAGAAAAAAAAACTGTTTTTTTACTACCCTATGCGAGCACCTCAATTTGTACAAATTGACACTACCGGTGGAAACCTGTAATTGGCTCTGTGTTAACTATATATGTACGTATAACACCATTGTAATGTTTGTAGCTGTTGGTTCTCCTAAGAAATAATAAACAAATGTTAACTATGTTTACGAACAAATAATTGAATGAAATTATAATATTAAGTAAGATGTTGATTGATTGTGTCCATCATGCCTTTTAGTCATCGTTTATCCTCCAGACCTTAAATTTGTAAATTCAAAACTAAGCTCTTAATCTCTCTTAACTAAGTTGACCGGGAAGCCACCCTGGGGGTGGAGCACGAAGCGATCGGGATCAATCTTGAATTGGAGGGGGGTATTTTTGGAGGGCTCCACCCGGAACCGTCGGAGGAGCTTTGCCAGGCACACCCGGGACTGCACCTGCGCGAACCGCATGCCTGGAACCAACACATTGTTCATGATCAATTACCAGTTTTACGCAATATGGTGTTACTTTTGCCGACACGTTTGGCTCAGTGGGTTGCACAACGGCCTACGAAGCTGGCGGTTCCGGGTTCGAATCCCGGCCAGGGCAAGTGTTTGTGTGATGAGCACGAATGTATGTTCCTGGGTCTTGGATGTTTTCTATGTATTGAGGTATTATAATTTATCTGTATATTATGTATATTGTCGCCTAGTACCCATAGTACAAGCTTTGCTTAGTTTGAGACTAGGTCGATTTGTGTAAGATTGTCCCTAATATTTATTTATTATTATTTACTTTAGTACCGTTTAAAGCGATTCCTTAATTTTTTATATTAACGTAAGTCCTCAGTTGGTGCACGAGTCCCACCTAGCAGTCATCTTTGTCATCAGTCTAATACACTGCTTGATATGCGTCTAAAATGGCACATCATCCGACCGCTCCAAGCAAGCACATCCCACAATCTGATAAGTGGCCTGCCATTTGCCACACACCACAACACATTTCACAAACTCCAACAATCTTGCACCAAACTATAATTAAAAAGCTTCCTACTTTACGCTATTATATTTTCAAAAATCGGAGTTAACTACAAGTAACAATCAATTCAATAAAATTGTCGTCTTTACTATTATAAAGTTGTAATATTAAAATGTCTGATCATTGAATTGAACATTTAAAAAAAACGGACTAATTTCCAGGTCACTTTTTCTTTCAAATTTTGTATATCTCCTTTGTGGCTTCATGACGCCAAAACGGCTAAACGGATTTCAACTGTTTTTGGTACACGGATAGCTTGGCAAACGCAGATGGTCAAAGGATACTTTAACCTGTCTACGCTGAAGTAAAAAAGAGGGTTATGACTTTTTTTTCCTTCGCGAATGAAAGGAGCATCCTCTAGAAGGAAGTTATTATATTCAAAGGCCTTGAATTACATTATGTTACTTACCGATGCAACTTCTAGGTCCAAGCCCAAAAGGCAAATATGCACACGAGTGTCTCGCCGCTACATTGGCAGGGGAGAATCTCTCAGGGTCAAACACCTCAGGGTTAGGGTAGATCTTCTCATCCCAATGAATGGCAAGCACCGGAATTTTGATTTTTTGACCATTTTCTATAGTTAAATCAGTATCAGGAATATTGTACCTTCTGTTGGACTTTCTATCCAAATCGGAGACAATGGGGTACATTCTTAACGTCTCATCGAAAGCTTGTCCTAAGTAAGTTAAATCTAGAACAGCTTGTAAAGTCAGCTCTCCATCATGCTTTTTTAACACTTCATTTATTTCTGCCACAATTTTGTTTTGAATCTGAGGGTTGAGTGCTAACTGGTACAGCAAGAAACCCATGGTGGAGGCGCTGGTTTCGTAACCAGCTGCATAAAACACAAACGACTGCGCCGCGATGACCTCATCAGTAATATCTAAACTCCTTTCGGTATCATCGTTTTCTCTCTTCGGTCCTGAAATATGCTTATTATTTCGTAAACCCAAAATTAAATCCATGAAGTCATTTCTATTCGTTGGTTCGCCATTTCTTTGCGCTATTACGTTTTTAGTTAGATCCATAAAGAATTTACTGACCTCTTTTGGGAACAAGGAGCCACCAAACTTTTTAAATATGCCAGGATACATCATATTAATTATAAAGCCATAGCGAAAAGAGAATATTTTCTGGTCGATCGTTCGCAGCGTTTCATGATCTTTGTTGAATGTGTCGATGTCTAAGCCAAACGCGCAGGCGGCGATGGTGGCCTGCGTGAACTTCTGGACGAGTCCATGGACCTCCTGCTCCGGGTTTAGCTGTGTGATCCGGTCTACGTAGTCCACAAATATGTCCCCGCGTCCAGTCATAAGGTACATCATGTTCTTTAGCTTCCCTGAAGTGAACAGCGGAGTAAATCGATTGCGTAGCACTCGCCAGGTATCGCCGTCGGCGTGAAACAAGTTAGCACCAAGGCCCTTTTCACTAAATGCAATGCCGCGATCGGCAAACACATCAAAGTCTTTTATCATTATGTGTTTCAGAACATCTAGGTCACGTATCATGAGTTCTGGTGTTCTCATCATCAATACCCCCACCACTTTTTCGTCCGGATAGCTCTCGTAGATATCCTTAGACGCAACGCCAAAATGTTTTTTTCTTAGTGCGACGTCTTTTATATTCCCGAAAAAGAAAGCCGGTTCTGGTCCAATGACGTTTCTTTGTTTCCAATAATTGTTGTATTTTGTGAAGTGGTAGTACAGGTAGCAAATAATTACAAGTATTGCCGTTAAAATGACAATGGCCATGTTTGTGGTTGAGAGTATACTGAACCAACTTAAGGCATCCTGCTCATTGACTACAAGTGAAAAGATAGTACTATGTACATATACAGGGTGTCCGCTTTTTTGAAGGGAAAGTAACTTAAATATTGTAGATAGGATATTTTGCTCAATTTACATTATATTGACATTATTATTATTTTAGAACTAATAGTGCATTCAAATGTATATAGATATACATTATATTATTATGTATGTATCTAAGTATTTATTTTTACAAATTATGTCTGTAAATTAGTTACACCACCCACAATTTATCTGCTTTGCCTCTGGGCTGGCCTTAAGGTGACAGGTAGATAATGCTCTATGGCATTAAGTCCGCCTTTTGCCCGATTAGTTTTTCTTTTGTGCAATAAAAATTTAATTAAAAAAATAAAGATTATCCGAAACTTCCTTACCGGTAGATTCTAAATAGTTTTCTTGTTTAATTAAACATTTGACGTTGATCATTAATTGAAAAATACTATATTGTTAAAAAAATAATTGTTTTTCTATTTCATTTTATTTATTTATCCTCTATTTAGTAGCTTCGATTCCCAGACAAGCAAAGAATTGTTAAAAAATCCTTGAATGCTGTATTACTTACTTGAAATAAAATAATGTCTCCCTTTAGCAAAATATCCTATCTACAATATTTAAGGTGCTTTCCCTTTATGTCGCATAACCGTAGGACACCCTGTATACCAGTGACACTATTATGAACATAAAGATGATAACCTTTATACATATAATAAATAATTATGTATACTTAAGCATCACAATGATAACTAAGATATTTCCCTGTCCTTATCACTGCATACTAACCAGACGTACAGTAAGGGAAACTCAAACACTTAGCTCTTCATACTTCATTTAATCATTGCCTTGTGTGTACAATAGATCTTACAGCTATTAATATGTTTCAACAGAACCCTGTGAGGGCGCTCCAATAAAAATATAATAGAAAATTAAATTAATTAATTAATGTTTTACTTTAGTCCTTATTCTTATTGGCATAGTGACAAGACCGAAAAAGGTACGCTAAAGGTATAGGCTACGTGTTTCAATTTTCCTTACTGTACATTACGATTACTTGGCGTATGCCACTTTTTGGTTTTAATCGGCTATATTTTTAAATCTTAGATATTCCTCAGAACTGTTGCAAATTTAACGCATCGAGGTCCAGTATAAAAAGGTCATCAAGTTATTTGTATTATAATTACGCCCTAACGTATTTTGTATATATTTTTTAACCGACTTCCAAAAAAAGGAGGAGGTTCTCAATTCGACGGAATGTTTTTTTTTTATGGATGTTCACCGATTACTCAGACTATTGATCGATTTCAAATTTTTTTTTTGTTTTATAGAAGGTACTTTCTAGTTGGTCCCATTTAATTTTGGTGAAGATCTGATGATGGAATTCATGAGGAATTGAAGGAACTCCTCAAATATTGTAGGCCTACATATAGCGATTTTGGTATTATAAGAAACATAATAAGCATTTGCATTCAGAAAGTGTAAATTGGTGGAGTGGAACTGATGCAGAAGACCACAGAATGCCATTGGAACTCCTCAATGATAAATGATTCGTTAATCATGGTGGCGACAAAATATCTTGATTAATTTAGCTAAGCAACTTCGTAGTCACAAATTTAAATGTTCCTGATGAGAATGGTACCATCGAATTGATATGATGATGGAGCCGGAAGGTAGGCACCAGATCTATGTAATAAAATAATGTATCCTAGCCGTGTTTAGGCTTGTTCGAATCGTCACGAGATACACTTTTAAGTAACGATTAACTAAAAAGTGTAAAATAAATAAGCTTTTAAACAAAAAAATAAAACCGACGCCAAAAAAACTAAAAAGTGAAAAATAACGCCATAATTCAGTTTCTTCAAATTACTTACAAGTAACCGTTTGTATACTCAATCTATACAGTATATACAAATAATGTTATTTTGGAGTCGGTGCCATCATGTCACAACTTACTAAAATCGTCAATTTTCAATATTTTACACATTCTTTATATGGTGGCACCGACGCCAAAATAAGATTAATTGTATATGCTGTATAGATTGAGTATACAAACGGTTACTTGTAAGTAATTTGAAGAAACTGAATTATGGCGTTATTTTTCACTTTTTAGTTTTTTCGGAGTCGGTTTTATTTTTTTGTTTAAAAGTTTTTTTATTTATTTTCACTAGAAAAAAAACTTTTATGGGCGAAATTTGCTTTATCTGTTGCTTCATCTGTGGTGCTGGTGCACCGATTTTGTTAGGGACTATTCAATTTCAGAAAATAGGAAATATTAGTCAAGCATTTGGGCTATATCACAGAGTACTTAATCACTACGTTTTAAGAGTCGGCACTTTCAAAGAAGCCTTGAATCGAATTATGAACGTACTTTGTGCTAACCCAACCAATACTTGCCAATACTACCAACACAAAAAATGCAACGCTAGGGCTGGACACTTCCAGTATCTACTGTTTATCGATATCGATAAATGTGCGTTGCATGCTGCTTTACTATACCAGTAATAAGTTTTGAGTATTACGAGTGGGTATTAATAAAAATAATAACTCTACAAATAATTTATTAATCATTTTCACAACATTATCAATATCATGAATGTTCAAGGAATACAACTTATAACGAATTAAAGATATTGTACAAACACATACATTACATTGCGGCACTTCTCAGTTTAGCTACGTTGGAAGCATTCGCAGGAATTTCCTCTGTTTTAATAATATCTGAATTTAGTATTTGTCACTGTCTTCTAATTAAAAAATTGGCCATGAGCCAATATAATTATTTTGTCATAATATCTTCTTGATTCTTGCATTTCCACCCGTTTACGTTAATATTTAACCGTACAAAGAGCGCAAAACATTGGCCAACAATTTCTTCATGTAATATCTGAAATAAGAGGAAAGAGGATTAGGTATCAATAAGTGTTCGCACACCATTCGTGTTTTAAGTTACCCGTTTTTTTCACAAGAGTAACTTTAGACACATAATGTTTGTACAATTCATAATTAAATCTCCTTCGAAGGAATTAAATTAGTAACTGTTCAAGACTCAAAGTCAAGAATGATTGAAAATATCACATTAGCTTACCGACCTGTCCGGTTCAAGTGGAAATCTGGCCAAAAATACGTCAGAAGTTGATCGTCTCACACGCCTCACACCACAAAATTCACATTATCTTAAAGATTTGCCCCCCATTCAAATAAAAGCTAAAGTTATTTTATCTAAAATACAATAAATAACAAATTCGGCCCACCGCATCCACGAGAAATAATCTGACGCATATCAGACGTTTAATCAATCATACCAACATAATGATAAGTATAATACGTCTATGTTTGAAAGCAATTATGGTATTTGCTGCCAAAATGTATCAGCAGTCATTTTAATTCGATAATATTATTTCTGTACCGCAACGTTGGTACAAACTAAGTACATAATTTATCATACTATGAGGTGTCGATGGGCTGGGCTATGTTGCACGTAAGTTGACTTATTGATTAGAAGTTACCGTTACCGCCCTGAGCAACAGTCAGTAAAAGAGAAAGAAGTCATACAATTGATGTATTGGATTATGTTGTATTTCTCTTCCTGAGTAATTATATATCCGTATATTTCTAGTGTATGTAAGCAATTTTTTTTTTTGACGGTCGTAAGAAACTACTTTTGAGATTTGACAAGTTATCCGTTCTCTGAAAATGTAATTGCATGAGTCTTATTTCTCTTTGAGTCATCACATCCCAATAAGTAAATTTTTCATTTTCAGACACAATTTTCTTCATTAGGGTACCAAGACTTTGCTCACTTCTTCCTAAACAATAATCAAAAGAGGCTCCCATTTTACTGACGTTGTTACACATTTCAGATATTTTCACTCGCTTTGTTATGATATATTGATGCTGGTGGTGACTGTACACAAATGGCTTAATTTTTTTTTGGTTTCGGAGAGGAGCGCGAATTGGGAAATGAAACAATTGGGAACTGAGGCAGTCTGGGAAAAATAGTTTGGTGAAGAAAGGATCCCAGAAAATGATGATTATTTTAAAAATGTATACTTACTATAATAGTGGATTTGCTGTAGTAGTGGATTCGCAAAGAGAGATTATCAATTCTTGGCGCCGTTTATAATAAATTGTTGAAAGAAGTGTTAGCGAACTAAGTAATAATGACATGAAAACTCAAAACTGGCTGACTAAAGCTGACTTAACTATGCAGACGTTGAAGGATTGTTGAGTGTAATGCCATGAACACACACACGCACGCACGCACACGTACACACACTGCTCTATCAACTTACTTAAAATAATCAAAGTTTATATACTTACTTAAATTGGGAAGGAACTGGCTCTCAATGCACAGGGAAACCTATTTTGAGAGTCAGGGTATTGTTAAAATGTATGTTAAAAATAATGATTATATTACAGCCGGGCCGCCGCGACCTGCTCCTCGCAACCATGCTGAAGCCAGGCGGCGCAGGCGGCGGCGGAGCCACGCCCCCCGCACACAAGCCTGCGTCGGTGGTGAGCGACGCGGAGCGCATGCGCCGCGAGCGCGCGCGGCTGGCGGCGGTCGACGCCTACCGCGCGCTCAAGAAACAACAGGCGGCTGAGAAACAGCAGAGTCGGTGACCTGCGTTAGTGCCGTTAGTCTTAGAGCCTTAGGACCGCGAAAAATAATTACTTATGCCAATAATCAGTACCAATATTAGGGGAAATTGAGTTACATACGGCGATTTTTTGTTTGTGAAAGTACTAACAAATATGGCTCGGATCGTATTCCGTAGGACCCTGAGCAGGAGTTCAACTAACTCCTTGTCCTCTATGCTCTTGTCGATATCCGCCAATTGATGAACAAGTGACATCAAAAGCCTCAATGTAGCGCGACATACAGTTAAACTGTTTGACTATGCGGCGTAGTTGTCGAATCAGCAGCACGCGCACAGTACTGAAAGGGTGTCTCGTGTATAGACACCTTTTTCATAGACTGGCCGTTATTTAAATAATAGATAGTCCTTATTTGAATGACCGATTCGAATAAGGAATATCTTCTGTCTCTGTTTTTGTAATGTCATGATGTATTAATGGATTACTGATTTGGATCTAGACGAATAAACACGTAATTAAGTATTTACCATTGTTTTCCTCGTATCTCATTGACAACATCCCACAGTACAGACCTCGATAACTGTTTTGAGGTTAGTCCACGCTTCCTTGGCTGTTGTCGCGGTCCTAATATGCTGCCAGCAGGCGTTCGACACGCCCCCTTTTGCCTAACGCGTATGACGCCCGGAATCAGAATCGAGTGTCATGATTTTGTATGGGCTATGACAATTGATTCGGATACCAATTGTCAAAATTTCGTTAGGCAATAACCCCCACGTTTAGACCGATCCTAACCAGCGCTCGACTAACGTGGGAGGGATCCGTGTCCTTCTACAGCTGCCTATACGCCATCGAGTTTCAGCAACATTTTAATTTGATATTTCCATGTCGGGTAATTTTCTTCGCCTCGTAGTTTCTCAATAGATTGATTGCAGTAGTTCGCAGAAGTCGACTGCTTTTCGTTGGGCATCATAGAAAATTGAAGCTTGTGACAATGTTTAGGGGTTTAGGGCGTTGGTTGAGAGGATCGACAGAAGTACTCACAGCTCGGTGGTTAAGGGCAGTCCAGATATACAGTGCACTGTTCACTTGTTTCACTCGCGTCCCTAGGCTAAGATTATCGGTAGTCCGTCGCGACACGGGGGTGATTTCGGATAATCGTATTCGGTCCCTTTTCAATCTTAAGGGAAATGACACAAACGTTCTGTCTTACACTCCGCCTCAAACTGACTCGCCCCGCGCCTCCCGAATGTTCGATGACCCCCGAGTTAGGGAGAGTAAGAGTAGAAGGAAACTGCATATTGTCACAAGCTTACCATTGAAATCGGAACTCGTGGCGGAATATACCAGACGACGGATGTGGCGAGTATGATAACCACGTTACGTGCGCCGAGGCAAACGAGTCAGCGATATGCTCGTTCTCAGACGAAGATCCTCAGGATTCGCTTTTGTGAAGAGATTGAAACGGAATAGCGTAGTGCAATCGTTGACTGGGCCCGTAACCTGATAAAACCTAAAGGTCATTGGGGCAGTGGAACTTAAAAATGCAGTGTTTTGCTTTCACGTTTATTGCAACTCTTGCTTACACGCAATACACCTTTATTTGTTGTTTATTAGTTATTATATACTATTAATATAATTTATAGAAAAAGAGAGCAACGCTTACAGTACGCGTCTGTTAGCCGGGTTACCGAAGATAAGAGAGAGTCGCAGACATTACAGAAAATATACATCTAAGGATTAAGTATCATGCACACGGCACACGATTCAACATAAGAGGGGTGGCCTAGCGAAATTTTGACAATTCGTATCCAAAATCAACTGTTATACAAAATCATGACACTTTATTCTGATTCCGAGCGTCAAACGCGTTAGGCATAAGGGTGGTAACACACGATCCAATTTCTATCAGTATGCCAGTTTTTACTATCTCGACTACGGTGATATCGATATCCACGCAGCATTATTTGTTGTTCATTAAAAAAGGTTGCGTTGTAAGAAATCGCGCAGAGGTACGATTTAACCGGCGGTACAATATCGCCGACTCTCCCCTACGTAAGTCGTTTAAAAAAAGTGGTGTTTATCATAAGTCTATTGGCATCTAAACTAATAGGCATGGTGACAAGGTATGAAAATCTACATTATGATCAGTCCGTCGGTTAGATAACAAAAAAATATTGGACACGTATTTTTTAATTTTTCAAAATAATACAAAAATACTCAGATAAATTTTTGGTTATATGTACATATATATATGTTTATTGTTTGTGATGTATATGTTTATTTGTATTTTATATATTTATTAATTAGTATCTAGTATCTTTGTATGTATCTGTCTTGTATCTGTATTGTTCCTTTCTCTTTTTCCTTTTTTCCTTATGGTTTTAATTTATGATTTTTCTCATCTTCTTGTGCACCACTTACTCATTGGTTGTTTACTTTGCGCCATCTCTACTACCTTAAGGTTGTCTGGAAGAGATCGCTTTTTAGCGATAAGACCGCCATATTTTCTTTTGGTGTGCAATAAAGTGTATTGTATTGTATAAATCGCATTACAGTTCAGGAGTGGGGCTCGTGACGTCACTCCTAGCTAAAGTTGTACCAAGGAGTGACGTCACGCGACATTTTGACTCAATGTACTTATCTCATTTATTTTTTGATTACGTAAAAAAAGAAAAAATACGTCACCAATATTTTTTATTAATCTACATGTCGGACTTATTAGTTTTAGTCATCATGCCTATTGTACACACATGTAGTGTCGTCGCTTAGTGTAACTACTTATATTTTGTTTTAAGATGTTTAATAAACTAATTTTAGTGTAAAACTATTTGTTTTAATATTTCTACTTCTAGTTTCACCTGCATGGCAAGCGAATTAGACGAGAAGAATGATAAGTAGCGTATGTCAGTCTCTATTCTATACCGATGCAATAAGCCAGGTTTCTGCTGCGCCGTTGTTGCGTTACACCAGGAAAAACTGACAAACACCTCCATTCAAGTATTACACTCGTGTAATCTGATGACATGATTATAAGAAATTATGAATTAAAATGCGTTTTTATCATTACCTTTCAATATGCAGACCCAAGATCGGAACTGAGGGACGTTCAAGTATTACGTAACGAGTTTGGGTGGGGTCTTATAAAACTTTACGATGCGTTACAGGGGCGGGAGTGGGGGTTTGAACTACGCGTAGCGTAACATTCTTTTCAGTTTCTGTTACATATAAGGAGTGCCTAGAAATATAAGTTTCTGTTATTTAACTATCAAACGAAGTAGCGGCTTATACAAGACACCTATACTCCAAATTTCATTATATACATTATGTAGTCCTACTCATTCCTAGCTATTTCGTGTCAATTCCGCTACCTAAAGGTTGTCTGGAAGAGATCGCTCTTTAGCGATAAGACCGCCTATTGTCTACCGTATTTTATGTTAAGGCTCTATTGTACTGTTTCTGTTGTTGGTCTGCAATAAAGAATTGTTGTATTGTATTGTAGTTTTAGGGTAAAATGCCTGTGACGTCTGGACGGACAGACGGACGGACGAACGAACATGATGAAACTATAAAGATTCCGTTTTTGCCATTCTGGCTACAGAATCCTAAATATATTCTACAAAATCATAAAAATATAATATGAAAAGAAAGCTTTCATTTGAGATATTAAACATTGAAATCGGTCCATTACTTTAGCTTGTAGAATTTTTTGAAATATTTTTTAAAGAGGTGCCGCCATCACTTTTCCTAAAGGGGTGAAACTTCCGCTGCTGTAGGTCAAATCACTCAGTTTGGTCTCTACTGTCACTGTGCAAAGCGGCATGCTTTCATGATGAAGTGCAGCATTTTGTCCGTAATAAGTATTGGGACCGAGCGCGACGACAGCGCCACGTGACAGGCGGCCATTATGGACAATATTGTCACCGCTGTCAAACAAGAAGTAAATATTGTGAAAAATATGAATGAAATCTTGTGTTATTTTACTATATTACACAATTCACAACAACACATCTTACCAGGACCATATTTTTATCTCAAAAACGATTAGAAAATGTTTATTGCAATATGGATTTGACAGCTCAAGTCAGCGACAAAAATGACAATTTTATCCGTAGCGAGCGCTGTGATCGTTTAGGCTACCCCCTCCACCCGCTTTGCACTCTGCCAATAGACATTATTAAAATTTCTACGCTTCCATTGCTAAGTCCCCACAGAGAAATCTGTGTTAACAGAAAATAAGAGCTTTAGTACTCCTAACCAATAAATATAGTTGCGTTATAAACATTACCGGTCTATAACAGAATAGAGGGGCCACGCTCATCGTCATCGCGTGGCCTATCATAACCCGTTTTTCTCGCACTTTATTAAAAGGAAAGAGACAGAGAATCTCTGTCGTGTGACAAAGAGTTGTGTATCACAGTTTTGCTAAAAAGGTAGGTACAGCACCGAAACAACTTGTCTCTAACAAGCAGCTACCTTAATAATAGTATATTACTGCAGAGGTCGCGAAAAGTCATTTCGTGGATGAGATGGTTTTGAATAGATACGAATCTACGAAATGACATTCCTGCCGAGGCATGTATACTGCTTTTCTCCAAATATGCGAGGAAATTTGACAAATGTTTATAAGAACGGCGGAATGACGAATCAGCGGCTTTTCTAATTATAATCATAATCGACATTTTTCGAGCTATAATCCGCGTGGTCGCATAGTCGCATATCAAAGGAGTCACATTACGAAGAAGGTTACATATTATAGGTTATACATTGAGCATAGAGTCCAGAGTATTTATTTCTTCTATAAAAAATAAAAAAAATATTATTATTATTACGTCTCTTAGCAACTGTTTGTTCCTATTACTACACCTTTTCAATAAAAGTCAGAGCCATTATTATAAAAAGTGAAATCTGAAACATGTTGGAATGGTGCCATTGTGGAAAGAACTACTTAAAATGGCGGCGTCTTGGATTTCGAAGGAAATGTGCTTCGGTTGTGTTCTGTCTTGTTATAATACATTTTATAGCCACTTATATATACTACTATTACCCACATATATCTAGAAATGCCATTGACACAGTATTATACAAGAAAGTGATTCCCATCGTGTTGAAGGACGGTATACCTAATTGTACATACGATGATATATTGCAAAGTACGCACACCATTCACACTTGGGAAGTACCGAAAATCTATGAAGACTTCGATGCCAAAGGAATCGAGAACGGCAGCTATGTGCCGCAACACTGCAACCCCCGCTTCAGCGTGGCAGTTCTCGTCACGTATAGAGATAGACAAACGCACCTGGATATATTCTTACCATACATACATAACTTTCTGAGGAAACAGCATATTAATTATAAGTAAGTCCTTTGCTTCATAAAGATCCTGTCGACGCAGTTCAATGCAACACAACAGAATGCAACACAACGCAACGCAACACAGAACAACGTGCGCAAGCTTATACCTAGCCGTAATTTTATTGTTGTAATGTTTAATTCTTTAATTTTATCACTAAACTACATTCCCTTTGTACGCATTCCCATGTCGTCCACATTCTCATATCGTCCACATTTCCAACTCGTCCACGTAAATGACACAACATTAATACAATGGATATTCTTACTCCAGTGATCGAATTGATATCGGACAGCTCTACAGTCCTAAGTTTGGCTGTACAGATGTAGTGAATAATTGTTTGCCTTCGTATTTTCTCGGAAACGTTCGTACCGTATTTGTCATGCTACTTCAGTCAACCTCAGTACTTTTTGTACTATGAACGACTGAAATAGCAAGACACGTTCGTACGTTTCCGTGAAAATACGATGGTAAACAATTATGCACTACATTCTGTAAACGAGTTGGGAATGCGGACGAGTTAGGAATGAGGTCAAGTTAGAGGAAAGTGGACGAGTTATTAATGTAGACGAATTGGGAATATGGATTAAATGAGAATGTGGATAAAGTGAACTTGAGCGTATCATATTACTTTTAGACTTTACCTCATTGAGCAAAAAGACGTAAAACCTTGGAACAAGGGTCTAATGTACAATATAGGCGCCCAACAAGCCATCGCCGACGGGTTCCCCTGCCTCATCCTACACGACGTAGACCTCCTGCCCTTGGACGACAGTAACTTGTACGTCTGCACGTCCCAGCCTCGGCATCTCAGCGCGATCATTGACAAGTTTAGATTCGCGCTCCCCTATTACACGCTGATTGGCGGGGTGCTGGCAATACAGTCTGATCAGTATAAACAAGTGAACGGTTTCTCGAACAGATTTCTGGGCTGGGGAGGAGAGGATGATGACTTCTATATAAGGTTGACGGAGCATCACATGAGAGTTGCCAGGTAAATAAATTCAACATGAAATTATTAAGTATCATAGCACGTTTTTGTGATGATCTGCATCTGTAGCACAAAGGGTTGCCATCCGTAGGTACTTTATAATAAAGTAGATACGTTATTTCGGGGCAATTGTACTCCATACTTTATGAGGACAGTACGCAAAAATACTTTTTTTCACATAGTCTGTTATTTGTCTAGAATATATGTGTATGCTATGATTTGTTAAATATTGCCAAAAGCAATCAAAAGTAAAGTTTTAAAAGGTAAAAATAAATATACTTTTTTTTCCATACAATGTACTTTTTTTTCTACTTCTAGCAACCAATATACTTTATTGACACAAAAAAAAAGGTGGCAACCCTAAGCACAACTGTGATACGCGACTCTTTGTCGCGCGAAGAAGTCTGTCTCTTTCTTTTCAAGTGGCGCGGCTGATCAGAGGGCCTACTCCGGAATCAGAAAAAACGAAGTTCGTATGGCGCCATCCCGCTTACTCAAATACAGCATAACATGAGAGCGAGAGGGACAGCACGTTACGAACTTCGATTTTTGAGTTTCGGGGTAGCCCCACAGGATCGCAAGTAACCGTTGGAAGAGATTCTTGGGGGAGGCCTTTGTCCATTAGTGGACGTCTTTGGACTGATATTGATAATCCATATTAATATTATAAATGAGAATGTCTGTCTGTTACCTCTGCACGCTTAAACCGCTGAAAAGATTTAAATGAAATTGAGTATCAAAAACGTCTTAAGCATCACAGAAAGTCGAAAGCAAGCATATGCTTTCGTCACCATATTGCATCCATCGGCCGTCCTTTATACATATAATGCTGCATCTAATCTAATCGAATCATTTAAATAAAACTTTTTATCGGATTATATCGCGTATATTCGTCAACCCGCGACCATGGAGAGCTGGAAAGCTTCCGAAACGTCGGGAAGTCAATTGAGATAATATACGCTATATAAACCGTTTGTATATGTTATAAATTGTTTTATTTAAATGTGTAACAAAACTTGCCAAGCGGACATAAAAGAGTGCTACTACAGCCATGAAAGTATTACTATCGTTATATACCCAAGTATTGGCTCCGAGATTCCGACATAGAGTTAAAGTGAGCACTAATCCGCCAATAATATTCGTATTTTCATTTCATTTTTATTTCATTCCATTTTTTTTAAATAACAATATAAATTGTGTTTGAAATCATGGTTCATGCATTTGACTTAATATTGGCACAACTTAATTAACATCTTAATACTAATTGATATCAATTCCAACATCACAATGAAATTATCTCTATAATATCTATATAATTAATCCTTGGTTGTAAGTTCTCCTTTATGTCAGCTTTACAAGTTTTGAAATAAAACAATTTAACGGATTATATCGCGTATATTATCTCATTTTAGTTCCCGACGTTTCGGAAGCTTTTCAGCTTTCCATGGTCACGGGAGGACATAATCCGTTAAATTGTTTTATTTCAATGAGTAATAATCGCGGAAACAGAAGAAAATATTATTTACAAGTTTTGTTAAAGTTTTGCACCGATAGTGCCGATTACGATAATAACGCGCCGTCAGCGTATTGCTTTGAACGAATCTTTGAACGTGCTTATCGCCAGGTTCCCCCCCGACATGTCCCGCTACATGATGTTACGCCATGGGTCAGCGCCGCGCAACGCGGCCCGCTACGCGCAGTTGCTCGCCAACCTGCGCAAGACACCAACCGAACGAGCTGTCGACGGCCTGAACAGCACCACCGCCGCTGCACTAAACGTCCAACCACACCGGCTGTTTACATTAGTCACTGTATACACCTAGACCTAAGTAATGCCTAAGGTCGCGAGATCCTTTTTAACCGACTTCCAAAAAAGGTATCGGAATCTTTTTTATTTTTTTCATCAAACAATTATTCCCAAACTACCTCAGTTCCCAAATGTTTGATTGGCTCAGGCTCGTTCAGTCCGTTTCTTAAAATGTCTGTTTTTCAAAATGGCCTTCAAACGAACGTCTCTTTCCTATAATGTCTGCTATTTGTTTCCTATAATGGCATTTTACTAAAATGCTCCCTTCCTATTATGTCCACTTTCGAAAATCACCTGCTTCCTATAATGTCCGCTTATTATGATGTCTTAAGAGTTCCCGGTAAGCTCGGTTCTCCATAAAAACGTAGTCATGCTCTCATTTAAAAACGACTAGCTATTTTGCTCTGAAACTTTGTACTTAGAATAAGTTAAGGTATATGCAGGCCTGTAATTAGTTTATACAGCTTCAGATACCATAGTAAAAAATACAGCGAATTTAAGTTTTTCATACAATACTTGTTTTTGCTGCATTCCGTATCCGACACGCAGTTTTAAAATGAGAACGAAACTCCGTTTTATGGGAAGCTGAAATTTGGCCGCGCTTACCGGGGACTCATAATCATGTAGGTATTCCATCATTAGAACTGGACCTAATTAAAAAAAAATAGGACTAATCCAAAGGTACGATCTTTAGAATAAAATCGATTCACTCTTACTATTTACTGTCGGTGAACATATACTTACAAAAAATATCCCCACAAATTGAGAAACAGACACTTTTAATCAATTAATCATACATGATACGAAACTAACAATGTGAACGAAGACCATTTCACCTGGCTCGTTTCATTCCCCAAATTCACGTTTCTCTCCGTAACCCAAAAAAAACCACATTTTTTTTAACCCATTGTGTAACTACACAATGGGTTAAACTGATAGGTTAGGTTCGGTTTGTTTTATTTATAGTACATGATTCTGAAAATTGTACGTTTTCCAAAAAATAATTAAGGTTGGGATATGAAATATTTTATAAATGAAACAGTTTGGTAAATATAATTAGTTATTTATTGGTGTCTGGTGGAATCTCTGGGCGGCTGATCTTTGCTTGGCGCTTGTTAAAGAAATACTTAATGAAATAATTAACTTCATTCTGTAAGGGTGTTTGTGCACTCAAAGAATTTTACCGTCCAGCAGTCCGATTTTGCACAAACTAGTATGGACAAACTAGAAAAATCGGACGCCGGATAGTAAAATTTCCCAAGAGGAGGCCGCTGTTGAGAAGAAAGCCGAAAGAAACTTAATAGCCAGTATTTTTTTCTAAATAATTCTTAACTATTACAATATTAGTGCTTAGCCGATCATAATGACATCTTGTTTAAAAAAATTGAGTATCATCGGTTTCAGTCCTCTGCTACTGCGGCTCTTTGCTAACTACCTCAGGGACAGAAATCAGTTTGTAAGGGATGGACCCTATCAGTCGCATCCTTACCAAACTCCTTCCGGAGTAAGTCAGGGGTCAAACTTGGGTCCATTTCTATTTTTAATACTCGTCAATGACCTTCTTGAGGTGGTTGGCATCGCCACAATGCTGCTTTTTGCTGATGATGTCAAATTAGTCATGCCCGTCAAATCCACTCAGTAGGATTGTCGTGCCTTGCAGAGGGACATTGATGCGGTAAGCAAGTGGAGTATAGAGAACAGGTTGTTGTTCAACCAGGATAAGTGCGAGATCATGACCTTCGCGCGCTCTGCGGCGCCCCTCCCCAGTATGAATGAATATCTCATAGCGGGAGAGCCGATTGCGCGCGTGGGCGAGGTCCGTGATCTCAGGGTTACCTTCGATACATGCCTCACTTTTCGTACTCATGTTCGTAATATAGCTAAGTCCGCGTACCAGAGGTTAGGATTCGTGTTACGTAACGCTGCGCCACTCACCGTGGCGGCGACGCGCACATTGTACACCGCGCTGGTGCGGAGTATCTTAGAAACGAATGCAGTGGTCTGGGCTCCACATGAGGCCCACAGCCTCATGTTGGAGCAAGTTCAAAAAAGGTTCCTTAGGGATGTTTACAAAAAGTTATACATTTATTACCCATACCTATATCCGACTCGGTACCAGTTAGAATGTTTGGGTTACGAATCTTTAGAGATGCGAAGATCTATAAGCCTGCTTTTATTTATTTTAAACATTTTAAGTAATAAGACCGATAGCGTTATTCTTCTGGGAAAGATACTTAAACTAAAAGTACCGGATGACTACCGCAACAGACGACGGGAAGTACCGCTTTAAGCCGTAGCTCCCTCGCACACAAATCTGTACCGCCACTCCCCCATCCCCCGCGCAAGTGCTCTGCTCAACTCTGTTCCCGCGGCATTGCCGCAGTGCGATGTGTTTGTGACAGCGATAGCACGGCTGATGATCGAATGGAAGAGAGTGTTAGAGATAAGTATGTAAGGATTCTGTACTTATATTTATGGATTAGTATTAGCCTAGATTAAGAATCGATGTAACGCAATGGAGAATTCTGTAATGTTACTCAATGATTCTACATAAATAAATAAATATCTTTTTAAGTATACGCTCTGTGAGTAGTTCTACAAGCAAACATATCCAGTTTTACTGTTATAAGTCAATTATAATGAAAGAATAATTAAATAATTAACATTAAGTGTAATATTATGTTCTTTGTGGATTTTTTGTAAATTAAAAGTATTTTCACTAGAGTTAAGTATTGCGGGATGAAAATACACGTAAGTATTAGCTGTGCAGAATGTTTTCCTTCCTTTCCAAGATATCACAAATGACATTTATTTACTCAAAATAAATATTATTACATTTCACTTAATAAATTAGTGTATATAGTACATATACAAGGTAACAATTTGTGACTATTCATGCGTCTTACGCAAGTTAATAAGTTGTTTTAAAAAAAGAGGAAAAAAAATCAAAACAGGAAATAACCAAAACCTGTGACAAAACTATTTTAGAACAGTAAGTATACAGGTGTAATACAGGTGAAAAAAATGCTGAAAAAGTGAAGACAGAAATGAGTGACATGATGAAAAAGTGCTCTAGCAAAAGAGCGTATCTCCATGGCACTTACGTCATTTTGTTTAGAAGTGCCGTTTTTCGGTAATAACTCAAAATAGTATTTTAAGCAACTGTTGTATAATAGGGGTCAAAAACGGCCCCTCCTTCCACGTAGTCAAACTATTTTGTCCAACTGGTTTGACTACGAGGAATTATGTTTGAATTATGTTGACATAAAATTTTTATTATGAATTATGTTGACATAAAATCAAAATTTGAATGAATGATTATTATTATTACTATTAATTATTTTTCTTTAATTTAAGACTATGTGACGGGTGAAATTTTGTTGTTTAAATTAAACTATGTAATTTTTGTATGTTATTTAAAGATTTCAAACACAATGTAAAATTGTTTATAAATAAATGATATATGATTTGATATGAATAGCGACATTGTGACACGATTAGCAGTGCGTTTTTGGGTAATAAACTATAGAGTTTTACAAGTCTTAAACAATGTATGTCTTTATATTAGAGTTAGTAACCATTTAAACGACAGAAAGAAGTAGGTACAGGAGTAGAAAAACGGTATATCGGATCATGTTATCGTTGAAAGTATTCATTAAGCTTCATCTTTGTACATTTTTTCATATTTTCTGGACATAAGGTTTAGAAAATAGGGGGGGGGCACAATTTATGCTACTTTAGGAGCGATTATTTCCGAAAATGTCCACTAAATCAATACATTCTTTTAGGATCCTCAAAATGTTTTAAGAGTTTTTTCGATATATGTGCCACACAATGATCTTTGCAGAGTTTTTAAAGTTGCCCCTGTATACGAAAAGCTCCAGGAAACTCGCCTAAGTTGGTACGGTCACGTAATGCGAAGAGATGATGAGCACGTGGTACGAAAAGGGCCTACATCGTCTTTTGTAAACCACGCTCCAAACGCGGAGCCAGCCAATAAGCGTGATTTGTACTAAGGGACGCATTTATTGCTCGCGCGCATCAAAGATAGAGAAAGCTAAGACACTACATGCTTGGGGTTTTTTGGCGTAAGCGCCAGATGTAAAAGTACCATAAAATCGTATATTATTATGTTTTGTTAACATTTAAGTTAATCACTTAAAAGATAAAGGGAAGAATGACATTTTAACATAATTTAGCCGTTTATTAATCTGTCGTTTGTACAAACTAGACAAAAAACGGGAAATGAAGACGCGTTTTCGGATAACTTTTCTATCGAGGAGCATTAAACATGTTTCCGCGTTAATCACTGAATAGGTGCTATACTCAAGAAACACATATCTGACAACCAGCCTGTTTTATATACTAGATTTGACAAAAAATGCGCTACAAAATAGCTTAAATTTTCGATGCATCCCCTTAACATTCCGGAGAACAAGAGAGGTAAAGGACGCCCTCCCTTGACATGGTGGTCTGGTATGACCAAACTAATAGAAAAAGCCCAAATCCAAAACCTGTCAGCCCAGGACAGACTGACCTGGCGCAAAGTAATTAGGAGAGCCGACCCCACTTAACGTGGGAAAAGGCAAAGAGAAGGAAGAAGAGCGGCTTACAAAGACACTGTGTGTAGACTCTAAAATATACACATAAAAGTGCGTCCACACTTGTATCATTAGCTCGTATCCGATCACCGTGCCGTAGCATGACTGCGTATCGCTCTGCTTGGACGCTTACTGTCGGCGCGCCGATAATGCCGCACTCTTCCGATACAAGTGTGTGATACGCGTAGCAAATGGATTTCGAGTGATCGGATCGGCACAACGTCCAAACCCGTGATCGTGAAACGCGATCATGCTACGCGACGATGATCTGATACGGGCAAATGATACAAATGTGGACGCACCTTTAGGTTTTTTTAATATCTATCATATATTTTTTTATCTCAATCAAAATCAAATCAATCAAAATATCCTTTATTCAAGTAGGCTTAGATACAAGCACTTTCGAATTGTCAGTTACAATGAGAGAAGTCTTTGCTGGGAAACATACAATATGATCCAACATTTGTTGCAAGGATTAGGGAAACCCAGAAAAACCTAATCAGATCATTTAACTTAAGTGTAATACTTACTTATTATTGTAAAATAATCATTTTAAAAATTAAAATAATTAGTAAATCTAGAATGTTGTGCAGACTGAGGACTGTAAAAGCAGTCTGAACCCCTTTCGATAGCTTTAAGAGCAGTGTAGGTGAAGTAGAGAATAAAAAGTCACAGTTTATAACGAAATCCCGTTCCTAAACCAATACTTAGGCTTCCTATTTTAACTATGATATCTATCTGACTGAAGCTAATTCACTTGACGATTATTTCTTGTAAGTATTTTCAAAGGCTAGTAAGTAGTACCGATAACTTGTAGTTACGACATGAATAGTATGGGGACTATTTGTATATTTATGTGTTCATTCGTATGCCACATATAGTGGGGTTATTGTCAATTGAATTAGCTTTGGCTTTTATAGTCGAGCCGTATATTGGTTGGGGAGGGGGTAATTTTATTAATTCTGAGAATTACAATTAACAATTATTGTGCAACATATTGGGTTTTCATGGAAAATTACCAATGTTATGGTATAGTTGCAAATGTTGTGCAATACCTGTGGAAAGTTTACATACATTATTCCACTATGCATTTTATCGCCTTATGGGCTTCATACAACTGATGTTTAACTTAAACATATGAATATTATTCCTTTAACTGTTAAGTTAAAGCAATGATTTCATATCTTTCTATCGGGGTTAGATAGAAAGATATGAAATTAATTTATTGAACAAATCGTACTTTTTATTAACTTATAAATTTTGTAGGTATTTCAGGTCTTATGTTAAATCTATATAATATTATATTTGTAATTGTGGGGTCATCCGGTACATTCTCCCGCCACTATTACCTTAGTCATAGGAAACTTCGCCGGTGCCGGTGACACGTTGATGTTGCCTGATGCTCGCAGACGTCGGCTGTTGTGGCTCGATGCTCAGGTCTGCTGTGATGACACGGGCGCCGTGGGCGGCGCGCTGTCTTGGGCGCCGCAGGCGACGCACTGTCGCCGTGGGCGGCGCGGACGCGGTGTGTAAGGCGCGTCGCTGCGATTTCTTGGGCGCCGTGGGTGGCGCGCTGTTCTCGCGCTGCGGTGTCTCTTGCGCCGCAGGCGGCGCGCTGTCGCTGTGGGCGGCGCGGACGCGGTGTGTAAGGCGCGTCGCTGCGATTTCTCGGGCGCCGTGGGCGGCGCGCTGTCCTCGCGCTGCGGTGTCTCTTGCGGCGCAGGCGGCGCGCTGTCGCCGTGGGCGGCGCGGACGCGGTGTGTAAGGCGCGTCGCTGCGATTTCTCGGGCGCCGTGGGCGGCGCGCTTTCCTCTCGAGCGCCGGCGCGATAAGTCGCGGGGCCGGCGTAGGAGCCCGCTGTGCGCCACTAGGCGCGTGCAGGGCTTCTGAGTGTTGTGTTGGGCGGCGCGACCGACGGCATCGCGCTCGGCGAGTGCGGCGTCGGGGGCGCCGATCGATGCTGATGGCCCGGCCGACGTCACTCGTGTGTAGGACGAGTGGCGGCTCGGGCGCCGGCGCGATAAGTCGCGGGGCCGGCGTGGGAGCCCGCTGTGCTCGACCAGGTGCGTGTAGGGCTTCTGGGAGCTGCGCGGTTGGGCGGCGCGACCGACGGCGTCGCGCTCGGCGAGTGCGGCGTCGGGGGCGCCGATCGGTGTTGTTGGCCCGGCCGACGTCACTCGCCTGGATTGCGAGTGGCGGCTCGGGCGCCGGCGCGATAAGTTGCGGGGCCGGCATGGGAGCCTGCTGTGCGCCACTAGGCGCGTGCAGGACTTCTGAATGTTGTGATGGGTGGCGCGACCGACGGCGTCGCGCTCGGCGAGCGCTGCGTCGGGGGCGCCGATCGGTGATGTTGGCCCGGCCGACGTCACTCGTGTGTAGGACGAGTGGCGGCTCGGGCGCCGGCGCGATAAGTCGCGGGGCCGGCATGGGAGCCCGCTGTGCGCCACTAGGCGCGGCAAGGGCTTCAGAGTGCTGTGTTGTCGGGTGGCGCGACCGACGGCGTCGCGCTCGGCGAGCGCGGCGTCGGGGGCGCCGATCGGTGTTGTTGGCCCGGCCGACGTCACTCGCCTGGATTGCGAGTGGCGGCTCGGGCGCCGGCGCGATAAGTCGCGGGGCCGGCAAAGGAGCCCGCTGTGCGCCGCTAGGCGCGTGCAGGGCTTCCGGGAGCTGCGCGGTTGCCAGCTGCTTCCAAGCGGCACCAGTAGGTGCGGGCGGGCTGGTTGGCAGTGGCAGCGCAGCGTAGACTCCGTCCGGCGCGCTTGCCGTGTAGGTGGGCTTCTTAGCAGGCCCGGCGGCACCGTGGACGGGGTCGACGGAGGGAGAGTCATTGTGGGTCCATGCACACAACACTGTTTCACTCGCAACCGTATCTGTAACTGATTTAATATTGTCTTTATGCACTAGCACATGATGATTTTTCCCGCAGTTGGGCACTGAACAAATCATTTTCTTGCAAAAATGTTGTTTTTCCCAGAGATGTAGGCACTTGAAACACATCTGCGCCGTTTTTGCAATCTCCCGCCGTTTATCTACACACATATCTAAAAACGTCGCGCACTCTCTGCCGCCACTATGTTGTGTACTCTCACATACCGGACATTTCTTCTCCGTGGCGGTATGGGTCCTCTCGGGTCGCGGCTGCGCGACGGCGGCGGGCTGCGGATATGTATGTGGCGCACTGTACCTTGTAAATTGGCCGGGCGGGCGCGGTGCGTAGGGCGCGTTGAAGTGGCTTCGTTGCTGGAAGGGCTGATGGCGCGGCGGCACTTGGGTTGCGTCACTGATTACGGTGTATGGTTCTCGTAATCTGGCTTCTTCTCGCATAAAATTTACCATCAGCATGACATCGCTTTCGCGCCTCGGTTTGTCAGCTGAGTAGGTATACCATTTTGATTGTAAATTCACTGTTAGCTTATCATGGAGCGATCGCAGGACTTCTGAGCTATATCTGCTTTCATGGGCGTCGACGAGTTGTAACGTAGCCATTATCGTTCCGAGCTTGAGCGAGAACGAACAGATGTCTTGCGCGTTGTCGGTGAGCTTGGGCAGCTCACGGAGATTTCTATATTCCAGCGCCGCAAGAGTCGCCGTGTTGCCGTAGCACTCTTCCAACTTCTCCATAATGAGTTCCGGCTTGGCACCGGATATGACGAAGTCACTTATCGCCGTATTTTTCAGGTTTCGGGTAGCTGTCTGCAGTCGCGCCGTATTTTCGCCCGGCGTGTAGTACGGGGCAGTGTCCGTATATACCTGCTTGAATGACAGCCATTGCCGTCGGGAACCTGTGAAGACTGGTAGATCCGCCGTTTTTCTTGTGTGGGGATCTTGTTTGCATGCCAGTATGGCATTCCGGATCGCTTCTGTGATGGTCATGATGTCGTTGCTCGGCGCGTACGGTTGTACCGCCAGTTCATCCATCGCAGCGGGTCCCGCAGAGCCGTGAAGCACGGCGGACGGGAGCGCTGGGTACTGCGTGGCCGTAGGCGCAGGCGCGGGCGGCGCATGCGCTTGTAGTGGCACGGCGTACATCGGCGCAGGGGGCGCAGGGGGCGCGGGGGGCATCGTGGCCGCAGGGACGGGCGGCGCATGCGCGCCGGGCGCCTGCGTAAAAGCGGGCGCTCCCGTCGTATACTGTAACTGAGAAGAAAAATTATGGGGATTCAAATCAAGGGCTGGGAGGTGGTGCCGGTCCAACCAGGTCTCGACCTGCCGGCTTGTATCCACATCCGTCGTGGCACTTGCGTTGTCCTCTTCTTCACTAGTTTCTAGCTCCGCTTCAAGCGTTACTAGTTTGGCTGCAGCTAGCACTTCCCGCGCTTTTGCCAATTGGATTCGCCTCTCCTTTGTCGACTTCCGCGATGAGGCCTTTGATTGCGTCTTTCTGGGCGCAATGGGTTTTTCGACCACGGTACTCGGTGCCATCACCGACCGTTGTGCGTCGTACTGTGACGACGCTACGACATCGGCGGGGGCTCGTGCTTGGTTGGGGTCCTGGGTCTCGCCGGCGGCGCCCGCGAGGAGCGCGGAAGCCGGGCCGGGACTAGGGCCCGCCTGTTGCACTTTGTGGTGGAGCTCCGGAGCTGGAGCCTGCTGTGCGCCAGTAGGCGCGGGCAGGGCTCCAGGGGGCTGCGCCGCCGCCAGCCGCTTCCGCCCAGCACCAGGAGGCGCGTGCGGAGGTGCCAGCGACGGCGCAGTAGCGCCGCTTCTAGCAGCACTTCTGGTGACCCTCGACGACTCGGAGGTCTGGGTCGTGGTCGTTTCGGAGCTCTGCTCCGAGGTATCGGTAATACCACCGGGGGTGTCGGTCGTCCTTACTGACGACGGAGACGGACTTCCGTTTCTTTGTGACATTTTATTCTATTGAGCTTAGGATCAATCCGGCTCGAAGTGACCAATGTGCAGACTGAGGACTGTAAAAGCAGTCTGAACCCCTTTCGATAGCTTTAAGAGCAGTGTAGGTGAAGTAGAGAATAAAAAGTCACAGTTTATAACGAAATCCCGTTCCTAAACCAATACTTAGGCTTCCTATTTTAACTATGATATCTATCTGACTGAAGCTAATTCACTTGACGATTATTTCTTGTAAGTATTTTCAAAGGCTAGTAAGTAGTACCGATAACTTGTAGTTACGACATGAATAGTATGGGGACTATTTGTATATTTATGTGTTCATTCGTATGCCACATATAGTGGGGTTATTGTCAATTGAATTAGCTTTGGCTTTTATAGTCGAGCCGTATATTGGTTGGGGAGGGGGTAATTTTATTAATTCTGAGAATTACAATTAACAATTATTGTGCAACATATTGGGTTTTCATGGAAAATTACCAATGTTATGGTATAGTTGCAAATGTTGTGCAATACCTGTGGAAAGTTTACATACATTATTCCACTATGCATTTTATCGCCTTATGGGCTTCATACAACTGATGTTTAACTTAAACATATGAATATTATTCCTTTAACTGTTAAGTTAAAGCAATGATTTCATATCTTTCTATCGGGGTTAGATAGAAAGATATGAAATTAATTTATTGAACAAATCGTACTTTTTATTAACTTATAAATTTTGTAGGTATTTCAGGTCTTATGTTAAATCTATATAATATTATATTTGTAATTGTGGGGTCATCCGGTACAAATGTGTCTAGAATAAAATTCTAAATGTCAGAGTATATAAAACAATTAATATGCGTGTACCAATTAACTATTACAATATTGTCTTAATTATACTTAAAACTTTTACAATTGTGTTATAACTAATTTATAATTGATACACGCAGAGGAGATGTACAAATTCTCCAGATCAATGTTAATATAAAATATAAACTTTAAAAAAAAAAAATATTATTAAATCTGCCAACACTGACGTAAGTAAAATAACGTTTACGGCTTTCTTCTGAAAAAAGTATAATTATATAGTCCGTCAGTAGATTATCAGAAAATATAAATTTGCACCCAAAAATGACTTTTTCACCTCAGCAGCTCAAACATGCCGCTTTTGCTGCGAGACAACAGTGAACAAAACGCGATTTTGATTCGAGCGTGGGTCAAAGTAGCTTTTCAATTTTTCAATCTTCAGTGGCACGAATTGACATTGTTCAGCCATAAATTTGAAACATTCGAATTTTACTGTGCTCTGTCTCTTTCACATGCATATAAAAAAGCGAGTGAAAAAAACAAACCCCTTCGAAATTCGTTTTTGGAATTCGACCTCAAAGAAAACACGTTCGGAAACGTGTAATGCCCTAAAATTTAAAGATATTTGTAATAAAGAAACTGTTACTTTAAATAATTGTACCTTTAATAATTGTAACTTTTAAAATGCTTAGCATGATTTTGATTCATTTTAAATAATAAACGTTATTTTAATCTATTCCTGTTCATTTCTATGTCTGCTAAGTAATATGTGTTCTTACTGCTGAGGTGAAAAGTTATGTGTGCTACACGAGACCAATTTTTTTTGCATCTCGTGCTGTTGAGTCCCTCACTACGCTCAGGATTCTAACTTTGAATCATTTGCTACGCTCGTGAATCAATTATAGAATCCTTCGCTTGCTCGGGACTCAAAATCAGCACTCGAAACAAAAAACAACTTTGCTCTCTTGTTGCACAAATAACTATTCCACGCAGATTGGGCGCTGTAAATAGAGCTTTTCTGAGCAAGTGAGGTAAAAATATTTTATTTTTTGTATATTTGTATGTGTGGTTGTGGCTTCATCACGTCAAAACGGCTTAACGAATGCTTGTGCTTGGTACACGGGTAGGTAAGGTAATCCACAGATGGTTATAGGATACTTTATATCCGATTACGCTGTAGCACAATTTTTTCCTCTGCGAACGTTGTTGCGAGCAACTTTCTTGCATATTCATCAAAAGTATGTCATCAAATAATAATAAGCAACAGCAGTCCTTGATAATCAACATGACCTTGAAGTTTAATATTGTATACTTAGTATACTTACGCATATAGGTAGCCTTAGATATACACAAAACATTTGTAACGAACGCCGTCTAGGTGTTCTCAAGTTATGATCGATACTTTTTTATTAGTATCGATTATTCTCAAGGCCTGTCTCTAGGTAATTAAAGCAATTTAGTAATCTCCCCACTCATGGAAAATCTATAGTTTTACAATTACACGTGTATAAAAAATTATCAAGGAATAGTGATCCGTTTCGTGATTTAGGTGCTATGAATCTATACTATATTATAAAGTATTTAATTGTGCCACCCAAATGAATTTTATTTTAATTTCAATAACAAAATAGCATTAAAAAAACGGTAATGGATAAGACTATTATAAATTAAATAAAAAACTACTCTACGGTCTACCTACATAAGTATTTACAAATAAAGAAAATCCTCTAAATCCCTTTCGCTTATTATAAAGTTGTAAAAATGAAATGCCTGTAGGTACTTACATTGAAGATATTTAAAAAAATATATTGTAACGGATTATTTGGAGGTCACTGTATCGAAAAGTCTTTTTTTTTATGTGTCGTAGCGGCTGCATCATGCCAAATCAGCTAAACGGATTTCAACTATTTTAAATACACGGGTAGCTGGGAATCTACAGATGGTTATAGGATACTTTTTACCCGACTACGCTGAAGCAAAAACGAGGGTTATGATTATGACTGTCTCCTCCTCCGCGAACGAAGTTGCGGGCACCTTCTGTGTTCATAATAAATTTGGAAAACGTAAGCACCGATATTACAGATTTGTGGCACAACCATTTTACAATATTTGAAAAAAGCCCTTGTGCTGTACGTCCACTGGTTTAAATAATTTTGAAAAATCTTGGAATAGATATTTATTCGAGAGGAGGAGAGATTATTGAGAGGTTTGCTGAGATAAATATGATAGTGAAACGTTTACATATTTTTGAGTGTTGCATCTGTACCGATGAATAACCCCTTTACGTGAATTTATTTTTGAAGACTTAAGAATGCTCATATTTATGAACTCGACTGTACATAGTACAATAGCCGATTGTACTCTATTCATCCTTATTTATCCTAAATAGTAAACAACGTTCTAACCTAAAAATATGCTTTTAATGCCAATACCATCTATTTTCTTAAGGAAATAAATTTAATATTGTATGAAATTGGCAACGTTGCACTAAAAACATTAACTCTGTTACTGTATTTACGAAAAAATGAGAGTTTAAGACAAAATGGTGTACACTACACTTTAGGTTAGAATATTGTTTACTATTTAGGACAAGTAAGGATGAACAAAGTTTGAGTGATGCACTGATGATGACTAATCAAGTAATCATGTCTATAGTGGACGCGTGGCCTTGCGTAGAGCGTTCCCGGTATTAATGTATCACTAATATGTCACTATACAGTTTAGCTGCTCTAGCTAGTGACTTGACTAGACAATAAATGATTCACAGTGTTTTATAAACCCCATTTTTGTTCCATCTCTTTTTAGGATTTCGTAGCCAAAATGGGAAAAACGGAACCCTTATAGTTTCGTCATGTCCGTCTGTCCGTCCGTCCATCCGTCCGTCCGTATGTCGCAGGCATTTTACTAAAAAACTATAAAATGTATATTGATGAAATTTGGAACATAGGTGTCTTGTGTGAGCTGCTACTTAGTTTGATAGTTACATAAAAAATATATATATTTCTAAGGGGGCACTCCAACATGTAAACAAAACTAAAAAAAAAATTTTCAGCAATTATCAATGTGTGGCACATCATTCGACAGTTCTTCTAAAACACCTGAGGTTTCTAAAAAAAATTTTTGATTTAGTGAACCGAAATATTAGCTCCGAAAGTAGCAAAAATTGTGTGCCCCCTCTATTTTCTAAACGGTATGTTCAAAAAGTATGAAAAAAAAATACAAATATAAAGCTTAATAAATACTTCTAACGAAAATTGTTTTCAACATGATCGGACATACCGTTTTTAAGTTATTGCCAAAAAACTGCGCTTCTCAGCAAAAGGACGTAAGTGCCACGGAGATACGCTCTTGTTAGTGTTTTTTTTTTCATATCGTATTTTTTTTCATCTGTATTGCATTTTTTTTTATAAACGGCTGCGGAACCCTACATTGAGCATGGTCCGACATGCTCTTGGCCAGTTTTTATTGTAAAAATCGTTTCTTTAGACCATTCTAAGCAGCTCCCGCCTCCTCGATACGACACATGTTGTTTTTAAGAAAGAAAATTCCAAAGTTGGCCGGATAAAGGGTCACCAGAATCACAAAAAATCATAACAATTAGACTGGGCTACTATTTTATTATTATTATTATTTTCTCGAGAATAACGCTGTATTAGATTAAAATCTTTATATCGTATATTCCTTATACATACCTCTGTCGATAGTAAAAAATCACAATCTAATTCCCCGTTATTCAGAAGTTATTAGCAATCGAAGTCATATCCGGATTTTTCGGAGCTAGGGTTGTCAACTTACCCGGTTTTTGTTATTGCTCCATTCCTTATGATCATACCATTTGATTGTCGTAAAGTAAGGACTTCAGATGTGAACGCGCGGTAAAGCGCGTTTGACTCGGCGCGCGCTTCAAGATTTAACATATCAATGTTTATGTAAACTACATGACCGCGCGAAACTCGATTTTCGATCAAGTCAACTTTAAAGCAAAAAAACTAATTCAAAGTCCTTTGGTGATACGAGGCCGCAGACAGCCATACAGTTAAACTTACAGCACTCGCTTTTTTGTCGGTGATTATGATTAAAAATAAAATAATACGTCGGATAGGTACAATTTCGTCAAATCCCAACTCAATACGATTGAAAATTTAAAAATATTGACGAACAACAAAGTGTTGTCAATACTGATGTTCAAGTTGCGGAAAGTTTCCGGAAATTCCTGGAATCTTTCACGAGAATTTAATAACGTGTTCCATTTTGGGAAATTTCCTATAGGAAATTTTGGAATATACCGTTTTTTTGCACGTGCAATGTTTTGCAATTTTGGAAACTGAATCGACACATCAGTGGCCTTAAACTAAAATAGAGAGATAAACCAATTACAAACAGGTGGTCTTATACCAGCGTTCAGGGTGCTGACGGGGCTGCCAAGATTCTGTAGCGCATCAGGGATGTTTGCAGAAGCGCGGATAGACTGCTTCTATACCACGATGCGCAAGTTGTACAATTTGCGCATTGTGGTATAAAACAACTGCTGTATGATACATGCACGCAGAAACAAGTAATAACTGTAATAATAATAATGTACTAATACTAGTTTAATAAGTCATACAATTGTACTTGTAACGCAATGATCCAAGTAAGTTAGTCGTAAATAAAGAATTTAATTATTTTTTTATAATCGGTTTGGTACGTCCCCTCGGTTGCCTGTCAGTTGTCAAATAAGATGGGATGGGGAGAGTGTAGCACGGAGCGGGCTGCAGCCACTGAGCGCGCATGCGCGGAGGTACCACTCGCGCGGCGTGGAGCGAGCTACAGGCGAGGGCGAGTCACATCATGTCCGTCAGCTGGTCAGATGCGGAGTGAAGAACATAACGGCCCCCTTATTGCTTAACGCATTTGACGCTCGCAATCAGAATCAAGTTTCATGATTTTGTATGGGCTATGACAGTTGATTCGGATACAGAGTGTCAACATTTTGTTGGGCAATAACCCCCCAGGTTGCAGTGACTGAGCGTTCCGGTTTGTGCTGTTCTTCCACTCGTATCAATTAAACGGATGACTGAAACTGGTCAACTATTTTTCTATCCTTACGACTCAACTATTTAGTTGGTTCGATGTGAATATTATCTAACTTATTTTTTTGTCCTGTCTATCCAACTTTCTATATCTACGGTTGGTTTGGCCATTTGCAATAAATAAATAAAATATAAATCATTATTGTATTGTCATTATTCATTGAGTCATGCCTATTTGAGTTGCAGAACAATTTTCCGGTGTAATTATATTGTGCCTAGAATTCATTTAAATTCTGGCGGGAAACTTCAACATGGAGGTGTGTGAGAGGAACGGTGGAAAAATAATCTTTATTACGTTTCTAAAAATAGGAACGGCATCATTTGTGTTCTCCTGTCCAAAATCGCTAAGAGTGTCTTCAGCTTGTGTTGGTTGAACCCAGTTCTTCTCTTCTAAATGGTCCTGACAAATGCGACATTTCGGAGGCAAATAAATGTTATGCTCAAGTAATATTTTGGCCTTCTCCATGTCCAAAACTTCCAATAAATTATATTATAACACCCACTAATGACACATCGCGTTGGGTCATCATAAGCACGCCGCAGTGTTCTATTTCACGTTATCGCTTGTGACTCGCACCGCTGCCGCGGCAACCCTATGCAACCGAACTTGTACGAGTATTCTCCCTAGTTCGTAGTACCTTCAGAGACCAGTAGGCGACCGGACGCGGCCCGCGCGCGACGCGTCCCAGACGATCGACAATAACACAAACACATTCGCCCTCAATCGTGATAGTGCAACAACCATACAGCTGACACAGCTAAGCCTGAGAGATGCTTAGCACCTGTTCGAGTGACCAATAATAACCTTACTGTGATTTTCTTTGGAGATCCGCTCTATATAATATTTACTGCAGAGTACAATGATGGTTTGGCAGAAGAAAAACTGGAGAATCAAATATCGGAAATACAAGTTCAAAAACACCAGCTAAACGTAACAGTTTTCTGCTGTGTAGTGCATTTAATAGATAGGATTTATATTAGATAGAATATGGGTTATAGTAGTAGAGTATTGAACAGAATAAGACGCCGCCGGTTAATAGCATGTACCGCGCTGGCTATTCTTTGTGGAGTTACCGTATTACAGAGTGATTTGTCGCCGGATCTGTACTTCATACACTGGGGGCCTTTGGAGAATATATCGTGCCATTACATAGACACTGATGATACGCTACCACGCGCAGAAAGCGAGTCGTTCCTGCCGCCGTCCCGCTCGATATTCTTCCACGAGACCTCTTGCAAGGGAGACGTTAACTCCAGACAGGCGTGTGCTATAGAATCTGCCGCCAGAGCGCATCCAGATTGGCAGATAAATGTGCTGTTCTCTGCCCCAGTGTCTCGAGTTGCGTTGAAAACCTGCAGCTTATCCGTGCTGAGAAACATGTCTAATGTGAAGCTCGGAAGAGTGCATGTGGCCAAATACGCTAAGGGAACGCCTTTAGAGAGCATGGTCTCTGGAGGCGCTTTGAACAGAACGCGGTGGCGTATATCCCATACGTCCGACGTGTTGCGATACTTGTCGCTGTACAAGTTCGGTGGGGTTTACTTAGACTTGGATGTGGTGGTGGCAAAGGCGCTGGATCCTCTGGTGAAGAACTGGGCGGCGCGTGAGAGCGACATGGCGGTGGCGGCGGGCGCGCTGGCCTTCTCGAGGGACGAGATTGGCCGGAATATCGCCGAAGCTGCGATCAGGTGAGTTATGTTCACTACCAGATTTTGGAATGAGAATAATCTTGTTACGGATTACTGTCGTGTTTTTCACCTTAACCTACAATGCACAGCTAGGAGCTGGAAAGCAAAAGATCTTTTGGACAACATACTGGTAGGTATTACCACCAAATCGATAACACCTGTTGTCAAGAAGATCCCTCGACAGATTCCACACAGTGGCGCGAACTTTTGCGGAAAGGTTTATTGATACTAGACAGTGCCTGCAACTTTCTTTTTTGCGGAGGACAAAAAGTCATAACCTCTCTTTATTTCTACGGCGTAGCCGGGTAAAAAATATCCTATAACCATCTGGACATTCCCAGCTAGCCGTGTACCAAAAATAAGTAGTTGAAATCCGTTTAGCTGATTTGGCGCGATGAAGAAGCCACAACGACACACACAAACACAAAAAAAAATATTTCGTTGCAGTGACCTCGGATAGTCCGTTTCAATCATTATTTTGAAAATATCTTCAATGTACAGACATTTCATTTTTACAACTTTATGGCTGATTTAGACGAAGGCTATTTTAAGACACCTAATTCCGCGCCATTTCTTTCCAAGTTCTGTCATTTTAAAGAAATTGTATTATTGAACATGCGCAGCGTCTCTCTCTCTCTCTCTCTCTCTCTCTCTCTCTCGCCCTCTCGCCCCCCTCTCTCTCCCCGTCGGCTGTTGCGGCGTACTAATGACTGGTACTGAAAAACCGGCCAAGAGCATGTCGGACCATGTTCAATGTAGGGTTCCGCAGCCGTTTATACAAAAAAATGTACTTCAGATGATGAAAATACGACATAAAAAAATAACACAAACAAAAGATCGTATTTCCCCGGCACTTACGTCGTTTTGCTAAGAAGCGCAGTTTTTTGGCAATAACTTAAAAACGGTATGTCCGATCATGTTGAAAATAATATTCGTTGGAAGTATTTATTAAGCTTTACAGGGTGTTTGGTAACAGGATGCAAAGTTGGAAGGAGGTGATAGCTTAGGCCATTTAGAACATTTTAAGTGATATATGTGTTAGGCAAATGTTATTAGTTTTTTTTTTATTTAAGTTTTAAGATTTTTCTGGGAAAACTCCAAAATTTCAGACTACATCGACAATAGTACTTTTTTTATTGTAGGTAGCATTTTTTTGTATTGTTTTTGTATTGTGAAATGTCTATCGTACACCATAAAAGTTATTTGAAACATCTATGTCTAAAGAAAAAAAACTACAGCGATTTAAAAATTAAATAACATGACAACGGCTGTCATCTTTGTTAAACGCCGCCCGCCGCTATCGGTCCCTTTTGTTTCACACCACCGCGAACGTTTGTTTATTTAAATTGCATGTGACAGTTTTGTCCACTGCACTTAACCCTTTCAAAACATTTCAAATGTCAGGTAAACGCCAACTTAGTATTAAGAACCAATGTTTTATTACAAAATCATAATTAGATTCGTCACAAGTATCACAAGTAGAGTAAAACATTTTAGCTCTCTAGTTGGTTTAAGTGGCTTATTTTTAAAGATACGATAGCTACAGTCGTGCTTGATAGCTTAAATGAAAGGGCAATAGCCAAGCATGTTTCTTAAATGGTTTGAAGAACCGGGGCTATTTTAGTTTTTTTTTACCGTCCTTAGAAAACAATTAAATCATTTTTTTTTTCACGGTATTTAATTTTTAAATCGCTGTAGTTTTTTTTTCTTTAGACACAGATGTTTCAAATAACTTTTATGGTGTACGATAGACATTTCACAATACAAAAAATATACAAAAAAATGCTACCTACAGTAAAAAAAGTACTATTGTCGATGTAGTCTGAAATTTTGGAGTTTTCCCAGAAAAATCTTACAACTTAAATTAAAAAAAAACTAATAACATTTGCCTAACACATGTATCGCTTAAAATGTTTTAAATGGCCTAAGCTATCACCTCCTTTCAACTTTGCATCCTGTTACCAAACACCCTGTATATTTTTGTAAATCTTTTCATATTGTTTGAACATACCGTTTAGAAAATACAGGGGGAGGGGGACACCATTTTTGCTACTTTCGGAGCGAATATTTCCGAAAATATTCACTAAATCAAAAAATAATAATTAGAAATCTCAGTGTTTTTAGAAGTACTGTCGAATGATGTGCCACGTGTATTTTTATTCAGTTTCCGTTACATGTATGGAGTGTTTGTTTCAAAATCGTCTTCATCTAAATCAGCCTTTATGGTAGGGATACGAACCCCTCATCATGGTGTGGGCTTGGCGGGTATTTTCTATTTGAGTGTTTTCTAATTTGAATGTACTGTCGACTATTCTTTTGGGGACAGCTAAAGGTTTTGTTTTGTTTTTATTAATTTCGAGACCCCTTTCCGAAAATACCCCATTCATTTCTAGCAGCAGTGCCTGAAGTTCTCTACTGTTCTCTGCAACCGCTGCTATGTCTTCTACAAAACTTACAAATTTAATGATTTCTCCATGAATTTTAACCCCTCCTGTAGATGTTTCTGTTAAGTTTCTAATGGCATGTTCTACAAATACATTAAATATAAGTGGCGAAAGCGGACTGCCCTGTCGAACTCCTGGACGTATTGTTACGTTCCCATTTTGTTCGCCTTCTACTATTGTGGTTTCTTGGTGCTTGTATAGTTGGTATATTATTCTTCGATCGCGTAAATCCAGATTTGCCTCCTTCAATATATCCATCATATTTTTACAATCGACTTTGTCGAAGGACTTCTCTAGTTCTATAAAAACTAAACGGGTATCTAAATCTAGGTCTAAGCGTCGGTCAACTATCATTCGCAGCGCAAGTATTGCTTCTCTCGTACCCTTTTGCTCCCTAAATCCATACTGGTCTGGTCCTAAATAAGCTTCATCTCTTGGTCTTATTCTGTTTTTAATGATTTTCAGTAGTATTTTGCTTGCTTGGGATATTATCCTTATATTTATGGGTTCTTCACATTTGAGTGTGTGTTTTTTTCGGTAAGGTAACTGTTTTTGTGTTTTGAAAATCTTACGGAATTAGCCAGTAGAGTACATGTTCTGTATTTGATTCGTATGGCTTATAAATACACAGCCGTTCATATATATTATAAAATAACATTAAGTGTATTAATCCAATGGATTGCTTCATTTTCCAGGGTGAATAAGTCTGCAGGCTTCCCGTTGTATTTGGAGAGTGGGCAGTGTAATTAATTCACAGTTCTTATTAAATGAAGTGTTCTTGTTCTAATTCCTACCATCATCTGAGTATTACTTTCAACCAACTCCATATAACCTGACAACAAAACCTACGTTATAAATAACATGGTGGCCTTGCCTAAAAACAGAATACGAACTTCTGAAAACTACAGTCAAGAGGCAAGTAAAACACCGTGACAAAAACTTGAAGAACCACAAATAATAATCAAGAACCAGTATCTAAGAAAATAAGACTTATTATATAGAGAAAATCGTTAATTTACGAAGAAAGAAGAGCATTGTCCAGGGTTTTCCCGGCTCGCAACTCAAGATGTGTGGACCAATGATTTTGAGCGCAGCGGCATTCTGCCTGCAAGATTTAGCAGAAAATGGCAAAACCGTGGTATCTCAATAACCGTTACCATTTTATTAAAAGGGACTACCTAGAAGGTGCCCGCCCGCAACTTCGATCGAAGAGAAAAATGACATAACCCTCTTTTTAAAAGACTCCCAAAAAAGAGGAGGTTCTCAAGTCGTCGGAATAAGTATTTATTTACTTCATTGTAGTCGGGTAAAAAGTATCCTATAACCATCTGGGTCTTATGTAGTATCGAAATTAGTTGAAATCCGTTTAGCCGTTTTGGAGTGATGAAGGCGTGAAGTAGAAAATTGTTTGAGTAGAAAAAAGTTTACTTGTAAGTAAATTGAAGATTTTTTTTTTTCTTTTTAGTGTTCTTTTTTTCTTGGAAGGTATTATTTTTTAAAGATCAAGAATGGTTGAGCTACGCCACTACACGTGCCAAACTTCGGTCAGTATAATTACGTCCGTTTGTTATCTTTTCCTTCCATATTTAACAATAAAAGAAGTTGTAAAATACCACGTTGTGTATTTTCGTCATATTTAACTAAAACAAAGTAAGAATCAAATCAAATCATACTATTATTTATTCAAGTAGGCCTAGGTACAAGCACTTTCGACATGTCAAGTTACATTCAGAGAAGTGTGCTGGGACAGATACAATATAATCCAACGTTGTTGCCAGGATTAGGGAAAACCAAGAAAAACCTAATCAGATCATTAACTTAAGTATAATATTGTTGATAAAATCGTTATTTTAAAAATTAAAATAATTAATAAGATAAATCCCAAAAGGATTGTCAATAAAAAGAAAAAAATAATCTAGAATGCGTCTAGAATAAAATTGTAAATATCAGACTATATAAAACAATTAAGATTAAAATAATAATAATACCTCAATAGGTATTCGTTAAAATAATTATATGTATACCTACATGACGCTATAATTTTCATTAATCCCACGCGGCTTCATCATTCATATAGTCTTGTGTGCTATAATAAGCTTTAGAAATTAATTTCCGTTTCACAATATAAGACTACCTACGTTACTCTGTGGTATACGTGTAAAAGTATCGATTTTTTCATAACTTTCCACAAGTGGGACGATTACTAAATTTCTTTTTTTACCTAGAGACAGGAGCCTTGAGAATAATCGATACAAATAAAATCTATCGATCATCACGTGGGAACACCTATTCACCATTTTATTTTTTGACGACACGTTTGGCTCAGTGGGTTGTACAGCGGCCAGCGAAGCTAGCGGTCCCGGGTTGGAGTCCCGGCCAGGGCAAGTGTTTGTGTGATGAGCACGAATGTTTGTTTCTGGGTCTTGGATGTTTTCTATGTATTTAAGTATTATAATATATACGAGCTTCTGCCCGTGACTTCGTCCGCCTTAAATTCGTTTATCGCGGATAAGGGTATTTTTCCGGGATAAAAAGTAGCCTATGTCCTTCCCCGGAACTCAAACTATCTCCATACCAAATTTCATCCAAATCGGTTCAGCGGTTGAAGCGTGAAGAAGTAACAGACAGACAGACAGACGGACACACTTTCGCATTTATAATATGGATATATGGATATATGGATGTATGTCGTCTCCTAGCACCCATAGTACAAGCTTTGCTTAGTTTGGGACTGGGTCGCGGTAAGATCGTCCCTGATATTTATTTATTTATCTTTATTGATTTATTTGCATTAGTAATTAAGTAAGCAGGGGTCTTCAACAAGTCCGGCAGGTCGTCCGACCCGGGTGAAGGAGCACATTGCGGATGTCAAGCACCGTCGATGTAATAGGTCTGCAGTCTGTGAACATGTCATTGATAAACCAAACCATTCAATTAAGTTTGATAATCCTTCTATCCCTGCCAAAGAGAAAATATATTTTTCTCCAAAGTGCTCGGAATTGTTCCCATTAATGTAGTAAAAACACACCGCGAAGTCCATCGTTATATACGATGATACGATAATCAATTTTAGAAAAATGTGGCATTCATTCCCAGGCAGGCGTGGGAAATGTACATTATTGTGCAGGTTTTTACTTTTAATTTCATCCAAGACTGAAAATTCACCATACAGCCAATAGTAGGTAAGGTACAAAAACCGAGATTTAAAAAAACTTAAATTGTTTTCTGCGTTTAGTTAATTTAAGGTTAATGCCAATAATAATAGAAAAAAAACATTAATTATTGTGTCCAAATCATAATAAAGGTTATTTATCTTAATGATTTTCTGGGACTGATAAATATTTTGTAGAAAAGGTATGTTTTTTAAATGTTGTGCGTTTAGGAATTGCCGATTCAACTAAAAGTAATAATGCATATATTTATATTAACTATTGGGTTTTCTTTTTCTTTATTTTCATTAGTATATTTCATGTGGAACCAAATATACAATTCGGACCCAAAACTTTTAACTTTAATATCCTTAAAAAAAATTAAGGCGGGAACGTGAATTTCATTTTGTCAAAGATTGTCTGCCGTGTTATTTTTACGCAAATAATTTACATAAACATGTGTCAAACTTCCTCGCATATTTGGAGAAAAGCAGTATACATGCCTCGGCAGGAATGTCATTTTGTGGATTCGTATCGATATTGAAGGACGAGGCTTAGCCTCGTCCTTCAAAATCGTACTCATCCTCGAAATGAATTTTCCCGCCCTCTGCAGTAATATACAATTCCCAGCATGCTACGCGAGGCTATTGAGATTAAAAAGCATCCTAAATTCAATAGAGAAGATGGGTTGTCCCTACCACCAGCTTGGGATCCTGTAATACATCTCATCAAGGAATAAGCAAGACACACGACTGCAAAACCTTAATTTCAGAACGGTGTAAAAATATCTTATCTGTTAAAAAGTAGTTAATAGTCGTTGTTTTTCAAAACATTATAATTAGTAATGAGGTAGTCTCAGAGTTTTTCTTTGCAGCCTTTCTTTTCTCCTCAGTACGCCTCATTTGCGAAATACTGCTTGGTAAATTATTATAAACATTCCGTCGAATTGAAAACCTCCTGCTTTTTTTGGAAGTCGGTTATAAATAAAATGATTAAGCCCTTCTGGCACATGTGTAAACTGTCTTTACACATTAGGCCCATCTGGCATGTATGTGCCTACACCTTTATTTATTTTCTCAGTGTTTAGTTTGCACAAATTACGTAATTATTAAAAAAGGGACTTAAATGAGATAATATACGCGATCTAATCCGTTAAATTGTTTTATTTAAATAGATTATTTATGTTTTGATACTGCCTGGAGTCAAGTTTTGAAACAGCAAGATATAAATTTCACGGATATAAATTATAGCATCAGTTATGTAGTTTGTCGGGATTGTTACTGGGAGTAATAAACTCAACGGCTGATTGGTGTGAACTGCTTTATTATGGTCGATGCTGATTAATATACTATTCCAGATTCTTTGTTTAGCTTATTTAAGTAATGAACAGATCCGAAGGGCGAACATGACACATTAACAACATAACAACTAACTATGAGAATAACAAAGAATGATAACTTAATTATATTAGGCGCATTACTTAGAAGCGAGGGGAAAAGTAAACAATAGTTAGGAATACTCGGAATGCTTGTGTGAGTGTGATAACATCCTTTAACTTTCCAGAGTCTGGGTTGTATTATTTCTTAACTCATCTAATAAAACCGCCAAAACAAAACGCAAACCAGAATGCTGATATAAAACAAAACGAAAAATACACGAAAGAAAAAAAACTAAACTCTAATATTGTTCTTTGTGATAAAATCTGATAAAATGGAGATGAATAGAGTGAAAACTAAACGAAGTAATGACTTGAAATTTACAGGACGAGGGATGAATGGAGGGAGAAGATCATAGAGAGATAAAGAAATCCAACACTCAATCGAAATACGACTGACAGAAACAGATAGTCACAACGACGTTTAAAAACCTGACTATAATTTCTAAACCTCAGCCTCTTTAAATGGTTTACTGTACGTCACGTAGCCACGCGCTAACCATTGGTAGACCTTATTGACATGGACATAAAGCGTACAGATGGTCACTTAAAGGTGCGTCCACACTTGTATCATTTGCTCGTATCCGATCACCGTGCCGTGGCATGACTGCGTATCGCGCTGCTTGGACGCTCACTGTCGGCGCGCCGATCATGCCTTGCTGGTCCCGCACCTTTAAAGGTGCGTCCACATTTGTATCATTTGCCCGTATCAGATCATCGTCGCGTGGCATGATCGCGTGTCACGATCACGCGTTTGGACGTTGCACCGATCTGATCGCTCGAAATCCATTTTGCTACGCGTATCAAACACTCGGATCGGACAAGCGCGGCATGATCACGACGGTGCGACGTCCACAGTAGCGATCATGACACGCGATCATGCTACGCGGTCATGATCCGCCGCGATCCATCTCGAGTCGGTTTTTGCCCGATCATCTTTTGTCTCGTACATTGCAGCTACGCGTGAAAGAGATGGCCGAGAGGCGTGGCTTGAGTCGCTGGCGCAGGTGTGTTACGGCAAATTTCCAAAGTACTGCCATTTTTAGTTGCTACGCGCGCGGTGCCGCCGACGCATGGGTGCTGCTGTCCACGCTGGTGCTCGGCGCTCGCGACTTATCAGCTGTCGTGATAATGATCTTCATGTTTCTGCACGGGTGTCAACCAATTTGATGTGCGATCGCAGAGTGCAACAGTTTTACACGGAACACAACGCTACTACAGAAGAACGATCACGCGAAAAATGTTGATGGGCGAAATGCCAAAATGATCGGAGCGGTGAAACGATACGGCTAGCGTCCAAACTGCAGCATGCAAAATGATCGGCGCGGTGATCGGATACGGTGATACGCTACGGCTTAGTGTGGACGCGTTTCTTCACGTGGCGGCGCAAATGATACGGAATGCCGACAGTGAGGGTCCAAGCAGCGCGATACGCAGTCATGCCACGGCACGATGATCGGATACGAGCAAATGATACAAGTGTGGACGCACCTTAAGGTGCGTCCACATTTGTATCATTTGCCCGATCAGATCTTCGTCGCGTGGCATGATCGCATGTCACGATCACGCGTTTTGACGCGTTGCGCCGATCCGATCGCTCGAAATCCATGTTGCTACGCGTATCACACACTTACATCGGACAAGCGCGGCGTGATCGCCGCGCCGTCAGTGAGCGTCCAAGCAGCGCGATACGCAGTTATGCCACGCCACGGGTGATCGGATAAGAGCAAATGATACAAGTGTGGACGCACCTTTAGGTGGCTCTTATCTCGCTTTCACTCGTTGCGCGGCGTGATACCGGCAGGTGCCGGCGATCGGTATAGTAACATCACAGCGTGATATCACATCATTCGAAATATTATTGCAGGCCACGCGTAACGCGCATTACGTATTGCGTTGCGTACGGCATAAGTGAATGCGAAACGTAGTGGCCGGCAACAGGTAATGTTTCGAGTGTTGTGATGTCTCACTGTGATGTTACGTTTTGAGAGATGTGATATGATCTGGCATTACTTTGCGTAGGTAGTATTATTTGGCGCATGTACGAATGATACAAATGTGGACGCACCTTCAGAGTGTTGCTGTTTGTACACCATTTATACTACCGACGATAAAACAATTATAATTCCATTATTTTTATTAAATAATGTAGTAAAAAAGGAAATTTGCATTTTTTTAGGGTTCCGTGTTCCGTACCTCGAAAAGGTAAAAAATGGAACCCTTACAGAATTACTCGGTTGTCCGTCTGTCAAGACGCTTTTTCTCAGGAACGCGTGGAGGCGTTAAGTTAAATTACTCAAATACTTATGTCTGTGGTCCCTTCAAGCTGCGAGAAAATTAAGCTTCTAAGTTAACGCAATCCAAAGATACAGTCATTAAAAAAGGTGTTTCATACAAATTCCCGTCCATAGAAAACTTATAGGGTACTTCCAGTTGTCCTAGAAACTTGAAATTTGGTATACAGGTAGCTCATATAGCACAACCCACGAAATAAATCTGAAAACCCATATAAAATGACACCACACCGCAGATTTTCATAGAAATGGCCGTTTTTAGGTATATTTTGTGCGGAACCCTCGGGGCGTGAGTGCGACTCTCACTCGGCCGTTTTTAGGGTTCCGTAGCCAAAATGACAAAAACGGAACCCTTATAGATTCGTCATGTCTGTCTGTCTGTCTGTCTGTCCGTCCGTATGTCACAGGCATTTTAATCAAAAAATATAAGCTGTACATTAATGAAATTTGGAGCATAGGTGTCGTGTGTAAACCGCTACTTAGTTAGGTACTTAAATAAAAAATATATATATTTCTAGGGGGGCACTCCATACATGTAACCGAAACTGGAAAAAATGTTTTTTACCAAATATGAATGCGTGGCGCATATTTCGATAGTTCTTCTAAAAACACTGAAGTTCCTGAAAAACTTTTTTGATTCAGTGAATATTTTCCGAAATATTCACTCCGAAAGTAGCAAAAATTGAGTCCCCCCCCCCCCCTCTATTTTCTAAACGGTATGTTCAAAAAATATGAAAAAAATTGCAAATATAAAGCTTAATAAATACTTCCCACGAAACTGGTTTTCAACACGATCGGACATACCATTTTTAAGTTGTGGCCAAAAAACTGCGCTTCTCAGCAAAAGGCCGTAGGTGCCGGGGACATACGCTTTTTTGTTAGTACTTTTTTTTCCATATCGTATTTTTTTTATCTGTTGTGCACATTTTTGTATAAAAGGCTGCGGAACCCTTCATGCACTCGCACTTGACCGCTTTTTTTAGAAACGGAACCCTTATAGTCTCTTCATGTCCGTCCGAACGTGCGTATGAAACAGGCATTTTACTCAAAAAGTACAAAATGTATATTGATGAAATTTGGTTTATATGTGTCTCGTATAGATAATTTCTCTCATTATAATTTTTTTTTCTGCATACATCAACGTGTGGCGCTTATTTCGACAGTTCTTTGAAAAACATATATTTTGAAAAAATTGAGTTTCATTTACTTAGTTCGGAAATAGGTAATCGCTCCGAAAGTACCATAAATTGTGTCCCCCCTCTATCTTCTAAATGTAGTAGTATGTACAATAGATAAAAAAAAAATACAACCGCAATACTTTCAACGAAAAATATTTATTATATTACCGTTTTTGACATTGCAGAAAAACTGCGCTCAGCAAAAGGACTTAACGAAGATATGTTCTTTTGCTGGTGGACTTTTTCACGTATTATTTTCATCTGTAGTGCATTTCTTCCACTTCCAGCCGGCCTAGCACAACTCTCCGCGACTACACTTATCGCACGACACAGCATCACTCGTCTTTCTCGCATTGTATTGTCAAGAAAGAGACAGAAAATCTATGTCGCGCGACACAGAGTCGCGTCTTACAGTTGTGTGCTGAAGCCTATACTGAGCACGGTCCGGCATGCTCTTAGCCGGTATTTTTTCATTCATATTTCTATAATGCTACTGCTCCAATTGCGTCGTTAACGTGTTAATAAAGGCGTTAAACATGATTTAACACAGATGTGGCCAACAGTTTAGTGCCCTAAAAGGGATGTGGTGAGAGTAGGAGGCCAAGCCCCCCTGATTCCTATATTAATTTTCATAAGTTAGAAATATGAAATGTTGCCAATTATGTACTGTAAAGTATAGATACGGTTCTTGACCCTAACTGATTACATGGCTTGTATCAGCACTCCAACTGTACGTGGGTGTATCAACAATTAGAACCACACAAATTCGTCCACAACTGGAGTATTTTCTTCACCAATGATTCTATTATTGAGAGCTCGTTCTATAACATCCTTACAACAGAAAAAAATTGTCAACATGTCAATTCATATTAAGTAGTCTGATTTGTTTTACCTCCAATTTTATAACATATTCCAAACTATTTTCAATTATTTCCATTTCACCACTCTAGTGTGTAACTAATCCGGCCTCCGCAGCTAAGAAAAAAGATACTTAGTTGATAGTTGATATTATTAATTTTCATTTTAGTGCATTGTCTTTCCGATCCTATTTGTCAGGCAGGACGAGCGTCGGACCCGATCGATAGCGCAGCACGCGACGTCTAACACTATTCCATAACCAATTACGACGCAATAGCGATATGAAATAAGCGGTGGGGCTTACCCGCTTTAGGAAAGTGTCCCACCCCATAAAAAATAAAGTGTCCCCATGGATCCCCGCAACGATTAGCTTTTCCCTCAAGAAGGGGGGAATCCCTTTAAATTTTAAAACTTTTAGGCTGGTCGTACTATTTTGTTGTCCGCCAGAGCGCAATCTAAACTGATCATGTGATTTTATGTGACGGTTTCCATTGGGTAGAAAGTGGAACAAACGGACTGATATGTTTTCGAATAGCCTAGGTCCTGTTAATACTAATGTACGGCTGCGAGGCTGGGACTCTAACGCTTAGAGAAGAAAATAAGTTACTGGTGGCTGAAAGAAAAATCTTGCGCAAAATAGTCGGGCCAAAGCAAACATCGGATGGAAGATGGAGAGTTCTGAAGAGCATTGAACTTGAGCACCTTAGTGCTGTCCCAAATATAATGGGAGAAATTAAAGCGTACCGAATGCGCTGGCTTGGCCACGTGTGATCCGGATTGGGGATGATCGTGTCAAGAGAGCATATTTGGGTCGACCGTCTGGACGACGGCTCGTCGGCCGTCCCAGGTATCGCTGGAGAGATGCAGTGGAGGCGGATCTGGCGGAGTTGAACTCTGAAAACTGGCTGGAGACAGCGCTAGATCGCCAGAAGTGGAGGAATCTTTTATCGGAGGCCAAGACTCAATTTAGGTCACTGAGCTTCGTCTTAAGTGAGGCGGAGCGATATCACTCAGCACTGGCTACCAGTGGAACGGTGTAGGTTTAATCGTCCCGGACACACGACTCATTGCGTCATTCAGCCTAGTGTCAACTTCTTGTACGCGTGCGTTCGCACCATGCAGGCGCTCAATATTCGGCAGCAGAATACACGAGACTAAGCGCTGTAGTTCGAGGGACATCGGCGGACGCAAAAGAATGGTCATAGCGATTACCGGCCATCAGTCACTTTTTCGGACCCCACTCAAAAGCCCAAAGGCTTTGCTTTAGAAAGAAAACACTGGTGACGCCTCAACTGTCCAGGGCAGGTGCAACTATTTGAAGCACAAATGTGTGACTGTGATCTTCAAGATCGAACTATGCAGCATATCGTGAAGCGCTGTCCAAAATGACGCTACTGGGGTGGGGTGACCCGATTGACTTCGATATAAATTTACCACAAGAGGCTATGGACTGGTTGCGTGTTCTGGATATAGAATTATAAATTCCTACAACTGACCTTTCGTCATACGATTAAAAAAAATGGGTACTTTCCTTTAGTCAATATAAAATTATGCCACTCACGCTTGCAGGTAAATTTCTACGAATATGAACACTTACGAGTATTTTGACATGTTCGGCGATTTCATAATTAACAACTTAGGTATTGAGATTTTCTGTCTAGTAAAGCTCTTAAAGCTTAGTTTAAATGTTCATAGTTTTTATATACATGATGTGTGTGCGCGTCATTATGCGCGTTGTCATTGAACTGTTTCCTGTGCAATATCTATTCGTGAGTTCCTGTAATTTGCTCTATTTTATTATGTAAGTTTCTATTTGTACTGTATTAGCTGTTGGTTCTCCTACAATAAAAATTGGTTCTGCCGTCAAAGGCGGCGTTTGGTGGGAAGCAGGTAATAGCATCCTTCGCCTTCCAACCGCCTTCTCGCCACACCCCGCGCACGAACGCAACGGTGTGCATATAGGTAGACTATAGTTTCTCCTTGACCGTGTCTGACCTGTATTCCTGTTACAGAGACATGAAGAACAACTACCGTGGCGACGTGTGGGGCAACAACGGGCCTGGAGTGATCAAGCGGATCCTGCAGCAGCAGTGCTCTACCACTAAGCCCAGCCAGATGTCCGCCGCCACTTGCAACGGTGAGTGTTAACGACGGCTGTTATTGCAATAAGGAATTGCGCGACTTGCGCCCTAGGTGGGGATTAAGATAATCCGCGCCCGAGCGGTACCATTGAGTCGGTGATAGGGATTCACAAGCCGGGAAAATCCGGCGCGTCCCCCAGTAGCTACAGTCCGATCAGCTTGCTTAGGTGCCTCGGGAAGCTATGCGAGCGGATCATAGTCCGTCGAATATTCAACTTTAGTTCGGGTTTAGATTAAGACACTCGTGTGTCCAATCCAACAGGTGCACCGTATCAAGGAGCATGTGTTGGACGGTTTCTCTAGGCTCTCAGGGTTGAAAAACGGCCCGATATGTCTCGATGTGGCAAAGGCCTTCGATAAGGTCTGGCATAACGGTCTAGTATACAAGTTATACGCGATGGGTATGGCGGACAGACTCGTACTCAACTACGATTTCCTAAGGGATCGAAGCTTTCGCTACCGTTTGGAGGGAATATACTCGGACCCTCATCCAATCCCCACTCTCTACTCCCTGTTCACAAACGGTTTTTGCGCATCCCTAGGTTCATATGGGGTTGTTTGTGGACAACACGGGTCTCTATGCGACCCACACTACAGGAAGCAATCAATGATCTAGGCCAATGGTTCTCTAGGTGGCGTATCGAAGTCAATTCTGAAAAGAGCGCGGCTATCTTCTTCCATCCTACTAGTAAGCTCATTACGAGTAGGCTAGAGCCCATTATACTTTTTAACCGACCCATCACCTGGGTGAACGAGGGTAAATATCTTGGCGTTACCCTTGACAAGAAACTGACCTTTGTCCTCACATTAAGCGCGTTTGCGGCTGCGGACTCTTCGTTATGAATAGGCTTAGTCTGACTGATAACTAACAAGCGGAGTAAAATGTCACTTAGAAATAAGTTGGCACTTTACAAAACTTGTATCCGTCCCATTATGACTTATGCAAGTGTAGCTTTTGCTCACGTGCCTAAGTCCAGGCTCTTCAGATCTTACAGAATAAGTTCTAGCGTAGGATGGCAGTTACCCCATGGTTGTGTCAACCTAAAGTCTACACTCACACAGTCTCACCAGGACATGGAAATTCCAACCATGTACAGATTTTTCAAAGAAGCGTCTAGATGCTTCATCAAAATGCGCCCCACCATAAGAACCATCTAATTAGGAAGGCAGCCGACTACCTTTCGACCATACCCGACCCCACAGAGGATCCACTCCCCTGAAGCTGTCTGGAAAGTGGTCGGTACACCCTGCGTCCTATATAGACACGTGCTCACTTGATAGAAAGTGACTACGGTATCGAGGTTGTAGCTTTTTGGTTCAATAACATCCTATTCACTCTTGCCTTAAAGAGACCCAAATTATAATTTTCAGGAAATACAGACGCCGGGAACAAGTTCCATTCCTTTGCGGTTCGCATTACAAATGATGAAGCACATCGATTGACAACGTAAGGATGAAGTTGCTCCCCTGCCTGCCTGTCCGATGGTGGAACGTGAATGGAGATTTTTCTATACGTGTCGAGTTATTATAACTTTGAACAAATCGAATGAAATCAAACGCGCCACTGTTTTTTAATTTCAGGGTTCGAGGTATACGGCCCTCAATTCTTCTATCCGGTACACTGGCATGAAGCGGAGGAGTATTTCCGACCCGGGGAAATAAAGGAAGAAGACACCGCATACGTTTTCCACGTTTGGAATAAAATTTCAAGCAAACTCAAAGTCCACAAGGACTCACCATATGCCAAACTGGCTAAGAAATATTGCCCAAACATTTATAAATTTTACGATGTAGATTTTGGACTATAGTATAAGTTCAAGCCGCAAAATGTGAAAGACGCCTTATAGATTGAGATGGGTTTCACAGTTTGCGCTGAAGGAGTACAAGTATATTCGCATGTTAATGCTAGTGGTTTTAACGTTTGGCGGTTCAGTCCGTTTCTTAAAATGTTTGATTCGCATGCCAAGTGTGCTGAAAAGAGTAGCCGTGCAGCCGCTGAATTTCCACTGCACACTGAAAATTGAACCCTTTCACCAATGAAGGTTCAATTTTGAGTGCAGTGGGACGTGCGGTTACGGCCTGCAGCCCATCTCGGATTGCCACCTTGATGATTACTACCTTGACAGGAACATATACTTCCAAGACCGCCATGACGCACGAAGGCACTCCACCCCGCCGGCGGGGTTATCCACCGCGGTCTTAAAACACGGGTTCCCCACATTATCCCACACACCCAACTCCCAAAAAGCCCCAATAAAAATCCCAATGTCATTAGCTAGGGCACAGACTATAGACAAGCCTCAGACCGGCTAGATATAGCTAGGTACACACCGACTGCTCCGGGCACCCAAGCGCGGCAGACACCAACACGTGGTGCCGGGAGCTGCTGCGGCAGCTCCACCATCACAACATACTCAATCGGTAATAGCAAGGAATGCTAGCCGACAAACAATCTTATCAATCAATCATCACCTTACAACGTTGAATTTCGAACTTCAGAACCTGGCAGTGTGTACAGCGGGTATAAGTTATGTTTACGTTTACCTACTTTCTATTTCAGTATATTATTGTAATTATGTATATTGATCGACGTAATTGTTTGTTATTTTGTGGCGACGTGTCGTGATGTGAAGGACACGTCTAGATCGCCAGTCAAGGCATTAGTTTTCTTTATGTTTATACATGTATGATTAATTTGGTATAAGTATTGGTTAGTTTTGCCGGTTTCATTTCTACTTACGTTATATTTCAAGATTCTGAACACACATTTTCATATACTCAACGCAAAACGAACTGCGTGGGCTTAGCGGGTGTGAAAGAGATAGCATATAATCTCGGTCGGTCGCCATCGCCAGTTTGTTTTTCCTTGAGTATAAGTAAGATATTGCATATGATCGTATTCATTTAACAAAGTACTTACAAACGATACGACACATATGTAAATTGATTAATGCATAAGGTAAATCGTCAATAACTGGCCACCTTATACTAAAAATGAATTCTATTTATAGAAAAAGGGGCTTAATTTTAGTATCAGGTGGCCAGTTGTTGACAATTTACCCTAAGTCGTTTATTCTTTATTACGTTGTTGGTGTTGGATTTTAGTCAATGTCATAATATGGTATATTATGATGATGTTAATATTTGGATAATATAATGAGTCGATTAGATATTTTTTTAAGTTATTGTAATCATAGCTCAATGTTGGTGTAATAAAAATATTACGGGACAATTTTACACAAATCGAACTAGTCCCATGGTAAGCTCAATAAGGCTTGTGTTATGGGTACTAGACGACGATATATTTAATAGATATATTACTTATATACATAGAAGACATCCAAGACTCAGGAACAAATATTTATGCTCATCACACAAATATTTGCCCTTACCGGGATTTGAACCCAGGACTTCAGCTTCGCAGGCAACGTTACTCCCACTGAGCCAAACCGGTCGTCGAAAATAAATCATTGGGGTTTCTACTTAACCCTTTGAACGCCAAGAACACCTTCAGGGTGTGCGGTCGTGTCTACCACGTCGCAGTAATAATTGTTTGGCGCGTGACTACCTACTAACTAACAACGTCATTAAAATGTGAAAGCGGCCAAAAGGTTAAATTTACGTTCCCTGTCACTTACACCAACCAGAGAGTAAATAATAGTTGACACCACTGTTTTTTATGCAAGGAGGTATGAGAATAAATCTACATTACATATACTGTGACATATTTTATATATAATATTTTCTTCTGTTTCCGCGATTATTACTCATTGAAATAAAACAATTTAACGGATTATATCGCGTATATTATCTCATTTTAGTTCCCGACGTTTCGGAAGCTTTCCAGCTTTCCATGGTCACGGTCATATTTTATATAGCTAAATCCTACATATCAAGACTTTCGAAATAATCAAATTTCCCACTTTTACAATCCCTGGTTATGCACATTTTTTATTTTAGGCACAATTTCGCCATGCTCTGTCAAAGTTGATGGCTGATCACGCCTGTCAAATGATCTACAATGACCTATAATATAAAGTTTTAATGCGAGATTTTCGATGATAGTATGAGAAAATTTTTGTAAATCAGCGGAAAAAACTTCTGATAACACCCGAGGACTTTTAGGAGGTTTATCATTATCAGAATACTTCAAGGAAGCCCTGTACCAATTTTGAAAACTACACGAATTATTTTCGCTTATTGCTCTAATTGATATGCTAATTTGCTCAAGGAATGAGCTAATACTGTAGGTATACCCGGGTAAGATCGGATGGGATCTGAGATCGGATGGTCGCAATTGCTACCACAATAGTAGTTATTTTACATCACTGGCAATACCAAGGGGACGCCATTTCACCCCGCCCCTATCGTAGTTGTAGTAACCGCTCAGTCGTATCAGTCTTGTATTACGAACGTTTAAAAAAAAGTGTCATAATATTCTGTTTTATGATAAAAGACCGGATATTTTCAACGTATGCACCTTCTCCTCCTAGTTTTATTTAGCTATTAGTCCGATCTTAGACTAAGAAGGTTTTTCGGTTACCAAACCGAGTTTTTTGAGCGTAGATTACTCCTAAGCTATTTTATAAAGGGGCATTAAGTAAAATTAATAATAAAAGCTTGTTTTCCTTTTTATCATTCGCATTCAAAATTTGGAGGTACAAGTTAGTGAGAATTAAGTTTTTTTTAGTGAAGCCTTATCCAATTCGCCGAAAAATAGTACGGTCTTACCCGGACCTTATTTGATTGGTATAGTATACAGTTAGTGCATTCCACCGGAATGTCGAGGTACATGGCGCCATTCTTTTCATACTTTAAAAAAAAATTGGAAGTAAATTTTTGGTACCTATGTCAATATTTTATGACTTGGCTTTTGTATTGGTATTTGGTAGTGAATTCTTGGACTTATTAAGGTGCGTCCACATTTGTATCATTTGCCCGTATCAGATCATCGTCGCGTGGCATGATCGCGTGTAACGATCACGCGTTTGGACGTTGCGCCGATCGGATAGCTCGAAATCCATTTTGCTACGCGTATCACACAGTTATATCGGACGAGTATGGCGTGATCGGCGCGCCGACAGTAAGCGTCCAAGCAGCGCGATACGCAGTCATGCCACGGCACGTTGATCGGATACGAGCAAATGATACAAGTGTGGACGCACCTTAATGTGTTATGCCTTCGTGTACCCGACAAAGTGGGTTAGGGTCGTAAGGACTAGTTTGAAGAATGTCTATGTCCGCGAAACGTCATAATTGTATAATACCTTAGTAAACACAATGACTTTTTTTAACAATGACCAGTAAGCAGTATGTCTTGGTTGCACGATCGTCAATTAAAGCAGAACGCCGTAGTTGCAGAATGACTAGGTAGCTTTTGGGCCATATTCTATTATACCTTGGTTGTAAAATGACACATTATGTATTTTGTCAAGACATTACAACGTCGTGGATTCAAAATATCTAGGTAGCAAAACGTCGTGATCTCATAACAACCAAGTTATAATTATATCTGATGGATGATGAATTGAATGGCTGTACAAGAGCATAGCAGTCGGACCATATCGCATGCTCAGCCTGTAGGGCTAGGGTCCCGTAGCCGTTACTACAAAGAAATCCACAACAGATGAAAAAATACGATAATAGGAAAAGTGGCGATTACTCCACCGACAAGAGCGTAGCTTTTTACTTACGAACGAAACTACCAAACTAAAGTAGCGGCTTATACAAGACACCTACACTCCAAACATCAATATACCTACATACCTACATACGTTAGTTTTCGAGTAAAATGCCTGTACGGACGAATGGACGGACGGACATGACGAAACTATAAGGGTTTAGGGTTCCGATTTTAGGGCTTTTAGGGTTTCGTAGCCAACATTTTGGCTACGGACCTACTACGGAACCTTTTCCCAGATATCCAAAGCGGGTGTTTTAAGGGAAAAACATTGTATTTGTTTGTATTTAAGTATATTTTATTTAAAACATTACACATTTACTAATTGTAACTTGTATGATTTGAGTAATTATATATGTATTCTTTCATAACTAAATATAACATCCTTTCTTATCAACTTAAATATATACGTACTTTATTTAAAACGTTACACATTTATTTATTGTATAGGTATCCATAGGAAGTTTATTAATGCTTAGGTCCTACGTTTGCCATAACAATGAAGAGTTGTCTAATCCTTTAATGTTTTTAAAGTTTCAATCTTGTTTAGACAGTCAATAATTGTAGACTCAATAAATTTTTGCAGTTCTGTTCTGCATTGTTTGTCAAATGTAACATCAGTCTTCTTTCTATAACCATATGCAAACAATGGATTATTTATTTTTACTTCTTGGAACTTGTTATCCCTCTTAATTTTATACAGAAACATCATTAACGACGGCTTATGCGGCATGCGTGTATTTAAACGCCTGTGCCAAGCTTCTGCTGCGTTATTAGTCCTATGCCGTTGTCCAGCACAGGACAATGCTGAGGCAGGCATTCTCATCCATTGCCTTTGAACATAGTCTATGAAATTATCCATTTCAACACAATTGGCAGCAATACCCTTTATAGCCAGCCATGCTTCCTCTATTTGATCCGCAGGTATGTACGGCAAGTTCGACGTGTACTTGGCTATTTGAACACCGTTACGCGTGCTTGTAACTCGAAGGTCTTTTGCGTGCTTCCAAATAGCACGGTTGTAATGGTAATAGCATCCTGACAATGATGCTGTAGGAAACACTCTTTTAAATGCATTCATTAATGCCAATTCATAATCGCATTTAAATTTAGTTAGCTTGACTCCGATAACATCACGCATTATAGTGAAAAGTGCGATGTAGCTCTCTTCACGTTTGTTTGGGAGTAAGCAATACAATACAGGAACTATGTTTGTTCTATCTTCGCTGCTGGATAAATCCAGATGAACCGTAAAAACTTGTTTGAATGTCTTTGGCACACGTTTAAAAGTGCCATCTCCGAAAAAAAGGTGACCGTCCCGAGCACACCTTATCATTTTTCTGCAGAAACATTTACTGCTAAACACGAAAATTTTGTCGTTTTCTCCAAATTCTGCCACTAAAAAATTATCGGATATTATTTCTGGAATTTTTACATCCTTAGGGTGCAAGAAGAGCAACTTCTCCATCTTTAAATAAGCTCGTCTTGCCCTGAACAAACTGTGTTTAATTATCTCATATGGTCGTGCTCGTATCGTTATGTCAGGATATAGAGCTTGGCATTCCATGATGCTCTCTTCGTAATTTTGTTTAATAGAGTACATATTTTGGCACACTTTCTTCTTTGCATGCTGTAATAAAATATCGCCTGTACATTTATCATATTTTTTTACACATGAGTGTAAAGATTGTCGGACAACTGCAGTTTTTTCTTTATTTAAAGTCAGCGATGCACTACAGTCATCCCGCTTAAAGCACCGCCACAAAGAAGTTCCTCTGACATTGGTGTGGCACTTATTATAGCGGTAGCCATTTACGATTGAAGCTTCGCTGCCTTTATGGCTTTCAACGAATATCAGATCATCCATTGACTGGTATTATTTAATTTTTGATAATATTTTAATACACCACTGCATATAATATAACACAATTTGACAATGAAAATGACTTACATGATTACCAGCATTATCTTTGGTTGTAACTTATAATAAGTGGCCAGATACTCACGTTGGAAGTTTCTTATCTATTAAAGAACCTCTCTGTGATTTCCTTGTCATTCGACTATGTAGGCGTTTTGCAACTGAGACTTTATACATATCTGGCTATATGCCTATTCTGTCATTTTACTCTCAGTATGTTCTGCTACTTAGTCGATTTGCTATTAGGATATTTTGATTATTCAGCCGTTTTGCGAACAAGACGTTGTACAACTAAGTCAAATTGTATACCCAGTCCTTTTAATATTATGGCAATTTACATGCTTGGACATTTTACCACCGTGACCTGATGCAAATTAGACCTTTTTCTTACATAGTCATTCTTCAAACTAGTCCTTACGACCCTAACCCGACAAAGTAGACGATCTGGTAGAATGCTCCACTTGTGGTTTGGTTAGTGATTAAAGTTAACCCGTGTAACGAGATAGTAACGTATGTTAAGATTCCAATAGCGAGCGACCCAGTTAGTGTCACAAGCACGGGGGCTGTTCTTAAATTACGTCATCTATTTTTGCCGATTTTTGACCCGCCCTACCAAATAAAATGATGTAAGTTCCAAGATTTTTTAGCAACAGTTAATAGAAACACGAATTCCATTCTTTTTTAACCGACTTCCAAAAAAGGAGGAGGTTATATGTTCGACAGTTTGTATTTTTTTTTAAGTATGTTCACCGATTACTCCGCCAATTGTGGACCGATTTTAAAAATTCTTTTTTTATTTGAAAGGATATACTCCTGAGGTGGTCCCATAGCCACCAAGTTGGGATCTGATGATGGGATCCCAGGGAAATCGAGGGCAATCCTCAAATTGTATAGGTACTTATAACGTTTTTCATATATTTTCTTAAGCTATTTAAGTATTTTACTCATTGAAGCACTTTTTAACGATGCGAAAGATGATATCATCTTGGGAATTACCCCCTAATTTTAAATGACGTCATTTTTGAATAGCCCCACGGTGGAATTCGGCCTTAAAGTTCAAATTGTATTTTATGCCTGCACCTCTTAACACAACTGTGATGCGCGACTCTTTGTCGTAATACAAAGATTGTCTGTCTCTTTCCAATCAATACAATGCGAGTAAGATGGGTGATGCTTGTCCCGCGACAAGCGTAGTCGCGGAGAGTTGTGCTAGGCCGGCTGCTCAGCCGCTTACATTGTGCCAAATAAGCAATACTTAATAATAAGTGAATATTGTATTTATACTTATTTGTGGTTTGATGGAGAATACAATGGACAACATTTCATTTTTTGAATGTGACTACAATTCGAAATATCACGGATAGATTTGGCTCTCTGAACACATTAACATTATTTTTGGAATTTTTGGATCACAAATTTTTGAAAAAATGGATATTATTAGCAAATGTTGATCTGTTAGGCGGTACAAAGTTAATTCCTTTGCTTTATTTTCTTTGGCAATTATAAAAAAAGTGTTAACGTGTCATATTGGCAGTTTACATTGTGGTTTAACTAGTATCGGGCAGAGACATGATACTAATACCTAGACTATATCGCAAAAACCGGTCCGCGCGATAGGGCTTCCGCTGGTAGTGTGTCTCTGTCTAATAAATTTGAAGCACGAGAATCAATCGAACAACCAAGAGAGCAAACCATCATCTTGCATTTAGTATTACCAGGCCCAAACATTTAAGTACTACTTTTACTCAGTAGGTATAATGAATTATTTTTAAAATACAACGAATTCATTGTTAATAATAATAATTGTTAACTGTAGAAATCATTAAGTACTTTTCAACACGTTTCAAAGTTTATAAATAGTTAATTTTAGTAAATCTTAAAAAAGAAAAATATATAATTTTCTACCATTTCTACCAAACCCAATGATTAGTTGAGCTGGCAAGACGTTAGACAAGGACACACTACCGGCGGGAGCCCTCTCGCCAGGACCGCTTTTAGCTAGCTACCGCTTATAACGAAATAGCTACTGTAAGTGTAAGTAAATAGATCTCATTTTAGCTAAACAAAAATTTAAGGCGCACAGTCTAGGTATTAGTATCATGTCTCTGGTATCGGGTAATAATAACGACACGATAAAAAAAATCACTGTGACTAGAAATGTACAACTGTGACAGGTCACCATGGAACGTTACAAAATCACATAGGTTATTGTGAGCAACAACTGGGATAAAATCACAGTAAATTTGTTAAAATTATCTGAATACATTACTGTAAATATCTTTAACGTCACAGTGATTTTTTTACAACTAGTACGAGAGTCACGGTGATTGAAATTGAATTGTAACGCTTTTCACCATCTCTACTTATGCCACTTGTCACAACGAGCCCGCATGCGCAGAATAGTTTTTACTTTTTAAATGTATTCCACCTCGAATTGCGCTTAGGCCATTACAGAATGAGGTACTTTTGTTTTATTTAAATCAGTGCCGTAAAACCACCCAACTATGGTCCAAATTAAATCAAATTTTACCCATTAGTTGGGATTATATTGTAATTTATAATGAATGTGGTCATAGGCAAAGTCATTTCACTATAATTGTAACGAATTTTTTGTCAAAATCTTTAATAATGATTATTTACATGTTATTTTCTTTCTGGACCATAGTTGGGGTGCTTGGACTATATTTACCAAAAACCCTGGGTGGTTTTAAAGTGGCAAAAATTAAAAATAATTGAAAAATATAAAATACGTTCCTCGTAATATTGCAAATATGATTAGATAGTTCGATAAATTATTGGTTCATTAAGTACCTATGTTTTTTAAATTAATAATAAACTGTTTGTTAACTTAATGTTGTTGTGTTTTATGTATCACGTGTTAATAAATAAATAAAAATAAATAAATAAAATTAGGGGGTAAAAAATTAAATGTTGTCCATTCTGAAATTTAAATTAATTATTGTATATTAACACGTTCCAGATAATATTCTCAGATAATATTCTCATAAGTCCAAATGCACATTGCATTTGGACTTATGAGATTGTCAGATTGTTTTGTACGGGGACATTGGCCGTGTCAAATGAGACATGTGTAGAAAAAATTGAGGGTTATTTTTTTATATGACTTTAACACATGTAACCAGCGTCGTATTATTATCAAAAGTCCGCCTTTTTATGATATTAAAATTATACTATTATCAGTCATAAAAAGAACAGATGGTGCCACTTTCAAGAGTATTAAATAGTTAGGTATGTACCTTAATTATTAGTTAACGCTTAAAATATGAGTGTCAATAACGTAAACCAAAGTTAAATTAAGCAAGTTTTGTATTTAGAAACAATGTCATTTTAAAATCAAGTAATTTAAGTTTACTTTGAAGTTCAATAAAAAAAATAAACAAGAGGAAGTTCGGCCGGGATTTTGATGCCTAAGAGCGTGTGCACATCGCGTTTTTTAAACGCGCCGTTAACGCGCGTTTATACCGACATAGACGGTGCCCGCAACGAATGGGAAAGATTTTAACTACGCATACCTGAGGCCATTAGGAGTAAAACATGTTATATGAATCAAGTTAAATTTACCAAAAAAATATACAGTGCTCGCTAGTGAAAGGATAACACACCTGACGCGTAATCAGGAAGTACCGGGTTCGAGTCCTGGTGTGACCACGTGCGAGAGCAATCGTATTTTTCTTTGCGCTTTGATTTGTATCTATATCACAAAAAAATCTAGTTTAGTCGATTTTTGTGCATAAATATTGGATACATTTTGCTTCTCTGAAAATTATGCCTTTTAATAAAATGGTAGCGATTATTTTTCCAACAAAAAAGGACGAGTTTAGTGAATAGTGGCTGTGACTGATGTCTGTCAATAGCGACGCGAAACTTGGCCACATCACATATGTGGCAACGTCGCTATCAAAAGAGATTAATGTACTTTTTCACAATAAATTGTTTACATAAAAATTGATAATATCTTCATAACTAAGCCGGATTTTCGTGGGGTTCATATAAGTAAAATTTTTTTGCTCCTAAGAAATGCGTGGTTAAAATCTTTCTCACTCCTCGCGGGCACCGTGTATACAATACAAACCCGATACCGAAAGTATGCATGTAAAATGTATCTATCTATGGAATGAAAAATGCGGTGTGCACGGGCCGTAAATAAAAAAGATTAAGTAAAATAAAAATACAGAAACAATTATACCATGATGAATGCTATGTTGTATATTTATTTCATATCCATACACAACAGAACCAACCAAATAAATATAACTGAAAAGTAAAAAAAATACTGCATAATTAAGTTTCTTCAATTTACTTACAAGTAACCGTTGTGCCTACTTAATCTTACAGTAAGTAAGTATATAACATTAATCTTATTTTGGCGTCTGTGCCATATAAAGAATGTGTAAAATATTGAAAACTAGCTTCTGCCCGCGACTACGTCCGCCTTAAATTCGTTTAGCGCGGATAAGGGCATTTTTCCGGGATAAAAAGTAGCCTATGTCCTTCCCCGGGACTCAAACTATCTCTATACCAAATTTCATCCAAATCGGTGCAGCGGTTTAAGCGTGATGAGGTAACAGACAGACAGACACACTTTCGCATTTATAATGTTAGTATGGATTGACAATCTAAGTAAGTTGTGACACGATGACACCGACTCCAAAATAACAATAATTATATAGGTATATATTCATTATACTTACTGTATAGATTGAGTAGGCAAACGGTTACGTGTAACCTTGTAAGTGAATTGTAGAAACTGAATTATGCAGTTATTTTTTTACTTTTTCTTTGAGTAGCTTATTTTTTTGTTAAAGTTATTATTTTACACTTTTTAGTTATTTTTTTACATAAAAGTGTATCTTGTGACGGTTCGAATAAGCCCAAACACGCCTAGCATATGTACCTACCAGTGGCGTGGCGTGAAAAATTTGGTTAGTAAAGCCGGAGCAAAAACTTTTAAACAAAAAAATAAAACCGACTCCAAATAAAGTAAAAAGTAAAAAATAACGCCATAATTCAGTTTCTTCAAAGTTGTGACACGATGGCACCGACTCCAAAATAACATTAATTGTATATATTGTATAGATTGAGTATACAAACGGTTACTTGTAAGTCATTTGAAGAAACTGAATTATGGCGTTATTTTTTAGTTTTGTAGTCGGTTTTATTTTTTTGTTTAAAAGTTTATTTATTTTACACTTTTTAGTTAATCGTTACTTAAAAGTGTATCTCGTGACGACGACGTGACGATACATTATTTTATTACATAGATCTGGTGCCTACCTTCAGGCTCCATCATCAAATCAATTCGATGGTACCGTTCTCATGAGGAACATTTAAATTTGTGACTATGAAGTTGCTTAGCTAAATTAATCAAGATATTTTGTCGCCACCCGTAAATCATTTATCATTGAGGAGTTCCGATGGCATTCTGTGGTCTTCTGCATCAGTTCCACTTCACCAATTTACACTTTCTGAATGCAAATGCTTATTATGTTTCTTATAATACCAAAATCGCTATATGTATGCCTACAATATTTGAGGAGTTCCTTCCATTCCTCATGGATTCCATCATCAGATATTCACCAAAATTAAATGGGACGAACTAGAAAGTACCTTCTATAAAACCAAAAAAAAATTTTTGAAATCGGTCAAGTAGTCTTTGAGTAATCGGTGAAATATTGAGAACCTCCTCCTTTTTTGGAAGTCGGTTAAAAAAGGAAATACCTACATTAACGAAAAAGCCTTCTTCTCGAAATAAAAGCTGCGTGTTATTGTATGAATCGCCTTGCCGTTAGTGTTAACCACCTTCACCATACTTGACATCACTAACGTATTCTATTACTACCGAATTGGTGCAAAGACATACAACTACGAATATGTTTCTCACTTTGAACATGTTTGCGATCTGAATTTGTCAGATTATTGATATCCGGAAAGCTGGTTCGATTCCTAATACTTCCCGAATCCGAAAACAAAATAATTTGTTAATTTTACAACTCGGGCAACTATATTTTATCATATAACGCTACTCGCTTATAATAAATTTTTAAATCGTGGCGAGCACGCGGCCTCTCATTACATGCTTTTTGTGTTCAAGCGCTACGTTTAAAAAACATGTATCGAGCAAGTAATCGACAACACAACACAAACCTTTTTCATTAAATATTCGCCTCATACGAACACAACACTTAAATAGAAACACACACTCGAGAAACTAGTTATAATAAATTTTCACTGGTTAAGATAGCAATTAAACAAAACTTAACTAGAAAACCAGGAGGATTTAATCGAGATGTATCTCGTCGCCACCCATAAATCACTTATCGTCGAGGAGTTCCAGTGACCTTCTGTAGTCTTCTTCATCACGTCCACTTCACCACGTCCTGAATGCAAATGCTTATTATGTTTCTTATTATACCAAAATTGCCATATGTATGCCTACAATATTTGAGGAGTTTCTTCAGTTCCTCGTGGATTTCATCATCAGATCTTCACCAAAATTATATGGGACCAACTTGGAGATACGTCCTATAGAACAAAAAAAAAAGGTCAAATAGTGTTCGAGTAATCGGTGAACATACATAAAAAAAAGATTCCAACTAATTGAGAACCTCCTTTTTTGGCAGTCAGTTAAAAATAAAAACGGGCTGCTGTGCAAGTTCTGCTATCGTAATGGAACTAATGGCCAAACGTGAACTATTCGAGCGGCGGCACCTTTGAATTAACGTTTCGTACCTGCTCTGAAGTTGGTACGAAAAATTCGACACGCTTGGTTTCAAACAATTTGTAAGTGCTTATTGGGATTGGGATTAAATATACGGTCTGTGGCATGGCTCATCTTATTATGGCACAATAGCCCAAAGACAATAGCCTACCTTTCCGGGTGTCATATCATACGGCAGCCGTGACTGGCCGAGTCCCAGTTTAACGACGTGTTACACACCACACCTTCCTAATTTAGTCACTGACAACAGAGACGCAGAAATATGTCGAAGCGAAATGCACTGCACTTCTCTCTTATTAACATATTCATGTCGTCAGCGAATAAATTAAGTACAAACAAACTCAAACTTTTTTATTGGTGATAGGTACATACCACAGGTCAGTTAAGTTACAATTAAATTCAGTTTTTCATTCCATCTTAATTTTACATTTAAATATGTTATATTTTTTTTTCCAAATTTACTACATATTAAAACTATCGTTATACATATATTATATGATTAGACATTGGGCTAACAGTAAGATTCATATTATTTTTTCATTTATTTCAGTTGCTGTCTAAAAATTCGTTCAAACTATAATACGCTTGCTCGACAAGCCATTTTTTTAACTTTAATTTAAGAGTCCGCGGCAAGCTCGGCTGAATTTCACCTTCCCATACAAACTGAGTTTCTTTCTCATTTTAAAACTAAGTACGTGTTGTATTTTGGATTGTAACGAAACTTTGCATATAGGTAAGGTAAGGTAAGTAATTTATTTATTGAACATAATACAAGATACAACGACATAAAGTATATCTAGGCTTAAAATTAGTTTAAATGGCTCCAGTTTATAAAACAAACGGAATGCAGCAAAAACAAGTTTTGTATGAAAAACTTAATTTCGCTGTATTTTTTTTTACTATGGTATCTGAAGCTACTTAAACTCATTAGAGGCCTGCATATACCTGAACTTATTCTAAGTACAAAGTTTCAGAGCAAACTAGCTAGTCGTTTTAAAATGAGAGGGTAACTACGCTTATATGGAGAACCGAGCTTACTGGGGACTCCTAAATGTTGTAAGGCTGGACGCTCTAGTGACTCCTAAATGTTGTTAGGCTGGACGCTCCGGCAATTTATTGTACACAGACGGCCCCATGATATGCGGTAGCTTTCGGTACTTGGTTAGTCTTCTGAAGCGTTGCTAATTTGTGTGTGAGCATTACGAGTAGCGTGTCCGTGATTCTCTTCACGAATGCGATACTCAGAGCGGTGTTCGAATACGTACACTGCCACCTGAAAGACCACGAGGGACGGTAGAGTCAATATCCCTAGCGACTTGAAGTGGGGCTTCGCGGAACTGTCTTGTGGTCAAAGTAGGTTACAAACTAATAAATTTTATTTCCTTCTACGTAGCTGGGTTACAAACGAATAATTATTTTATTTTACCTTATTTCCTTGTATATAACCGCTTTATAGTCGATCCCATGATGATGGCATAATTAAAACGATCTTGTCATAATAATAAGTGGAGATCCTTACCTATAGATCAGAAAACACGCTTAACTAAAACCAAAAATAAATTTGGTGAGTTAGTTCATAAACCAAAATGAGAATCGATATATAATTTCTAGACAATATGCCACTGTTATTTTTTCTTCGTACAAATCCTGTATCTATCGTGCAAGCTATTTCCATACCTATCTATTTCTTCATAGTTTTTGCTTTCTTTGCTGCTCTGAACACAGCCACTCGTATTCACTTTAATATAATTTACTAGAATATCTAGTAGATGCGGAATGGTGGTTATTTTTATCGCTTGAGCCTGGAATGTCAGCCTGTTCGCAACACCAAAAATGAACAAGTTCCTCTTTCATCCATTGAGTGTAATAACGGTTAAATTTAGCAACATCGTCGTAATTCGTATTATAGAGCGGAGCGGATGAAATATTTACAACTTTATAATAGTAGTTAACCTATTAAGGCCAAGCCACACCGGATGCGTGTGCATGGCGTGACACCACTGCGCACGTGCACGCCACGCAAGCGGTGTGCCATCTACTATGACATTTCAAATCAAACGATACAACGCGCACGCCACGGGTCTCCTTCGGAATCCCTAATGTCATTTGTCCTAATGTATCGTTTGCCAAATGTATCATTTGCCATAACGCATTTTTTTTCAGAAACCGTAAATTTTTCAGGATTTTTTAAAAGATCGTTGTATAGATTAGGCTAGGTTAGGTTAGGTTTGTTTTATAACAATCCTGGAAAGTTTACGGTTTCTGAAAAAAATGCGTTATGGCAAATGATACATTAGGACAAACGATACATTAGGACAAATGACGTTAGGGATTCCGATATAGATCCGCACGCCACGCATACGCGGCATACGCGCACGTGCTCGTGCTGCGCACGCATCCGGTGTGTTTCGGCCTTTAGAAGTTTCAAAACTATCCAGCCGTTGACCTCGTTACACTTATTGGTTCGTGACGTGACAACGAATTCGCAATAGCACCGAAAAACGGATCAGTCCATAAAGCACGTAATTACACTTTGCTGAATTTAGCATCCTAATGGGGGAGGGGAGTTAAAGCGTCTCACTTTAAGTCTTTAACGTATAGCTACTTCAGTGTAGTTAGCATCCTGATTAGGACAAGTGTAATATTATCCTTGAAATCCTAATTAGGTCAAGTGTAATATTATCCTTAACCTCTAACCAAGGTCACTCTTCAGTGGTAATTTTGGTAATCGCTTAGGAGTACGTGTAGTTCTTTGTTCGCTTGGTAGGTACTACGGCAATGTTTGGGTAGCGACATCTATCTACAGTAAGTGAAATTTCTAAAAGCACAGAACGTCGTGTGAACACGTTGTAATATGAAAAAAAGCATTGTCTACAAGACAGACAAGACATTTCTGTATTCTATTCTGTATCTCAAACAAACCGTAAACCGGACTGCCATTGTCACTATCGAGCAAGGTTTTATTTATCAGCACTGTAAGAAATAATGATTTTTAGGGACCGATTTTAATGAAGATAAAATATTATAGCCGTGATAGTGTTTAGCAGCAAAACTTATAATTATTGTTAAAAAAAAAACCTACTGCACATAATGTTGTTACTTAGTTTTTTCAGTAATATTTAGTTTTGTGGAACTTTAGCTATGACAAGTATAATTTTAATGCAAAAACTATTAACCATGAAACTAGACAAAGCTGAATTTGATAGAATTAAAAGTCAACAAGCCGATATAGGTCAAAAGAAGCGTAAGGCTATTTAGTAAGTATCAAATGTAATTTAAAGAATAAATAAATATCAGGGACTATCTTACACAGATCTACCTAATCTCAAACTAAGCAATACTTGTACTATGAGTACCTGGCAACGATATACATATACTTAAATAGATAAATATAATACTTAAATAAATAGAAAACACAGTAGCTAGGATTCATACCCATTATCCGTGAAATTATTCAGGAAAATAATAATTTTGTTCACTTCACTGTATCCTCTGTCTGAAGCCATAAGATTACTTAGGCTAGACTTGGCTTATTCACATTAGAGAGATGTAACTGGTGCACACAAAAAATTTAATTGGACAATTTGGAACCAATTTCCTTTAGTTCTACTTCTGCTCAGTTTTTTTTTTGCATCAGGGTGCACAAATTTAAACTTTTAAGCGCCTCGGTTGGCAAACAACATTATTGAAAATTTGTGCTACTCTTGAAGGTTCATTTTATTTTACGCTGTGGCGTCTGGGTCATGTTGCATTACTTCACTGCTTGGCACTCAAAAGATTAATATGGTATCTTATGCTATACCCCTGCTATCACAGGGTCACATATATCAGGTTACATTGCAATAGTTATATCTCCTGAGTAACTCTTTAAAACTGCGACATAAAGGCAATAAAAATATAGTTTTCTAGCCGATATATAAGTCAAGGTTTCAATGAAATCTGCATTAAATAAATTTTCAAAAAAAGTAGGCTTTCTGGAGGTCTCTGAATTTAATAATAGTAATTTTTTTTATAATCCATACTAATATTGTAAATGCGAAAGTGTGTCTGTCTGTCTGTTACCTCTTCACGCGAAAACAGCTCAACCGACTTGGATGAAATTTGGTATGGAGATAGTTTGAGTCCCGGGAAGGACATAGGCTACTTTTTATCCCGGAAAAATGCCCTTATCCGCGATAAACGAATTTAACGCGGACGAAGGCGCGGGCAGAAGCTAGTAAATAATAATTATTTATTTCTAGCTTCTGCCCTCGACTTCGTCCGCCTTAAATTCGTCATGCGAAAGGGTGTCTGTCTCGACAGACAGACACACTTTCGCATTTATAATATTAGTATGTATTATCAGGCAGGCAGTTGCAGCAACTGATGATGCCTATATCCAATTTATCTAGTCTAAATTCTCTGTTCAGTGGGATGCTTGTCCAATTTCTTTTTGAAGGTAATTGACATAAGGTGCTGAGATTACATCCTCATCTCATCATTTTTAGCGTCTTTGTGGCTTAATCATACCAAAATGGCTACAAAGAATGGCTAAAAAGAAAAGACAACTATTTTTGATACAAGTGTACGGCAGACACTGATGGTTATAGGATACTTGATGGTTATGACTTTTTCTATGTCCACAAAAGAAGTTGCTGGCTTTCCAGTATGTAATATAATCCACTTAAATTGTGTTTTTTAAAATAGTAGTACGGGAAACAGAAGCAAAACATTGTTTATTCTGTTCTAATTCATTGTTTTCCAGTTCATTGAAAAAAATTCTGGATCAGCATACTCCTAATAAAACCTGCAGACTGTGCTTGAGGCCTGGAGGATCAAGGATATTTGGTGGTGATCAAGACTTTGATGTTGCCCTCAACATAAGATATATTTTGGGAATAGAGGTTAGTACAAGGTAGCTTTGGTAGCCGAGTGGTTCAAGCATGAAACTTTGAAACAGGAGTTAGTGGGTTCAAATCTGGACTGTACCACTGATTTGCTCAGTTTTTTTTGTCCTTGTGGCTTCATCACGGCTGTTAGAACTAGAACATAGGCTATTTGATTCTCATTAAAGCATGGTTTCAATGCTTTCAAAAAAATATTGTTACTTATTTTCAGATTACTGAGGATGATGGCAAGCCACAGCATATATGTGCCGAGTGCGAGCTCACAGTGCGGGGGGCGGCGCGGCTCAAACAGACCGCGGAGACCAACCAGTGGAGGCTGCAGCAGGAGCTGGACATGGGTCAGTCAATCTACTTATATATCTAATTATTTATATATATCAATTGCAAAAGTGAAAACGTAGTAACCACCAAAGGAATCCATTGGCGGTTACTATATATGTTCCCGCTATTTGCAATCAGAAAAATAATATTTGTTATAATTTCATAGTTTTTCTTACATTCTCGTTGTAGTGAGGTGAAAAGTTTTGTGTGAAGAGCATGGCTGCAAAATTATTTGGCTTCTTGTGCCTTGAAGCCTCGTTAAGCTCACAAATCTCCATTTGAACCACTTGCTGTGCTTGTGGTTCAATTTTAGATTGTTTCGCTTACTCAGCTTTTAATCGCGCCAAATAATAACTTTGCTGCCTTGCATAACAAATAACTATTACAAGTGCTGGGCTATGGTCTTTTTAATGTAGAAGTCATCCAGGTTATCCATCCTCATGTTTGTCCTTAGGTGGGTGACACATGCACATTTTGTAGACTTCTGCAAGTAAAGCAACTGATATCACAAACTCGATCGAGTGATGCTATATCACGCATCACTCGGAAGAAACATATCATCATATCATATCATTTATTTATAAACAATTTTACATTGTGTTTGAAATCTGTAAATAACATACAAAAATTACATAGTTTAATTTAAACAACAAAATTTCACCCGTCGCACAGTCTTAAATTAAAGAAAAATAATTAATAGTAATACGAGGGTTGCTACTTATATATCCGGAAACAAAAAAACAAACAAACGTACACGGCTGAAAATAGTTTTATTGTTTTTCAAAGTATTCCCCTTGATGATCTATGCACTTTTGCATTCGCGTGAACCAATTTTTAAAGCACTTCTGCCACTCCGCCTGAGGTACCTCCATAACGTGTTGTTTGAATGCGTCGACAGCATCTTCAGCGGTCGAAAATCGTTGACCGCGTAATTTATTCTTTATATTTGGAAATAAATAAAAATCGTTGGGTGCCAAGTCAGGGCTGTACGGCGGATGACCCGTTAATTCCACATTTTGACCCTCCAAAAATAGAGTTGTTTCGCGTGACGTATGACAGCTGGCATTGTCATGATGAAGAATGATTCTTCGTCGCTGGTTAGTTTTACGAATTTGTTCAAATACTTCCGGTAAGCAAATGGTCGTGTACCACTCTGAATTAACCGTTCTACGGTTTTCTAGTGGCACTGTAGCTACATGGCCATTAATACCGAAGAAGCAGGCCACCATTTGTTTCAATGTACTTTTTGCACGAGTAACTTTCGTAGGGTTCGGCTCATTTTGAAACACCCATACCGTTGATTGTTGCTTCGTTTCGGGATCGTATGCATAGATCCAGGATTCGTCACCTGTATAGATGTTATAAACGGCTTTTGAGTCACCACGGTTATATTTTTTTAACATTTTATTGCACCATTCGACGCGAGCATGTTTTTGCTCATTTGTTAAGTTGTGGGGTATCCAACGCGAACAAATTTTTTTTACAGCCAAATAATTATGTAATATGCTATTAATGCTGGTCATAGAAATACCCAGAGTCGCCTCTATCTCGCGGTACGTAACATGTCGGTCGTCCATTATAAGTTTTCGCACAGCCTCGATATTTTGTTGTACAACGACCGATTTCGGGCGACCTGCCTTAACTTCGTCCGTAAGCATACTACGTCCACGATTGAACTCACTAAACCAGTGATACACAGTAGTTTTAGATGGGGCTTCATCACCAAAAGTTGAAGTTAGTTGATCTATGCACTGTTGTTGCGTTAAACCACGCCGAAAATCATAATAAATCATAGCACGAATATTTTCACGAGTGAGTTCCATTCTTGCTGCGAGATGACATTTAAAACCCGTCAAAAACAAAACACGAGCGTTAATAAGGAAGAAAAAATATACCTTATATACTTAAAAAAGTTCAAATTTTACCATGGCGGTCAAATATGCTATTTAAGAAGATTGTAATCCCGGTTTCCGGATATATAAATAGCAGCCCTCGTAATAATAATCATTCATTCAAATTTTGATTTTATGTGTTATAAACATAAACATGCATTATGGGTAAGTTGGAATAATTTAATTTACAAACAATATCAATACAATGTGCTGAACTTAATTATAATTGTTTGATGAAGTCATCTACTGAGTAATACGACTTTTCTAACAGGAACTTCTTAAGCCTTGCATTGAAAATTTTGCTATTTGCCACAGTTTTGAGGTCAGTTGGCAATTTATTACAAAGGTGTACCGATTGGAAATATGCCGCGTGTATAATTATGTTCAGCCTAGGGACAATATTGCACGATAAATCCTTTCGTCTTGTTGAATATCTTTTTTCTCTGTCTTCTATGCTCTCCCATTTATGAAGGTGCTTTACAAAGTCTGTGAGCAGTACGAGGATGTAGAGGCATGGAACAATTAAAATTCCTAGATTTAAAAAGCGTTCTCGGCAAGATTCGCTCTGAGGGATGCGTACAATGGTGCGAATAGCCCTTTTTTGCATTTTAAAGGTAGCATCAGCATTATATTTATAACTATTGCCCCAAAGTTTGATGCTATACCGCAGCTTGGATTCTACAAGAGCATGATAGACCATTTTTAGTTGTTGAATTTGTATCACGTCTCTCAGGCTACGAAGAGCATAGCATGCAGCTCCTATTGAGTTGTTCAACGCTTGTATTTCATGTTTCCAGTTCAGGAGCGCATCAATGTTGATCCCAAGAAATTTTACTACTTCGGTTTGTGAGATTTGTACCCCATTCAACTCAACGTCTAATAGATCTGTCGTTCTGGTAGTTGCCTTGAATAACATGACACTGGTTTTACTAGGGTTCAATTTCAAAACAAGCATCACACCAAACATCACTCGATAGGATATTATTCTGGCACTGGCGCAGCCACAGATCGTGGCACAATTAGGGGGTCTTATCTCGCTTTCACTCGTTGCGCGGCGTGATACCAGCAGGTGCCGGCGATTGGTATAGTAACATCACAGCGTGATATCACATCATTCGAAACATTACTTATTGCAGGCAACGCGTAACACGCATTACGTATTGCGTTGCGTACGGCGTAAGTGAATGCGAAACATAGTGGCCGGCAACAGGTAATGTTTCGAGTGTTGTGATATCTCACTGTGATGTTACGTTTTGCGAGATGTGATATGATCTGGCATTACTTTGCGTATGTAGTATTATTTGGCGCATGTCTAACATTTTGGTGACTGGTCTACACTTATGGGTGCATAGTGTACTTGCACATCATAAATTGCCATAGCCCATGCAAAGTGTAGGAGAATAAGCCGGAAAGCGAACCCCGGGCTCCAAAGCAGCAGCTGAGAAAACGCGAGTGTGTGAGAGAGAGTGTGCACACCAAAAATATGTTCATATTTCACAGAGACGTGGCGTCAGGAAAATTACATGGGAAGCCCGAAGCATTAATGTACTCACATTTAAAGAAAAAGGTGGTTATTAGCTTATAAACCTTTCCTTGGGCAACCCGGTAGGAATCTGCTTATATCGACGCCATGCCACTGATATTTCATGAGAAAAATAAACAAAATCAAGTTTTAGATTTTTGGCATTTCAGTGGCAGACACCCCGGCAGAGTGGAGCGACGGGGAGCGGTCTGGGGGCTACTTCAAGGCACTGGACACGGACGTGGCGCGGGAGTGGCTCTGCGGGAAGTGTCGCGTGGCTTTTCAAACTCAGGTATATTCAGTATATAGTTTGAAAAGTCGATTTGCAGAATAACTTGAAATTGAACTTTTCAACCAAGTTCTTGATTTAGCCAATGTTTTTATTTACTAAAAACCGTGTCCTTGTGGCCAATAAACCTGGGGCCCCGGGCTACACAGAGCCCCGCCTTAAGGGGCCCGCAAATTTTTACACTTAATTTGTTTTAAATCTTGATAGATTCATTCCATATTAGAAAATGGATTAAAGTACCTCAACTTTTCCGTGAGAAAGTGTTTTGGTTAGATGTGACAATAAGGTGAGTTCGACTAAGATCCTGTGATATGAATATTATAGAAAACCTAAGATAAGATACTTATTGAAACCAAGTTAGAGACTTAAGTCTAGTTACAAGGACCCTTGTCGGGTGTAGCAAACATTTTTTATTCGGTACACATATACTATGTCTTAGGTATATCAAAATAAAAATACCCATGTACTATGTCTAATATTACATTATATGAATAGTTAAGGGGATGCATCGAAAATTTAAACTATTTTGTAGCGCATTTTTGTCAAATCTAGTAAGTATATAAAACAGGCTGGTTTTCACCTATTCAGTGATTAACGCGGAAACATGTTTAATGAAAATTTCCTCGATAGAAAAGTTATCCGAAAACGCGTCTTCATTTCCCGTTTTTTGTCTAGTTTGTACAAACGACAGATTAATAAACGGCTAAAGACTAAATGATGTTAAAATGTCATTCTTCCCTTTATCTTCAAAGTGATTAACTTAAATGTTAACAAAACATAATAATATCTTCAATTTCATGGTACTTTTACATCCGGCGCTTACGCCAAAAAACCCCCAGCATGTAGTGTATAAGCTTTCTCTTTCTTTGATGCGCGCGAGCAATAAATGCGTCCCTTATTACAAATAAATAAATAAATAAATAAATAACACGCGGACAATCTTACACAAATCGACCTAGTCCCAAACTAAGCAAAGCTTGTACTATGGGTACTAGGCGACGATATACATAATATATAGATAAATGATAATACTTAAAATATATAGAAAACATCCAAGACCCAAGAACAAACATTTGTGCTCATCACACAAACACTTGCCCTGGCCGGGATTCGAACCCGGGACCGCCAGCTTCGTAGGCCGTTGTACAACCCACTGAGCTAAACGTGTCGTCAAAAAAAATCACGCTTATTGGCTGCCTCCGCGTTTGGGGCGTGATTTACAAATGACAAAGTAGGCCCTTAAAAACAAAAAACGCAATAAGCGTAAATTTTAACCATACGTTTTACCCCGTGTTTGATCTTAGTCGAACTCACCTTAAATTGTGCTAACATGCCATTTTCATGCAGTTTTCACAAAAAATTACGCATGCAAATACCTTGTTTCGCCTCCCTACGAGGCATCAAAACGAAATTCAAAATGGCGGGTGTTTTTCAGGAGGAGTTCGTGGAGCATGAGAAGCTGCCTTCATGCAGGCCGCAGGTCCAGACGTATGTGTGCGAGACCTGCGGGATCGAGCTTAAAACTATGTCGCGGCTAAAAAGACACAGGTATAGGCGGTCGGTTTTCGTTTTGGCTAATGAAATGAAATGAAATGAAAGCATTTATTTCGGAAATATTGATCCATATTGTGTTAGTAAAATTTATTCTAAGTTTGTTAGTGGAAAGTGTAATTATAATTAGACCTAACGTGCACAGACATCCAGTGAGCTAGGATAGGGCTGTCCATCCTCTCAGCTACCACCCTCAGAAGCGCGTTGGTGCTGCCCCGTACGCGCTCACTCAGGGACGCCACCCGCTTGCGCATCACGGCTTGGACACCGTCAGTTCTCCGCGCTGCAAACATCCCCGACGCACTGCAGCGCCAGGGCAGCCCCAACACCCCCCTGAAGGCGTTGTTATACTGGACGCGCAGAGCACTGTAGGCTCTTTTGGTGTAGTCGCTCCACAGGTTGCACGTGTATAATGCAAAGAAAACAATATTATACGTAGTTTTGCTCAGCCACAAAATATAATAACGAGCGCGTTTTAAAAACAGCTTACAACAGTTTCCAGAGGGCTCAATTTTGGTTACATTCAGTTTTTAGCATAAATTATATTTTTGTGACAAGCTTTTGTGGTTTAATGTACTTTTTAAATTGTTATTTTTATAACACAGAGTTCGATTGTAAAGGAAAAACAATGCGACCTACTAAATTGCAAGTGGGATTTGAATCTGCAACCTGCTTTAACGCAGAATTACTCTGACCAACTGAGCTATCTCAACTTTACGTACGCGGTGTGAAATTTTTGAACACAATCTGGTTAGCACTACTAGTGGCCCCCTCTGTATACTTTCTTAGTTTTAAATGCTAAGCGCAATTAGCCTTCTTATAAATAGTAAAATAAGTTCAAGTGATGACGATATGGTGTCAGAGTAAAACCACTCAATTACTATGAGAGTAGTTTATTCCGTGGACAGCAAAGATATAGAAGTCAGAGTAAAAAGTACAGTACATAGCAACCGTCACATTTGAAAACTAACGTTACGTTATCACAAAAACAGCCAGACATAGAACATGTAGTTTATATAGGTGCTAACACCAACATCACCCCTTAAACTATATATTCCGTCCAGTACATAATTATTTTACTACGGAACACTAAGCATAAATAAATCTCTTACGAAACGTTGAAATTTTTCAATGCACAAAGGCTTCGTAAGAACATCCGCTAACATGGTCTCAGTACACATGTATTTAACAGTTATTACACCATTCTCTACAATCTCGCGAATGAAATGATGCCTAACATCTATATGCTTAGTTCTAGCATGAAACATATGGTTTTCCGATAATTTAATTGTAGATTGATTATCAATATACACCAATATTTTCACGTCTAAATTCAAACATTCCGATATAAACGCTTTAAGGAACAATGCCTCTTTGCACGCATCCGATAGAGCCATATACTCAGCTTCGGTGCTGGAAAGAGCCACTGTACGCTGTTTACGACTCTCCCAAGAAACTATGGATTTGCCTTATTTAAATATATATCCGGTATAAGACCGACGATCGACTATACTAGCCGCCTGAACCTGTCACATTCATTCCACTCTTCCCATACGTAATGCGTAAACGTAATGCTGTTGTTAATCGTACCTTTAAGATATCGAAGCACACGCTTCGCTGCTTTCCAGTGAGCTTCCGAGTAGCAATCATTGAACTGACTTAGCATACTCACAGCATGCGCTATGTCAGGGCGCGTACAGACTGCGATATACATCAGGCAACCAATCAGGTTTCTGTATTCATAGTATCCATTCTTCTCAGCTCTAGCAAGTTTTAAACCAACTTCCATCGGTGTTTTAGCAGGTTTGCAATCTGTCATCTTAAATCTTTCCAAAACTTTGCCAATATAGCTAGACTGATCCAGAACAATCTTTCCATCTTTACGACAGACGTGTATACCTAATACACTTTTCGCAGGCCCAAGATACTTCATAACAAACTGTTTCATTATCTCCTCTTTTACCGCTTTTTTCTCAGTCTGATTGTTGCTAAACACCAAAATGTCATCGACATATAGACCGAGAATGACAAGTCCGTTATCATTCGATCGTACGTAGACACACGGCTCGGCTGCCAACCTTTTGAATTTCAACTTCTTAACAAGCACGTCGTTTATCTTCTCATTCCATGATCTACTTGCTTGTTTTAATCCGTAAACCGCTTTGAGCAATCGATATGCTTTTCCTTTGGTGTTTTCTACATGAAAGCCTTCAGGAATCTCCATGTAAACGACTTCTTTTAAGTCTCCGTTGAGAAAAGCTGTTTTCACATCCATATGATCAATTTCCATATCATATTCAGCCGCTAATGCCATAAGTAGCCTTATTGTGGAGTACCTCACAACAGGTGAGAACGTTTGGAAGTAATCCACTCCATACTTCTGTGTGAATCCCTTCGCAACCAATCTAGCCTTGTACTGCAGGAGTTCTCCTTTTAATCCTCTCTTTTTCTTAAATATTTACTTGCACTTAACAGGTTTCTTTCCCTTCGGTAAGTCCACAAGTTCCAGACATTTATTATCTAAAAAAGATTGATATTCATCCTGTATTGCTGCCTTCCATTGCGCAGACTCAGGTCCATCGAGAGCTTCACGTACGGTATTTGGTGTATCCGTATCACAACTAGCTAATGCTGATACCAAAGCATCTTCGAATTCGTTCCGATCTCTCGATTCATCCGAATCCCAAGAGGACGATCCAGGAATGTAGTCTTCATCCGAATTACCACAAGATTCACTAGTTTCAGAAGATTCTGTCTTGATTCTGGTGCTCGTGGGGTTCTTGCATCGGTTCAACGGGTTCTGCCACTAGCGCTCCTACATTTTCAGATCCAGGGTTATTGATGATCATGTACGGAGTCGGCACGTTGGCCACATGCACATCCTCCTGTTCAAACATGTCTTTATAGAATTTATCCTCTACAAACACGACATTTCGCGAAGTCACAACTTTATTTGGATGAGAGGGATCTACAAGTCGATATCCTTTAGTATCCTCGCAGTAACCTATAAATATGTACTTCTTACACTTCGGATCCAACTTTTTTCGACTTTCCAAGACAGAGTAAGCTACACAACCAAAAATTCTTAAATGGTTCAAGTTTACCTTACTTCCCGACCACTTCTCCTCAGGAGTAGCACCCAGCACAGCCTTCGTTGGTGATCTATTCTTTAAATAAACCGCGGCGCTCATTGCTTCCGCCCAGTATTTCTGTTCCAAGCCGGCAACCTGTTACATACACCTTGCAGCCTCAACAATTGTGCGATTCGCTCTCTCCGCAACGGCATTTTGTTGTGGACAGTGAGGCCCAGTTTTCTTGTGTACAATACCATGCTGTTTCAGAAATACCTCAAATTGTCTATTTACATACTCGCCTCCATTGTCGGTCCTTAAAACTTTAATTGTTTTATTAGTTTGATTCTCGACCAGCGATTTAAATTGTTGAAACATATCGAAAACTTGATCTTTTGTTTTAATAAAATAACAAAAAGTTTTCCGCGTAAAATCATCTATAAAAAGTAACATATAACGAGAACCTCCAAAAGATGTTTGCGATATTGGCCCACAGACATCACTGTGTACCAGACCCAGGATTTCAGTAGCTCGAGTGAATGACTTCTTCGGGAAAGGCAATCTCGCAGTCTTGCCTTCAATGCAAAAAATACATTGTCTAAAATTCGAATTTTCAAAGTCAATGTCATTAGCCATACCTGATTTCAATAAGTTCATGCTCCTTGAGTTTAGATGCCCCAAACGCTGATGCCAGACATCTTGTGATATTACACATTCAGTCCCCACATTCGCCACGACTTGATCAGCGGACGCGGACTTAGACGTACTCGATACATTGCATGTACGCGACGAGAAAGTTTCTAATTTATATAAACCATTCTCACGTTTAGCAATAGCTATTAAAACATCATAAAAATATATTTTATAAAATTCAGAACAGAAAATAACTCGAAAACCTTTAGATGTCAAAACGTTGACAGACATTAAATTGCATGACAGATTGGGAATAAAAACAACATCACTTAGAGTTTTTACGCCATCTAATACATGCAGTTTGGTACTGCCACGACCCGCACTCTGGATTTTTTCGCCGTTCGCCACTGCAACTTCCAAGCTTGTATCCACCACGAAGTCCTAAGGAATTTCCTTTTTGTCGCACATATGACATGACGCTCCGGAATCAATGTACCACGCGGATGATTGTACATTCGCGGACAGCGCGCTCAGCATATTCATCGTGTCTTTACTAGGAGGATTCTTCAACTCCTTATTCTTGGTTGGACAGTTCTTAGAGATATGATCCAGCTTCTTACAGCGGTAACATTTGACAGCCTTTTCGTGTCGCTTTGCCACCATTACGGAACCATTGCTCGTGTCCGTTCCGTTGGTCCGGCGCTGTTCTTCTTGTAAAAGTTTTTGTTTGACCAGCTCGCTCGACATTTTTACGCTGCAGTTTTCCAACGCCATTATTAGTGGGTCATAGTCAGATGTGAGACCACTCAGCATTATAACAGCCAAATATTCGTCTTCCAGCGCAGCTCCGATGTCTGTTAATTGTTGTGAGACATCACATACCTTCGCGTGATATGTCGGCATATCAGGATACTCTTGCAGTTTCATCCCGAACAGCTGCCGCATAAGACCTAGCCTTCTGCACAGCCCGCGGTCTTCGTACGCAGACTGCAGATTATTCCACGCCTCCCAGCCGGTAGACGCATTCCGCACGTGCGTGATTACCGCAGGACTAATGCTCAAACAAATGCGAGCCAGAGCTTTCTGTTGTTTCTTCATATCTTCACATACGGCCTTACCGTCTTCTGTCTCCACGCAAAGATCTTCATGGATTAAGATCATCTTCATGATGGATGTCCATGATCCATAGTTCCCCATGCCGTTTAATTTTTCAATGGCAGGAACAATAGCCGCCCCTGTACCGGACGTCGCCATGACGATATTTAGTTTTCGTGCGTACAATTTTCACGATAAACGAAACACTCAACAGATCACTAGATAGCGCTTACTTATATTATTAGCGCTCTGCTACCATGTTAGAGTAAAACCACTCAATTACTATGAGAGTAGTTTATTCCGTGGACAGCAAAGATATAGAAGTCAGAGTAAAAGTACAGTACATAGCAACCGTCACATTTGAAAACTAACGTTACGTTATCACAAAAACAGCCAGACATAGAACATGTAGTGTATATAGGTGCTAACACCAACATATGGAATGTATCAAATACTTACACAAACCCAAATTCAGCATGGTAATATGAGTGTTCCTGGTGTTAACAAGTAGGAACTATACTATGTTGCAAAATATGTTTCATATGAAATACTTTTGTCATTTTTGAGAAAAGCACTATATATGCCTCGTCGGGAAAGAGAATCAGAATCCTCGCTATCACTCGTCCTTGAAAACTTAACTCGTCCAGTAATTCTAATAAAGTACAGTATATTTAGCTTCGCTTTGGATATATAGGTATTATTCTCCTCAATGTTACGCTATGCTTTTAGCGCTAAAGGCCGAGTCACACCGGATGCGGGGGCGCGACGTGCAAGTAGACGTGCGCGTCGTAAACCACGAATCCTCATAAGAGATGACACACCGTCTGCGTACGCACACGTCACGCACTCGCATGCGCTGGGGCTCGGCCTTTAAGCTCCCGGGCGGCCCACTCGGCTACGCCCACCGCGCTGGCGGCCGATAAAGAGCGAAATCCGCTCGGCCGCGGCCTATCAAGGGCACACTGTGGACACTCCCTGCCGCCCGTAAACCGGCGCCCGCAAGCTCCGCCCACCCGCGCTCTTCCCGCTCACAGTTCAGTTACCTCGGCCGGTAGCTGCGAGGCAACCGAGCGCGGGTGGGCGGCACTGTCAGGGAGTGTCCATACTGTACGTAGTACTCTTTATTATACTGTGCCAAGGGTGAAATAAGCGTTGTCCAGGCTGACGCACGGTGGCGCGCTGCCGCACGGATGCGGCGTGTGTCCGTACCGCGCGCGCACCGCACACGCGCTGCGCGACCACGCGCGTGCGCACTCCGGCGCGCGGCCCGCGCGCTGCGCGCTCTGCCCCGCCGCCTTCGCCAGCTCCTCCAACCTGGCCTCGCACCGCCGCACGCACCTGCCGCCGCGCTACCACTGCCGGCTGTGCCAGAGGGGCTTCAAGTTCAGAGTGGTGAGTCTTACACCTCGTCGGACCCGCGCGCACAGCGCTCTGCCCCGCCGCCTTCGCCAGCTCCTCCAACCTGGCCTCGCACCGCCGCACGCACCTGCCGCCGCGCTACCACTGCCGGCTGTGCCAGAGGGGCTTCAAGTTCAGAGTGGTGAGTCTTACACCTCGTCGGACCCGCGCGCACAGCGCTCCGCCCCGCCGCCTTCGCCAGCTCCTCCAACCTGGCCTCGCACCGCCGCACGCACCTGCCGCCGCGCTACCACTGCCGGCTGTGCCAGAGGGGCTTCAAGTTCAGAGTGGTGAGTCTTACACCTCGTCGGACCCGCGCGCACAGCGCTCCGCCCCGCCGCCTTCGCCAGCTCCTCCAACCTGGCCTCGCACCGCCGCACGCACCTGCCGCCGCGCTACCACTGCCGGCTGTGCCAGAGGGGCTTCAAGTTCAGAGTGGTGAGTCTTACACCTCGTCGGACCCGCGCGCACAGCGCTCCGCCCCGCCGCCTTCGCCAGCTCCTCCAACCTGGCCTCGCACCGCCGCACGCACCTGCCGCCGCGCTACCACTGCCGGCTGTGCCAGAGGGGCTTCAAGTTCAGAGTGGTGAGTCTTACACCTCGTCGGACCCGCGCGCACAGCGCTCTGCCCCGCCGCCTTCGCCAGCTCCTCCAACCTGGCCTCGCACCGCCGCACGCACCTGCCGCCGCGCTACCACTGCCGGCTGTGCCAGAGGGGCTTCAAGTTCAGAGTGGTGAGTCTTACACCTCGTCGGACCCGCGCGCACAGCGCTCCGCCCCGCCGCCTTCGCCAGCTCCTCCAACCTGGCCTCGCACCGCCGCACGCACCTGCCGCCGCGCTACCACTGCCGGCTGTGCCAGAGGGGCTTCAAGTTCAGAGTGGTGAGTCTTACACCTCGTCGGACCCGCGCGCACAGCGCTCCGCCCCGCCGCCTTCGCCAGCTCCTCCAACCTGGCCTCGCACCGCCGCACGCACCTGCCGCCGCGCTACCACTGCCGGCTGTGCCAGAGGGGCTTCAAGTTCAGAGTGGTGAGTCTTACACCTCGTCGGACCCGCGCGCACAGCGCTCTGCCCCGCCGCCTTCGCCAGCTCCTCCAACCTGGCCTCGCACCGCCGCACGCACCTGCCGCCGCGCTACCACTGCCGGCTGTGCCAGAGGGGCTTCAAGTTCAGAGTGGTGAGTCTTACACCTCGTCGGACCCGCGCGCACAGCGCTCTGCCCCGCCGCCTTCGCCAGCTCCTCCAACCTGGCCTCGCACCGCCGCACGCACCTGCCGCCGCGCTACCACTGCCGGCTGTGCCAGAGGGGCTTCAAGTTCAGAGTGGTGAGTCTTACACCTCGTCGGACCCGCGCGCACAGCGCTCCGCCCCGCCGCCTTCGCCAGCTCCTCCAACCTGGCCTCGCACCGCCGCACGCACCTGCCGCCGCGCTACCACTGCCGGCTGTGCCAGAGGGGCTTCAAGTTCAGAGTGGTGAGTCTTACACCTCGTCGGACCCGCGCGCACAGCGCTCCGCCCCGCCGCCTTCGCCAGCTCCTCCAACCTGGCCTCGCACCGCCGCACGCACCTGCCGCCGCGCTACCACTGCCGGCTGTGCCAGAGGGGCTTCAAGTTCAGAGTGGTGAGTCTTACACCTCGTCGGACCCGCGCGCACAGCGCTCTGCCCCGCCGCCTTCGCCAGCTCCTCCAACCTGGCCTCGCACCGCCGCACGCACCTGCCGCCGCGCTACCACTGCCGGCTGTGCCAGAGGGGCTTCAAGTTCAGAGTGGTGAGTCTTACACCTCGTCGGACCCGCGCGCACAGCGCTCCGCCCCGCCGCCTTCGCCAGCTCCTCCAACCTGGCCTCGCACCGCCGCACGCACCTGCCGCCGCGCTACCACTGCCGGCTGTGCCAGAGGGGCTTCAAGTTCAGAGTGGTGAGTCTTACACCTCGTCGGACCCGCGCGCACAGCGCTCCGCCCCGCCGCCTTCGCCAGCTCCTCCAACCTGGCCTCGCACCGCCGCACGCACCTGCCGCCGCGCTACCACTGCCGGCTGTGCCAGAGGGGCTTCAAGTTCAGAGTGGTGAGTCTTACACCTCGTCGGACCCGCGCGCACAGCGCTCTGCCCCGCCGCCTTCGCCAGCTCCTCCAACCTGGCCTCGCACCGCCGCACGCACCTGCCGCCGCGCTACCACTGCCGGCTGTGCCAGAGGGGCTTCAAGTTCAGAGTGGTGAGTCTTACACCTCGTCGGACCCGCGCGCACAGCGCTCCGCCCCGCCGCCTTCGCCAGCTCCTCCAACCTGGCCTCGCACCGCCGCACGCACCTGCCGCCGCGCTACCACTGCCGGCTGTGCCAGAGGGGCTTCAAGTTCAGAGTGGTGAGTCTTACACCTCGTCGGACCCGCGCGCACAGCGCTCTGCCCCGCCGCCTTCGCCAGCTCCTCCAACCTGGCCTCGCACCGCCGCACGCACCTGCCGCCGCGCTACCACTGCCGGCTGTGCCAGAGGGGCTTCAAGTTCAGAGTGGTGAGTCTTACACCTCGTCGGACCCGCGCGCACAGCGCTCCGCCCCGCCGCCTTCGCCAGCTCCTCCAACCTGGCCTCGCACCGCCGCACGCACCTGCCGCCGCGCTACCACTGCCGGCTGTGCCAGAGGGGCTTCAAGTTCAGAGTGGTGAGTCTTACACCTCGTCGGACCCGCGCGCACAGCGCTCTGCCCCGCCGCCTTCGCCAGCTCCTCCAACCTGGCCTCGCACCGCCGCACGCACCTGCCGCCGCGCTACCACTGCCGGCTGTGCCAGAGGGGCTTCAAGTTCAGAGTGGTGAGTCTTACACCTCGTCGGACCCGCGCGCACAGCGCTCCGCCCCGCCGCCTTCGCCAGCTCCTCCAACCTGGCCTCGCACCGCCGCACGCACCTGCCGCCGCGCTACCACTGCCGGCTGTGCCAGAGGGGCTTCAAGTTCAGAGTGGTGAGTCTTACACCTCGTCGGACCCGCGCGCACAGCGCTCCGCCCCGCCGCCTTCGCCAGCTCCTCCAACCTGGCCTCGCACCGCCGCACGCACCTGCCGCCGCGCTACCACTGCCGGCTGTGCCAGAGGGGCTTCAAGTTCAGAGTGGTGAGTCTTACACCTCGTCGGACCCGCGCGCACAGCGCTCCGCCCCGCCGCCTTCGCCAGCTCCTCCAACCTGGCCTCGCACCGCCGCACGCACCTGCCGCCGCGCTACCACTGCCGGCTGTGCCAGAGGGGCTTCAAGTTCAGAGTGGTGAGTCTTACACCTCGTCGGACCCGCGCGCACAGCGCTCTGCCCCGCCGCCTTCGCCAGCTCCTCCAACCTGGCCTCGCACCGCCGCACGCACCTGCCGCCGCGCTACCACTGCCGGCTGTGCCAGAGGGGCTTCAAGTTCAGAGTGGTGAGTCTTACACCTCGTCGGACCCGCGCGCACAGCGCTCCGCCCCGCCGCCTTCGCCAGCTCCTCCAACCTGGCCTCGCACCGCCGCACGCACCTGCCGCCGCGCTACCACTGCCGGCTGTGCCAGAGGGGCTTCAAGTTCAGAGTGGTGAGTCTTACACCTCGTCGGACCCGCGCGCACAGCGCTCCGCCCCGCCGCCTTCGCCAGCTCCTCCAACCTGGCCTCGCACCGCCGCACGCACCTGCCGCCGCGCTACCACTGCCGGCTGTGCCAGAGGGGCTTCAAGTTCAGAGTGGTGAGTCTTACACCTCGTCGGACCCGCGCGCACAGCGCTCCGCCCCGCCGCCTTCGCCAGCTCCTCCAACCTGGCCTCGCACCGCCGCACGCACCTGCCGCCGCGCTACCACTGCCGGCTGTGCCAGAGGGGCTTCAAGTTCAGAGTGGTGAGTCTTACACCTCGTCGGACCCGCGCGCACAGCGCTCTGCCCCGCCGCCTTCGCCAGCTCCTCCAACCTGGCCTCGCACCGCCGCACGCACCTGCCGCCGCGCTACCACTGCCGGCTGTGCCAGAGGGGCTTCAAGTTCAGAGTGGTGAGTCTTACACCTCGTCGGACCCGCGCGCACAGCGCTCCGCCCCGCCGCCTTCGCCAGCTCCTCCAACCTGGCCTCGCACCGCCGCACGCACCTGCCGCCGCGCTACCACTGCCGGCTGTGCCAGAGGGGCTTCAAGTTCAGAGTGGTGAGTCTTACACCTCGTCGGACCCGCGCGCACAGCGCTCCGCCCCGCCGCCTTCGCCAGCTCCTCCAACCTGGCCTCGCACCGCCGCACGCACCTGCCGCCGCGCTACCACTGCCGGCTGTGCCAGAGGGGCTTCAAGTTCAGAGTGGTGAGTCTTACACCTCGTCGGACCCGCGCGCACAGCGCTCCGCCCCGCCGCCTTCGCCAGCTCCTCCAACCTGGCCTCGCACCGCCGCACGCACCTGCCGCCGCGCTACCACTGCCGGCTGTGCCAGAGGGGCTTCAAGTTCAGAGTGGTGAGTCTTACACCTCGTCGGACCCGCGCGCACAGCGCTCCGCCCCGCCGCCTTCGCCAGCTCCTCCAACCTGGCCTCGCACCGCCGCACGCACCTGCCGCCGCGCTACCACTGCCGGCTGTGCCAGAGGGGCTTCAAGTTCAGAGTGGTGAGTCTTACACCTCGTCGGACCCGCGCGCACAGCGCTCTGCCCCGCCGCCTTCGCCAGCTCCTCCAACCTGGCCTCGCACCGCCGCACGCACCTGCCGCCGCGCTACCACTGCCGGCTGTGCCAGAGGGGCTTCAAGTTCAGAGTGGTGAGTCTTACACCTCGTCGGACCCGCGCGCACAGCGCTCTGCCCCGCCGCCTTCGCCAGCTCCTCCAACCTGGCCTCGCACCGCCGCACGCACCTGCCGCCGCGCTACCACTGCCGGCTGTGCCAGAGGGGCTTCAAGTTCAGAGTGGTGAGTCTTACACCTCGTCGGACCCGCGCGCACAGCGCTCTGCCCCGCCGCCTTCGCCAGCTCCTCCAACCTGGCCTCGCACCGCCGCACGCACCTGCCGCCGCGCTACCACTGCCGGCTGTGCCAGAGGGGCTTCAAGTTCAGAGTGGTGAGTCTTACACCTCGTCGGACCCGCGCGCACAGCGCTCTGCCCCGCCGCCTTCGCCAGCTCCTCCAACCTGGCCTCGCACCGCCGCACGCACCTGCCGCCGCGCTACCACTGCCGGCTGTGCCAGAGGGGCTTCAAGTTCAGAGTGGTGAGTCTTACACCTCGTCGGACCCGCGCGCACAGCGCTCTGCCCCGCCGCCTTCGCCAGCTCCTCCAACCTGGCCTCGCACCGCCCCACGCACCTACCGCCGCGCTACCACTGCCGGCTGTGCCAGAGGGGCTTCAAGTTCAAAGTGGTGAGTCTTACACAAAGAGGGGCTTCAAGTTCAAAGTGGTGAGTCTTACACAAAGAGGAGCTTCAAGTTCAGAGTGGTGAGTCTTACACAAAGAGGGGCTTCAAGTTCAGAGTGGTGAGTCTTACACAAAGAGGGGCTTCAAGTTCAGAGTGGTGAGTCTTACACAAAGAGGGGCTTCAAGTTCAAAGTGGTGAGTCTTACACAAAGAGGGGCTTCAAGTTCAAAGCGGTGAGTCTTACACACAAGGGGGCTTCAAGTGAGTCTTATTCCGACCACCTCAAAATCTTAAACACAGACGCTCCATACCGCCGTACATGACGTCCCTATACGCGCACAAGTCTGCACCACGCTCAATGGCGTGGGCGTGCACAAGCTTTTCGGCTAAGGTAGGCAGTTTTTCTGTGCCCATATGGAACCATGGTCGACATGGTCGTTCAGGGCTTCGGGTTCGCAGTTTCTCTGTGCCTGTTTGGAGTCGTGGACGTTCAGGGTAGGCAGTGTCTTCGTGTCTATATGAACCGCACGCCACTGAACACGCTCCGCCCCGCGGCCTTTGCTAACTCCTCCGACCTCGCCTCACATCACATCGCCGTCAACGCGTGCCGCCGAGACGCCGAAGTCGGCGGTATCATATTCAAGGTAATAGATTATTATCGATAGTCACACTTAAATTAATGGAATACAGTTAGTTCATTTGCTATTCCGCGAAATAGTCCCTTGGTTAGTTGTGACATTGATTTGTGCTCACATATGTATGTTTTCATGCAATTTACATAAAATACGCGAGCAAATACAATAAACCACCACCAGACAGTATAATTCTCGACACGTGTATCGCCTCCTCTCGGGTGGACACGGGACTCATCATCTTCTGTTAACATACTGACGAGACGTGCCCTTGAAAAAAGTACCTGTGTTTGCTAGAACCATTTTTGTACCCTTTATATCGTTTAAAATCGCAGTTTTAAAGAATAACTCAGGAGACGTACCTAACCATGGCAGCGAGATACAGAGAAAAGAGTTAATTAACCCTCATAATCCTATTATTTCAGGCCCTTCACAATCACATGGCGACGCAGCATAGCAACGTGAAGCCCTACAACTGTAGCATCTGTGCCAAAGCATTTTCTACAAGGTAAGGATGAATAGATCCCCAGAAAAACCAAAGTCAGTTCAGTTCAATTTATAAGTTTAGTGGCTTCTGTCCATTAGGAAAATTTTGCCAGCGTCAAGGTTTTAAAGCCAAGGTCGTATAGGTCAGAGTTGCTAAACTTAAGTGGCGGTGGGCGGGGCACATTTCTCATAGAACCGATGGCCGCTGGGGCAGAAATGTTCTCGAGTGGCGACCGCGTACAAGACGACGCAGCGTGGAAAGACCCTCAACAAGATAGACCGATGTTCTGATGAAGTTCGCGGGAAACCGTTGGATGAGGGCGGCCTTTATTCAGCAGGACGTGCTTGGGCTGATAAGATGATGATTATGAATAAGGATGTACCTACCTACAGAGAAAGTATCTAATCCTTCACTATACATGTTCGTACTAGATTCTTTGCCATCTAAACATTTCTCATTAAATAAAACAATTTAAGGCGAAGAGATGGGGAAATGACCTTGCTCGTTCGGCCCGAGCGTAATACTTCGAGCGCGCGCGCCATCTAGTACATATTAGATGTTCTCTCTCGACTCGTCGTATCGCGCATTGACTAGTTGTGAACTATCGACTCCTTTTGCAGTATGGTGGCGCTTGTTTTGAGGCTACTTTATTCCAGTTTATTTTGTTGACCTTGCTGCTGCTGTCGTCGTCGTCGTCGTCGTCATCGTCATCATCATCATCACCATCATCATCATCATCACCATCATCACCACCATCACTACCACCACCACCACCACCACCACCATCATCCACTACCATCCACCACTGTCACCATCATCACCACCACCACCACCACCACCACCATCATCATCATCACCATCAACGCCACCACCGCCACCATCATCATCCACTACCATCCACCACCGTCACCATCATCACCACCACAACACAAGTATCCCAATCATCACCATCACCACCATCCCCATTACCACCATCACCATCATCACCACCATCCACCACCACCATGCACCAATGATCATCCAATCCTGAATACCAGTAGATACCCCCAGGGTCCATCAGAATCTGGAAAATGGTTGACAGTCCGGAAGCTCTTTATATCCTTCCGAATCTATAATTTAAAATAGGCACAAACAAAAATCTTTCTATTGACACAACACATAATTTCAGCAAGCAGCAAGGTCAACAAAATAAACTGGAATAAAGTAGCCTCAAAACAAGCGCCACCATACTGCAAAAGAAGTCGATAGTTCACAACTAGTCAATGCGCGATACGACGAGTCGAGAGAGAGCATCTAATATGTACTAGATGGCGCGCTCGAAGTACGAGGGTTGCTACTTATATATCCGGAAACAAAAAAACAAACAAACGTACACGGCTGAAAATAGTTTTATTGTTTTTCAAAGTATTCCCCTTGATGATCTATGCACTTTTGCATTCGCGTGAACCAATTTTTAAAGCACTTCTGCCACTCCGCCTGAGGTACCTCCATAACGTGTTGTTTGAATGCGTCGACAGCATCTTCAGCGGTCGAAAATCGTTGACCGCGTAATTTATTCTTTATATTTGGAAATAAATAAAAATCGTTGGGTGCCAAGTCAGGGCTGTACGGCGGATGACCCGTTAATTCCACATTTTGACCCTCCAAAAATAGAGTTGTTTCGCGTGACGTATGACAGCTGGCATTGTCATGATGAAGAATGATTCTTCGTCGCTGGTTAGTTTTACGAATTTGTTCAAATACTTCCGGTAAGCAAATGGTCGTGTACCACTCTGAATTAACCGTTCTACGGTTTTCTAGTGGCACTGTAGCTACATGGCCATTAATACCGAAGAAGCAGGCCACCATTTGTTTCAATGTACTTTTTGCACGAGTAACTTTCGTAGGGTTCGGCTCATTTTGAAACACCCATACCGTTGATTGTTGCTTCGTTTCGGGATCGTATGCATAGATCCAGGATTCGTCACCTGTATAGATGTTATAAACGGCTTTTGAGTCACCACGGTTATATTTTTTTAACATTTTATTGCACCATTCGACGCGAGCATGTTTTTGCTCATTTGTTAAGTTGTGGGGTATCCAACGCGAACAAATTTTTTTTACAGCCAAATAATTATGTAATATGCTATTAATGCTGGTCATAGAAATACCCAGAGTCGCCTCTATCTCGCGGTACGTAACATGTCGGTCGTCCATTATAAGTTTTCGCACAGCCTCGATATTTTGTTGTACAACGACCGATTTCGGGCGACCTGCCTTAACTTCGTCCGTAAGCATACTACGTCCACGATTGAACTCACTAAACCAGTGATACACAGTAGTTTTAGATGGGGCTTCATCACCAAAAGTTGAAGTTAGTTGATCTATGCACTGTTGTTGCGTTAAACCACGCCGAAAATCATAATAAATCATAGCACGAATATTTTCACGAGTGAGTTCCATTCTTGCTGCGAGATGACATTTAAAACCCGTCAAAAACAAAACACGAGCGTTAATAAGGAAGAAAAAATATACCTTATATACTTAAAAAAGTTCAAATTTTACCATGGCGGTCAAATATGCTATTTAAGAAGATTGTAATCCCGGTTTCCGGATATATAAATAGCAGCCCTCGTATTACGTTCGGGCCGAACGAGCAAGGTCATTTCCCCATCTCTTCGCCTTAACGGATTATATCGCGTATATTATCTCATTTTAGTTCCCGACGTTTCGAAAGCTTTTTAGCTTTCCATGGTCACGGGTGGACTGAGAAAAGATGTATTTTCCTCTGTCAAAGTTACAATTTGTGCAAACTACCCATTTCTGAAAAAACAAATAAAGGTCTTTTTAGCTTTCCATGGTCACGGGTGGACTGAGAAAAATGTATTTTCCTCTGTCAAAGTTACAATTTGTGCAAACTACCCATTTCTGAAAAAACAAATAAAGGTGTGCATACATGCCAGATGGGCCTAAGCTGTAAAGCCAGTTACACATGTGCCAGAAGGGCTTAATTATTTTACTATAATCGTGGAAACAGGAGACAATATTATTTCTCATGAAGTCACAGAATATAGAACGGAATAAATAAACTTTTTCCAAAAAAAATTACAATATCCAAAAAGATAACACTAAAAAGTAAAAAAAATACAAAATTTAGTTTCTTTTATTTACTTACATGTAACCGTTTTTCTACTAATCTATACAGTACATACATGTACAGTATTTACTGTATAAATGAAACTAAATTTTGTAGTTATTTTTTAACTTTGTAGTGTTTTCTTTTTGGAGTCTTATTTTTTTGTTAAAAAGTGTATTTATTTCACACTTTTTAGTTAACTGTTACTTAAAAGTACATCTCGTGGCAATTCAAACAAGCCCAAACATGGCTAGGATACATTTTATTAAAGAGATCCGATGTCTACCTTCCGGCTCCATCATCAAATCAATTTGATGGCACTATTCTCATCAGGACCATTTCAATTTGCGACTATGAAGTAGCTTAGCTATTTAATAATGATATATCACGTCGCCACTCGTGAATCACTTATCTTTGAGGAGTTCCAGTGATTTTTATGGTCTTCTTCATCAGTGCCACTTCACCAATTTACACTTTCTGGATACAAATGTTTAAAATACCAAATTCGCTGTTCTGCATGGATCCCATCATCAGATCATATCAAAAAGCGACGAAAATAGATGACGTAATTTATGAACAGCCCCAATGATATGGTACCAATCTGGATATCATTTCAAACAAAAATGCATAGTGTTACTATTATAGTTTGATACTCTTATGATGCAGGAAGATGATCCTCCGGCACGAGTTAAAAGCCCACAACCGGCCCAAGATGCGTTCCGGAGTGCTGCCCACATACATGCGTCAGCAGGATGATAACCCATGACCTTACAAGCTGATGCACAGGTCCAAGTAGATTTCTGGAGTCTGGCCAGCTAGAAATATTCTTGGAAAACAACTGAAACCTTGAGCATCACGTCACAACCGGCCCAAGATGCGTTCCGGAGTGCTGCCCACATACATGCGTCAGCAGGATGATAACCCATGACCTTACAAGCTGATGCACAGGTCCAAGTAGATTTCTGGAGTCTGCCCAGCTAGAAACATTTTTGGAAAACAACTGAAACCTTGAGCATCACGTCACAACCGGCCCAAGATGCGTTCCGGAGTGCTGCCCACATACATGCGTCAGCAGGAAGATAACCCATGACCTTACAAGCTGATGCACAGGTCCAAGTAGATTTCGGGAGTCTGCCCAGCTAGAAACATTTTTGGAAAACAACTGAAACCTTGAGCATCACAGCCCATGAATTGAACATTAATCATAACTTCGAAACACAATCAATGTCGGCCAACATATGATTCAGTTGGGCTACCTGTCCAGCTATTAGAAAGAGTATGTGGTTGATTTGATAGTGTGCTTCGAAGTCCTACCCTAAGTGTTAATGGGAACACACTTATACCATTTGAGCGCCAAAGATGGAAAATCATGTAAAGAGAAAAATGCCCCTCAGAAGCCACGTCACTTGCCGCTATACAGTATCATACAATACGGATGATGACTACGGATAATTAGTCCGTCATGAAGATTAATAAAAAATATTGGACACATATTTTTTATTTTTTTATATAATCGAAGAATAAAGGCGATACATTGAATCAAAATATCGCGTGACGTCACTCCTAAGTACAAATTTTACTTAGGGTGGATTTTACCAACGTAGTATAAGTCTTATTCCAATAATAAATCATTAATTACTCGTGAGTAAATTTATTTTACGTTTCTCCAATAATTAACTTAAAGATAAAAATCTCTCAGGGTCAATTTCACCGACGTAGTATAAGCCTTATTCCAATAATAAATCATTTATCAATTACATTTCATTTATTAATAATCAATTACTCGTGAGTAAACTCATTTTACGTTTCTTCAATAATTAACTTAAAGATAAAATCTCTCAACTAGAGAAAAATCTTACACCGCCAATTTCGGCTGAGGGTCAATTTCACCGACGTAGTATAAGCCTTATTCCAATAATAAATCATTAATTACACGTGAGTAAACTCATTTTACGTTTCACCAATAATTAACTTAAAGATAAAATGTCTAAACTAGAGAATAATCTTACACCGCCAATTTTGGCTGAGTAAACTGTTAGATGTAGATTAGTATTGTCATTGTCACTGTCAAGTGAATTCAATACTTACTTCACAATTGATGTATTACTCGAATAAATTTAAAAAATACGCAGCACCATTGCTCAAACATGGGACAGATTGTCTATCTTACTTGGGTACATTACGATTTCATTCAATTCATTCGTTCAACGTTACTTAGTAACTATGCGAGAGATTGTTATCCGTAGACTAGCGTGGTGAAATGGAAATTAAGTTAACCATTGAGTAAATCGTTAGATTTAGTTTATACTGGGTTAGCCACTCTCGTGAAAATTGATTGTTGGTGAAATCGGCCCTGAGTAAACTGTTAGACGTAGATTAGTATTGTCATTGTCAAGTGAATTCTATATTCACAATTGATGTATTACCCGAACCAATTTAAAAATACGCAGCACCATTGCTCATGCATGGGACAAACTGTCTATGCTACTTGGGTGTATTACGATTTCATTCAATTCATTCGTTCAACGTTACTAAGTAACTATGCGAGAGTGTTATCCGTAGACTAGCGTGGTGAAATGAAAATGAAGTTGACCATTGAGTAAATCGTTAGATTAAAGTTATATGGAGTTAGCCACTCTCGTGTAAATTGATTGTTGGTGAAATCGCCCCTGAGGAATGATATCATGAGCCCCCACTCCTAAACTGAAATGCAATTTATTTGAGTATTTTTTTATTATTTTGAAGAAGCAAAAAATACGTGTACAATATTTTTTTATTATCTAGCACAAGGATTAATTATAATTTAGATTTTCATACCCAGACAATATACCTATTGGTTTGGTTGGCGTGGGGCGCACGGTTTTCCACACGCTGGGCGTTCAAATGCATTAAACTTAAGTTAGTGCCGTTGATTTTCAGCGAATAAACATGTTAAAACAAAGACTTGTAATTTTTATGCTCATTTATTGTGATAACCTAACCAACCGCTTGGTGCTCACTCACATCTGATGGTGTAATCATCAAATAAGTTTCTGTCAAATAAATAAATGAATATTACATGACAATTTTACACAAATCGAACTAGTCCCATGGTAAGCTCAATAAGGCTTGTGTTATGGGTACTAGACGACGATATATTTAATAGATATATTACTTATATACATAGAAAACATCTAAGACACAGGAAAAAATATGAATTATGCTCATCACACAAATATTTTCCCTTACTGGGATTTGAACCCAGGACCTCAGCTTCGCAGGCAACGTTACTCCCACTGAGCCAAACCGGTCGTCAAGAACAAAACTTCGTTCACATGCGTTTGTAACAAGCTTAATGTTCAAAGAAAGTACAGTCGGCAGTACTTTCTTTGAACATCAGTCAATTTCACATTAAAGGTGATTCTTAAGAGCCCGAAGTCGGTGCGTTATCAGGCCCCTCTTATCCACTGGTCACGTGCCCCTTACGGGGCCCCCGAAAGTCCTTTAACGCCACGAGGTCTTAATTTTATTATAAAGTCCCCCATCTCTGTGTGCTTGAGGGCCCCCTATCCCTGAGTGCCAGAGAGCTTCAGCATGTATAAAAACGGCCTTGTATGTTAGCGTTATTTTACCACCTTCCGGCTCCATCATCAGATCACCTCAATGGTATGATAATATTGCACTGGCACCACGCATACATAAGAATGTCAAATTAAGGCTCAAACAGAAAGCTGGATGTTGGTAGGTAGCTTCCAACATTTGACCATTAATGAACTAACACATCATGTTAAATAGAAGCTTCTGATGATCTACCTGGATCAAGAGTTCTCCCACAACAGCATCCACTACTTTAGTAAGTATAGTTTTGGCAAATGGGTTTTAGCCTTAGGTGTAGCAAATCTACAAATGCCAGGCAATTCAATACAACAATATATATTGAGATTTCCTATTTAAAAAGGATCAAAATGATTAAACATATATTAATGGCACAGGTAACAATGACAGCACTATACGTGAGGCGCGGCGTTACGAATTCTTTTTTTCAAGGAATGCCGAAGCATATTATTTAAGGTGGTTGCCTTTTCTTGGGTAACCCAGTGGGAATCGGCTTATATGGACGCCACACCACTGATATGTGGTAGAGAGTTCTGTATTTCTATTGGCTTCCCAGTAGCGGATTCACCCAAGGCCCAAGTAAGCCTTGGATGGCCAGATATTAAGGGCAGCTGAATATATTTCATATGTAGTACCTATATGATGGGAGCTAAGGAAGGGACTGCTGGTATACATGGCCTTGGGTACAAGACCGTAAATCTGCCTCTGACGCTTCCATTGTATCAGATTTGCTAAACAGGCCTGCGGAAGTTTCTAGGATTAATATAAGTATACATGTGCCAAGCCAGTGAAAACAAAGTATACTGATAAGAAAACCGCTTATTACTTACTCTCATTCAGCTCAGCTTGGTATCACTCTCAGCGCTTACTGAAATCAGTGCTAGAGTATGGATAATTACTTCACACTATTGCAGTAGTAAAACGGGCTAAGCAACATTTTCGAGACATTGAATTATACACCTTATAGGTATATTACCAAACTGTCGCTTCAACCAATTCTAATTTCCACTGTCAATATTAGATGGTTTTCACATATTACTACAACACACTTCAAATCTAACTGAAAATTCCAATTTAGCTTTTGCTGCGATAAGACAAGGAAATTAATCTCCAAATCACATCAATACTCAAAAGAAAGAGTAGTATACTGACAAAAATTGCTAATTGGCAAGTTTACCATGGCATCGGAAATCATGTTTGTGCCCTATCGAATTGACAATACAGATTCAATGGATATGGAACAAACATCAGTGTCATATCTAGTCATGAATGTCGGTGACAAGGCAAGATTTGAGTTTAGCACCCCCCTGACTTATATTTCACAATTCAAATTTATTCATCCAAGCTCCAGCAGTTAGTATACTGTGGGTCAGCAAAATGGAAGAATGGCAGCCACATCTGTGGGCAAGATATTGCATTTGTTTCTATTTGGATGTCACATCCCATTCTGTGGAGAAGCGAGTCTGATTATGAAGAAGGTATTAGAACAAAGTTGGTATGTCTCAGCAGTCTAATTTGCGGTGAATTCAACATGACTGTAAAATTAATGTGATGTAAAATGTATCAAAAGCTAATCAAATCAAACAATTTTATAAGTTCTTAACACAATTCACTAAATTACCTAAAATTGGATAAGCATTAACCATTTTTTTTCTAAATGGAACAGTAACTTAACTGTATAACAGGTATAAATTAAAATGGCCACAAAATCCACAAATCAACAATATAAGCTAGAGACCACTTCTAAAGAAAAAAGAATTATCACAGAGAGAACTCGCCCTCATTTAGAGGTTAGTTTTACTTTGACAGGACAACAAGAAAACACAACACTATTTTTTTGGGATTTTTATTTACTTACAGCCTAACCGTCACATCACTTCTTAGCGGCCGCACCGACCTTGGATTTCTTGGTACCACGCACCTTCTTCATTCTGTTCTTGCGTTCCTTGCGCTGCTTACGTGTGGGCCTCTTCTTCTCATACAGACCGTGGCGCGCTAGCCTGTGCTTAGGCTCAAACTTCTTAGCCAAGTCCAGTGTGTCGTAGATCAGCGCGAAGCCAGTGGTTTTGCCACCGCCAAAGTTAGTTTTGAAACCAAACACGAACACGACATCGGGTGTCACCTTGTACATTTTGGCGAGCTTCTCGCGGATCTCGGTCTTGCTGACCGTCGGCTTGCCTGGATGTAGCACATCGCAGACCATCTGCTTCCTCGCCAACAATCTGAAAAATTACAAACGTTGTCAGACATAACCTGTCATGGCGAGGCAATAAGTTTTCACCTTGATTTGCACATTGTTTGCAGAGGATTTCAATGTTTTGCACATTTACCTGTTGGTCATGAACTTGCGGGTGCGAATTGTCGCGGTTCCTTCACTCATTTTTGCTTATTTTAGAGATTTCGGCGTTAAAGACGCACGTGTCTCCAACAACTTTGAGGAGAAAAAGAACTGGGCAGTGTTGCCAGGTGCTTACGTCAAAATTCTGCCGGATAGTTTAAGAATATACGATAGATTTTTTTTACTCGTTTTTTTGGCATTTGAGCCTGTAAAACAGAATATATTTATTGTAATCGATTAATTATGTGATAGAAAATAGTTGAATGATGATGCAAAATGAGTAAGTAGATAGGTGTCCATATGTTGTAAAAATTGTTTGAGCTATAAAATTGTATTTATATAATTTTTGAATCATTACGATGTTATTGATTGAAATAAACGCTCTGATAAGTATGACTTTACTTTATATTATTTTTAATTATGTATTTATAGACAGTTCAATTTATGTCAATTTTCCAGTAAGTTATGATTTATAGTTAAAAGACAGCGGCAACACTGTTATAACTCGTATGGGTGCGTTTAGTTCTACGTTTCCAAGCGCACGTTTCTTGTTCGTGAGTGGAGTAGACTGACTTAAATGAATGAAAAAGATAGTTTTGGGAATGTATAAAATATATTTTTTATTTCATTATTTATGATTTTATTATGTCACCATGTTAAATAATGCGCCTCGGTTGTATTTTGTAAAAATATCGCCCAAACACTAAACAGTAATAATTTGGCAACACTATGGCAACACTATTACCTGTTATCTACCAACCAGAGGTTTCCGCTGCCGCTTGCATTGCATACTAACTTTAGGCGCGGCATTTTGATCTACTGTAAAGTTGGAATTTATGATGGAATGAAATTTCAATTACCGAATTGATATCAGTATTTTTTTAACTAGCCGACATAGAAATCGTACAATCTGATTACATTCATTTACTTTACCTATCCTATAGGCTAATCTTATTTACTAGACTTATGATTATGACTAAAATTACTTTGGGCTTGGGCGTCGTTAATTTTTAATAATAATCTAAACCTATAATTTCGCATAGGGCATTATACTAAAACGCAAGAAAGTTAAAATTTTAATGTAGACATAATTAATAATACTAAGTAATATGAAATAAAACGTTTGATATCGTTTCGTTTCAACATTCTTCGCCACGCCTTCATATTAACTAATAGCAATATTATTATAATGTGTGACATCACTAGACATCAAAGAAACAATCAATATTTCAAAAATATTAACATTACCTGTTCTCAGATACGAGTAGGTACTCGTATCTAGTAGGTAACTTAATACTATAAAATGATTGAATACTTATAAATCCAAATTATAGACATTACCGTGGTAGCAAAGCTAACATTAACATTTAAATTAATCGAGCCCATGGGAGGCATGGGACGTCATGAAAGACAAAATAAAGCTTCGAATCTCAAGGTCAGACTACGATATTAAAAAGTCATAGGCTAATAGCACTGAATAATACAACATAAACATAGTTACATACTAATATTGGATAGTTTTAACGTAGTTTTAACCTATCCATAAACTTATTACTTACCACAAAACGGAATGTAATCGTTTGTAATATGATTTATGTACTAAGATTTTGCCGCCAATTGACACGCGTCGTGTGGCCTACTTTTTGAATGAATTGATGAACTTCTTTATTTCGGACTTTCAGACACAATAAAATTCATAGCGAAACGTCTTATAAATAGGTTAGTAACCACTTATAATTAGGAAGTTAAAATTCTAAATATTCTACTCTTATGTACTTTGTGCTATGCTCTTATGGGGCTACCCAGATAACTTCGGTAAATTTCACAGTTTTTAAAGTGACATACAATTATTCCATTTGGTGCAAATCACGTAAAAAAAAAGTATTGTAGCTTGGTATTTGGCCTATATTTTTGTCAACTGGAATGTTATGATACTCAATAAATGAAGAGAAAAAAATATATATATTCGTAGTCCTTTTTAGGGTTCCGTAGCCAAAATGGCAAAAACGGAACCCTTATAGATTCGTCATGTCTGTCTGTCTGTCTGTCTATCTGTCCGTCCGTATGTCACAGGCATTTTACTCAAAAACTATAAAATTAAAAATAAAATTTGGAGTGTAAGTGTCGTGTAAAAACCGCCACTTAGTTTGATAGTTAAATAAAAGATATATATATTTCTAGGAGGGGCACTCCATACATGTAGCCGAAAATGAAAAAAAAAATCAGCAAATATCAATGTGTGGCACATATTTCGACAGTACTTCTAAAAACACTGAGGTTTCAAAAATTTTTTTTTGATTTAGTGAACATTTCCGAAATATTCGCTCCGAAAGAAGCAAAAATTGTGTCCCCCCCCCTCTATTTTCTAAACGGTATTTTCAACAAATATAAAACTTAAAAAATACTTCCAACGAAAATTGTTTTCAACATGATCGGACATACCGTTTTTAAGTTACTGCCAAAAAACTGGGCTTCTCAGCAAAAGAACGTAAGTGCCGGTGAGATAAGCTCTGGGGGGCACAACTTTTGCTACTTTTGGAGCGAATATTTCCGAAAATATTCACTAAATCAAAATTTATTTTAGAAACTTCAGTGTTTTTAGAAGATCTGTCGAATGGTGTGCCACACTTTGATATTTGCTGATTTTTTTTTTCAGTTTCGATTATATGTATGCAGTGCCCCCCTAGAAATATATTTTTTATTTATTTAACTATCAAACTAAGTAGTAGCTTACACAAGACACCTATGTTCCAAATTTCATCAATATACATCTTATAGTTTTTGAGTAAAATGCCTGTGACATACGGACGGACGGACGGACGGACATGACGAAACGATAAGGGTTCCGTTTTTGCCATTTTGGCTACGGAACCCTAAAAATGTTTCTCATTTAAATAAAACAATTTAAACGGATTAAGTAAGTATATTATCTCATTTGAGTTTCCGACGTTTCGGAAGCTTTGCACCTTCCGTGTTTACGGGGTCGACTGAGAAAATATATATTTTTCTCTGTCAACATCACAAGTTGTGCAAACTACCCACTTTCAGAAAACAAATAAAAGTGTACATTAGGTGTACATACATGCCAGTTGGGCCCTAATGTGTAAAGTCAGTTACACATGTGTCACAAGGCGGGAATTATTGTAGTTTAAAAATAAACTATGTAGGTACCAGCGTTTCACAAAATGAGGCTTACTGAAAAAAAAAGAAACACCGCAAAAGAAAAACTCCCAGAGTACCTTGTTAATAATTATATTATTTTAAAAACTATGTTATCTGTTCCATATGTTGATCACAATGTTGCCTCGGCTTTCGAGGATTATTTTTCCAACATTGCAATGAATACTACAAGATGTCTTCAATCATTTGCGACCGAAGTCCATTTCCTACTTAATGTTAATTTTAGCAAATGTAATGTAAGCTTTGAATTTAGTCAAGTAAATTCAATAGAAGTTATTAAAACATTTAATTCACTGAATTTAAAGTAAACAGAGGATTTATGGGGAACTTCAGTAAAAATTGTTCATCATATCATAGGTTCAATTGCACCCTATCTAGCCTTGATTTATAATAATTGCATATCAGAGGGCGTGTTTTCAGATCTTATGAAATTTAGTAAAGTCATACCTCTTTTTAAATCAGGTGACTTGAGTGACTTGACTAATTTCCGTCCGATATCGATACTACCTGTAAGTAAAGTTTTCGAAAAGTTAATGTTGATGGATCTGCTGGGACACTTCAATAGAAATAAACTGCTTAGTAGTAAACAGTTCGGTTTCACAAGGGGACGTTCCACGGCTGATGCAGCATCTGTACTCATTAAACATATTTACAACATCTGGGAGAAATCTTGTGATGCAATTGGAGTTTTTTGTGACCTTTCTAAAGCATTTGTTTGCGTTGATCATGGAACACTCATTTTGAAATTAGAACATTATGGCCTGTCTATAAATGCCTTAAGCCTTATGTCTTCATATCTCAGCAATAGAACACAGACAGTTGTTGTAAATGGAACCCAATCCAATGGAGCTGCAGTTAAGCTAGGAGTGCCACAGGGCTCTATCTTAGGTCGATTTATATTTTTGGTTTGTATAAATGACTTGCCATCTATAGTAGAGAATCTTTGTGATATAGTACTATTTGCTGATGATAGATCATTAATTTTCAAAGTTGACCGGAAAGCAACAGACTATGCCGAAATTAATAGTGTACTAGTTAAAGTACTTGACTGGTTTAATATTAATAATCTGCTTGAATGCTAAGAAAACGAAATGTGTTAGATTTGCTTTACCGAATGTGAGAGCAGTGGATTTTACTATATCGCTCAATGGTGAATGTTTAGGAATGGTGGATAGGGCATTATTCTTAGGTATAACATTGGACAAGAACTTGCAATGGAGTCCCCATTTAGCAGTACTTGCAGGTAAATTAAGTTCAGCAGCTTACGCTATTAGAAAAATGAGACAATTGACCAATGTTCATACTGCTCGCTTAGTATATCATAGTTATTTTCATAGTATCATGTCATACGGTGTTCTGGTTTGGGGCAAAGCAGCAGACATACAGACTATATTTGTGTTACAAAAAAGAGCGATTCGTTCTATATATAACCTGAATTCCCGTGACTCCTTAAGATAACTTTTTAAAGACATCAACTGAGAATATTATTTCTGTTATTAAGAACTTTTACTAAGAATAAAAATAAATAAAATAAATAAGAATAAAATAATAGAGTCTTTTACTAAGAATTCAGATATCCACAATTTTAATACAAGAAATAAAAACAAAATCGCTATTAGAAAGTTCCGCGTTCGTAACGTAGCCCAATCATTCGTAGGCCAAAGTATACATTTTTATAATAAGCTACCAGATGATGCTTTAAAACTACCGTTTCTAGCTCTCAAAAATTACTTAAAAGAGACCCTAATGGCAAAGGCATATTATAGGGTGGAGGACTATTTAACAGACAAAAACGCATGGCCCAAAACAGAAACCAAATAGATAATTTACTATTACGGTTCTTATAAGGTGGCATATATATCAAACGTATGTAATTTGTTTTAAATAAAAAACCTTTCACTTTTATAAGCGTTGATATGTTTTAAAGCATCATCTGACTAAGTACAAATATCGTAATAGATATAAGTTATTTCGAAAAATGATTGACTGTTGAGTTTGTTTCGGCTTTCTTCTCCTCAGTGGTCTCCTCTTGGGAAACGCCGTAGAGTCAGACTTGTGTAAGTGCCCTTGCGGCCTACTTACAGAATAAAGATCATTATTTCAAATAGTAGTTTAATTGTTTTTCAAAGAATATAATTACCGAAGACGTCTCAGAGTTTTCGTTTTTTATTAACTCACTGGGGATGTAGGTTTGTGAGAAAAGTTAAAAATTCACTACCTACAAAAAAATCTCAGCATAGAGTCTAGTATTTATATAAAAAAAGAAATATTGTTGCGTAGTACCCACAACGTACAAACCTAGCGGTTACGTGCAGCGCAGCATAGGGCTGCCATTCGTTCGGGTTTCCCCGGATTTGTCCAATTTGGAGGCCGTCCAGACGGGCTCTTAAAACGTAGCGGGTAAAACACGGAGAGTTCTGTATCAGGGAAAACCTTATTGAACTAAAAAAAATAACATGCCCTTGTCCGGGGACAAATGCGATTTATTCCAAATGTTAAGGATTTTTGAAGTTTTCGTCCTGATTCGGCTATAATCAAGATGACAGTCCTACCTACGAGACTTTTTATACGTCCGGGCAGCTACAAAATCATACAAATCAATAGAAAGATGCGTAGAAATAGCTCCTATCGCTGTCTGGCAGTACAGACAGACCTACAGACACACAAAACTTTGTATACGTCTGGGTAGCTAGCTATAGAATCATACAAATCAATAATATACGTAGAAATGATTCCTATAGTTGTCTGACTCATAAGTACAGACATACAAGACTTTTTATACGTCTGTGCAGCTACAGTACAGAATCATACAAACAGTAAGATGATGCGTAGAAATGGCTCCTATTTGTCTGACTCATAAGTACAGATAAACCTACAGACAGACTAGACTTTGTATACGTCTGGGCAGCTATAACATCATACAAATAATAACAGGATGCTCAGAAATGACTCCTATCGTTGTCTGACTCATAAGTACAGAGGGGCTACTCCGAAATTCGAAAAACGAAGTTTGTATGGCGCCATCTCGCTCAGTCGAGTACAGTATAACATGAGAGCGCGAGGGACAGCACGTTACGAACTTCGTTTTTCGGGTTTCGTAGTAGGCCCTCTGATAGTCCTACAGACAGATAATACTTTATACGTCTGAGGAGCTACAGAATCATACAAATCAATAAGAAGATGCGTAGAAATGGCTCCTAATCGATTTCTGACTCATAATTACAGATATCTACAGACAGACAAGACTGTATTACGTCTGGGCTTCTACAGAATGTGGATAGGTGTAATCCCAGCACACGCTTATCCAATTCATGCGAACTTATCCGTAACTTGGTAAGTACTTAGCCGGTTTCATAAAGGTCTCCCGACTCCCGGCCGGCTTTCTTAGAAACTCCGACTGAGAAAGTTTGCCGATTGGTCGCTAGGGAGGTATTTTGCTTACATTGAGATGCAAATAAAAGCATTCGGTTGTTTATATGGAAATCTGTTGAAGAGCGATGGACTAAGTCGCTGTTCACAAGTTTTACAACAAATAAACATGATTACAATACAATACAAATACTCTTTGTTACAGACCTCAGATACACAGAAATAGAGAACATGACAGTAACATTCGAATAAGCACAGGTGAACAACAGGCGGTCTTATCGCTAAATAGCGATCTCTTCCAGACAAGCTTTGGGTGGCGGAGTGTTTAAAAGACAATTTTAGTTGCGTAACTAGGTGGTGCGAAACAGCTATGAAGCAAAAAAAAGTACAATGTTTGTGTTTGTTAATGTTATTATTCTCTTTATTCCGTTATAAGGCATTTTACAATATGAATATATAAAAAGTTAAGGTACAATGCCGTAGGGGCCATTTTTAGATTTAATTTAAATTTATTTAGTTTAAGTTTAATTATATTTTTAGGTTAAGTAAAAATAAACTTAAACAAAACCATTAATGGTTTTGTTTAAGTTTATTTTTACTGTAATCGATTTGGTCTATTAAGTTTGCTTGATTAAAAAGTTACGTACAAAAAGCAAAATATAAAAGAACCTACAATGTATTATTATTATTAGGTTTTCTCGTGACGGTGAGCAATGAGGTAAACATGTTTTGTGTGGAACGGAGCATATTTCCTAATAAAAAAATAACATATAAATAAATATCAAGGACACTCTTACACAAATCGGTAGTGTGCCATCAACGCCATCGTGTCGCAACTTACTAAAATCGTCAATTTTCAATACTTTACACTTTCTTTATATGGCATTGACGCCAAAATAAAATTGATTGTATATACTGTATAGATTGAGTAGACAAATGGTCCTTACTTGTAAGTAAATTGAAGAAACTGAACTTGACTTTTTTTTGGAGTCGGTTTCTTCTATGCCAAAGTCACATGAATACGCTGCTTTGTAGTGGTCCATATAATCACTTCTTTGTAAAAAGCTTGTAACTGAAACCAAGCCCGGTGAAGAGGTCGTAAGTCGATACTAGTCACATACAGTTACCACATTTTTCGTTGGAGCGAAATGGGATACGAGGGTTTTTCAAAGTAGTGACGTTATACAGGAGGTATCTAGTATTGTGTGATTCATAATCATGTCTTAGTATTAGGTTCAGCTTACAAGAGGCGTAGTGGTTAATATCGAGGAAATGAGTCATTGCTCAATATATTTTACAAGGCACTTTATCTCATCATAAAATAGTCACCTACGCTTATTAAGTCTTTCTATTTATACACTAGATGGTACCCGCAACTACTGGTACTCGTTTTCGGAAGAGAAAACAGTCATAACCCCCTTTTATTGCTTCAGATTAGTCCGGTTAAAAGTATCCTATAACCATCTGTGGATGCCTATCTACCCGTAAACTAAAAACAATTGAAATCCGTTTAGTTGTTTTGGCGTGATGAAGCCACAACGACACTACTGACATACAAAAAAAATGGATTCAGAGACCTCCAAATAGTCCGTTGCAATCATTTCGTTGAAAATATCTTCAATGTACAGACATTTCATTTTTACAACTTTATAATAGTATAGCTTAAGTAAGTAAACCTCACCACATCTCATTTTTCATTTAATGGCACTTTTATTTGGGTATATGAAAAAAGTCAATAATAGTTGTTTTCTCTACACCACAAATTGCATATACACACACAAAGAAATAAAATTTTCTTCAAAACAAACCCAGAATGTACTATGACGTCTCCTTACGTCAGTCAACCCCCCGCCAGAATACCCAGATCTCCAGCCTCCTTTACAACCCCTCTGAGATCCCACGGCTTTCAAGCGAGGGAGGAGTGAGGGAGGCCAAGTGAAACTGGTGTTCTCCGCCACCCCTTATCGATTTTTGCGGTCCTGGTTGTACATTCTGATCCCTCGTACCGGGCAGTCGTGTTGTGAACTTGTTTCTTGGTATTTCTCCAAAGGCTCCGGTGAGTTGTTTCAGATTTCTCATTAACATCTTAAATCTTTCATAAATATGCGAAAATATATACAAAGCCGACGTTAGGTTGCTTCACGGTTACTTTTAATCGGTAACCTTGACCCACAAGAAAAGTTGCCTAAAAAAATGATATTAACGGTAGGAAACACGAAAGAAATTGGCGTTAATCGTTAGTGACTAAAATAGCAAGTCTTTTAAGAGTCCCCAGTAAGCTCGGCCGAATTTCACCTTCCCGTACAAACGGAGTTACGTTCTTATTTTAAAACTAAGTACGTGTTGGATTGTAACGAAACATTGCATATACAATGACATGAGGTATATCTAGGGCGGAAACTAGTTTATATGGCTGCAGTTTATAAAACAAACGAAATACAGCAAAAACAAGTTTTGTATGAAAAACTTAAATTTGCTGTATTTTTTTACTACGGTATCTGAAGCTACATAAACTAATTACAGGCCTGGATATACCTAAACTTATTCTAAGTACAAAGTTTCAGAGCAAACTAGCTAGTCGTATGAAAATGAGAGCGTAACTACGGTTGTATAGGGAACCGAGGTTACTGGGGACTTTTACAGCTTCCGTTTACGAAAGGTAATGCGTATTTTACAGCTATTTTATCGAATATTGAATATTTTGCTTTTTTCTAAAGAGAGAGATCGTTATGTCTTATTAGAACCGTACCATATTCTTAAATCACAAACATGGGCAGCTATATAATCTATACTAATATTATAAATGCGAAAGTGTGTCTGTCTGTCTGTCTGTCTGTCTGTCTGTTACCTCTTCACGCCTAAATCGCTGAACCGATTTGGATGAAATTTGGTATGGAGATAGTTTGAGTCTCGGGGAAGGACATAGGCTACTTCTTATCCCGGAAAAATACCCTTATCCGCGATAAACGAATTTAAGGCGGACGAAGTCGCGGGCAGAAGCTAGTTCCTTATATTTTCTTAAGCGTAGTCAGGTCAAATATATCCATACTTCCATACTAATATTATAAATGCGAAAGTGTGTCTGTCTGTCTGTCTGTCTGTCTGTTACCTCTTCACGCTTAAACCGCTGACCCGATTTGGATGAAATTTGGTATGAAGATAGTTTGAGTCCTGGGGAAAAACATAGGCTACTTTTATCCCGGAAAAATACCCTTATCCGCGATAAACGAATTTAATGAAGCTAGTCATATATATAACATAAAAATCTGTGGATAGCCCCGTACCCGTGTACCAGAAATAGTTGAAGTCCGTTTAGCTGTTTTGATGTGATGAATGAGGCCATAACGACACCTACAAACAAACAAAAAAATCGCTCTAGTGACCTTCAAATAGGCCGTTACACTTATTTTTTGAAAATACCTTGAATTTAACTTTTAACACGCTTTTATTAGGTCGACCTGTATGTAACTATGTAATGGAATCTAAGGTAACTATTTGAACCATCTTCCAAGGACCGTAGCGTCATGAAAATTGGAAGGAGTATGTAGTTCGGATGACAATACAATAATATGGTACTGTCAAACTGATCTGATGATGGAGCCGGATGATATGAACTGGAAATTCATGATGGAACATCGTATCATAGCTGTGTTTGGATTTGTTAGAAAAGTCGTGAAAAGCGTGTTTTTCTAGTGTTTTATAAACTATTAAGTTTTCAACTTTATAATAGTACCTATAGACTACTAGAAATTAGTAAGTTCGCGGAGGAAAAAAGTCATAGCCCCTCTTTTTTTCGACAGCGTAATTCGGCAAAAAGTATCCTATAACCATCTGAGATTACCCAGCTACCCATGTACCAAAAATACTTGTAATCCGTTTAGCCGATTTGGCGTGAAGAAGCGACAACGCCACATACAAAACATACAAAAATCCTCCAAATAGTCACTTACAATCTTTGAAAACATCTTCAATGTACAGACATTTAATTTATTTAACTTTTTAATAGTATAGAGTATGTTTTTCGCTGGAAATGCTTGTTTTCTAACAAAATCGTGTAGGCATTTAATTTGTACCTATAACTTATATCTCAGTTAAGCTCAGTTCTTAATTTTATATTGTCCAGCAGAACAATTTTGGCCGTGTCAAGGTTTTAAGCCAAGGTATGGTAAGGTTTTATATTAAAACAATGAGTTGATCAACACTTCAACACCTCTCCATGTCGCCCTTCCAACATGGATGACAAAGAATCCTGTTATTTACTATCTGTGATGCAGTTCTTCATTCCCAAATAGCCAAAAAATGCAAGAATTTGTAATGTTGTTGATTATGTATCGGTAAACGCCTGGCGCTGCTTTGTAGAATAAAAAACTTGACGACAATCTCTTTTATAAATATCTTTTCGTCAAGTTGACACGGTCACAACAAGAAAATCTGTCAATAAAATAGAATATGTAAAACTGAAAATCAATAGCTGTATATTTAGTTTATGTTTCCCAATTCTTTTTGTATTCCGTTTATACCTATTATTACTATTTTGTAGTCCGTTTAAAGATATTTTGATTTCTCTTGAAGTTGTGATGGAATTTCTTTACAAGTGCTTTGATCGACTAATAAAGACAATTGCCAAATATTAGCAATGGAGAAGAATTCCATTACTACCGTCAGTAAGGTTCCTTATCACAAATAATCGTAAATGAAAGTAAATTTCTTTTAGAACTTAGCATTATTAGTCATTACTTATTAGACTTGGGGCAGATTTGACTATCACCTATATCTGATCCCCATGCGCATTAATGAATGACCCCACAAAAATAAAATTTTTAAAATTGACAATATAGTACAACCTCTCTTCTAGATTTCACACCATCGCTCCGCGGTCCCTCGCGCCTCTTCGCTAAGTCCTCGTTGTGGCGCAACGCTTGCGCCACCCGACCACGGCGCCAGCGTATGGGTGACGTCAGCCAGCCCCCCTCCTTCATGGTCAGCCAAAACAAACCCAACACCCTTAAGCTCAACAGTGTAGCGCGCCAGTCTAGCCGCTACTCCGCCCGCGACCCACGCTTAAGAACCTAGACCCACAAAAAGAACAACACCAGTATTAGAAACCAAGGTATTATTTTCTAAACAATGAAGACTGAAGAACCGACGATAGTTAAATCTAGAACCCCCAAGAACAAGAACCACAATGATGCTAACGTACGGGAATCACTGCTGTCGGATTCCACTTCAGGTATTGATAAAGGCGATGCGAGTGATACTACTAGTGGAGATTCCACGTTTTCTAGCCCCGATATCAGTAATACAGATGAGTTTAAAGAAAGAGGTTTAAGTAAAGAACAGAAAAACGCGTATAACGATACTATTGGCTTGAAAAATGGTAAGAAGCTCTGTAATATTACTGAGAATCCACAAGACAAGCACAAGCTACTGAAAGATGCTGAAAGTGGCTCCACAAAGAAAGTAGCTATTCCGGATGGTGGTTGGGGGTGGGTGGTAGTTGCATCCTCTTTTGTAATATCCATGATAGCAGATGGAATAAGTTTTTCATTCGGTTTGCTTTACATTGAGTTCCTTGAAGAGTTTCAAACAAGTAAGTCGACCACTGCCTGGATCGGTAGCCTTTTCATAGCTGTTCCTTTATTATCGGGACCAGTGATGAGTGCTCTAGTCGACAGATACGGTTGTCGAAGCATGACCATTTTGGGAGGAATTATATCGACACTCGGTTTCGTTTTGGCGTCAGTGTCTACCACGATCGAAATGATGATGGTAACATTCGGAGTTATTGCTGGTTTGGGGCTTGGGTTGGTCTACGTCACTGCCGTTGTTTCAATTGCTTACTGGTTTGAGAAGAAAAGAAATTTAGCTGTTGGCTTAGGTGCATGCGGCACTGGTGTCGGCACGTTCCTGTACGCACCAATGACTCAATATTTCATTGAAGAATACGGATGGAGAGGCACCATTTTACTACTTTCTGGCACTCTCTTAAATCTATGCGTGTGTGGATGTGTGATGCGTGATCCTGAATGGTGGATTTTGGAACAAAACAAGGACAAAGAAACAAAGCCAGACAGGGATGTGGAAAAGGCTAAATCACTGTCAGATGCCGCTCCTACGGCCGCTACTAAAAGACCTTATAAAAAATCTGCCTCACTCTGCGTTCCTGACGTTGCACCGTTGTCTTCTTACAAAGAAATTAATGGGAGGGTTACAAAGTTCACACTACCAGTAAAAGAACGAGATATATTAAATGTGCTTCATAGATTCCAAAAAGCTGAAAATTATGCCGCGAAAAGTACCATGCTGACGTTGGAATGGCCCGTTCATAAACTACCTCGAACCGAGTCATTGTACACAATTCCGTCGTATCTGGAATGTACTGATCGTGTAAGTATTTACCATAATAAATCTAAGTTCTATATGAAAACGAGTCACTTCTTATTTGTTGTGTATATGTGTATAATTTGAGCATATTTTATGTGTGTTTTAGGCTACACGGAGGGTACTAAAAGAATTCACTCAATCACGAATTACATTTAGAAAGGAACCTGAATTAGTCACACCAATCCTAGCCGAAGATAATGATCCTCCGTGTGTCACTTTCCCTAGACAACCTATGCGTCGGTCCTTATCTGCTGACTTCTACTTTAGAAAAGAAGTCAGGAAGTCTATCGACTACCAACTGAAGAATCCAAACGCTGGTCGAGTGTTGCAAAAGTCAAAATCGGAAACAAAAGAAGACCGCGGCGGGTTGGTAAAGCAGGATAGTAAAGGAGACAGAAGGGATTGGCTGAAGAAGCAGCTGTCGGTGAACCATCACTACTTGAAAGATTTGAAGATGCCCCTAAATTCAATTGGCCATAGAAACGCAATGTTGAACATTAACAGATACAGATTGAAGGCGTCTTCTTGTCCGGACATATTTAAAAATTCGATGGTCACTATAAATGACGAGGAAGAGGTAATTTCACGCACATTTTGAACAAATATTAATACTGCTATCAATTATGACTTTTTCACTTGGTTTTTTTATATACTCTCTCTAATAACTTTAATGTCTTCTAGAAATGCTACGAAGACTGCCTGATCTGCATTGCGGACATGTTCAACGTGACCCTTTTCAAGAAGATGACTTTCAATCTCCTCTGCGCTGGCACCATCATCCTTTTCATCTGGTTCATCGTGCCGTACTTCTATCTGGCCGAGCACATGATTCACAAGGGCTACAGCGAAGACGACGGCGCTTTCATGCTCAGCTTGATTGGGATCACCAATACCATCGGAATGGTGAGTCTTTTATGCTATAAGGAGCTGATGGGATGTAGCCATCGTCTCACATATGCAGCACCAGATTAGCTGCCTACGTCCACCTTTGATTGTTATTTCAAATACGTTCATGTCATATCAATTCTTAAGATTAATTAAGCCCTTGACTTGATTGAATTTTATTGTAGAAACAATATCAGGTGTTTAAAGATTTTTTTGCTTGGACATCACTGTAATTAAATTGTCACAGCCAAGACTCTATTCCGGCTAAAACTACTTTTGACTAATAAAAACAGTCAAGTGCTCTGACTGCGCTTGGTTAAAAGTAGGTCTGACTTGAAAATTTTGGTTAATTATTATATTTGATTTTGACTGGAAAATATCGGTCAAAATTACTTTTGGCCAAGAATGGTAGTTAAAATTACTGTTGACCAAAATATGGTTACGGTTAGGTAAGGTTAGTTACTCGTTTTAAATATAAAATAAAATGTTATGACCGATACATTTGGTCAAAACTAGTTTTGGTGGAAATTTCAGTTAATAGTACTTTTGACCAAGGCCTGTAAGTCAAAAGTACAATTTTGCTTCACAAGAATTTTAGAATAGTACCTATCCTAAAATTCTGCCAGCTGATTTGGCGAGAAAACCTCGTAACTCACATGTTGACAATGTGTATTTTTAAACAAATTAAAAAGTTAATTTGTCCGTGACCTTGCCTGAGTTGTTTCTTGGCGTGTAACTGTCAACATTTAACGAGTTTGTGGAGAGAATTCCTATAGCTTTATAAGGACGTAAACATAACAACGTATAACGAGACAAATAAGGACAAGCTGTGAGTATTGCTGTTAGTTTTATCCATAAATTGTATGTTATATTGTGATAATCCCCCGCTCAAACATTTTTTTGGTCTGAGGATAGAACCTTTGGTTTTAGAATGTTTATCAATAGATCGGATCCTAGACGTGATAGATTATTATTAACATTTTTCATAACCATCGACTGAAGACCTTTTTTAACACGATATGTAATTACTAATTGATATATCTTTATCTGGTATTCGCGTCTAGACGCAATAAAGTTAAACAAACTTTTTTCTGATAATTTATAGACCGAATTTCACCTTCCCATACAAACGGAGTTTCGGTCTCATTTTAAAACTACGTGTTGGATTGTAACGAAACTTTGCATATACAATGCCATGAGGTATATCTAAGCCTGTAATTAGTTTATATGGCTCCAGTTTATAAAACAAACAAAATACTTTGCATATACAAAAAACTTAAATTCGGTGTATTTTTTACCATGGTATCTGAAGCTACATAAACTAATTACATGCCTGCATATACCTTAACTTATTCTAAGTACAAAGTTTCAGAGCAAACTAGCTAGCCGTTTTAAAATGAGAGCGTAACTAGTATGGAGAACCCAGCTTACCGGGGACTTAATATTTTGATATGTAATTGATTCTGATCTAGCGAGCTCGAATTTTAGTAATGGTGCTCTATGTATTATGTCAAAAAATATATGGTAAAATTTTCTATCGAACATTCCCCGAGTTCTATGCCCGGAGTCTAGAACATTCCAGATTCAGAGCCTGCTATAAATAGCCTTCCTCGAATCATAAATCAATATCCAGGTGCCAGCCTGGATGACCCAGATATCCTGCGCGGTGCACTTGTTGCAGGCCCATTGTAATTTCACTGCGGGGTTCATAAGCTCATACATTTCGATTGGATCGTAGACCTCTGGTTAACTTAACTAGTTAGTGCAACCAATGGAATTACATGGCGCGGTTCGAACGTTCCTACATTTGTGACGGATCATAGACCTCTGGTTATCCAGATGGTGAAGAAAGGTTCATAAAGGTTTTATAATTTTTTTATGAATTGGTTTTCATATAGATAATATCATGCATGCTGCTGGAGGGTATGTTGTTAGAGACAGTAGGTACCGGAATATTTTTTAAATTCCCAGACAGCCTGCAGGTCAACGACCGAGCTTTTATTGATTTACTTCCCGTAATGCAACGTTGCAATTAAACGGTGCTTCGGAACTTTACTCTTTGATATTATGTATAGGGAGTGCGGGGCTAAACGTGCCGATTTTCATAAAATACCAAATTGAGCTATGAAAATATCCTGTATATGGTGTGGCTTACGGACATATTTACAGAATGATATTGACGTTTTTGAAAAGTGATATTATTTTTTGCATCGTTAAACAGTTTTTGTACCAAAACCTTTTTTATGAGATCGATCGGAACGGAACAACTAACCCCGCTATGGGGCGGATTGTTCCGTCGTTTTGAACACAAACTTATCCTTCTAATAAGGGTTCCGTATTTGCCGTTTTGGCTACGGAACCCTAAAAATGAATTCTCAGTTCACACACGCTAAAGGAGTATTTTTTAGTTCGTCAAAATATGTGATTATTTATTGTTAAGGTACTATCAACAGTTAACAAAAAAATCAAAGGCAAAAATATATTATTCCGTCGATTTTGATATTTCTTCCTTAACTAGGTACTATTCTACCATATTTTAAGCAACTAAAACGGCTCATATGGCGGACTGTGATTGGTTAGTCCGCACTTGAGAATAATCACAGAAGTGTGGTTCAGCTTACACTTTACAGCCAAGTCATCGCTGCTATTTTCTACAAAGGAATTAATAATAATAATTGTGGACGCTGATAATACAACGCAGACCAATTGTGTAATGTAGTCAGGTCAGGTAGATCGCCTTTTAACGCGAGTCGCCGCGACTGCGAGTTTACAGACAAATTTTTTTGTAGAAGATCGTTTATGAACTTGTACTTTGTAGAATCTGCATAAAATACGCTATACTAAAGTATTTTTTGTTTGTTTGTTTTTTCTGCTATTAAAAAGTTATTACCATCTAAAAGCAAAAAAAAATGCCCACTTCACTTTTTATTATTTATTCGAAAAATTACCATTAAAATGTTGAAAATAAAGACTAGAAATAAATATACATACATCATCAATTTATACTAAAATGATAACAAAGTTGCCTCGGTATTTAAGGAGTCCTTCAATAAGATTTTCATTGCATATTTTTTATGCGTAGTCCACGATGGTGAAAATGGTTCGGATCAATATTTCGATACAAAACAAAAGAAACCGTTTTCTTGGCCTCGCACAATACTCCCTCTGGCCTTGACTCGTCAACTGGCAATCCATAGTCCACCTTATCCACTAGTAGACTAGGGTAGTATTAAAACGGCCTTTGTTGTCCGCATTATACTAATTTATTTGGTTTTAATGCCTTCCTAATGTAATACGCCCTTGTTTGTTTAACCATTTACACTGGTGACAGGGATTTATGGATAATGTTTATTATCTACGTATATTCTAGGTTGATAGGCAGTCAAAGCGCAAAGAGATCCGTAGGCCGAGCTGCGCTTCAAAGACTGCGCCAAGCGCAACATGGTGGCTTTTAATATCCCTAGCAACCAATGGGAAGAGCTGGCTGAGGATCGTGACAAGTAGCGATACCTTGTTTCCGAGGGCCAGTCAAAGCACGACGAAACCTGGTTTGGATAGCTGAGGGAGAAACGAGGCGGGCTGGCAAGCCTAGTCCACCTGGGGGTGCGGTGTACACTTGTCGCGATTGCGGCCGAGGGATTCAGTCCCGAATAGGACTCATTAAGTCACGAGCGCAAGTGTTGTCGCGATCGTGATGCTGCTTAAATCATCTGTAATAGATAACAAGGCCTAGTATTAGGCAGTCAATAATATCACGTAATAATAATAATATATATCAGGCCGTAGGCTTGTGGCGAGCTGTTGAGAAAGTGACCACTCCACGGACCCGAGATCTCCAGAGTCGGTCAGGGCCCTCGCCTCCGTTGTGTCTTCATCGGCCGGAGTGGATATCCGAGAGGACACATAGGACTCTCAGCTCTGGCTTGCCTTCGTTGGCTGTCCTGAGGAGCGTTACGGTTCGGTCACGGCAATGCGCGAATAGCGACGCAGCGAGCGAATTATATCTTCATTGTTAGGCCGAGACGCTCACACGACGTTAGTCACGCGTCGCGTCGCGTTGTCATGGCAGGGCTTTTGGAGCTATATGCTCCAGGGGTGGAAGTGTTAAGGGCCGCGATTAACCTTGGAGAAAGCGCAGCACACCTCTCGATACCCCTAATCCCTGACATCCGTGTTGCTTTCGGCAGTCTTCATGTTGGCAATTACAGTGAGTGGCGAGTCACCACCCGCCACAGATAACGATCTATTTAGTAGGGAAAAGCATTTCCGTTGCAATATCAGATAAAAATGACCATCCAAACTATATACAATCTCATAGATATAGCCCGATTCTCTTTCCATAAAATGCAATAGTTTCAACATATGTTGGGACCTGCTCATAGACGTATTCTCTCATTGATATGGTAAGGAACGGGTCCCAGTAGGAGTGCAGCCACAACAAACTTCTCGAAAGTTCCTCTATGTGTTGGATCTATATTCCCACGCAAGCCTTCCAAAACTCCGGGACGTATACTAGCCAGTGACTCAAGATGAGATAGATACATTATAAAAAATATCTAAAAATAATAAAAAAATACAAGATATACGTTCCTCGTAATTTAGCAAATATTATTCGATAGTTCAATAAAATTTGGGGTAAAAATGAAATGTTGTCCATTATCTGTCCGTATTATTGCGACTATTGCGTCAAAAATATCCGTTCAAATATTTGGCACAGATACGAAAACCGGGGGCATTGGAAACTGGAGACATCTATTTTCGGTTCTGTCTGAGAGTTACATATTGTGTTATGTCGCTTTGATGCACCTTAACACTGTAGTCAAAGTAGTTTCGACATTGAACAAATCTATGACTTACGATTATAAGTTGTACAAATGAAATGAATGTACTACATTGAAGATATTAGAAAAAAAAGAGTGGAAACTATTTGAAGGTCACTGAATTGTTTTATGTTTTTTATGTGTCTTTGTTGTTCATCACGACAGAAAGGAATTTTAATAATTTTTTGATACACGGATAGCTGGACATGCACTCCACAGATGGTTATAGGATACTTTTTATCGGACTACTTGGAAGCAAAAAAGAGGGTTATGACTTTTTCTTCCTCTACGATTTCGTATCCTCTATAAAAAAATGCTAATTGCTACGCCTGGGGACTGAAATCCAGGCAATGTATACCAAGAAATATTATATAAATCAGGGGTTCCCAAACATTTTCGCTGCGCTTGCACAGGTTTAGTGTGTCATCGCAGCTCTTTAGCTAGTTGAAATAGGGTGTAATGATATGCTTCATTAGTGCAGAAGTGTAAAAAGGAGCATTTCACCGCATCCTTTTAGGGTTTCATATCCAAAGGGTAAAACGGGACCCTATTACTAAGACTCCGCTGTCCGTCTGTTACCAGACTGTATCTCATGAACCGTGGTAGCTAGACACTTTAAATTTTAACAGATGATGTATTTGTGTTGTCGCTTTAACAACAAATACTTAAAACAGTATAATTTTATGTCTGTCTGTCAATAGCAGTAACCAATATAAAATGATCGAGCACCGCGTCTATTTTGCTTAGGTGTAGGGCGCTGCTAACACTGGATAATCAAAGACGCTAAAGTCCGACTAGCACTTGGCCGGTTTATTTTTATTTTTATGTGTCTTTGTGGCTTCATCAAGCCAAAACGGCTTAACGGATTTCAATTATTTTTGCTAGCTACTACTGTGCCGAACATCAATCTCCCACTACGTTCTCGTATGAATATCAAAGTTTGCGTATACGCGGTTCAAATTTTGATTTGTCGAAATAGTGGAAAATATTTTTTTAAAGTTTTAAATATAACCGGCGACGCAGTTGTGACTATCCTCTGGTGTAGCTGGTCTCTATGGGCGACGGGGATCGCTTACCATCTGGCGATTCGTCTGCTATAACATAAAAATAAATTACATATAAATATAACCTTGTAACGAATTTAGAATAAATGATTTCTATTTCGGGGCTATCCACATATTACGTCACCCAAAATTGAGACTTTTGAACCCCTCCCTCCCGCTTTTTCACGCTTTTTCCACTTCAATACGGCGTGTCACGTCTGGCATGACCCCCCATATCGCTGTGACTTAATATGTGGATGGCGCCTTCTATACCCCGGAACTTAGACGATATAGGTTGTTGATTGTTGTTAAGAATAATGAGTCTGAGATAGGCAGATAGGCGCCCTGAGTCCATACTCTCTGCTCTTACGTATGTGTATGTAAATACGTAAAACACTCAACTTACTACATTTACAACTGTGCTAATATCATTCAATGTCACGCAATACTTTCGAACCTACCGACCTTGGCCTTGTCCTTTAAAGGTCATTTCTACTGCTGGGTCATTGCCTTCATAACCTCAAACTTAAGTTAAACACGCCAAATATATGCAAATATAATAAAAATTGGAATGGAAAGATAAGAGTTTAATCACTATTACAAACATCGTCTCTGTATACAGTTGTTATTAGAAAATAGGCTTTATGAGGATTAGTTGGCCTTTGGAAATGAGCCTTTCTTTACTAGAAAACTGAAAATTAGTCAAATTATAGCTCAAAATCAGGGCTCAGGCTCAAAATGCCTGTTCCTCAATATCTCTGTCCGAAAATGTGAGACAATGTGAGAACGGATGTTTTAATCTTTGTATTTTATCTAAAATATCTCTGCCTGAGACAGTGTCCCATTGAAATAAAACCCTTTTTTACAAAGTTTACTCTCTTATTTTTTTTCTTATATTTGTGTTGCTATGCTTTTGTGTAACAATTTTCACGCGTACTTAGAGTACTTGTACTATTATCTATTCTGTGCTTACAGTAGAAAACGCGATTCGGCAAAAGTTGTGTGAGACACACTAAGATCTGGGTAGGATTTAAAGCTGGTCGTATTAAGTAGCGTAAACTTAGAGGCCTATGTCGAGCAGTGGGTCAAAATACGTCAAGGATGATGATTATATAATGATCATGATGATTTCAGGAGTTCAATAATTAAATTAGGTTAAAAAGCATTTCCTCATTTCGGAGGTCAGTCTCTTTTTTGTCTTTGAGTTAGTGTAGTAAATATATGTTTTGTTTAAACCTTAATTTGCTTAATTCCAGGTCGGCCTGGGCTACATCGGCGACTTCCCCAGCGTCTCCATTGGCAACCTCTACGCCGTCTGCCTCATTCTCTGCGGGGCGTCAGTGGCTGCCATTCCTCCAGCAGCTGCTGACTTTTGGGCGCTAGCGGCAGTCGCCGCTGCCTTCGGGCTGCTGTTCGCAGCTTCCTTCACCTTCACACCCAGTCTACTGGTGAAGCTGGTTTCGCTGGATGACTTCACGTCGGCGTACGGGCTGGTGCTTCTGGCGCAGGGTATAGGACACCTGATTGGCCCACCGTTATCAGGTGAGACTATCACTACCACTATATGTGTATGCTACTTTAGCTTTTAATAGTTTTATTGTCATTGTGCATATTAACTTGTTGGTTTGTCTATCTGCGTCGATGTTTACTCTTCTCTCTCATTTGCTCTAAGTTTAACTGGAAGAGATCCCTTAAAGGGATAAGTTCGTCTTTATACAAATGTGTTACTTTACTTTTTTGTTTTATTATTTTTATGTACAATAAAGTGTTTACAATACAATACAATTATCTCAGACCTTCAAGGATGTTAACGATGGCTGGTCTTGTGCTGGACAAGATCAGGGGTCTACATTGTAGGAGGTGTACCCGCTATCCAGTCTGCGCCGTCCGGTTCATGGTCATCCTGTACGAATGAGATGAGATTAGGTAGACGACCTAAAACGGGCCTAGGCTACGGCGATGAGTTTCCTAGTGACTCCAACGGCAACCTCTACGCCTTCTGCCTCATCCTCTGCCGGGCGTCAGTGGCTGCTATCTCCCCGGTAGCTGTCAGCTTCTGGGCAGTCGGGGCAGTCACCGCCGCCTTCGGGCTGCTGTTCGCGGCATCCTTCACGGATGCCGATATGATGACACGGATGAGACTGGATGACTTCACGTCGGCGTATGGGCTGGTGCTGCTGGCACGGGATATAGATCATCTGATTGGCCCGCCGTTGTCAGATGTACTCTCATCATCTCAGGTGGAAGACGTCCGCTATTGGGAAAAATCTCCATCAGCAACCTTTACGGTTTGCCTCGTATCAACTTGCCTCGTATCAACTTTAAGACGTAGGACAATGACCTTCAAGGATTTTAAAGATGACCCATCTTGTGCTATCAGCAACCTGAACAAGATTATTGGTCTATATTGCAGCAGGTGTATCCAGTGTGCGTCGTCTAGTTCATTTTGCCATGAATTATTTATCATGCAGTCGTTCACACCTTCGGGCTGTTGTTCTCAGGAACAAGATCCTTCAGGGATCTCTACGAAAGCCGGTTTTGCATCCACTGGGCCCTCATTGGTGAGGGGGTTGCATAGAATACTCCCAGTAATCTTATCGGATCCAATACCTTCATGAAAAATTTTTACTTCCAGGTCTCATCTACGACGTGACTCTCTCCTGGGAGCTATCGTTCTACCTGGCAGGCGGTTGGATCGTGGTCGCGGGAGTGCTCATCTCCTTCATCCAGCCCGTGCGCACGTATCAGCAGCGACGCCAGGAGCGCCTGGATAATGAGGTTATATAAGCAGCAGCCAGGTTGAACAAGCAGAAGCCAGGTTATATAAGCCGTAAGTTAGGTTAAATAAGCGTCGATTCGAATTAAAAAAAATGTGACTAAGCCGGGGGTTTCTAAACTGTGCATTAGAGCGTCTCGAAATGGTATGATCGGGTTGTTCACAAGCCGCGTAAAAATAATAAGTTCGTATGCATAATCTAGAGCTATCAAAGCGTTGGGAAAATTGTCATTTTTTCTGTACAACAATCATACTAGAAAAGCGACATTAGGAACAACTTTCACATCCGGTGACTTGGCCGACAAATTGCAAGAAAGTCGCCTACGTTTTACGGAAACCAGCAAGTTACAACGGAAACAAATGTAGCCATGTTGCCTCCACCGGGTTCAGGTAGAAGGGGAAGACTCAAGATATGATGACGTCACCAAGGATGGCATGCGTGCCAACGGCCTTACAACTAGGGGTGCAGAAGACCGTGCTAAGTGGAGAAGAAAATGACGGATAGCGGACTACGGGCTTCGAAGAACACTGGACGCAACCGGGAAAACGCTGCAATGATAAGAGGCGTATCGTAATCGTAAGACCGGGTCGCTACTTTGAAAATAGCTTGTATCTGAAACTAACCACGGGAAAAGGCTGCAAGCTAGCGACATATAGGGTCTATTCAAACGGACCACACCCACACCAAGTGGTGAAGCAGTGCTTACGTGTGTATAGATGCGCTGCAGCATCTCGCAGTTGCTTTAATGGGTTCGGACGGACCGTCTTTATACACGCGGTGGCCCTCGGACACACAGAATTAGGGGGCCCTCGAGCACTCACAAAATGTGGGGGCCCTGGGGCACTCAATAATAAAATTAGAGACTTCTTTGGACTGCAAAAAAAACGTCACTTAAGATCTTTCGGGGCCACTTGAGGTTGGGGGCCCTGGGCATGAGCTCAGAGTGCCCAGTCGGAAAGAGGGGCCTATGGTTCGGACCGACCACACAGTTGTGTTTGACGGCGAAATGTGGTTCGTGTGAATAAAACTATTTATTTGCATATAAATTATCGCTCGTCCACGTGGTTATCGTGGCTAGTGTGGTTGTGGTACAGCAGAATAGGGTCATAGAGGAACTACGTTGTTCGTTGGAGCGAACGATATGTTTTTTTTTCAAAATAGTAACGTTAGACTATCCTCAGTTGTATACCTACGTGGGTGCAGAAGACTCCTCCGTTTCTATTATTTCTGGGCCTTATAGGCTTTATAAGTCTTCTTCGGGTTTTTTGGCACGTGTAACTTCTACTTCCTATCTTACCACCAATTAGTGTTTTCGAATACATTTTAATAGATCTCATAGAATAATATACAGGTATTTTGTTAAAGTTTGTGTAAAAGTTGATAAAGGTATATTTTAGATGTAATTTGTACTTATAATTATATTTTATGACTGTATATTACCATGTACCATAAAATGTATAACCTGCAAGCGAATAAACTATATAAGAACCTATATAAACTCTTTGTGTAAATAAAATAATATACATAATTGCAAAAAATAGATTTGTACAAACTTGTCATGGGAATAATTAAGTTAAATCAAAATTGACAATAGTCTTTAAGAAATACCGAATAAGATAAATAATAGGAGAAATTTGTAAACATACATGTTGCCTCGGTAAATTAAAGGCTTATGCCTGAAATGTCTATTTTCCTAAAATGTTCTATTCCCAAAATGACGTGCTGACATCGATACCTTCAGACACAAAAGGCGTAAACGTCTCAAAAATTAAAGGTATAGCTTGACTAGTTCTTTCCTGACACTTCCATTGTCTGCGGGCGACAGGGGGGGAAAGACAGCGGACCCCGATGACGTCAATGACCCTGCCGCGTGCACTCTTCTTACTCGCCCCCGCTGTCTTTCCCCCCCGTTGCCCGCAGACCATAGGACCACGAAATAACTTCTCTAGCTATAGATACGACCTTTCAATCTGAAGATATCGACATTATGGAAAGCAGGCATTTTGATAAAAGCGCTTTTTTGGAAAACGGATATTTGAAACCTGAGCCAAATTAAAGTATAAATGTACCTACAAAAAAATATATTTCTAATGTATTTTATTTATTTTGTCCGGTAAAACCATATTAAAGTATGTTATTTTCTGAAAATTGCTTGCTTTACTCTCTAATAAATATAAATAACTATCTAAATGAAACATTAGACAACTCGGTGGCAAGCAGATTGTGTAGATTTTTCATAACTGGATTTCCTTCGTATGCAAGGGAGTGGATTATAAATTAAAATTGTGTGATTTAAAAGGACCACAATGAACGAAATTTCATTTTTTGAAAGTGACTACAGTGAAAATGTCACGGATAGATTTGGGGTCTCTGATCACATCATTAACATTAATTTTGGAATTCATGGATCACTATTTTTTTTATGGATATTTTTAGGAAATGGTTATCTGTAGGCGGTACAAAGTTAATTCGTTTGCTTTATTTTTTTGGCAATTGGTGTCATATTGGCAGTTAACATTTATGTCATAATTAGTGGCGGGGAATAATAACGACACGATAAATAATAACAGTGATCTGCCGTCTAGAAAAGTATGACTGTCACGACGAAACGTTACAAAATCACGTAGGTTATGTGCTCACATGTGTGATAAAATCACGGTAAAATTGTTATATATTGATCAGCGGGCCTATGATGGTTGCGTTTGTCACGCGATGAATAAGTGACATAGCTGCCGTCACCTTCTGACACGTATGTGAGTGCGAGAGTGACAGGCGCGTTATCATATCATTTATCGCGTGATAAACGCGACCATCATAGGCCCGCTGAATACATTACAGTAAGTAACTTTAACGTGGTAAGGCAGGGCCTACGACTAACTTACCGTGGGTAACAAAATCACAGCGATTTTTGTACAACTGGTACAATAGTCACGGTGACTGAAATAGAATTATAACGCTTTTCACCATCTCTAGTTATGACACTTGTCACAATGAGCCCACAGATGCAGAATATTTTTCACTTTATTTAGATAAGGTAGTTTTGTTTTATTAAAATCAGTGGCTAAAATTAAAAATAATCTAAAAATACAAAACACGTTCCTCGTAATTTTGCAAATACTCGTATTATGAGATAGTTCTATAAAATTAGGGGATAAAAAAAATGAAATGTTGTCCATTGTTGCAGTATTGTTAAGTCAGTGCGACAAAGTACTAAAAATCTCATCTACTTTTGCTGTTGACCACAGACACAAAAGATTAGCTTGATTGGCAGAATGACTCAAGTCATGTGTATTCTGTTTTTATTATTTTGAATACCTAAAGAAATAGACTATAGAAATATGAAAATAAGCAAAATTGTAGTTCGTATCATGTATAAATATACAAATAAGTATTGCACATGCTTAGTCAAAATTGCCCTATTCTCAAAGTAAGCAAAGCTTGTACTAGGAGTGGTAGGCGACGATTAGATCATACATATAGACAAATAGTATAATACACTCAATAATATGATATATTAATAAGTTGTCGTTTTTTCCTTTTATTAAAAAACCTGTAGATAAAACAATTACTAACACAAATAGTATTCATGATTAAATATGTAACATATTATTATTTTTTATTTATTTTGTTATATTAAACTAAGCAAAGTATAAGTAATGTAAAATACTGAAAAACGTAATTGTATTACAAAAACCTTAAAAATTGCGACAAGAGGTCTCATAGATTATAAGAAAATGTGAATTCCCACATATACATATAGCGTGAGGAAGCGAGGTTAGTTACAATTAATATTTAGGTAGGTTAATACTATACTAGTATTATTATTTAATTTATAATCGAAGCATATTGTTAATCAAATCACGTTAAGAGGGTTAAAATATTTTTTTTTAACATTGGGGAAATCCGTTTATGCATGTTTATGCATCCCGCATAAGCCCGGGGACCAAAGTGGGTGTGACGGACTAACCAAGGTTTAGGCGTCGGACTACCGTCTAAAACCAACAGGGAATGCCATCTCCGTCTCGCGGGATTTCTTTAAGCATTCGACCGCGTTAAGAGCTTTGATATCTGGTTAAACTGGCAAACTATTATTTTGCTTATCTTGATTATTTTCAGAAATATGAATGAAACTTGAATATGTTTTAAATATATTCATCACATTTTCTTTAATTTAAATGAGAGATAATCGCGGAAACAAGGGAGCATTATCAAAGACCAACCAAATAAGAGGACTGTCTATGTGAATTGTGCCCGATCGCAAGGAGATATTCAAGCAAAACTAGATGGCGCTTTAAAACTAAACATTTAACGATGTTATCCATACTAATATTATAAATGCGAAAGTCAGTCTGTCTGTCTGTTACCTCTTCACGCTTAAACCGCTGAACCGATTGGAATGAAATTTTGTATGGAGATAGTTTGTGTCCAGGGGATGGACATAGGCTACTTTTGATCCTGAAAAAGTACCCTTATCCGCTATAAACGAATTTAAGGCGGACGAATCCGGGGGAAGAAGCTAGTAATTTAATAAAGAAACGGTAACAATTCGTTCTTAAACGGCTAGTAATAAATAAATCGTCACATTTAAATACTGTGTCACGCTTGCAAAGTTGAATGATTGTAAACAATAATTCTTAGACATACTTAGATGGCGTTGTGCGGATCAGGAAACGGTTATTTGTATGGATACTGTCAGTCCTCTTGTTTTAATGGCCCTTGAAAGTATGTTAGGTACTTGTTATTTGACAAAACATCCTCGTGTCTGGTTAATTCTTTAGATTTTTGTGTAAATTGAGTTTATTAGTACTTTTAGTCATTATTTTTAAGTCGTGTAAATGGTTATTATTAGTAGATACTAACTTGAACACAATCTATATTTAAAAAATCGTTGAATAATCTCCTAAACATTAAAAATTTATGACAATTTGCTCTTATGTCATATTCCAGCTTGAACAGCAGGCTGTTATCATTTTCAGTGTGCTAGACGGTAGGATCCCACGACATCCTCGGCAGAGAGTATAGAAGTACATTATTTTATCTATGTCTCGCGCGCCTAGAACAGCTATATATATAGTGTATCTATCCGTGGCTAGGACTAGCGCCTGATACGCCTTAGTACCGCTATCGCAAGTGTGTAATTCCCTACCGGCGTCTATTTCTATTGACATTTTTTTTATGACATAAGAGGCAAACGAGCAGACAACAGTGATGTATTGAAGGCTAAATTACCAAGAATTTTCGATGCAAGTGTGCACCGTCCTAAACCACATGATCGGACTTTCTAGTAGGTGAGACTGTGTGTAATAGGCTAATCTATTGATCATAAAAAACTGGCTTTGTTCTAAATATTTAAAAACTACATCAAATGTAATTAAAAACAGTAATTGCCTACATAACACACATTGCATCACATTGAAACGATTTCATTATGATTGACTATGCGGGACTGAGATGATATGACGGTTGAAGATTAATCGTTTGTATGAACAAATTAATTGGACAATTACAGTCAATTGTTTTTAACTGTGTACATTTTGACAGCTGAAACCATGACTGTTTCTTGTATTTTACAGATGCCAATAATAACTTGGCTTCGAGGAATATTTTTTTCGGTTTCCGCGAATAAAATCTATCTTTGACATGAATTTGAAAAAAAAAAGTGGTTTTTGCTTTTTTATCTTCTATTATAATATTTTTACTTTTATAAGTTTAGATTTTTTTATGGAAAAAGATGCATTGAGTTTATACTTAAAACATATACTATTTAGTAGCCTAATCCTAAGTACAAATATTGTAATAGATGTAAGTTATTTAGAAAAATGACTGGCTGTCGAGTTAGTTTCGGCTTTCTTCTCAACAGTGGTCTCCTCTTGGGAAATGCCATAGAGTCAGACTTGTAAAAGTGCCCTTGCGGCCTACTTACAGAATAAAGATGATTTCACTATGAAAATCGGCCAAGTGCGAGTAGGACTCGCGTACCGAGGTTTTAAAAAATATTTCACCACACCAAAATTTGATACTTACGTGTTTAGCGAAAAAAAACATGATAGGGCACGTCTGTAATCAGTCATCGCCTAATGCTAGAATGGAACTCAACGAACAAGTGAAGACATGTTTATTTGTGTCATTTCATTAAGTTTTGTTCGATCATAAAACATTTTCCATATTTACTAGCTAAATTTACTATTTCACCAGGTCTATTGTAAAAGCTTGTTATAAGTTTCAACTTATTTACGAATGTAATTATTGTAAACTAACAAGATGCGTAAACTAATATACTTTTACTTAATGGCTAATATCTTTACCATGGCTTTTTGATTAACATCAGGTACTGGACACCACACCAATATTATTATTTCTCGTGTATAATTCCAGCTAAACACAGTTGGGAATATATAATAAATAGTTAACGCATATATTTATTGTTACTATTAAAGTGTATGTGTTATCCAGGCCCCTATTTCACACCGTGACAATTGTCAGGTGACAACGACAATTTTATTTTCACGGCGATCCCCGCAAGCAAGGCACGCAATGTATGTAAAATTTTCGTTTTTACCCGACATTTGTCACGATTGTGAAATAGGGGCCAGACAGATGTCATTCTTTTTGTAAGTTTTGTTATTATACTATTTGGGGATTCTGACTTTGTGTAAGAAAAAGAAACAGTTCTCCTGGCCCCTATTTCAGCTTTTCGCGAGCTTGCGGGGATCGCCGTGATCATAAAATTGTCGTTGTCACCTAACAATTGTCACGATTGTGAAATAGGGGCCTGAAAACATTCCTGTAGACATTTTATAGAATGGGTAACTTGCCGAAGCCTCTTATATTGGCATACCTAATCGTAGAAAAAACACCGAATTTAGGCTAAGAATTAGGATCAGAATAAACTAGCGAAGCATTACTTATGTATATATATTAGTTTCAAATTATAAAAGTAAAAAAAAGTATTTATTTGAACGAACGCGCGATACGTTTTTATATAAAATACTAGCTTCTGCCCGCGACTTCGTCCGCCTTAAATTCGTTTATCGCGGACATGGGTATTTTTCCGGGATAAAAAGTAGCCTATGTCCTTCCCCGAGACTCAAACTATCTCCATACCAAATTTCATCCAAATCGGTTCAGCGGTATAAGCGTGAAGAGGTAACAGAGAGACAGACAGACAGACAGACAGACACACTTTCGCATTTATAATATTAGTATGGATAGGTTGGGCCTGTAGTTGTCTTCTTAATTAATAATTAAGGATAAGTAATTTGAATTAAAGGTATTGTTTAAATAATTAAGTGTTATGGATGATTCCTCATTATATACATATAATAGAAAATAATGGAAATGGTATTTTTAGGCATGCAAGTAGTTACATATATTAAATATTTTTATAGAAAATAAGTTATTGCGTATTGGCTGTGAAGTTTTTTGCTTAACTACAACAATTACAATTAAATGAAGGTAATTTACTCGTAATTATTATTTGGCGGATGCTTTTCAAAAAAAGTTTAACATTACTTTTTTTTCAGAATATGGACTTTTTGAGTTTATCTTACTCAGAATCGTTTGTACATTCAAACCTAATACACGAAAAAAAATGTGTGCCAAAATGACCATTCCGGATCATCACAATTGTGTATAATGACTTTATTATTTCTATCAAAGTGACGTACTGGAAAAATATGTATAAATTTTCATCATACAAAATGTTGGGACACTTTTTTTCTTGTATGAGGATCAAATGTACAAACGATTCTGAGTAAGATAAACCCAAAAAGTGAATATTCTGAAAAAAACGTCTCTCATCATTCATTTGTTTATTTTGAGAGCTGGATTTCTGGTATTTGGGTAATTTGCAGAAAATATGCACTCATTCCTTGTCCCAAGATTTTGTAAGGAAAAATATTTCACAGGTGGGCTCAGGTTACGTTCATAGACATAAAAAAAACATTTATTTAAATAAAAATAAATTTTGGAAACAGAAGAAAATATTAAATCATTCATACTAAAAATGTTACGAAATAGAGATGGAGAGACATATTTTTTCTTGTGTGAGGTTTGAATGTACAAACGATTTTGAGTAAGTAATGAAATCTCAAAATATGTGTGAAAAAAAAGCCTCAATTTTGGCCCAAGTTACTTACCATGTTTATCTCAAATCTCAAGTTACCTCAGACACTTTGACAGCCTACCTAACCTATTTTTAATCATTGAATTAGCATGCATTTTTAACTAAGGGTCAAATCGGTTAATTATTTATTAGACAATTCTATATCATCTTAATGTATTATGTTATGCTATGTATTAATAGAATATGTGATAGGTTGCGTAAATAAATATGTTATTAATTATTATTTATATATTAAATTCCTTTAATTCCATGTAGATTATAAATGCACAAGTTAATAGGTAAGAAATATGTTAAATAACCCAGCACAATTTCATTATAAGTCTCACTTATTTGTGTCTTACTAAGTAAATATAAATTTTATTAAAATAACTTGTAATTTATTATGCCATATAATTATGATAAATTTATTACTTAAATGTTTAGGTGAAATTTGTAATCAATTAAAGAACAATAAATAAATGTTAACTAATGTATGAAACATGTATTTTTATTTCATATTGTAGAGGATAAAATTACGCTTATTTCAATTATATCGATAATAAAAATAATAGAAAACAAAATACCTTAAATAAAATCATATTCTAAATGTACTGCCAGAAATTGGGACCCTTTGGCAGAGTGCCCATGACACAGGCAGCATTCCCGCGCTGTATAGCAATTGCTACCCTTTGCGCGAAAAAGCTGCCTGCGCGAGGGTCGCCTGTCTTGCTAAGGGCCTTGTGGAGCCCGTGTGCACCCCGGCCCCATGGGCCGAGTGTCTCGACGCCGAATGCCACAAACTCATACTGGGCGCCAAGACAACTATATTTGGCCGCCTTAGACCTCTCACGGGCATCTGCCGCCGTACCGGCCGTTTTGCTGGTCGCTGGGAGGTAGGACGCCGCCAGCGTATCAGCGCAGGTAGCGTCCCACACTAACGCGCGGGATTTAAAACTCAATATCCAAATAAAATGCACATTTTTTTCAGTCAAGTTTATCAGTAAATAATTTATTGTGAAACTAAACAAATTCTTTTAAGAGACATAATATATAAATATAATCAAAAATGAGAATTATGCAAAATTAAATTTTAGCGTTGACGAACGAAATTATTGAGTTTTTTTAGAAGAAAAATCGTTGAAATTAAATTCCCGGAGTAAATCACTATGCTCAGGAGAGAAAGCTTTGATAGACGGTTTTGTCCCATCGTCGTAGCTAAGGTTTTTCAAGACGTAAAACTGGCCGCCCGTTTTCTCCAATAATTAGTTAATCAGAATTCGGTATTGCTGTGTACTTGTTATAAAGTCTATTTTGGAGGCCCCTTTTTTGTGGAGGCCCAGGGCTCTAGCCCCGGATGCCCTCCATGCCCTCCCCTAAATCCGGCCCTGTGAAAGTGTGTCTGTCTGTCTATCTGTCTGCCTGTCTGTCTGTTACCTCTTCACGCTTAAACCGCTGAACCGATTGGAATGAAGTTTGGTATGGAGATAGTTTGAGTCCAGGAGAAGGACATAGGCTACTTTTTTTCCCGGAAAAATACCCGTATCCGCGATAAACGAATTTAAGGCGGACGAAGTCGCGGGCAGAAGCTAGTTGTTTATAAAACATTTGACGACACGTTTGGTTCAGTTGGTTGCACAACGGCCTACGAAGTTGGCGGTCCCGGGGTTCGAATCCCGGCCAGGGCAAGGTTTGTGTGATGAGCACGAATATATGTGCTTGAATGTTTTCTATGCATTGTATGTATTTCGATCGTCACCTGGTGGTACCCATAGCTTTGCTTAGACGGGGCCTAGGTCCATTTGTGTAATATATACGCCCTTCTTTGGTCTCCATATCTACAGATTAGTAAGAAAAAAAAACATTACTTTGACGGCTGGCTTTTTAATTTCTCTTACTAATCTATGTAGACCTAAGTAAAAAATGTATTCATACGAGGAAACTGTGCAAATGTCATATCGGGGGTTCAAAAATTTACATCCAAAAAACAATTCTACATAATATTTTCTTCTGTTTCCGCGATTATTACTCATTTAAATAAAACAATTTAAGTAAAATAATTAAGCCCTTCTGGCACATGTGTAGCTGTCTTTATAGACTAGGCCCACCTGGCATGTATTTACACCTTTATTTGTTTTCTCAAAGTGGGCAGTTTGCACAGTTGACAGATTGTAACTTTGACAGAGAAAAATATATCTTTTCTCAGGCAACCCGTGACCAAGGAAAGCTGAAACGCTTCCGAAACGTCAGGAACTCAAATGAGACAATATACGCGATATAATCCGTTAAATTGTTTTATTTAAATTCTATATAAAAAGATATTTGTGTATTCTGAGTTCACATAACGTATACTATCTGGAAAAAATATAAAATGCACACGTTGTGAAACTTAATATTCCAAATTGTATTTTTTCATACTTAGTTTACAACATGAACATCTACATGATGATTAATAAGGTATGTCGCGACATATATTATATAATTGGTTTTATTTTTTTATTATGACGACCGATTCAGCTCAGTGAAAGTAACGTTGCATGCGAAGCTGAAAGTCCTGGGCTAAAATCCCGGTAAGGCCAAATATTGGTGTGATGAGCATAAAGACTGGTTCCTGAGTCTTGGATGTATTCTATGTATATATGTATAAGTAAATCTATCTATTCATTATATCGTCATCTAGTAATCTTAACACAAGCCTTACTGAGCTTACCGAGGGACTTAGTTCGATTTGTGTACACATTGTCCTGTAATATCTATCTATAACTATCTATTATAATATGCTATCTATAACTATCTATTATAATGCCCGCTCAGTGCCCCACATTTACATCTGCAGTCCCTTGAAGCTGTAAAAAATCAAGCTTCTAAGTCAACGCAATCCAAAGTACAGTTATTAAGAAAAGCGGCCAAGTGCTTGTCGGACTCGCCCATGAAGGGTTCCGCAGCCGTATATACAAAAAATGCACTACAGATGGAAAAAAATACGATGTGAAAAAAACACTAACAAAAGAGCGTTTCTCCAGCACTTAAGTCCTTTTGCTGAGAATTGCAGTTTTTTGGTTATAACTTAAAAACGGTATGTCCGATCATGTTGAAAACAATTTTCGTTGCAAGTATTTATTAAGTTTTTTTCTTTTTTTAATTGTATAACATAAATTATACACATATATTATTATTATAAAAACAACGAAAACAAAATAGGAAATAAATGAATCTATAACTAACTTAATTCTAACTCAAAATTAATACTATTATAAAAAGAAAACCCCGTCTAAAAGTTCGCCTTGCCGCATAGTCCCCATCACGCTGGCGGCGTTACCTCTCTGAATTGCGAGAGAAATTCGTTGCGAGAGGTAGCCGCCAGCGCGACGGTCTCCCGTGGCGCCCCCATAAACTTCTTTATTAAGTTATATAATTGTAATTTTTTTGACATTTTTTGAACATATCGTTTAAAAAATGGAGGGGGGGGGGGGGGGGATACAATTTTTAACTTTAACTAAATAAAAAAAAAAACTAACCTCAAAGTGTTTTTAGAAGAACTGTCGAAATATGTGCCACACATTGATACTTGCTGAATTTTTTTTTTCAGTTTCGGTTACATGTATGGAGTGCCCCCCCTAGAAATAAATATATCTTTTATTTAACTATCAAACTAATTAGCGGTTTACACACGACACCTATGCTCCAAATTTCATCAATGTACATCTCATACTTTTTGAGTAAAATGCCTGTGACATACGGACGGACAGACAGACAGACAGACATGACGAATCTATAAGGGTTCCGTTTTTGCCATTTTGGCTACGGAACCCTAAAAAGGTGTTTCCATTCAATTTGCCGTCCATGGAAAACTTATGGAGCATTTCCAATTGTCCCAAAAACATAAAATTTGGTATGAAGGTAGCTCTTAGGGTAAGGACGCAGTGCTCAAGGCACAATAATGCGGAAGCAGAGGTGGGTTGGTTCAACTGGAACCGATTCAATCCGATTTGGGTCGGGGTAGAGAGTCAAGAGAAATTGGGCGTATGGGCCCAACAAGCAAAATCAGTACTTATAGTGTTTTCAAGCCTATTTTTTATTGGGCTTATAAGATACTTGTAGTTTATTACACACACGGATTTGGGCACAGTTATAGGAGCATTGCTTTCTTATGACGATCTTATAACCAACTAGCAGAATGTCAGGAGGCCCTACAATACACTTACAGAAGTTCTACCAGAATACAATTGCTCCTATAATGTTTTGAGACTACCTATTTATTACTCTTATAAGTTTTGTTACTCTTATAAGTATCTCACATAAGCATCATACTAAAGCAATCTCTTTATAATATACTTAGTTATTAATACATTTATGTCAATTTTATTTTATATTACTTTGCGTGGTACTTAAAACCAAACATAAGTATTTTTCTTATTAAGCCAACTAATATAATTTGTAAGTAATTTAGAGCATATCTAAGTATTGTAAAATACTGTATGTATAGTGTGTGAACTTACCGGGAATTCATTTTTATTGTAAATGTCCACCATAAATTGTGTACTTTTACAATGCTCCTTGAAAAAGCGCACATATCACATATGTTGTTAAAATAATATTCCCACATTTATTATGAAAATTCGCCATTTTCTGAAAATTCTCTGCATTGAGTATGTTATAGGACACTTATAGGTAAATTTGCATTTATAGCAGTCCAGAGAACTTGCCGTCATATTAATATGGCGTAACGTATTAGGGTTCCTCACGAAATCTTCTCACTGTGTATGAATCTTAAGAAAGTTAATTTTAGTTAAAAATAAAGTTTCGGTTTCCGCCACTTTAATAAAACTACTTAAACGGATCATGTCGCGTACAATTGCTTAAATTCATCACGACGTTCCAAATATACTAGATTGAAAATTACATCGTCAATGTGACGATACGAAACGATTACTAGTAAGGTGTTTGATCTAATAACTTATATGATTGTTTCATCTAATAAAGCTCTTACCAAGTACAATTTCAGTTATAAGAACATTGGACAAGACTAATAGCGATGTAGACTTGTAATCACCTCAGCTTAGTATATTATAATATCTTGTTCTCTTATAAAATTCTACTATAAGATCAAATACTATTCAGGACTATTTGATCTTACTGCAAACTATTATAGGAGATTTAAACCTATAACTGTCTTATAAGACGATCTTGAAGCTGACTAGAAGTCTGTAAGATAAAAGCAAATGATCTTAAGACTATCTACGCTTGTGAAATGTTACTATAAGTAAAAGTATCCTGTAACTGTTATGTGCTACAATCTTGTAGCAAACTATAAGGCTGAAATATAAACATTAATGCTCTTGAGTATGTTACCGCTTATCGTATGCTATTATACGTAAATGGCTCTACGACAATGTCTTTATAGGAACGTTATTATAGTCTTTATTTATAGGAATACTTTGCTTGTTGGGGGGGAGATTGCGAAACTGCCGCTTTTAGCGTAAATTTTAAACGAAACCCTGGGTACGCGAGTCCGACTCGCACTTGGCCGGTTCTCTTTTGTTAGATAAGGAACTTGGTCGAGAGTTTTTTGTTGTTTTCGATGTTTTGTTTAATATCGTTTAAATGTATATGTCACTTTTATATCGCTTCAATAATTACTTGTTCTTAAGTAATGAATTCATTTCGTACTCTCTAATTATATCTGTCTGTGGGTTGTCCGTCAGTCGTTCAATCACGGCACCGTTTATATATATATATACGGATATTTGTCGAGTGGTTTGTCACAGTGACCCAGATCTCTCCAATATCGTAAAAACCGTAATACTTAATACTATTTAGCGATGGCACGCTAACTGCTCTGTATCAGCTAAACATGGGCAGAATAGGAACTTAATAGTTAAAGGTAATTTTGGATAAAGTATTATAGAAATATTGAAATAAAACAATTTAACGGATTATATCGCGTATATTATCTCATTTTAGAATGAGATTTTTTAAAATGAGATAATATACGCGATATAATCCGTTAAATTGTTTTATTTCAATGAGTAATAATCGCGGAAACAGAAGAAAATATTATTATAGAAATATATTTAAAAAAAATGCTATTTTCTTTAAATGTCTAGAGCGCTCTCCAAAAACGTTTAATTTATCAATGTCCAAGAGGTAAAATAATCTATACTATTATAAGGTAGTAAAAATAAAATGTCTGTGCATTGAAGATAATTAAAAAAAATATATTGTTACTTGGAGGTCACTTAAACAAAAAAAAAATATATATTTTTTTTTATATATTTGTAATAGTTGTTGTGTGGCTTCATCACGCAAAATCGGCTAAACAGATTTCAACAAATATCAACGCGAGGCATATATTTCCAAAGATCCCAAAATAATTTTGAGATTCCTGTAAAAAAATATGATTTAGTGGATATTTTAGGAAATAATCGCTCCGGAAGTAGCATAAATTGTATCCCCCTCCCCATCTATTTTCTAAATAGTATGTCCAAAAATATGAAAAAAATTACAAAGATAAATCTTAATAAATACTTTCAACCAAAATTGTTTTCAACACGATCGTATATACACACCACAATTTGACTACATTTGATTTTTGCCTTGAACTTTAAATGTCTACTACATAATAGATCGAGCACTCAACTCCACTTTAACACAAGTTGACTAGTTCACATTTTTCCTACATAGCATAGTGACATAAACCCAAATTGTCTGGACATTCAGGTAGAAAATGTATTTCCAACCTTTTAATATTTATCTGTCTGTTTAAATAAAGTACCTACTCATAAGTACTACTTATTGGGTCTTTGAGTTATTGCTGAAAAACGGCGCTTCTCAACAAAAGGACATAAGTGCCGTGGAGATACGCCCTTTTGCTAGTGCATTTTTTCATATCGCATTTCCTTCATCTGTACTTAGTGTGCATTTTTTCGTATGAACGGCTGCGGAACCCTACACTGAGCATGGCCCGAAATGCTCTTGGCCGGTTTTCTTTAAATATAAGTAAATGACTGCGCTTCGGCTTCCCTTTTAATTTCGCTGACGCCACGCCTCTGGTAGTGTTACTACAAAGAAATGCACTAAAGATGAAAAGAAATTCGATGTAAAAAAGTGCAGCAGCAAAAGAGAGTATCTTCGTGGCACTTAAGTCATTTTGTTGAACACCGCAGTATATCTGATCGTGTTGAAAATAACTTCCGTTGAAAGTATTTAACTATTGAGCGATTGAACGTTACCGTAGTAATTTATTTCATATTTTTGAACATACAGTTTACGAGTAATCGGTGAACATCCATAAAAAAAAAAAAAACATTCCGTCGAATTGAGAACCTCCTCCTTTTTTTGGAAGTCGGTTAAAAAGATAAATGCACAATTTATGCTACTTTTGGACCGATTATTTTCAAAATAGTTCCACCATAAATTGGTTTTAAAATAACTGTCGACATGAGTGACACACGTTGATGTATAAAAAAAAACACCTATACTTTACATTTCATCAATATACATCATGTAGTTTTTGAGTAAAATGCCTGTGACATAGGTTCCATTTTGCCATTTTGTCTTCGGAACCCTAAAAATAACTGCTACATAATAGGTTAGGTACATACACTACATTACGCAATTCATTTCACTTTAGTCTGGAGTGGAATAATCCGAGTTAGATAGTTATAGGCGCGAAGACCTAGATATGTATGCTACCAGTATTACAAAGTTGTAAAATATAAATGTCTGTACGTTGAAGATATTTAAAAACAACTATTGTAAGGGACGGACTATTTGGAGGTCACAGAAGGGCAGATATATTGTTTGTATGTGTCGTTGTAGCTTCATCACGCAAAATCGGCTAAACGGATTTCAACTATTTTTGGTACACAGGTAGCTGGGTATCTCCAGATGGTTATAGGATACTTTTTATCCGATTACGCTGAAGAAAAAAAGAAGGGTTAGGTTATGACTTTCTCTCCTCCGCGAACGAAGTTGCGGGCGCCTTCTAGTTACATATACATATAGATATGTACGTCCGTTGAGTCACATGATGATTTGATACAAGTGCATGAATAACATCGCATTGTTGCTTAATTAATAATGTTCCGAGAATGCCGTATCCTCAAGTGCAGATGTTGGTTTCAAATTTCTTCAGTTTGCAACATTTTACAGTATCGCATACCTTTAAGCAGAGTAGGATAAACCACGAACCGCATAAAAATGCTCTGTTTGATAAAAGTATACTTGGAATGGCGCCTAAAATATTCAATAAACTACCAATTACTATTACAAATCAGGATGTTATTGATGATAAGAATAATGAATATTAATAAAAGCTGTAGCCGTGTTTCTATACAAAATTAGCCTTTCTATCAAATGTTCTTGTTATTTTATTTTTAGATACTCCTTGTAGAAAAATAGGTAATTAAAAAGTGAAAAAAAAAACAAACCGCCATATTACGAAAACTGACAAGTGTACATGGTTCTTCTTTTGGGAACAGAGCTTTGCCTACAAGGAGTATCTAAAAATAAAATAACAAGAACATTTGATAGAAAGGCTAATTTTGTATAGAAACACGGCTAAAACCTTTAATTTTTTGTATGATTTATTTAATTAATTAAATTTCAAAGCATAGTAAAACTAAAATACAATATACTACATACACAAGGAATACGATAAAACAGATAAACATTAATAAAAGTTATACACAGAAGACTGCCGTACATCCTCCTCCTCTCGCAGTTCCTTTACGCATGCGCATGGCTGCACTCTCTAACTTTGTATGCCTTTCGGCAAAACATAGTGTTCCTAAGCAATTTATAAAACAGCCATGTATGTACCGACGTATGTTTTACAAAATAAATTATTCTTATTCTTAAAAGGCGAGTTCGACGATCGGACATAATCAAGCTGCTAACATAGCGCATCACGTCATCTCGCCTGCATTAAAAAAATCGGTCAAGTGTGAGTCTGACTTTCGCACCGAGGGTTCCGTACAAACTTTCACTTATTCCGACTTAACTTGCCTGGTCTGGTATATATGGCGTCACATGAACAAACACGGTTATTCAAAAATGTTTATTGGTGATTGAAAAAAAAGTAAGGCAGATAGATATATGGTTATAATTTTCGTGTAATATTCATATTAAATTACATAATTCCAGAATATTCGTAAGCTTCGTTTAATAAAACAAAATTTAAGCACAATAAAAATAATGTTTAAAAATTTATACACATGAAGCCCTTTCATATTATATAGCCCTTTCAAAAATGATGCCCTTTTTGACCTAGTGACTAGACTTTTAATTTTTGCTCCCCCTCCGCCTCTCATATTGGTCGTGTATTTAGAAAATAAAAATATATTTTATAATGTTGCCTTCGCAATACGTTGGCTGACCATGTTTATAAATATTCCAAATAGATAGTATAAGCAGCTTTTGAGATATGGCGCTCTAATAGTCGGACAGACAGATAGACAGAGCCGCACCTTACCTTTTTGGTACGGAACCCTAAAAAAGAACACAATAAGCGTAAATTTCAGCCATTCGTTCTTTCTTATCCGATGTCCAACCTTAGTCGAACTCACACCTTATGTATTTAGAAACTTGAAATGATACCTATAAAGAGTTTCATTATCTTCGTCCGTCCGTATGTCACAGGCATTTTACTCATAAACTACAAGATGTATATTGATAAAATTTGGAGTAAAGATGTATAAGCTGCTTCTTAATTTGATAGTTAAATAACAAAGAAAAACACTAGAGGGGGCACTCCATACATGTAACCGACACTGAAAAAAAATTTCTTTTCAGCAAAAATCTATGTGTGGCACATATTTCGTGTTATTTTAAAAACATTTTGATGTCGCTAACTTTTTTTGATTCAGTGAATATTTTTGGAAATAATCACTCCGAAAGTAACATAAATTGTGTCTCCACCTCTCTATTTTATAAACCGTACGTACAAAAAATATGGAAAAAATTACGAAGCTAAAGCTTAGTAGTTAAATACTTTCAACTAAAATTATTTTCAAGATCCGATATACTGTTTTTGAGTTATTACCGAACAAAAGGAGTGGAAAAGTGCCATGAAAATATGCTCTTTTGCTGGTGCATTTTTTCAACGAGTATTTTTTAATCTGTAGTGCATTTTTTGTAGTAACTGCTACGGCTACTTAGAGCATGACCCAACATGCTCTTGTCTGCTAAAACGATGACTGGCGCCATAAGATAAAAATAAAACCATAACTCGCCAAGATCTGACAGATTTTGGGTAACTTCCAACGCATCTGGTAAACTGAAGAAGCGGTTTTGGCTGCAAAACGCAAAATGATTCCGATTTTAGTACAGCGGATGCTGCGAACGCGCCGATGACGTCATAGCTGATTTATCGGCGCGGCCGTCATCAGACGCATTGCAAAAATAAATATGGTTTAAGATAACGGTTGAAGAACCAAGGTCGTCGAGTTAGCTCAGAGATGCTAGACTTAAAAGTGTATGGTAGAGGGCGGAGCACACTGCTTGTAGAACCGATGGCCGCTGGGGCAGAAAGGTTCTCGAGTGACGACCGCGTAGAGGACAACGCAGTGCGAGGCCCGCTACAAGGTTATCTGGTGAAGATCGCGCGAAACCGTTGGATCGCAAGTGCAGACTTCTGGCTGAAGGGCGTAGATAGTGTTTCGGCAGTTCTGGGGCAATCTGCCGAATCCTACACTCTACTTCATCATCATTTCAGCCATAGGACGTCCACTGCTAGACACAGGCCTTCTCAATAGATTTCCACATGGGCCGGATAGAGGCGACCCGCATCCAGGCATCCCCGCAACCCCAACCAGGTCGTCCGACCACCATGCGGGTGGCCTTCCACGCTGCGCTTGTCGGTACGCGGTCTCTACTCGAGAACCTTTCTGCCCCGACGGCCATCGGACGAAAACCAACCTGGTTTGCTAATAAACCCTTGCTTTCTACTATCCACTCTAATCTAGATTTTGATGAGATGCTCCAAAATCCTTGCTAGTACATCTATATGTGCCCATAGGGCGGTAACCGGAAGGATCATTACTAAGCTTAAGAAAAAAAAAAAATATTAGTGAGATGATCTGAGACATGGTCGTTCAATGGGACTCATAAGGCGGCTCAGAGTCACGCAACGTGCATTGGGAAGTGTTATTACTCGGGGTTTCTCTTTGTGTTTCATTCATGAGGATATCCGCAGAGGAACCAAAGTAACCGACATAGCTCACAGGATTGCATCGTTGAAGTGGTAATGGGCGCGCCATGTGGTTCGGAGAACGGATGCCCGTTGGGGCAGTAAAGTTGGCGATCACGCATAGGAAAGCGCGGCGCAGGGTGGCTCCCGGTGGACGGATGACCTCGTAAAGGTCGCGGGGAGTCGGTGGTTGCAGTCCGCGCAGGATCGCACCTTGTGGCGGACTATAGAGGAGGCCTATGTACAGTGGTGGACGTCCGTGGCTGATAGATAGATAGAAATATACAATACAATACTCTTTAATGCACAACAAAAGAAAATAACATCATACACTTAATTAAATATTATCTCATTTGAATTCCCGACGTTTCGGAAGCTTTTCAGCTTTCCATGGTCACGGGTTGACTGAGAAAAGCCAAGCTTTTTCGTAGTCGCAAATTGAAATGGTCCGGATGATAATGGTAACTACCGTCGAATTGATTTTATGATGGAGTTGGAAGGTAGGCACCAGATCTCTGTAATAAAATAATGTATCCTAACAGTGTTTGGGCTTGTTCCAATCGTCACGACATACACTTCTAAGTAACGATTAACTAACTTTTTAACAAAAAATAAAACCGACTCCATAAAAACTAAAACGTAAAAAAAAACACTGCATAATTCAGTTTCTTCCATTTTACAAAAAATAAACGTTTGTCTACTCAATATGTACAGTATTTTGAGTCGGTGCCATCGTGTCACAACTTACTAAAATTCTTTTTATGGCATCGACGCCAAGATAAGATTGATTGTATATACTGTATAAATTGAGTATACAAACGGTGACTTGTAAGTAAATTGAAGAAACTGCATTATGCCCTATTTTTTACTTTTTTTACATCTTATTTCTTTCATATAAAGTGCATTTTTGTAGTAACGGCTGCGGAACCCTACACTGAGCATGGTCCGACATGCTCTTGGCGGGTTTTTTTAAATAATTTATAAACACAATAATATACTATTCAGAATAAATTTTTGAATTACGGTTCAGTTATATACAATTTGTAGTGGGTGAGATAAGTCAGAAAATGTGTAACTTACTCCCCTTTTTTAGGGTTCCGTAGCCTAAATGGCAAAAGTATATAACTCTTATAGGTTCGTCATTGTCCGTCCGTCCGTATTATCAGAGGCATTTTACTCAAAAACTGTGAAAATGATGTATATCGATGAAATTTGGAATATAGGTGTCTTAGCCGATACTTAGTTTAGTAGTTAAAAAAATTACAAAGATACCATTTTTGAGTTATTTCCAAAAAACTGCGCTTCTCGGCAAAAGGACGTAAAGTGCCGTGGAGATACGCTCTTTTGCTAGTGCACTCTTTCATATTGTGTTTTTTTCATCTGTAGTGCATTTTTTTTGTATGAACGGCTGCGGAACCCTACACTGAGCATGCTCTTGGCCAGTTTTATTAATGATAGTCCCGATTGATTAATTAGTTTAATTTTGATTTCTTTAACTGAAATGCAAGCGTCATATGATGATATACTTTTACGAAGTTATTTATTGTGCTGTAGTTACTTATGAAATCAAAATGTGTTCAAAAGTTAAGTTTTTTTTTGTTTCTTTTTTTACATTGACGTGGAGCCTTAAAATGTTTTAAGTTTTTTTTTAAACTATAACTAACTATATTATATTACAGAAAAAAGAAATTATATTTATAAGATATTTGGTCCAGGTTTTGTTAATTTGATGCGCCTATGATAATTATGTCCCCATTAAAGTACAGCTGGCTACTGCCAGCACATAATCTGGCTTTGCCTCAAAAGTCCTAGTAACCCTTCTGGCACCCATTACAGAACCTCTAAAATGGTCTCATAGATAAACCAAGAAAGAGACAAGGAAACAAAAAAAAAAAGAGAAGTTTGCAGAAACTAATTTTTCATTAGAGAAAAATACGATATGGAACCCTTAAAACATTTAAATTTATCACCGACTGGCCTCAGGTTCACGGTGTCAGCTATACAACCTCGGTCACGGTAATAACTACTCTGGCTGACTGTCAAAGTCACAAATAAACCAGCAAAGCAAAGATATTCTCAATTCTACTGAAAACCTCGCAGCCGCACAACGCCGCGCGAATCTATAAGTAGAAAGCAGATTTAAGATGTGTAAAATTCCACCAGAACAATAAAATTTTACAACTACACTTAGTTATTCAAATTCAAGTGATACGGAGTAAACAGCTTTATCTGTGGATGATAACAGCATTCGTGGTCCTCTCTCCCTGGAGAGCGAACGTGTGTGTAATTATTTAGTAAGTCGATTTTTAGTGGGAAAAATTGTGAATGGAAAATGCGGCTTAATAGTAATCGGCGCGGAGAGCGCGTCGCGGCTGTTCCTTAAACCGTCGACAAAACAGATGTGTATTGGTTGCCACCCGTGCCGCACGTGTACCGTGGACCTGTGTAGTGTTAGCTGAGTGAATGGTTCCCAGTGTGAACGAGACGACGATACTCGATATACAAGGTAAGTTCAAGTAACTTGTTTTGACGCTGGCAATGTGCGTTTTTATAAATAGTCTGTTTGTGAATGAACTCCGCTATGTTCCTTTGTTATTAGTGATTGGAGTGAAGTTAGCACATTTGAGGTTATATTGTGTTGGTTATGATTGTTATGAGACGCTATTTGTTACTGATAAATGTAATCGCGTTCATGACAGTATATATAATAAGTAATATTACAATTCAATCATGGTTATATTATACTATACATATCGTTTATCCCAATAATGGCTTCAACTAACACAAGTTACAGCGAGATTAATCATTCATAATAGTCCCTGATAACATAAAAAGTTTTGATGTCTAGGTACCAACAGAGTGTAGGTTTAAGCCTACTCTAATACGGGGTAATACTCTAACAAAGACAAACTTGTCGTTAAAAAGCGTCAGAATCCAGACAGCTTCCAGTCATCTATATTTGAAATTATAGTATAAATAATTGAGGCCGGCATTCGCATAGGCTGTGTTGGAAATCTGTGCCATTTGAAATAGACAGAAACAACGTCGAGCATTTTAATACCTGTGACATACTTACCCATTGTGTATGAGTAATTTTCCTTATCTAAGAGTTATTCACAAGGAAAATTGTGTAGTTAATTGGCAAAGTTATAACTGTTCTCAGGGTCGGATTTCTGATCTGTTTTGAGCACCTTATTTTCAGCTTTAAATCAATGCTCTGAAACCCTTTAAAGCGTTTTATGAAACTCCCAGTTGCTTCAAGAATAATATGTTTCAAATTAGATTTTTTTATGTGCGGTCAATGACCTCTTGTAAACGTGTTTCGATGTTTATTATATTATACTAGCTTCTGCCCGCGACTTCGTCCGCCTCAAAATTCGTTTATCGCGGATAAGGGTATTTTTCCGGAATAAAAAGTAGCCTATGTCCTTCCCCGGGACTAAAACTATCTCCATACCAAATTTTATCCAAATCGGTTCAGCGTTTTAAGCGTGAAGAGGTAACAGACAGACAGACAGACAAACAGACAGACAGACAGACACACTTTCGCATTTATAATATTAATATAGTATATAGTATGGATTAGTATGGATATTATATAGTATGGATATGGATATGAAAAGTAACGTCAAAAAACGCCTTCAGTTCTTTTGAATTACATTTTAGGAAATGTTATTTATTACTAATAAAAAATACAGTATTGTATCGTTATTAAATCGGTGGCTAGGACGTACACATAAAATTTTATTTTCAAATACTTATCCGGTAGGATTTCGGATATATGGCATTTTTAAGTTTTCGTGCTATTTCTATGAAAATAGGGTTGTCACATTAGATATCGAAATAATAGTAATTTTTTGACGTAACAAACTTAACGAAGCATTTAATCTGGTTTACTTAAAAAAGGGAAAATATCTAATTAATATCTTACTTACTTATATGTTTTTATATTTAGTTTCACCTTTTCTGATGTCCGTCGATCTCAGTATTCGATTGAGCTGCAGTTTTGCACAGATGTACAAATGAAATAACAATCATACATCATAATCATCGTACCATGGAGTAGAGATGCGCAAAACATATGTCACTGAAACGAATATATTGATTCATATCTTCAGTTCTAAGAAATATATCACTTTCTTCACTTGAATCTACAGACTCAAACGGCTCCATCATATCATGTCTTACTAAATAATACGCTGAAAGAAGTTATACGTAGGTATACAGAATGAGTTTCTAATGGCGAAGATATTTGAAAATTAAGGGTCATCTGAAAATGCTAGTAAAAGTGTAGATTCGCATGCGAAAAGCGCAATTCGTAATACGACAGACCAGTCAATTCCGAATTTAGTTCAGTTGAGTATGAGTTCACATTGCACCGAGTGCTAGAGATTAAATAAATAGGACAATCTTACACAAATCGACCTAGTCCCAAACTACGCAAAGCTTGTACTCTGGGTACTAGGCGACGAGATATACATGCAGATGACTGGGGGGAAGTGGCACAGGACAGACCCGGATGGTGACTCTTATTATTGCAGGCCAAGACTCACTTTGGGTCACTGCGCCAGTCAAGTTAGTTACTTTAGTCATCTGTGCCACCCATATGTGTCGTATGTCATCACTGGCAACACGCACTGGTTAAAAACATATAGCTGTCATAAGCCGATACTATTTACGTTCTGATACACATTATACATCGTATGCTAACCCTCACTGTACACAGAATATGTCCACAAGTGTGAAATATGTGGCGTTACGACTTTGACGTTTAAATATGTGTCAAACGATAGATAAATAAAGTAAACAGAACACTTAAACGTGAGTAAACACAAGCACGTGGCAGGACCACCAAAATTCCTTATCTAGTGCTTGCCCGCGGCTCCGCCTGGATAAGCATGGCTTCTCTTGGCCTGTATACAAACGATCTCTATACAAATTCTACGAGGGACATTGAAAGTGGTGTGTCAAAAAACCAACTTTAAAATAACATTCAGTCAGTAGTCGGTTTATTTTTTGTTAAAAAGTTAATCTATTTTACACTTTTTTGTTCATATTAACCATGGAAGTATATCGCGAGACTGTTCAAACAAGCCCAAACACGGCTAGAATACATTATAATCTATACATAGGTAACCCAGCAACATGTGTACCAATGATTGAAATCTGTTCAGCCGTTCTGACGCGTTGACGCCGCAAAGAAAAAAAAATATCTCAGTGACCTTCAAATAACCAGTTTCACCTATATTTTGATATTTGTTCAGTTTTGGCGACACGTTCGGCTCAGTTGCAAAACGGCCTACGAAGCTGGCGGTCCCGGGTTCGAATCCCGGCCAGGGCAAGTGTTTGTGTGATGAGCACGAATGTTTGTTCCTGGGTCTTTGGATGTTTTTTACGTATTTAAGTATTATAATTTATTCATATTATTAGTATATCGTCGTCTGGTTCCAATAGTGCAAGTTTTGCTTAGTTTGGGACTAGGTCGATTTGTGTAAGATTGACCCTTAAGGTGCGTCCACACTTGTATCATTTGCTCGTATCCGATCACCGTGCCGTGGCATGACTGCGTATCGTGCTGCTTGGACGCTTACTGTCGGCGCGCCGATCATGCCGTACTCGTCCGATATAAATGTGTGATACGCGTAGCAAAATGGATTTCGAGCGATCCGATCGGCGCAACGTCCAAACGCGTGATCGTGACACGCGATCATGCCACGCGACGATGATCTGATACGGGCAAATCATACAAATGTGGACGGACCTTTATATAAAAAATAAAATAAATACAAATTTTAAAATTGTATAATATACCTACATAGATTATGTCATTCTTAACCTTTTTCACGAGTTATGTATGTAACAACAAGACAAGGGTTGGCTTTTTATTCGCTTGCTTCATCCATTTACCGTCAGGATAGTCCTTCATTAATCTATTACCTTTGAATGTGGAACTACAGAAAGGAGTTTCTATTGATTTTTACTTGCCATACTGAATATATTGATTATCTTCACTAATACTATACTAATCTGTATATGTTATTGTTAAAATTGAAAACGAACGACTGGCCGGTTTACCGCAATGGTCATAAATATAGCGTCTCCATATAAAAAAGAAACTCTTATCACATTTTAATTAAACGAAAAACGTATTAACTCTATACGAAGCGACGCTTATTTGCGATGTCTGTTTTCCCCAGCTGGTTTTAGACACAATTTTTTTCAAAGTAATGATGATATATACCAATAATTACTTTAGGGAAAGATGTAATACAATTGTTTACCTATTTTGTTTACAAAGTGCACTAGGTTACGAGTAGACCATTCTGCAACCATTTCACTTATTGCAAAATGGCCTACTTACGAGTATATTATATCCACTTATCACTTAGTATATTATATAACCTAAATGGTGCACTTTGTAAACAAAGTAAAAAATTGTTTTCCTAGTCGGTAATTGAAAACCGAGTTTTCCTTAAACTACCGCAGAGGGACTACTCTGAAATTCGATATTCAAAAATTCAAAATTATTCGAAGTTCGTATCGCGCTATCTCGCTCACTCGAATACAGTTTAATATGAGAGCGAGAGGGATAGTGCGACACAAACATCCACTGGTGCATGAAGTAACCGATGGTATGTTCACTGACTTTTCTCGCCGGTAGTCGGAAATCGAGTGATTTTCAACTACCGAACGAGAACACAATAAAGCCTGACGTCACTCCCTCACACAGTAGACCAAAGAACTTACTCACAGACAGACCAAGTAAAATGTCACATACATATATATAGGTGCTAATAGACGACCCACCAGTACCTACACTGTGGATCACCCCATTCAGACACAGTTGATAGTGAACCAGAATCCCCCATTACGAGTAGCGCGTGCGACTCCACTCCCATCAGATTAAAAAAAGTCATACCTCCCTCAATAAGAGGACTAACTATTTTAAAACCCTTCCACAATGGGAAAGGGTTCACCTTTGAAAAGGCAACTTCTAGTTGCCTTTTATCAAGCCTGATTAGGCTAATGTAGTTTTAATCCTTTTGGCGGAATATCCCAGGGAATTCCGCGACCGTAGCACAACACAATCGTGCAAAGGGCCGCAAGGCCTGCAGATTCACTGTCGAAAGAGAAGGCGCCTGTTCTTTCCTCTGCTATGCCGTCCGCCGTCGTATTCAACATCGTTCCGTGCTTCGTGCTCCATACATCTCTTGCTGCGTCGACCTGCCTGAGAGCTGACTGCAAAGTGCGATGAAATGAAGCTCGCGAATATTAGTCCTTGTCAGAGCTACCTTAATTGTATTCTGCACAGAACCAGTCCTAAATCACTATCCGTTTCTTTTTGATACCAACAATCTGCTAAAAGTATATTATCCTCAAACTTAATGGGATCTTTAGTTTATTTCTTTATTACTTAATTTCGTTATTTTATTAATTTTAAGAAGTTCATTGATTTGTTATATTAATGGATTCTTCTTCTTTTGTTGTTGTTTCTTTCGTTAAGAAAATATACTGTAAAAAAAATACTTGTTAGTTGGTTCTACAGAATACATTCCGGAAGATGTGCAACGGACAATCCCATCAACTGATTTTACCGTCTTTTCTGGGCTTCCACCTCGAATTCTGATATATGTCCCATTACCTCATAAGAAGAATGTTGCTTCCGTATTTCCCACAAGCACATTTAAACTTTTGAACTCATTTCCACTAAATCTTTTCGCTGATAAATATAAGTCGCGAGTTACTTATTTTGAAGGAAAAATAACTCACGAAATGATGCAAGTGCATGCAACTTAGTCGCGAGAGGAAAAAAATACCACACTTTTATGCAGCAGTTAACATTAAGATTCTCCTTCCTTATCACATACACGTCTAATGACACATACAACTAAACAAGTATTAGGTGTATGTTGTAAAACTGTTTACCTGTTATATATGCACTTATGCTATAAAGACAAAAGACAATAAGGACATATGAGACATATATTTAAATACTTTGGACTTAAACAACGTACTCGGAGAAGACGTAGGATCATACTTTACAGCTGATAAGGCTATATGAAGATATTGTTACATGTAATTAGTTGCTAACTAACTGTGTTTAATTGGGGCAATTTCTCTCTGTAAGGCTAAGTCGGGAAAACCGATGAGAAACGAGAAACGTGAAACTTAAATGAATATAAAAATCGGTCAGATCTTATTTCACTTTATGTGTGAGACCGAACAATAGGGTATTTCACCCTTTTTCAAAAAGTGTTTTAAAGTTTCCTAGAGGTAGGTGTTCATATTGTATATTTTTCCCGATAGTGCACGTTATATGGACTCAGGATGAATAAATATTTAGTTTATTTTTAGGATACATACACAGTTTTTAAATAAAACATTGTTAGCTGACGCACTTAGACTTCCTTTATTCTGCTAAAGCCGCTTCACAATAACAGTGGTGTGATATTTAATTAATGATGTAAGTAATAAATATATTTTTTAAGGATGTGATAAATATACATTTTTATAAATACTTCGGACATACTCATAATTATCCTATTAAGCATTCTCACCTTGGGTTCACCCGAAAAAATGACTTGCCTTGCCTGCTAGTCAGTAAAACAAAAAAAAGGCCAAGTGCGAGTCGGACTCGAGCACCGAGGGTTCCTTATAAACTTACGTGGTGTGGGGTCTTTTTTTTATTGGTAACTGATATACGCAGACAGACATAGGTAGGTAGACTTGGGTTGTGCTATAAAAGCTGTTATACCTTCATACCAGATTGCAAGTTTTTTGGACAACTGGAAGTACCCTATAAGTTTTCCATGGACGGCAAATTGTATGGAAACACCTTTTTTAATGACTGCATCTTTGGATTGCGTTGACTTAGAAGCTTGATTTTTTTAAAGGTTCAAGGGACCGCAGATATTAGTATTTGATGTTAATTTCAACTTGATGTATCCATGCGTTGCTGAGAAAAAGGGTCTTGACGGACAAATGGACAACAAAGTGATCCTATAAGGGTTCCGTTTTTTCCTTTTGAGGTATGGAACCCTAAAAAGAAGAGTAGTCGCTTTTGTCAGTAATTTACTGTATATATATAATCATATTTTTAATGCTTTCGTAGTTGGTACCTACTACGTTGAAACCTGTAGTAGGTACATATAAATTGTAACTTCAATTAGCTCGTAACACCCGCGAATGAATGCAATCTCAGTAAATATCAGAACGTTGACATTAGAAGTACTCAGATAAAAAAACAAATCTCATAAAAAAACTGCTAACATTATATAGAACGGCACGATAACAGTTTGACGTTTGGCAGATCAGCTGTTATTCCAAACAGCTGTTAAAATTACCTGTGGCGTACCTGTATCGGACAATACAACCATGAATGGCATTCAACTCATAAAAACTACAACCACGTTTGCAACACGAAACAAGCAAACTTGTACTTTATATCCAGGCTAAAGAAACGTTTGACTTCGTTCTGTATAACGCGGTCCTCGCTAGCGACAAGGGGAAGGTATTAAGAATTTATACATTGGTATTGTAGTTACTACATTATGGTTTTAGGTGGTCGGACACGCCGTGGTACTTTTCCATTGAGCCGAGAAGCGAAAGTGAATAAGTTACCGGTTTTTTATACGGACCGTATAGTAGCTATTTACAATTAAGTTACCTTACATTGAAAATAAGTAAATTGTAGATTATCTAGACTAGTGTCGATTATAAGATTACTTATGAGTTTTACACTAAACTAGTTTATCCAGCGGCTTCGCTCGCGTTGTTAAGAGTCCGTTGGTAAGCTCGGTTCTCCATACAAACGTAGTTACGCTCTCATTTTCAAACGACTTGCTAGTTTGCTCTGAAACTTTGTACTTAGAATAAGTTAAGGTATATGCAGGCCTGTAATTAGTTTATGTAACTTTAGATACCATAGTCAAAAAAATACAGCGAATTTTAGTTTTTCATAAAAACTTGTTTGTGCTGTATTTAGTTTATTTTATAAACTGGAGCCGTATAAACTAATTACAGGCGTAGATATACCTCATGTCATTGTATATGCAAAGTTTCGGTACAATCCAACACTTAATTTTAAAATGAGAACGAAACTCCGTTTGTATGAGAAGGTGAAATTCGGCCGAGCTTGCCGGGGACTCTTAATCAATTTTACTTAGCCCAATATTATAGGACGGAGCATCTGGAGGGAATGGTAGAGGATAGTGCTTCGAAAAGGGCGTAAGGTGCATTCGGGTAATTCTTTTATGCCAGAAATAAAGTACAATAGGCTCTGTACAGTTTTTTTAGTGTCTTACACGTGAGCATTGGCTCTAAGACGGTGAGCATTGCTGTGGCCTCTGGTATTACGGAATTAAGAGCAGTTTTTCTAAATTACCCCAAATTCGGAATTACAATGCACTTACATGGGACGGCAGAGTGATCGCAGACCGGTTGGGCGACCTAGATTTCGCTAGAGTGACTGCAGGTGCATAGGTGCCGAAAGATCTGAGAGACCTCGGCATGGAGAACTGGCGAGAACTAGCTCAGGATCGAGAGGCGTGGCGTAAACTGGTGTCGGAGGGCAAGATCCACTTTGGCTCCCTGCGCTATTACAGTTAGTGTTCCGGAACTGTTTGATCTGCGAAATAAGAAAAGCTTTGGGAGCAAGCCAGTAAGTACAGATCAGGTAGCCAAATATAATTTAACGACCGCTTATGGGGTCAATCATTCATTATCCCATATGTACTGATTACAAAAAAGTGGAAAGAAAATTATTTTTCGCAATAACTTTTTCGTTTTACATGGAGAGCTGAGAAGTGAAGAGGAACGGTTGAAAGTATATAATATTGAATAAATATGTAAGTGTTATTATTATACACTATCTACTTTAAACTTATTATTATAATCATTCATAGTCAGAAAACTGAAAAATACTTATCGACTTGAACATATTGCGAAAAGAAGAAATATAAATAAATAAATAAATACAACATCTCATACTTATTGCCCCCCCTCCCTCCCCCCTTTTTTTTTTTTTTTTTTTTTTTTTTATAGCTCTAAGAAATCTCCAGTTGGTAATAAAATAACAGGAAATAACAATTATAAGTAAAACTTACGGAAAAGGATTTGTTACCATTGTATTACCTACTTAAGGAGCTTACAGCTCTGAATGACCTTCGATCCGAACTGTTTCAGTTTATCTTCACGAGTCACTGAAACAAAGATTCAGATCAACTTTGTTATTTTTTATGAAGAATAACCAGTATTTGCTACTTTATATACGCGTTTATTAAAGAAAAGGCTTGCTTATCGTGTTAGGTATTTACTAATGAACAATTAGGCATAGGGTTTGAGCCTATTAAAGGTTTATTGAGAGACTAGACGGTATCTTTATATTTATAGACACCTCTGTAAAAAATCATATTTATTAAATACATAAAAATGTATTCCAATTTCCAAGTGTTAAATAGAAACTGAACTATTAGGTATGCCATGTTTGAAAAAATATTATATCAATTCCACTGAGAAATTAAACAATAAAGCCATGAGAAATCGTACATTTTAGCTTGGAGCCCCTTAAAATATTGCAGTGTATGTTTAGTTTAGTAGTTTTACTGGCTACAGTAGACGATTTACATTTATAGATATGTATGGGCAACACCAAACCAGTATTTTGAAAATAAAATCATATACCTACCTGAGTAAGATACTCTAAAGTTGCGTCTACATCGTAGTTAATTCGGCATTACTTTCTGTCGTTCGATAATTTTGTATTGTTATACCATTGCGTATATTATCTCTTATGTTTTCTTTAAAAGCAGTCGTATAAAGTACTCAAATACCTTAAAGTACGCAAGCCGATGATATTTATATTAACGCTACGCCATTGGTGGATGCCCAGCTACCCGAGTACCGAAAATGGTTGAATCCTGTTAAGCCTTTTTGGTGTGATGACGCCGTAAAGATACAAAGACCAAATAAAATATTTTTGACGTGATAACGTCTTGTATGAGCAGCTTGTTACAATAAAACCTGCTGTGCACGTATGTGCTCCTGATACTGTAAAACTGGGGTGATTCTCTAATCTAACTCTGACTTAAATTAGTTAACTCTGGACTGCGCAAGTGGCTCCGACTGATACGGAAAGGTGTCACCTGCCGTTAATCTGCCATTAAAAGGACCATTAGCATTCCATATCCTAAAAATGAAAGGGAAGATGTAACAGACAGTGTACCAGGCTCTGTGGTTGCGCGCGTGCAGCCAGCTTTTTTTTCAATATCTTCAATGTACAGACTACAGACATTCTATATTTACAAATTTATAGTAGTGTAGATGTACAAGTACATATGTACATCATTTTTTTAAAGTAAGTGGGAGGCCTTTGTCCAAAAGTGGGATACACGTAAAGGCTAATAAAAAACAAATGAATAATAATATCGATTGCACGGATATCGAGGCAAGGACGCGACAGTGTGGACGTAGCTTTATTCTTCGTTTCTCGGCGGAACTCGTTAGGTGGGTTCTTAGCTTAGGTCATCGAACGTTCAAAGACGTTCGCTTAGGTCGAGGTCCAACGGTAAGATAATCTATATTAGGTTTAGTAACAATGAGGGTAGGGCCTCTCCCACTCTCCCCAAGTTGGGTTGAATCGGTCCAACCGTCTGATCCGCAGTCTTTGTGCCTTGCGCACTGTGTTTCAACCCAACTCAGGTGGCGGCGGATGGTATCCTCGTTTGTGGGTGTGCGCTCCCTTTCCTGAATCCGATTAATACGTTTCGTATATTGTTCCTGAGTCTTTCTTTCCTGATTTTTTGAAGCTTTACTGAGCTTACCATGGGACTAGTTCGATTTGTGTCTTAAAAAAGCGGCCAAGTGCGAGTCGGAGTCGCCCATGAAGGGTTCCGCAGTCGTTTATACAAAAAAATGCACTATAGATGAAAAAAATACGATATGAAACAAAACACTAACAAAAGAGCGTATCTCCCCGGCACTTACGTCCTTTTGCTGAGAAGCGCAATTTTTAGGCAATAACTTAAAAACGGTATGTCCGATCATATTGAAAACAATTTTCGTTGGAAGTATTCATTAGGCTTTATATTTGTAATTTTTTTCATATTTTTTGAACTTACCGTTTGGAAAATAGATGGGGGGGGGGGGACACAAATTTTGTTATATAATATTCACTAATTTTTTTTTAGAAACCTCAAAGTGTTTTTAAAAGAACTGTCGAAATATGTGCCACACATAGATATTTGCTGATTATTTTTTCAGTTTCGGCTATATCTATGGAGTGCCCCCCCTAGAAATATATATATATTTTATTTAACTATCAAACTAAGTAGCGGTTTACACAAGACACATATGCTCCAAATTTCATCAATATACATCTTATAGTTGTTGAGTAAAATGCCTGTGACATACGGACGGACAGACAGACAGATAGACAGACAGACATTACGAATCTATAAGGGTTCCGTTTTTGCCATTTTGGCTACGGGACCCTAAAAATATTTTAACTTTTACACATGCAGCCTGTGGAGCAAATTTACAAAAAAAGTCGTACAAGGCCCAAACATAGAAAACATCCAAGACTCAGGAACAAATATTTATGCTCATCACACAAATATTTGCCCTAACCGGAATTTAAACCCAGGGCCTTCAGCTTCGTAGGCAACGTTACTCCCGCTGAGCTAAACCGGTCGGGCATAAAGTATAAACCGCGTCTTAGCGAAACAGACGAGGCAAGCAATCTCGCAGCCGGCTCTTATTTTTTTTTTAACTGAATTTGAACCGGGTAGGTCTATGGCTCCTTACTAATAATCGGATTCAGTAACCAAACATAACCGGGAATGCCATCAGCGGCCATTTAGAGTTGGGAGCCGGTTTTCGCATTAGCCAACACAAACGAGTGGTGTATCTACATATATCTACGGTGCACAAAATAAAGTGTTAGTGTTGAGTGGAGCATGTATGTTTTGTTTCATAGTTTCGCGTTTCGATGGCGAGTTAGTAAACATTGTGTTCGATTGGTGTATTGTATGTAAATTGTGCTCCGGCCACCGTCTGGATCAATGCGTTTGTTTTTAAAACAAAAAAGTTAGTGACGTGTTGACGACCTACCTGGGTAGCCTACGCATTCCTTAGGTCATTAGGAGCAAAAAATGTTACATGAACCCTTGCCACATCCAGCTTGGTTCTCAAGATATTATACATTTTCATGTAAACTTTTTATTGTGATTACTAAAGTTGCCACGTAGGTACATATTATGTTGCCAAGTTTCGCGTCGCTATTGACAGTAATGTTAGTGACAGCTCATTAAAGTCGTCCTTTTTTGGAAAAATAATCATTACTATTTTATTAAAAGGCATAATTTTCATAGAGAAGCGAAAGTTATTAAATTTTTATGTACAAAAATCGACAAAACCAATTATTTTTGGTATATTTGACATGGGGTTATATAACATTTCTTTTTACTCCTAATTGCCAAATGCGAGGTTAAAAAAATTCATATTCCTCTCTGCCATCGTGTATAACAAACTCATTCCTGGTACGTATCTTCAGAATCAACAAATACGAGGAATTTCGCAGCCGGCTCTTGCACTAGGCAACACAAGCGAGTGCATACGATACGATGCACTAAAGCGTTGCTATGTTGTTGCTATGTGTAGTATTCAGTATGTATGTAGGTATGTATGTTTGTTTCCACAGTTTCGCGTTGCGATGGCGAGTTTGTAAACATTGTTCGACCGTTGTATTTGTAATTTTGTATGTAAATAGTGCAGTGTCTATAGCCGTCGGGATCGATGCATTTGCTCTTTAAAACGGAAAAGTAGTGACGTAGTTTTACTGGCACAGTTAGCTGCAAAAATATCTACACAATGAACGCTTTCATAACTAGTGATCTTTTTTTTATTGAAACTAAGTATATGGAGGTCACTCTCTGTCTCTCTTCCTAGCCATTATACCACATGGTGGTGGGGTCAGCTTTCCTTACTTTGCTTCATCACTTTGCTATCTTTGATGTGGAGGTCACTGAATCGAAAAATATTTTTTTGAGTTTTTGTAAGTGTCGTTGTGGCTTCATCACGCCAAAACTGCGAAACAGATTTCAATCATTTTTGGTTCACGGCTAGCTTGGCATCCACAGATGGTCTTAGGATATTTTTTATCCTACTACGCTGAATTTTTCTCCTTCGCGAACAAAGTTACAGGCACCGTCTGGTAATATTATAAACTTGGTTTCTGCCGATGTATGTACGTTCCTCTTAATTTTAAAAACTAGTTATTGAACGGATCTCAACGAAACTTTCCGCTGATGTTGTTTAGACATCAGAATAACACATAGGCTAAAAATTGCATCACTCTTTAGGCGGAGTCGCGGGCAACAGCCAGTACAGTCAGCATTAAATATGCAGTGGCATCTAATGCGCCAAATATATCGTTTCATATTTATTAATATACTTCCATTTGTTTTATAATGTGTGCAATACAGTCTAATTTACTCGACATATTTTATTATTAGTGATCACCTCCAATTTTTTATGTGTTCATTAATTTAATTTATATACCATTTTGTACCTTGTGACAGTCAAAATCAATATGAAAGCCTATAGAGATTATATATCGATGTCACTATGACAAAGTACGAAAGGGTACACAAATTAAATTCCTTGACCGTACAATACTATGCAATAGGTATACATTTATACAATGGGTACTTAACATTTTAGAGTATTTACCCAATTACAGGCAAACACAACATGCTTTATAGAGAAAAAAATGCTTACGTTAGCATTTGACATTTGGTACACTTAAGAAGATGGTAACAACAAAAAATAGATTTCATAATGTTAACATACTTCAATTATTTGTCTTTACTTAATAACTAAAATGTACATCAAATTACTAGGTAGAGGTAGAAAAATAAATGTTTCGAGGGATTAAGTTCACTCTACTCAAATATTTAATTATTTATACCTACTCAGCAATAAATCAATAAGTACTCAAAATTATTTTGACCAGCTTTAAATACATATAAATGTTCTTTAAAGAAATGTTTAAAATATCTGTTTTACATTCTTTGAATATCTAATTGTGCTCTTTGCACATTCCGGGAACAATGTTATGACAGCCAACATTGGTCCTAAAAGTCTAGATAGCAAATGGTCTGAAATTGCAGATGCGATAATATTGACGAGGAATAGTGAAGTTAATTTAATTTATGCCTATATGAATAAGGATGTGTTGCGACATATTTGGCACTTTGGATGCTATTGACGCTGACTGTACTATGATAATACGGCCATGAGTGAAGTGGTATATGATTGTGATTGGAATCTGTGATGAGTGAAATATTTACGCGCCTGCCTCACGGCGCAGACTGCGTGTGTTTGATTCTTGATACTTGGCTATCGTTCAGTGACCCGCTACTTATTTGGATACCGTTCACTTAAAACAAAGGTAATCTAGTGGGCCTGAAGAGGTAAGTCTAGGTCAAAGGTAACACATTGATGACGAAGATATATTTTGTGACTATATTTTTTTGCCGACTCTAATTTTCTTAGAAAAATTTAAAGAGCTTATATTCGGTAGGATTGTGTTATTTTATTACAGAATTTCTATGACCACATTCCTGCTCCTGATACCTGATTAAAAATCCTTTTAAAATTTAACAAAAAAAAAATAGGCAACAGTAATAGAAGACTTCCATTTGTTTTATAATGTGTGCAATACAGTCTAATTTACTCGACATATTTTATTATTAGTGATCACCTACAATTTTTTATCTGTGGTGGCAAAGTATTGTTTGCTATCAAAAGTGAGTGTTTCTAATTTCGCGGATATACATGTTCGCACGACATCGTTCGACGCCATTTTGAAGCAACTGCCCGTTCGGTCCGATTATCGGCGCGAGCGAACGCAATACGTATCGATTTTTCTTGATCAATTAGAAGTTGATCAACTAAAATCACTTCGTGAGAACTCCGCTTTAGAATAATATCTCAGAGCACAAGTTATTTTAAAAGATAACGAGCGAGCGGGGTTGGGCTGGCACTCCTCCCCTGTCCAATCCGTGCACACTGCCGCTAATGGGGTTTTTACTGTTCGAGGTTATTCTCTAACATGTAAGTTAGACACGAACTACCGTCCATTCTAATATTAACAACACGCATTTGATAGTATAACAACATAAGTTTTTCTCAATAATGTTTTTTTTTGTGTCAAGCTTTAATTGCCGACTGTACTTTTTTTACACACCGTCACGTCAACTACAGATTGACATGATTTTAAAGAGCCCAAAACTCTGTAGGCTTGATTGCGTCATTTTATTAGTGTTTCTGTGTCCACCTTCCGGTTCCATCATCCGATCAGCTCGATGGTATCATAATATTGCATTTTCACCGAACTTACATCTTAAGTAGGTATCAGTGGCGTGGCGGCCATTGAAGCCGATTCCCACCAGGTTGCCCAAGGAAAGGCTTATAACCTATTCTTCGGCTTCCCTTGTAGGTATGCCAATACGCCACGCCTCTGGCAGGTATGGCAAATATTTGCTCGGTCTAAAACCGGGAAGTGGATCAAATTTGACTCGCACGATTTGTTTACATAATTACCTAAATACTTACTGACATACTGACTTAATTCAAAAAGTACAGGTGTAACTAATAAAAGTGCGTAAAATCTTGTAAAAAATACGATTCAATCGCATATATAAATACATATAACTTCTTTATTTGCATATTTTTATATGTATTTAAGTATTATAATTTATCTATATATTATGTATATCGTCGCCTAGTACCCGTACAAGCTTTGCTTAGTTTGGGACTGTGTCGATTAGTGTAAGATTTTCCCTAATATTTTTATTTATTTATATGCTCGTGGCATCGCTTGTGGAGTTAAGTGGGCCTTTTATTATTGCTTTAATCTATCTATGTGCTTAGTTTTATTTGGCTCCGTTTTTACGGTTAACGCGTTATTGATTAACAAACACGTCTTCAACCTTTCCCATTTATGATATACTAGAATATGCCCGCAACTTCGTTCGCGGAGGAGAAAAAGTCATAACCCGTCGTTTTTCTTCAGCATAGTCGGGTATCATAAAAGTATCCTATAACCATCTGGAGATACCCAGCTACCCGTGTACCAAAAATTATGGAAATCTATTAAGCCGATTTTTCGTGATGAAGCAACAACGACACATACATAAAAGTAGAGGTCACTAAATCCAAAAAAAAAAATTTTCGTTTTAATGACCTCCAAATAGTCCGTAACAATCAATTTTTTGAAAATATCTTCAAAAACAAAATCGAAATAATTTATTTGTGAACAATAGGTAAACACATAACATTTAGCTATGTTTGGTGGTACATCTGCATTTATTATGTCCAGCTATGTTCTACCCTATCTAGGGCATACAAAATAATGATAGTATAATAGAAACATTATTATTTACAAATTCTTTAAATACATTATTGTAATCAATAATTAAATTCAATAATTTTCGAGGTCATTTAAATACTCATTAATAGAATAATAACCTTTTCTTGTTAGAAATCTTTTTACAGTATTTTTAAAATCTATCATATTTTCTATATCTCTAATTATGCATGGCAGTTTATTATAAATTTTCGGGGCCATTCCAATTACACTTTTAGATAGAAGTCCAGTTTTTGAAGGTGCAGCAAACAATTTATTTTGTAGTCTTTGACTTGAGAAATAAGTAAATTGGTCTGGATTTGATTTTACAAATAAAGCAATCTCATAAATGTATAAGGAACGTAAGAATTTTTAAATTTATAAAATGATGTTTACACGATTCAGTAGACCGCAGCCCACATACTGCTCTTAGGCACTGTTTCTGGGACCGAAATACCAATTTACGATCAGTGGAATTACCCCAACAAATGACTCCATACCTCAGTGTCGAAGAGACGTACGCGTGGTATGCAGTCAATTCTGCTGACTGGTTAACTATTTTACGTAACATATATAACGCATAGGAGTAAGAATTAACTTTTTTACATTCATTTTTAGTATGAAGTTTCCAAGTCAGTTTATTGTCAACAGTTAAACCTAAGAACCTTGTATGGTCAGCCTCCGTAATATTCAGATCCTTATAATTAACTTTGGGATATTGAAGATTTTTGAATTTATGTTTGAAATTCATAATGTGTGTTTTACTCAGATTAACATTAAGATTATTACTACCAAGCCAGTCAATGGTTGATCGTAGGGCTGTGTTTATTTCCGACTCTAGTGTTTTAGGTTCTGTATCAGTGAATATGATTGTACTGTCATCGGCGAATAAAACCATAGGGTGTTTAGTAACTTCAATGTACAGATTTTTCATTTTTACAACTTTATAATAGTATAGACTTTAAGGCGCCTGCAACTTCTTTCGTAGTCAAGTAAAAAGTATCCTAAAACCATCTGTGGATGCCCAGCTACCCGTGTACTAAAAATAGTTGAAATCCGTTTCGCCATTTTGGCGTGATGAGGCCACAACGACATATACAAACATATAAAAATGCCCAATTTTTATTTCGATTCAGTAACTTTCTAATAGTCCGTATTACTTATTTTTTTAAATATCTTCAATTATACAGACAGTTCATTTTAACAACTTTATGATAGTATTACGTTAGATTAGGATTTAATAACAATAATAATAATAATCATCACGGACAGGACTACTGTAACCAATAAACCTGATATCGTGCTGGTAGATCGATCTAAGCGCCGGGCATTGCTCGTCGACATTACCATCCCACATGAAGAGAACCTCGTGAAGGTCGAGAAGGACAAACTCAGCAAGTACCTTGACTTGGCTCACGAGGTTACCACCATGTGGGATGTTGATTCGACGATCATTGTGCCGATAGTCGTTTCGGTAAACGGTCTTATAGCGAAGAGTCTGAACGAAAATTTTAAGAGACTCTCGCTAGATGGCTGGATCAAGGGTCAGATACAGAAGGCAGTAATCATGGACTCGGCCCGCATTGTTAGGAGATTCCTCTCTGTGCAGCCCTAACCACCGGTAGCTTGAGCCCTTCCCCGCTGCCGGCGGCACCCTAGGTTAGGTTTTTTTAGAATGTGTTTATATTTTGTATTTGCTTTTTGCATTTTACTTTATATATGCGTGTACCCACTACTTACTTACGGTGTGATCTACTGGGGCAATTCTGTCGAAGTATACAAGAATTTTAGATTACAGAAGAAATTTTTAAGGGCTGTATACCGGATGCGCATGGAAGACTCGCTCCGTGACGTCTTTCGAGAGAAACGTTTTCTAACGTTAACTGGCATTTACATTTTAGAGCTGTGTTTATTCGTCAAAAATCAATCAATGTATTTTACAACAAAGTCTTCACTAAAGAATAATACAAGAAGGCAATATAAATATAATTTAAATCTACCTAAAGTTAAAAACTCTATTTATAAAAAGAGTACTTTTATAATGGCGATTTGTATATTTAACCATCTCCCTGCCGACTTAAAAGCTCTGGAAGGGATAACTTTCAAATGCAGGCTAAAGAAATGGCTGATAGAAAAGGCTTTCTATGATCTTAATGAATATTATAGTAGCTAAACACAATGTCAAAACTGTCAAAATAGAGAGAACTAGAGAAAATAGTATATAAATAATATATTGTACACCCGGAATGGGTAGCTGTTGAAACCAGAATGAAATAATTTTCCAACCCATGTATTGACACAGTTAAACAATAAAATATTATATTCTATTCTATTCTATTCTATTCTATTCTATATATATATAAAACCTATCCTAAGATACAAAATAAATAAGTGTATAATAATAATAAATTATTTTATTGCAGGCGTAGAAATCCCATTGGTATAATTAAGACTTACGACAAGCTTAAGTATATAAAAGGTATACACAAGAAATTTATTTCCTGTTTTCGTTATGATGCACAGATAACCAGTGTCTAAAAATATGACTATTTGGGTTGTCACTGATGGCAATTAAAATTTTATTGCTACAGTTTCTGATATTTTCCCAAAGAGGCCGTTAAGGAGCGAGTTCGTGATTCCTTAGAGAGTTTCGAGGGTATAAAAATAATGTCATCTCGGTGAAGAGCACAATAATGACGTCGAAGAACACAATCATGTTTTGAAACATGAACTGGCGGTCCAGCGATCCAACGATAGGCGTCGAAAAAACAAAGACTCTTAATTTGTTTAAATAACTTGTTCTCTCCTATTGTCTTATGCATTTTTTACATAACATTGAACACGCTAAACACGACCACTTGTACCTCACTTATCTCTAAATAGAAAATGAACACTATTCCGTAGTTATAAGGTTGACAGTGAGAGTTGATGACAATACGAATGTATAACGGGATATAGGAATGTCAGTCGACTGTCTTCGGACTATATTATCGTAGTAAATTTCTTGCCGGACCATTAATTATCATGACTACCGTAAAAACCGGCCAAGCGCGAGACGGACTCGTATACCGAGCGTTCAGTACAAAATATACGCTACAAACGGCCGTATCTATCAAAATCCAGTGTTAGCAGAGCCCTGCCCCGAAGCAAAATGTATGCGGTGTTCGATCATTTTATATTGGTTACCGACATAGAGTAAATTTCTACTGTTTTTAGTATTTGTTGTGATGGCGGCAACTAAAATACATCATCTGTGAAAATTTCAACTGTCACAGCCTGGTGACTGACGGACAGACGGGACAGACGGACAGCGGAGTGTTAGTAATGCCCGTTTTACCCTTTCGGGTCGTTACAAGCCAAATTAACTTCGAACTCTATAATTCTGATTTCTGATTCTGAAATAAAACAGTTTAACGGATTATATCGCGTATATTATCTCATTTTAGTTCCCGACGTTTCGGAAGCTTTCCAGCTTTCCAATTGATTTATTTCAATGAGAATTATCGCGGAAACGGAAGAAAATATTTTCTATAATTCTGCTTTATTGACCGAGCATGGACAGCTAGTGAAAGTCTCCGTTTCAGCTTGGGAAAAAATGCTTTGCTATGTCCGGCAGGCTCCCAAGTAGCACACAAGCTGCATTAGAGCCTATTCAGCCCTTATAACGCTCAAAATAATGTGTATTATCACCGTATAAGCTCTTATACAGCTTGTGTGCTACCTGGGCTGTTCTTCTCTGCATGTATATCATATATACCTTTCTTCTCTCAAAAAAGATAATGCATCCTTTCTATTGCTGGCTCAAGATCAAAAGAAAGAGCCTTCTGTGCTCGAAATATTATCTACTCTGTGTTTAGAGCATTGAACCACTGGAGATGCATTACGAATGCATCTCCCTCTGCCAAAGTAGTTGCGAAATCTACGGTTAGTTTATACGGTAAATCTAAAAAAAAGGTTGTGACCCCCTGGTACTTATGTGCAAATTGCGGAATCTTTCCGAAAGGCTTAAAAAAGGTCTTAAGTCTAGTGTTAACTTTAGTGTTCATAAAACCTTTTTTAAGATTTTTTTTGTATATAAAAGGTCTTCAGTCTAGTGCTAACTGTTTAAAAGACCTTTTTTAAGCATTTTGGAAAGTTTTCGCAATTTGCACATCAGTACGCCCTGGTGACCAACAGGCGTACTTTATAGCTTTGTGGCATTAAGCTGAGTAGCGACCTTTTTGGCACTACTTCTGGTTCATTATTGTTATGAAACTCATGTCTGTAACTAAATAAATATATTTCTTTCTTTCTTTCTTTCTTTCTTTCTTTCTTTCTTTCTAAATTGCCAGTATGTGGGCGATTGTGCACTACAAGGAATTTTTCACTTCTCCTGCTCAAAAAGTACGTCATATTAGCTTCACGAAGCGAGACTAAAATAGTACATTTAGCCCCTAGGGTTTAAAAGAAAGCCATATAATCCCATACAAATTTCTACGACACTGAAAAAAATAAACTTGCGGCCAGCTACATACTCCTTACGAATAATTTAAAACAAACAAACCAACCTGATCAGATTGGCCAAACTTTCTGATAAAATTGCTCAAACTGTACCTTGTTTTTCATGAAATATACAATTTTTATGTTAAGTCTTTTTATTTTCTCACAGTCGAAGTTAAAAGCAGAGTGTTTAACGCGTGGCTAAAAGACTTCGTGAGCTCGTCCAAATAATCACTTCGTGTCATAATGGCTTATTTTAGCCCCTTGCCAAACAATCTACTATTTCTGTCCTGCAGTCTGCTTTTTTACGGTCCCATACTTAGTAGGTCCGCTTTTTTACGGTCCCATACTAGTTTGTGAAAACTCGGACTGCGCCGGGACAGTAAAATTCCTTGTAGTGTACAATCGTCCTGTGGGTGTTTTCTGTTTGGAGGTGAGGTCTTTTAATAGCCTACTTTTGTAAGAAAAGGAACATTTCTATAGCATTTATCTATAGTATCTATCGCACACCGTATGAAAACTTTCTTCGGTAACGACAGGGCTTGTTATCTTCATTTGTGAAATGCTTTAAGACTGTGCGACAGTCTCGTTCGAGTACACGCGTCCTCGATCAGCTGAGCGAACCGTCTAGAATTCCATTAAGCACCAATTGGCTATCCGAAGTGCGCCCGCACAAACATATTGTTCCAATTACTCGCAATTGGACTAGAATAAACTAATGGATGGATAGTGCTGCGAAAATAGAACCAATTCCATGGCGCCGGCTGCCCATGCTAATTGATTGTGGGTTTTCAAGGGGAAAATGTATATGTTTCTATGACGAGCTAATCCATCGTCGGTCTAGCATGCGAACCGATATAGTCTATCAATATTAAATACCAAAGTATTTGGAAAAAATTCTTACCTCGTTTTTTTCCAATATCTTCATAGTTTGCACATTTTTTCTGTGAAGCTTTTCGTAGCGCTACGCACTTTCCTCTACATTCGGGGAAACGCATGGTATCGGCTACGCGTCTACGAGCAGAGCGCCCGCTAGGCGGGTCCCAGGCAGTGAATTTATTATAACAGCTATTATTTTCACAAATAAGAACTCGTTTTTTTACACAGCAAGAAAGTAAAAAAAAAATAACGAAATTACTCAGTAACTAACTTAGTTCATACTTAGCAATAAATAAATGAATTTAGCGCCCAAAATACACGAGATCTTGAATGATCACATGATTTCTGGCCGAGCCCTAAATAAAGCATATCCACTTATAAATTGGTAAAGTGATATCCAAAATATTAAGTCTTACAACAAAATTGTGGACATTAAGTTTCCCAAAGGTGAACTTCTGTATTTTTTTTCGATAATGCACGTTATTTCGACTTAAAATTATGTACACACATACATCGAAAGTAAGAAAATAAAATAAAAACATGACATTGACACTTTTTAATTTTTCTTGCTAATCTTATACAGACCAAAATAAAAATGTATACAGATGAGGACAATGCTCTAATGTGACATATTGAGGTTAAAAAAAATATCTAAAAAAGAACAACAATAAACTGTTTATTTTCTGAATCCAAATAACGTAACGTGCACGATCGAGAAAAAATACAATATGTAACTTAATTTTCCCCAATTGCAGTTCTGTATCTGTCTTAAACGAAGTAAACGAGTAGCAGACTGAACCTTGCTTCTCTCTTTGCACATATGGTTTTTTCATGACCTCCAAATAGTCATAAGTCATAATAGTATCATTATTATGACTATTTGGAGGTCACTAAAGCGAAAAATATTTTATTTTCAGTATGTTTGTATGTCGTTGTGGATTCATCACGCCAAATCGGCTAAAGATTATATTTTTGGTACCCTGGGTATCCACAGATGGTTATAGAATACTTTTTATCCGACTACGCTGTCGAAAAATAGGGGTTATGCCGGTTGTGACTTTTTCTCCTCCGCGAACGAAGTTACAACTTTAAATTATTTAAATGGGATTTCTAACAAAGTACTCGAATTTTCTAGAAGTTTGAGATTTCCACCAAATAGCCCGAAATGTAATTCTCCAGGTCACCTGGAGACGTAAATAATAATTACAAATGTCCGCCATTAACAGCTGTCATCGGCGCCACCTCCGCAACGATAACTCAATGTTGGAGACGGGGCCAAGTCTGGAGGCGTGACTGGACAAAATTGGCCAGTGACAAATGGCACCTGCTAGGCAGCCACTGACTATACTTCCAGTTATATTTATAAACCTGGAAGATGAGAGATGGTGAACGCGTTATAACCACGAGCTATACCAAGTGTCATCATCTCAGTCGTGCCGTTCTTGACAGAGTAGTCGTGGTCTACACGTCATAGATTCACTTGTATGTGTGGTAGATGTAGCTCGTCTCACGATATTTCGCCATTTCTCTTCTGCTGTACGGTACGGGACCTCCCACCAGGGCTTTTATTTGGTCGGTCCATCGCATTGGAGATCGCCCGCGCAGTCTAGTTCCTTCCATTCTACCTTGCATGACAAGACGCTCTATTGAGTCATTGTTTCGCCTTGAGATATGCCCGAACAGTTTCAGTATGCGAGTTTGTACTAAAGTCGAAAGACGCTGTTTTATGCCAAGCTCCTCCAGTATGATGAGAGATATTCGAATATACATCGTTGGTGCGAAATTCGGCCCAAGACACTCGCTACATTCTTCGCCAACGTCACATTTCTGGAGCATCTATCTTCTCATGTATACCAAATGTACGATGAGCCAAACGTCAACAGGACTATAAAAATGGTCACCTTGCGATTGGTAGAATAGACCAGAGGCCAGAGTACACAAACGCCTTCTGGAAGGCTGGCTGGAGGGCCGCAGAAGTACAGGCAGGCCCAAGCGCTGATGGTTGGACGGCGTGGAAAAGGACAACAAGGCTTTAGGGGTGGTAACTTGATGGTGAAGGAAAACCACGAATAGACCGGACTGGAGAGATTTACTTGGCTTGGTCAAGGCCCACCTGCCCATGATAGTCAGCTCGTTAGAAACGATAAACCATTCGTTACTGTGTGTTAAAAAGTGACGGATGCTTTATTTTTTGCATATTAACCACATCACAATCATTGGCTCGCTGACGGATGGGGTTGGTGCACAAAAAAAAATGAGCTGGATTATCATGGTCAATCGCTACCTAAAGATTGAAATCAAATCAATTCCGTTGGGCCAATATTACACTTTCACTGAAGTATCGGGTTTTTACCAAGTATGTGTTAACTAAATAAAATAATTAAGCCCTTCTGGCACATTTGTAAGTGTTTTTACACGTCAGGCCCATCTGTCATGTATGTACACCTTTATTTGTTTGCTCAAAGTGGCTAGTTTGCACTACAAAGTGTAACTTTGACAGAGAAAAAAATGTTTTCTCAGTCGACCTCGTGAACACGGAAGCTGCAAAGATAATATACGCGATATAATCCGAGTCATAATCGCGGAAACGGAAGAGAACATAATAGTGTTAACTAGTTCTTAGGTTTTGCTGTCTTAGTTCTAGTGTATGTTAGATTACCTATCTAGTAAATACATATGTTAGGGCAGATTTTACTACCTTTGGCTCTGAACACAAAAAACTTATCTTATTCTTTACGAGTATCGAGGTTATCCGGACTTACGACATAAAACAAAGTTCTGATCATTTTGCATCAGCCAAATCGCTCGGTAGGCACCTTGTAAAAAAAAATGCATTTGTAGAAGTAGAACCTCATTCCACTCCAATCGGCTCAGTTTTCTTGGAAAATCTTTTTACAATATAAAAAGAAAAGTCCCGATCGCCCTATTGACTAACTCTCAACGCCCAAGGGTGTCATCCTTAAATTTCTCACTCGACCGCATTCAGTGCGTCCCCAATACAACTAGACACGTGGAGTAGATGCACATGTTCCAGATCACAGGTCAAAATATATTGGTCCATCAAACAGGTTCTCAAAACTGATTTAAGGAAACGAAACCAAGGGCAAGACCTATGAAAAACGAATAGTTTATACGTATCTAGGGGTCATATTATACGTAGTAACGAGCAGGGGCGTATGTTTGCCACCCCGAGCCCAGGCCCCCTTGGCCCTAGGGTAACAATACCCGGGTAACTGGAAACGGTAGATATTTTTTTATCACTGGCAACATAGTGTGCGTAAGGGATAAAATGGCCATGCACATACGTTGCCAGTGATAAAAAAGCGGCCAAGTGCGAGTCGGACTCACCCATGAAGGCTTCCGCAGCCGTTTATACAAAAAAATGCACTATAGATGAAAAAAATACGAAATGAAAAAAAAAACACTAACAAAAGAGCGTATCTCCCCGGTACTTACGTCCTTTTGCTGAGAAGCGCAGTTTTTTGGCAATAACTTAAAAACGGTATGTTTTGTTTTTAACATGATCGGTCATGTTAAAAACAATTTTCGTTGAAAGTACTTATTAAGTTTTATATTTGTAAATTTTTTCAAATTTTTTGAATATACCGTGTAGAAAATAGAGGGGGAGGACACAATTTTTGCTACTTTCAGAGCGAATATTTCGGAAACTATTCACTAAATCAAAAAAAAATAAAATTTAAAAGCTCAGTGTTTTTAGAGTAACTGTCGAAATATTTGCCACACATTGATATTTGCTGAAAAGAATGTTCGATTCAATTTCGGTTACATGTATGGAGTGCCCCCCCTAGAAATATATATACCTTTTGTTTAACTATCAAACTAAGTAGCGGTTTAAACACGACACCTATGCTCCAAATTTCAACAATGTACATTATATAGTTTTTGAGTAAAATGCCTGTGACATACGGACGGACAGACAGACAGACATCTATAAGGCTTCCGTTTTTGCCATTTTGGCTGCGGAATCCTAAAAAATAACGTTTCGCTGGAAATTGCTTTCATCCGATCTTTTCTGTGATCCGGTCTTATCCGGGGATACCTTAAGTACGCCCCTGGTTACGAGTCCCTCAGCGCTGCGTTCTACACTGACGCACATACGTACATATTTTAAATGCTATAGCAGCACAGTATTACATCTAGAAATACGAAACTATTTTGCATACAAGTTCCTTTTACGATAAAGACCAATACCGAGCCCAAGTTTCTCAAAGTTCCTACGAGTGTAAAGTCACTGGCAAGTCTAAATATACCATGCATTGGGTTCTTTTGAAATGACGTCATATCAACGCTCACTGGCTGAACTGTGGAAAAAATTGTCGCCTGCAGTATTTCCGTGATCCAAACCGATGCGGTCAAACCTTCAAGCAAAGAGCGTACTCCGACCTGAAAGGCCGGCAACGCACTTGTGACTCATGGTTTTGCACGGGCGACGGTGATCGTTTGCTCTCTAAAACATAAAAAAAAACTTGTTTTAGACCGCCATCATGCTAGTGTCTTAGTGGCATTGCGAAGCCTTTTGGTTTTGATATCAAAAAATATCCTTTTCGAAATTGCACTGCATTACAAATCATTCGAAATTTCCCCAATGCTCTTTTTCTTGCATAGCAGAACATCTGACGTCAGTTGGCAACCATTACGATTCACGGATCACGAAATTCATCAGTGAAATAAACCGGATTTACGAGCCGAGAAACGACTGATTTGTTACGACTCGTTTGCCTAGAACATCAAGATCTGGTTCCATTACGTACGTTCTTAAATTTTTTTTACGGTGTTAGTGCTGTTTATTTTTTGCAGTTTATATTTGTCTTAGTATATGGCTGAATAGCTGGGTGTTGTTCAGTTTAAGACTATTGTCTGATCAGCTTATAAAGAATTTCAAATCCGCTGTGGTAATATAAACTTCATGTAGACACATTTGACTAGGTCATATGTGCCTACCATGAGCTGAGTTTACGATCGGCGCTAGCGAGTATCTCGTATCGAGAGTCAGTGTACCTCTCTCGCACGCGCTAATAGTGCGAAAGAGATAGACCGTCATTGAGCGCTCGATACTCGCTCGTGCCGAACTCATGATAGGCGCACAGGGGTGTCCAAATTTTTTCAGTTCGCGTCTCATTTACAGGTTTAGGGTTGGTTCGCACGCACCACAATCACACCACAACGCTGCGGTAAAAAGTGGTGAAGCAGTGGTTACGTGTGAATAGTTGCGCTGTAGCTTCTTGCAGTTGCTTTGATGTGGTCGGACCGACCGATTAAAAATAAAAATAGAATTGAGTTGGGTTATTCGTTTATTTATACAAAATGACATTTTATAATTTCAATAATGAATAAATATAAATCATTATGTAACCAAATTTAAAAAAAATACGAAATCTATGAGTGACTAAATTGCATGCAATTTGTAAAAATAAATTAAATCTATGAAAAATAACTTATTATCGCCAAAGTATTAATTGTAAATATTAAACAATAATTTAGTTCTCTAACGTAATATAAAGTTTTCAAAAACAATTATTTAATAATTTAATGTTGTAAATTTGCTTTGTACCTAACCTAATTTTGCAACAAATAAAAGGCTTATTTATTATTATTCATTTTAATTTATGTATTTTTTTTAATAAATGTGCTAAAACAGGAAACTAGCTATTTTTTTGTCATTAATTGTAATACAATTTCTATAAAAAAAAAACAGTTATAAGATCTACCTATAAAAAAACCAAATGATTAGTTATGTGGAGTTCTAATGCTAAAAAGTGGGACTGACAGACAGACAGAGTCACACCATAAGGGATCCTTTTTTACCTTTTTGGTAGGTATGGAACCCTAAAAACGGAGCACTCATTCATTTTGCCAGTAGGTACCTTTATTATTTTATTTATTAAACAAAGTACATAAATTCTTTTTTCTAAGACAGTTCCCTGCAAAACTGTATTGTACAGTTTGACCGCAGGCACGAGTCTCGATACTAATAATCATACGTCGCACTTCAGCGGGCATTTTGCGGGCACGTCAGATGGTAAGGTTTACAAATAAGTCAATCAATTTTCGAGTTGTCAGAATAAGGTATTTATACTTAGTATTTGTTACCTAGTATTTGGAATATTGAGTTTCAAATTCTTTAGTAACTAATGCTTTACGTTAGGTGGGTATCTATAGTTGTAGCCGGAATAGCCGAGTATACTGACGACACAAATTGACGACACGCGGCACCAAAAAATACTACTAAACGTCATAATGACGTATGCCAGTTATCTATTTTCATTTGTTATGTGGCACTTAAATAGGCTTATCGTTTTAAAGATTCTTTACACATTATGTAGTCAATTTAAGATTGATACTTACATGATAACAGGTGTGTTAACAAATATTAAGTACGTATACTAGTAAATTAATATGTTTTTTTGTAAACTTTACCAATGATGTGCCCGCAAAATGCCCGCTGGAGTATGACGTATGCTTATAATATTATAGTATAATTATTTATTATTTATATTTATCATTGACAGGGGAATTACCGTAAAAATATGATTGTGTACAGTGTTATTGTTTTGCTGTATATAGACTTACAGAGAGTTATTTATTGGTAATTATACTCGTAAATGTACTGTAACTAAGTGTAGTAATAGTACATAGCTCAACAGTTCTGCAATTTATGTTTCCTGACAGTTTTCCGAGATTTTTGTATGGTGTTCAAAATAGTTGATCATTTGACCTATGTTGAAATTTTACCATCTTTGACAGGTTAAAGTCGTGTAATTTTATACTGTGATAAAGATCTAAAACTACCCGCCACTTTGACAAACTTCATATTTGCTATATCCGATCAGTATAAAAACGATCACACCCTTTTTTACGAACATGCGTAAGAAGTGTAATATTTTTCGAGAGTATGTAAATGTATGATAGCACCTTTGATTAGAGTTAGGACTAATTCAATATTTTTATCGATATTTATTTAAATTACCAATTTGTGTTTCGCATAAATAAAATGTTTCATGCAATATTACTTTTGTTTATATTAGATCAAATTGATTATTAAATTATTGCTTCCTGAAAAAAAGGCCAGATAAGAAGTACTCGTAAGTACCTACGAGCGTGTATGAAGAGAAGCATGGATGTAAATGAAGTGAACTATAGGAGAGGCCTATGTTAAGCAGTGGAGGTCTGTGCCTGATAAATAGATTGCAACACACTCAGAATAACGTCAATGTGTCTTGGCCTCGCCTCGACTCGCGCCTATGTTATGTAGTGTAGCGGAACCTACAAGGAAAAAGCTTGTTTATCCTTTTAAAAATAGCTGCCAAGGGTTAGTGCCAAAATGAGCAAAAAAGAAGTCACGAATCAATGGACTACGTGTATACATTATGGAAACGGTTTTTTATCTGTCTAGACGCGGCCGGTACTGTCACGTGCAGATTTGTAAATGGCACACCAGTGACTAGTGAGCTTTTTAGCATATCTGAGCCATTTTATAGAAAACCGGCCAAGAGCATGTCGGACCATGCCCAGTGTAGGGTTCTGCAGCCGTTCATACAAAAAATGCACTACAGATGAAAAAAATACGATACGAAAAAGTGCAATTAGCAAAAGAGCGCATCTCCACGGCATTTACGTCCTTTAGCTGAGAAGCGCAGTTTTTTGGCAAGAACTCAAAAACAGTCTATTCGATAATGTTGAAAACAATTTTAAGCTGAGCTTTATTTTTGTCTCTCTTTACTCCTCTCTATTCTCTAATCCTATACAAGAAAGTACCGGATTCGAAATAAAAAACATTTATCAAGGTCAAAAGTATTCATGATTCTGAGTAGGCAAACCTCAAATTTCCTCTTTCCAAAATTCCTCAAATGCACACTTTTCTATAAAATGGCCCAGCGGTTTGAGCGATAAAAACACTTAAGGAAAATGTTAATTTATTACGATTATAAACTGGCTAAATCATCGTCATCATCATCAACCTGTTGCAGTCCACTGCAGGATATAGGTCTCTCCAAGTATGTGCCACTGAGTACGATCCTTAGCCACTCTTATAGCCGCTGTCAGCCACCCTGCGAATATCATCGCTCCACCTTGCCTGAGGACGTCCAACGCTTCTTTTGCAGTCTTCACACGAGAACATGTCTACTGCAACGGTTGTCGGTTCTACAGAAAATATGACCAGCCCACTGCTATTTCAGTTTGTTAATTCTTTGGGCTATGTCTGTCACTAGTTCTGTAACGGATCATCTTATTTCTGATACGATCCCTCAAGGAAACACCAAGCATAGCCTTCTCCATAGCTCGCTGAGCAACTTTGAGTTTGTAGACTAGTCGTTGTCCACGTCTCGGGACCATACGTCGTGACTGGTAGGGAGCACTAGTTGAAGACTTTATTCTTCGGGTTTTGTGGTTATGGGTGATGTGAAGACTCCACGAATCTTTCCGAACGCTGCCCAGCCCAGCGGAACTCTCCCATTAACCTCATTCTTGTTTTTACCCACCTGTGGGGTCTGTCAAAGGTAAACATGCTCCTGAACAACTTCGAGAGGATTCCCCTTAATTTCAATCAGTTCCGTTCCAGTATAATGAGTTCGTTGAAAATGAACATGATCTTGGTTTTATCGAAGTACATCCGGAGACCGATGCGTTGAGAGAACTCAGCTAGCTGACCATCTCTTGCGGTTTCTTCAACATTTTGGCCATTATGATGATTAGTCTGCAAATCGCAGGTTTTCACGTAAAGCAGGACAGGTAAATGGTCATACCTATACAAGTATACATGTCCTCGACCCAGATTTCTATGTAAGTCAATGTTGAACATTGACTATTATAAAACTGTCGTGCTTATTATAAAAAAAAATCTAGATTAGATATTTAATAATGGACAATTAGTCGCCAATAAATGGATTCGTTGCGTTTTAATTTGAGACGCACGTTTTTTTGCTTCGGCAATTCAGCTTCTTCTTGTTTATTACAATTGGATCCATTACTTTATGTATTTATTGCACGGGCATTTATTACGGGCTTAATGCCACTGACATTCTCTAGTAGTTAACCATCAGACCGTTTTAAATGTCTTGTTGTAATTGACTTATTGGAGGGCGCTCGGGCGTGGCGGCGGTGTGGTGTACGAAGCACGAGGGGTCAGATACATCTTTAAAAACCTTACTTTGTTGTCACGAGACGCGCCGCAGGTTCTTTTGAAATTTCTGAAGTGTACTTGTGACCGTTATAGTGACCGTATCAATATTACACATCTTCATCTTTTTAATAAATAAAATGACTTGGCCATCGCACGGCAACATAATTAAATCTCCTTTCGGGCCAAGTTTACGTTCAGAGGGCTAATAAAATTAGGTAGGGTTTGCTGCATGTAGTCTATTGCCGTGTGCGATTGGCCAAGTCGTTTTATTTATTAAAAATATGAAGATGTGTAATATTGATACGGTCACTATAAGGGTCACAATAACATGTTGCTAGTTAACTAATTCGATGAACATTTATGAATGACAAAGGTGTGGGATAGATGCTCATGGATAGGTACTACTGAATAAATTAACCGACTTGGTTATTATAAGTATCTCACAACTTTTTGTGGTAGAAAAGGTTGCGAGACTTGGCATTTTTTTACATTTTATGTTTTTGATGGGTTCTAATTTACTAGAAATATAAGGTATACCATCTTTCAATTGAATGACCCTGCGGGCTGTCGCTAGCGGGCCGCCGCGCTCCAGCGTTATAACTGCTCTAGGTCCTGAACGAATTCCAATCCCATTTATAAAACTTTGCAAGGATTATCCATACAATACTTATTATTTTGTAGGGTTTGCCCACAATCCCCACGCTGGGCATGCAAGTAAGTAACGCTGATATTCATTATTGCTTTTGAATGTAGTTACACGTGGTAATGGATGCTAATCCCGTTATCAATCGGTTGACTATGAATATATTTTTATGTTCTTGATATTTAACATAGACTTATGTTAACTATGATTAGGTATCGGTATTTAGATGCTATCTTGCTCTACCGGAGACCTCGCGGCTAGCTAAATAGTCAATTATATTTGATGATGTATGCTCCGTTTAACAGGGTCAATCTGGGACTATAAATGTTATTGGGAAAATTGACAAATACGAGGTCTGCTTTACTTTCATAGTAAACAAAAATCCTTACACGTCCAAGAAACTGATGATTTATAAAATAAAAAATTCTATTGTAACACAGAGTTAGATTGTAAAGGAAAACATCAATGCGACCTACTAAATTGCAAGCAGGATTTTAACCTGCATGCAACCTCTTCTGTAACGCAAAAGTGCTGTGACTAACTGAGTTATCGCAACTTTACGAAAACTGTTAATTATTTTTTTTAATGCTTACACAAACAGACATCCCAACAGGCTGGTATATATGGAGCATCTTTAGGGGGGTAAAAACGGGGGTTAAAGATGAGAGAGACAATGGTTTGGTCTTGTGAAGTGCATGGTTGTAAAAATAAAAAAAAAACGAATAAAACATTGTCGTTTTTTAAATTGCCTAAAATTACACGTAACATAGTGTTAGAGATACTGTGAAACCGGCTCTTACAGAGGGCTTACTCTGAATCTCGAAATTCGAAGTTCGTAACATGCCATCCCTCTCGCTCTCATGTTAAACTGTACTTGAGAGAGCGAGATGGCGCTATACGAACTACGAATTTCAGAGTAGCCCCTCTGTTACTAGTTGCAACCCTACTGCACGCATCGATCACGTGATCGCGCGGCGATAAACTAATTTCTGTTCTGGGCATACGTTATAAGGGTTCATTTTCGTTAGTTTGCAAAAAAGTGCTGTTAATATTTGGCATTATTACTACCGGTTAGTATTTGCTAGTGTGGGAATTCTAGTTTTTTTTTTTGTATCAAAACACGCGAGAGTGAAGTATCTGGTTATATCTATTATCTAATCTGTGCTTTCATCTTTAATCGTTGCACTAAGCAGTATTTGTATATAAATAGATTAAGTGATTAGAAAAGTGCTAAATAATCGTTATTAAAAAGTAATTCCAGTAAGTAAAATTTTGAAAGACTTTTTATACCGTCCATAAATTTCCTAATTAATGTACGTCGTTTAAGCGGGTCCACTATCGTCATAAAAACGTTATGATGGAGTATCCAGTTTACCCGAAGCGTCAAAATAACGTGCTCTTCACGTGATACCACACACGTGCAGTCTAGACTTCTTGGCACAAGGTGAAGGTCAAATGGAGGTTAAACGAAATTAAACCAAATTTGATATTCGTAATGGGTAGGTATAGTGGTAACTCAGATGGTGAAGCTATAAAACTGTCAACGCTCACTCGATTTCTTTTATTCAGTACTAGATACCTATGCATTTTATAATCCGTATGCATTTTCCAACTATATCACACACAATTTTCACCCCGCGTTCCGCCCCCTCAGGAATAGGGTACATGCATGCAAGTTTTTCTAACGCTTTTTATAACAAAGTGTAATTAAAATTGGCCAGGAAATAGGCATGATATGATATAGGCATATTAAACTACAAATTTGACATAGAGGTCCGACGTGTACGGACTTATTATTTACAATTTGACTACTATTTTTCTTAGTGTTTTATTTGTCGTAGTGTACTATTAAACTATGGTCATATAGACTCCATATTAAATTCTGGTTCGCTAGAAAGATATTTGCTTATTTTTATAGAGATTCGAAAAAATATTTTCTTCCTCTGTTTGTTACATGAATGAGCTTTTAATAAAGCAAAAATAAAAATTAATGCCTAGGTATTCATTATATTGCTATTCGAAAAAGTATTTTCTAAATACACTTATTCATCTCCATTCTCCAGAAAAATATTCGTTTCAGTGGCTGAACACAAATCATTAAAACGAATAATTTTCCGCTTATCTGTGTGCCTGTAAAAAAACTTTGTAACAAAACAAATGATATCTACGTCCGTCATATTCAACATTATTTGGCTTTATTTTTTAATCCATTGAAATTATTTTGCGAATTGTTTTCAAAACAAAAGAACGATTGTAATACAGTTTCTATTACAAGTGTTTATGAAAAAAACGCAGATAGTAAATTTTTCATAGCTATTGTTCCTGTTGTTTTTTTGTCTCGGATTTAGTAACTAGTAATTTAAGTTTTTGGCAAACATTTGACTTCAATCTGGCCATCAAGCGACGATGAAGCTGACAATGGAGCATACTTACCACAGTGGTGTGCGGTCCATATTAGGCTCAAAGGCACTGTCTACCCCTAACGACCATGGCTCCACGTAGGCACAGAGAAACTGCCAATCCTGAAGCCCTGAACGACCATGGGCCCATATAGGCACAGAGAAACTGCCAACCCTGAAGCCCTGAACGACCATGGCTTCATACAGGCACAGAGAAACTGCCAACCCTGAACGACCATGGCTTCATACAGGCACAGAGAAACTGCCAACCCTGAAGCCCTGAACGACCATGGCTCCATACAGGCACAGAGAAACTGCTAACCCTGAAGAACGACCATGGCTTCATACAGGCACAGAGAAACAGCCAACCCTGAAGCCCTGAACGACCATGGGCCCATATAGGCACAGACAGAAAAACTGCCTACCTTGGCCAAAAACCCTGTGCTTACTTAGATAGTCTATTTACTTATAAATAAGAATAAACAAGGTTTGTGTATATATTTTAACACCAAATTTAGTACAACATTTAAACATGTTCGTGTTTAAAATTCCAACATAAAAAAATACTATTTTGAGAATAAGGAGTGTGCGCGCAGCAGGGTCGTCGTGCTGCGCGCGCACCCTTCATAACGGCCTCCGCTGTCTTTCCCCCCGTCGCCCGCGGACCATGGGAGTGTCACGAAAGAACTTGCCAAGCTATACCAGTGCGCCTACCATGAGTTCGGCACGAGCGAGTATCGAGCGTTTGTTGACGGTCTATCTCTTTCGTACTATTAGCGCGTGCGAGAGTGGTGCACTGACACTCGATACGAGATACTCGCTAGCGCCGATCGTAAATTCAGCTCATGGTAGGCACACTGATCCGACCTCGGCTCATGTTATAGCAGCGACGCATCCGTCAGAGCTGCGCTTTCGAAGCCGACGCACATTTTATGAATCCTATAGCAGGTTACTGTACGACGGCGGAAATAGACATTTAGTGTACGTCATGAGACAAGCCAGTGTTCTTCGTGGCCTGTGTAAACACGATTATTCCATGAACTAATGTCTGACGACGTCACTACAGTGGATGATCTCATACCGCTGTTTGATAATTTATCTGTAAAAGCAACAGAGGTTTTTGCAAAAACGACTGCTTCTGCACCGGCTAAGGTTCAAATTATGAGCTTGCAATGCGACTTGGTGGGATTTTGATAAGGATATCGTTATGTGAAGGCAAATATAATAAAGAACTGAAACCAGTGCAACAGACGAGTTGTGCAGTGACGCAAACTGTGTTTAATATGATTATTCTGCATTTTATTAGGGTTCCGTACCTCGAAAGGAAAAAACGGAACCCTTATAGGATCACTTTGTTGTCCGTTTGTCTGTCAAGACCTTGTATCAAGTAAGAATTAGCATGAAATACTTATGTCTCCGGTCCCTTAAAGCTGTAAAAAAATCAAGCTTCTAAGTCAACGCACAGAAATAAAAAAAGCTACACGTAATGTATCGAACTAAACATCATTTTTTTAGGATTACAATGTTTAATTATCATAGAAACTACCATTTCGTATCAAAATTTAATTTTTATTTTAGTACAGTCAACTCACTGCATTTTGGTTGAAATGTAGATATTTCTAGGCATAAAATGTATCTTACTTTCACCGGTTACACGAATTCTCATTCATGTTTTGACTAAACATTGTTTAAATAACATCTAAGTATGTAAATCAGAACGTGCGAGAGCAATAGGGAATATTCATGAATTTTTATTTTTGCTTTATTAAAAGCTCATTCATGCAACAAACAGTAGACAAAAAAAAATCTAATACCTATAAAAATAACCAAAATATAAGCCATCAAACATTTCATTCTATCTCTTTCTTAGAAAACAGAATTTAATATGGATTTATATGGCCGGAGTGCACTATGATGTAACAGTGCATATCGGACCTCTCTGTCTAATTAGTAGTTTAAAATGCCTATACTACGCGTATTTCTTGGCCGATATTTAGTTTAGAAAAAGCGATAAATAAATTCCATGCACGTTTTTACAGTACTTTGATATTTAGTTTAGGAAAAGCGATAAATAAATTTTATGCATGTTATTTTTTTTACAAGGTATGGTCATTCAAAAAACCATTTCAAGTAATAGGTTTAATCAACCGCTTGCAATTATCAGATTTCAAAAATATGATTTCTGGGATAAGTAATTCGTGTATTTAATTTTCACTTTTATTTGTCCTTGCCAAACCCGCAACGTCAGTCAGTATCTAGTAACGTCACTCGTAATATCTCCTAGGCAATACAAAAATTAAATTACGCATTCAAATGTATAACGCATGAAATTAGTAAGTATCTATGTTTTTGGCTCATCCCAGTACCATCGAGCTGATCTGATGGTGGAGCCGTAAGGTGGTTAAAGGAACTCTTTAACAAATGAAACATTTGACAGAAACTTAATTTAAACATCTGGTCACCACAGACAAGACAGCACTATTCAGAACATATTCTGCATTCACACAACTTAGGATACTTAGGAAAATAATCATAAAGATTATCTCCTTAAAACAGCCTTGGAATTACCGTCCAGGGTCCAGGGCTAAAGTAACGGGTAATTTTGGTCATTGAGATTTACTCTGTCCAGGTTATATTATTGCACTGTAATTCTGGACATATGCCATGAGGTTGGTTTTTGCTAGCCTCTAACGTTTTTGTGTATTTTATTAGACCATTTTAAATAAGGTTTTCATTAGGGTCAAAGTTACCCTCCATTGGGTCAAAGTAAACCGAGTTCACGGTATATTTCGTCTGTTATTGATGTGCATCGCAGCAGTAGAAACTGGACTTGATTGAAGCATTCGGATCTCTATTGGCATTTCCTTCAATTGATATCTCGTCGAAGGAAATTATAATTAGGGCATTGCTATTGACTGGCACTTGGCTGGAGTTGGGCGCTAAGTGGGCAAATTGAGTCGACGAATGTGCGTGCCTGTTGCGAACTCTGAGGGGCTACTCCGAATATAGATTCGTAGGGCGCCATCTCGCTCACTCAAATGCATTTCAACACAAGAGCGAGAGGGACGTCACGCCATGATCGGCCCGCGTAGTCGTACTTACACGTCTTGAGCAGATTTTGCCCCGTAAATTCGACGTAGGGAAAACCGGTAAAATTTAGTAATTAGCATAGTTTTTAAATTTATTTTCCACTTTATTTACTTAACAATTTCGAATGTAAGGATAAATGGTTAATAAAGAGTGGAGAATCTGTAAAGTGCGACATAAAAGAGTAGAAATTAAATGAGGGCGCCACTTTCTACGTAACTGTGACATTTTTGACGCAAAATACTTAAACATGGCAACAATTTAGTATGGATTTTTTTTAGTTACACATTAATTTATTTCTACTCTTTTATATTGCACTGTGCATCTCATCTACGTGTACCAATTATAAATTAGTTATAACCCAATTGTAAAAGTTTTAAGTATAATTAAGATAGGCTAAGTACTAATATTGTAATAGTTAAGAATTATTTTGTAAAAATTACTGACTGTTGAGTTTGTTTCGGCTTTCTTCTCAACAGTGGTCTCCGCTTGGAAAATGCCGTAGAGAGTCAGACTTGTAAAAGTGCCCTTGTGGCCTACTTACAGAAAAAAGTTTGAATTTGAAAGCAACCAGCGGTTGAGACACTCAGCGTTATTGCTTTCCGACCACGCTGTTTATTTTCAAAGGTCTTTTAGCTCAGGTCATAGGAAAAGGTCACCAATGCTGTCTCGTAGGCCAGTGACCTTTTAAATAAAGCGTCCTCTAACCTATTCGCTAATTGGTTTACATATACACATTCTCAGTTAGAAGCCGTACATTTTCTTGGAATTTTTATTACCTACGACGGGGCAAGTAATACTCAAACCTACTCGTAATACTCTAGTAATTTTCCTTTCGATTGTAACACGAACTCAGTCTGTATTTAGCAATGACTGGACACTGAATATATGTTCTTCTTTACAATCATCATCTTAAGGGTCGTGAAGTTGGAGTCTCGTCACAATGTGAATTTTAATTCCTTCGTGGTGAGAGTTCTGACAGACAAACTCGCGGCCTATACAAAGGTAGGATTCTGGCCGAAAGGTGTCACGTTCCGGCGTTTTCGAGGTCAGCTACCTGAAACCTCGAACTCGAACACATCGCTGTTGTGATCTAAATTAAACATCTATTTCGCAAATGTGATGTTTAATTTATTTTATTGTTATAATAGGGATGACGACAAACTTTTAATAATTAGTCCGTATTGTACTGGCCCAACACCATCACCAACGACGAATGTAACAAACCAACGTCCTGTTCACTTAGTCCTCCTCGACAGAAAGTGGCGTTGGATTGGCCACACACTGCGGCAAGAAGACTCCCGTCTCACTAAACAGGTGCTCTGTTACTCTTCCGTTGGGAAAAGAAATAGAGGTCGCCCATAGTCTACTTGGAGGAGAATCGTGGCACAGGAAGCCGCCTCTCGGAATGAACTGGCAGGAGATTGCTACCTTCGCTGCGGATCGGAAGAAATGGAAAACTGTAGTTGAGGCCCTATGCTCATCGAACAAAAAATACGTGTCCAATATTTTTTAATTATCTATCAGTACCCTGGCCTCACAAAGTTACGATAGATATTATTGTGTAAGATTTTTCCATATCTTAGTGACGAAATATGTTTTACTTATTTTAACCCAATTTTTGCAATTGTACACTAGTCGGTACTTTATTATAAGCTTAAAAAATGACTAAAATTTGGCATCCGTTAATCATATTTTAATGACCGCATGTTTAACATCATTTTCATATTAATTCACAAAATAATGTTAAAATGTACGACATCGTATAGACGCACGGTAATGCAATGCATTGAGCAAGAATAGCACGATGTATCATGTCATTCAGTGTTCTGTAGCTGCGCATAATGCTATCCTTCTTACACGAAACAACGTAATTACCGCAACTTTTGTATGAATATACGACCTTTGTACCGCAGCGGCATATAATGTGCACTTTACATTCGATTGTCCACACAATGGACGGACATTGATTAGCTGATGCAAGCGATGAGTAAGCAAGGGCAAAAACCTGTCAAGCGTGAGTCGGGCTTTCGGTTTGTTAGTTCCGTTTTGCAAAGCCAAATTATATATATAACTAGCTTCTGCCCGCGACTTCGTCCGCTTTAAATTCGTTTATCACGAATAAGGGTATTTTTCCGGGATAAAAAGTAGCCTATGTCCTTCCCCGGGACTCAAACTATCACCATACCAAATTTCATCCAAATCGGTTCAGCGGTTTAAGCGTGAAGAGGTAACAGACAGACAGTCAGACACACTTTCGCATTTATAATATTAGTATGGATGTATATCATCGCCTAGTACCCATAGTACAAGCTTTGCTTAGTTTGGGACTAGGTCGATTTGTTTAAGATTGTCCCTGTGTTATTTATAAAATTCTTAAAATACAAAGATCTAAATAATGAACAAAATTCAAGACTCCGACTGGATTTGAACCAGTCAGTGCCTTGTGCCTTGCCGGGGCTTACGCTCTGCCAATTGAGCTACAGAGCCCGGACAGCTTGTCTTCAAATTGTCAGTATTTGTTACAAGATTTTTAACCGACTTCCAAAAAAAGGAGGAGGTTCTCAATTCGACGGAATGTTTTTTTTTATTTTATGGATGTTCACCGATTACTCAAAGACTATTTGACCGATTTCAAATATTTTTTTTGGTTTTATAGAAGGTACTTTCTAGTTGGTCCCATTTAATTTTGGTGAAGATCTGATGATGGAATCCATGAGGAATTGAAGGAACTCCTCAAATATTGTAGGCATACATATAGTGATTTTGGTATTATAAAAAACATAATAAGCATTTGCATTCCGAAAGTGTAAATTGGTGAAGTGGAACTGATGCAGAAGACCAAAGAATGCCATCGGAACTCCTCAATGATAAATGATTTACGAGTGGCGACAAAATATCTTGATTAATTTAGCTAAGCAACTTCATAGTCACAAATTTAAATGTTCCTGATGAGAATGGTACCATCGAATTGATTTGATGATGGAGCCGGAAGGTAGGCACCAGATCTATGTAATAAAATAATGTATCCTAGCCGTGTTTGGGCTTGTTCGAATCGTCACGAGATACACTTTTAAGTAACGATTAACTAAAAAGTGTAAAATAAATAAACTTTTAAACAAAAAATTAAAACCGACTCAAAAAAAACTAAAAACTAAAAAATAACGCCATAATTCAGTTTCTTCAAATTACTTACAAGTAACCGTTTGTATACTCAATCTATACAGTATATACAATTAATGTTATTTTGGAGTCGGTGCCATCGTGTCACAACTTACTAAAATCGTCAATTTTCAATATTTTACACATTCTTTATATGGCACCGACGCCAAAATAAGATTAATTATATATACTGTATAGATTGAGTATACAAACGGTTACTTGTAAGTAATTTGAAGAAACTGAATAATGGCGTTATTTTTTAGTTTTTAGTTTTTTTGGAGTCGGTTTTATTTTTTTGTTTAAAAGTTTATTTATTTTTTGCATTTTAACTGGCTTTTCGCCGTCAGCGCACCTGGTGAGCATCTGTGAAAGTAAATGTTCACCCTAACAGAGCGAACTTTACAGTTGCCACATGTTAGCTAGAGATGTCGCTGTAGTGTAAACATTGATCTTTGCAAAAATCTTGATGTTTTACCATCACCATCAAGATCTTCGTGATTTTTCCGATTTTTATGATACCATTTCGCATCATTATTTTATTTTTATTTGATTACTGTAAAACATCCAACTGTCAATTGTTTTGGATAAACGCTCTTTACATATCGCAAAATCGCATGTTTTTTTATGTTTATATTTAATTGAAACCTGGGGCCCGTTTCATAAACGCTTGTAACTTGTATTAAAAGCGGAATTTAAGTCTCTTTTTAATTCATATTGTTGGAAAGAGACTTCCGCTTGTAATAGGTACAAGTTATAATGCGGGGCATGGAAGTAAAACCTGCGCAGAAGTCGATTTTAGAGTCTCATCTTAGGTGGGGGTGGGGCGGGGTTAGACGCACTGCACGTATCCATAGCAACGAGGCGGCGGGGGTAAGGTACCTGCGCAGTAGCGGCCATGTTGGTTTTACTACGTGCCCCGTATTATACAAGCTTTTGAGAAACGTGCCTCTGGTGTCAAATCCCTATTTACTTTACTGACGTCTACGACTTTGCTGCTGCATTAGGTAAAGATTCTCTTTCTTCTATCTTTACCATTATAAAGTTGAAAAATTAAATATCTATACATGAATATATTTCCAAAACAATTATTAATATATATTTATTTATTTTATTTATATTTGTATATGTATTATATATATTTATGTTATTCATGTATTTAAGTATATAAATATGGGTTTTTGTAATTACACAAGCCTCAGCACCGTCCACAATTTTTATGCTTTGCCCTAAGGTTGACTGGTAGAGAATGCCTTATGGCATTAAGTTCGCCTTTTGTACAACAAGTTTTCTTTTGTGCAATAGAGATTAAATAAATAAATTAATTAATTAACACAAGACTATTTGATTGTCACAAAATCGTATTTGTTTTTCGACTTTTTGTAAGTGCCGTTGTAGCTTCATCACGCCAAAAGCTAAACGGATGTCAACCAATTTTGGTGCACGGGAAGTTGGGCATCCATAGATAGTTATAAGATACTTTTTAACTGACTACGCTGAAGAAAAAAAAGGCTGTTTTTTTTTCTCCTCCAATAACAAAGTTTAAGGGGCAGTATTGTATACTAGAAGGTGACCCTTCTAGTATTGTATACATGAAGTGCTCGTTGAAAGTAATAGGATTAGTCTCCAGTCTCCACCTTGTATCGGTTTCAGCTTTACTGAGGGTCGTGGTTATGCCCTCAGAATAAGTCTTTCTCTGATGACGCGTCGCCATCTCATTCTATCTGCTGCCGAGTGTACAGTATCGTGTATTGTTGTATCAAGCGCTGTAAGAATCTGGATTAGGATCAGTAAATAGGTATTTAAGTTATTTTAAGTGATGTCACTGTCATCACCGCATTTACAACACGCATTCCATGTTGAAAATTCAATTTTCATTTGTTGGGGTGAATCGAAAATTTAAACTATTTTTAGCGAAATTTTTGTCTAATCTTGTATATGAAACAGACTGGTTTCCAGATACGTGTTTTTTGACTATATAAACTATTCAGCGCCTAACGTGGAAACATGTTTGTTTAAAATTTTCTCAATAGAAAAGAAATTCGAAAACGCGTCTTCATTTTCCGTTTTTTGTCTAGTTTGTACAAACGGCATATTAATAAACGGCTAAATTATGTAAAAAATTCGTTCTTTCCTTTATCTTTTACTTCACTAACTGAAATGTTAACAAAACATAATAATATCTTCGATGTGATTGTATTTTTACATCTGGCGCTTACGCCAAAAAACTCCAAGCATGTAGTGCATGTAGCTTTCTCTTTCTTTGGTGCGCGTTAGCACTAAATGCGTCCCTTATCACAAATTACGCTCATTGGCCGACACAGGGGCCGGGGTGTGGCTTTTCCTTGGCGATGCAGGCCCTTAAGGAACCCTGTGGTATAATACTCACGCTAATATAACTGCATGAAACAGATATAGCATTCACAAAATGTGCGTCGCCGTTGAACGCAGCGCCGATGGACTTGCCGATACATAATATGACGAAAGGGCGAAGAGCAATATGGCGACAAAAACATAACGGATAAGACTTTTATTAAATTTTGAGCAATATTTTCGTGTAAAAATATATGCAGCTTTTGTTATATATCAGTGAGTACAGTTTTCGCACATTAAGAAAGTACTGGACACTAGTAAATTGTCACCTCTTGAGACTATAAAGTGCTTTCGTGAACTTTCGTGAACCTGCTTGACGGACCAATATATTTTACCTGTCATCTGGAACATGTACCACTACTTCACGTATCTATCTGTGGCTGTCTTTCGGGTCCTCATTCTTAGACAAGTTCTAAATTTTGCGCTAGAGGCGCGCGGATAATCTTTGCATCGCCATTAAGTGTCTTAGAATATAGGAGTAAAAAAATCAGGTTATATATGAATTACGACGATGAATTGGTAATTTTGGTTTAAGGGATCTCAAAATTTCTCAGCATTTACAAAACATAGGAAAGTGATATTTAGTAACCTGATTCTTCATTTCATTAACTTCTTTTTGTCAGTTGCAGAAACACGATTCGTTATCTTTTATGACAGCGAAAACAATATCAAAGAAACCTCATTGAAAACAGAGATTTTAATTTTACAGGCTAACCAGACTGATGTAAGCCTGTAAATTTTCTTTCTTTATTTATTTATTCAATAGGTATACATACCACTTACAGACAATTCCAACACATGATACATAAAACACAATAACAAAGAACTAGAAACAAAAAGACATGTTTGCAAGGCACACATCAATTTAACGAACATAAAACACTTAATTTCTATCAGGATAACATAGTATTTAATTCACATGTAACTTTTGAGAATTCAGTCACAGTTCAGTTCTTAGTATATTAGTCTAAATACACACTTCAATATGCCAGTTGGATTAAAAAAATAAAATTGTACCTAGTTATTATATTAGGAACAAACTGAAGGCCGTCGAGACTCAAGTGCGAAATTTAAGAATAACACCCCAGGGCATAATCTTATTTGACACGGTGGCTAGGTCATTGCCGTTACATACCTAAGTCTACGTATTATGTTATAAAAGAGTTTCATCATGTACGGATACTGTACGTCTTCTGGTCTTTTAAGTCCACTAATGTTTCGATTCAATGAGATGTGAACGAACGTTAATGGGTGTATTTAAGTAAGTCACTTTAGTTAGCTTGCGAATTTGTCCGTTATTAATTTTTTCCCTGATATTTTGCCGAATTCCTTGTAAAGTACTCCAGTCATTTTACGGATCGCTAGTAGTCCAGCAGTTAATGTACTTCTACCTGGAAAGTATTCTGAATTTAATGGAACTTTAACAGGTTGTTTGAGAATACTTACATACAGCTTTGTCATGCAATAAAGTACCCAAAATGAGCTTAGTTTAAGAAATATAAGTCAAAAACTGTAAAATAGACAGTACATTTTTGGTGGACGTCAGCTACTCGTGTCGGCATAGTTCTATTGTGGTATGTGGTGTCAGATATTTCCATGGTAAAGCCGAAGAAAAGGTGGCTTAGGTACCTACCTATATCTATCTAAAATCTTGTATGGTTCTAATAGGGAGTATGCATGATTTTTTATTTTTGCTTTATTAAAAGTTCATTCATGTAAAAATCAGTAGACAAAATAATTTTTCAAATAGCTATAAAAATAACCAACATATAAGCCATCAAACATTTCATTCTATCTCTTTCTTGCAAAACAGAATTTAATATGGAGTTAATATGGCCGGAGTGCACTGTGACGTAACAATGCATATCGGACCTTTCTGTCTAATTACTACTTTAAAATGCCTATATTATGCGTATTTCTTGTCCGATTTTAATTTGAATTTCACTTTTTGGAATAGTTTTAACGGTATTTTGATATTTTGTTAAGAAAAGCGATGAAAAAATTTCATGAATGATTTTGCAAATACATAATGCGAATAGTGTTTTTTATAAACGCTTCGTTGGAACGCTAACACGATCGGTAGTCACAACACTGCTATTCGTACCGTCATCGTCACCTGGCAGCTCCGGTGTTTTGTTCGGTGTTTCGCGAACTCTGTTAAACAGAATTGCTGCTAAACGATTGCACGGTGATTCCGCTCCCGTACAAGGGCGGCCATAAATACCTCAACTCCAAAAAAAGCCATTTTTTCGATTTTAAACTATAAAGGGTTATTATACAAGCATGAAATATATCATTAATAACATTTTTAGACATTTATAATAAACTTGTGTGACTATTTTTATTAAAAAAATATCTGTAGTCAAAACCATTTTATAAAACGTTATTATTTTAAACATAAAGCCATTAGATAAAAAAAATTTGTAATTAATGAAAACATAAATGAAACAGCATACTACATAAATAATAAAAATATTTATTTCAAGACTATTTACATATATACAAATAAGGTTATATTAAAACAAAGCGATTACTTACTATTTATACATTCAATATTACCTACTTACTATTTACACACAACAAGTCCAATACAGATTTAGACAAAGAACTTTTTTTTTTAACAGGTAACCTTCTCAAACTTGATATTAGGGGATCTGAGTGAAGAAGAAGTCGATTAATCAAATCAGTATTAGTCAAAACGCGGTTCATTTTTCGTGTGTGATCTAGTCGAAATGCTTTATAGTATTTGTTACTCGCTTCAGCTGCTTCTTCAGACAGTTCTCCTATAGACAGTAGGCCGTGATTGATAATGTCAGCACCATGAATCAAAATTTTGTGGACAGAAGCAGGCAAATAGTACCATGGATATTCGGCAACTAATTGCCGTGCAGTTTCTAAAGCGAAATCTCTGAATTTTGTCGCATCAATGTTATATCCCGAATTGATACACTGAAGTACAGTCCAACAACGATCTAGGAGATCCTTCTTAATACCCGTAATTTCAGCTGAAATATCTGAGCTTGAGAAGAACCGCCTAGCAGTGTTGCCATCGTTCGATGTCCCGCTTCCGCCACTTTTGGGTTTATCGATAATAAGACCTAACTTTTCCCTAAATTGCGATTGTATAAGTTTTTTTTTTTCAGCTACAAGTCGTTTATCGCTATCAGACCTAGCTTGCCATTTCTTAACCTCTAACTTGTAAGCGAGATGAATGAAATATTCAAAAAATCGGATCAATGCGTGAAGTGGAGACATGCCATATTCATATTTACTTTCGTCAGTTGCTTTGCACAAACATACATCAATTTGATTCATCTCACTTGGTAAAGCTTTACATATATAACATCTAGTTGAAGAAACATCACTAAGTGCATTACACACCTTACCATCGACCATAGTAAGTTGTAAGCTATGATTAATTGTGTATTCGCATGCATTTGTCTTGAAGATAGTCGGTTGCAAGTTACTTATTTTCTGTTTGAAATAAGTCTCCTCTTCAACTGATACTGCAGTTGTTTCCTTAAAAAACTGAAAGCGAATAGGTCTGCAGTATCGAGTTGAAGAAGGACGAGGATTTTTCCACAAAATGATTGAGTTTTCCTTATTATCCGGGTTTAAAATAAGTTGAAGCGGTACATATGAAGTAACAAACAAGCTACTATCCACAAGAGAAGAATCTGAGAAAGTTTGTTTGTATTCGCTATGTCCTGTACTACCATCAAATCCCCATTTCCCAACCAAAGATATTTTATTTAAAGACTGGTCAGGTATTTTATCTAAAATATCTTTTTGAGACTCAAGAATCCGAGTGGCAGTGTGATCTAACAAACTCTGAAGTTCGACTTCGGCTGATGATTCAGTAACGGCTACAGTTGTAGGGTAACATCTCTTTTTAGCCTTTACAATGCGTTGATAGGAAGGCATACAATCTTTCAGTATATTATTATGTATAAAATTCTTAATTAATAGATATTGCTTTCTAGAAATCTTACCTTCTGCAATAAGTGACAAAACTTTGTTTTCGTCGACTTTTGTAGAAGTTAAGCTGGAATCAGCAGAAGCATTGAGCAGTGTATTTACAGCAGACTCGTCAAAATTAGATAGTTCCGCCAGTCTCCTTCTTTTAGTGCGTTTACTACTTTCATTAAAGTTTTTCCTCGGACGGCCACGAGAAGTGGAAGGGGAGGGGTCGACGTTATCATTCTGCTGAGAAATACGCTGCTCGATACTTTGGATCACATCAATGTATTCTACATCATTAAGCCACTCTGCATATTTATGTAGAAATATAGACTTTGTACATCTTGTTTTTTTCCAATAACATGCAATTCGTTTACATAAATTCCTTATTTTAACCCTTAAATTCTCTATGCCAATATTTTCGATGTTATCCGAAATAATTGATGTTTCCGTCAGTGTAGTAAAAACATGTTGAAATTTTTCTGTATCAGTTCCTTGTCCAGAGTGCCAAATATCAAAAACACTACGTTTCGAAATAGAACACCTTAAAAATGTACCTAAAACAAAGATAAAAACATTTTTTAAAAATCGGATTTTTTTCGGCTACCCTACTCTTGTTCTTTGAAACCCCTTTTACCTAAGAAGAGGTCAAAAAAGGTCGATGAAAGTTACAGCCCTTATTAAGGACACTTCCATCTATAACATAATATATGTGTCAAGTGCGGCAAACCTCGGCATCAGAGTATAACTCTCAATGAAATCATACTTCTTAAAAATTAATCGTAAACGACAGACCTCTACTAGAAAATTATTTTAAAATATAAGCACGCATATTTATATATAAAACATAATTGAAAAATAAAGTACATACCCTCTTCTTGGATTTCCATAATAATACCACGTGGACACACGCAAATAATAATAATAGTACACAATAACAAAGTGATTAAGTTGCGGCGACAAAAACACACTACTAATTAGGGTCGAGATGCGTTCACTTTCGTTGCACAAAAGTAAATGATAATAGTACTTTATTGCTGTGCTATATATAGTATTTAGAAGATTGTCTATCGGTGAATCATTTTACTTACTTTTTAGTCCAGGATACGCTCATGACTTTTTTCGATTTATGGCCTACGGCGGAATCACTGTGGATTGTTTGCAACCAGACATTTTTATGGATCTGGCTGACGAAATTCCGTAAGCCGCGGTATTTTCAGATACTTGGTAGATGTCAATGTCCTCATCAGCATCTATAACTACATATTTATAAAGTTTTAAAAATGAAATATTCGTACATTAAAGATACTATTATAGAGGACTATTTGAAGGTAGCTGAATCAAAAAATATTTTTTGAAAATATTTTTTTGTATGTGTCTTCATCATGCCAAAACGGCTAAACGGATATCAACTGTTTTAGGGACACGGGCAGCTCGGTATCCACAGATGGTATACTTTTTACTCGACTAGGCTGAAGAAAAAAGAGCGGTTATGACACTTTGTCCTCCGCGAACGAAGTTGCGGGTGCCTTCTAGTCGGCCAATAAAATATGGACTCACTTCTATTTGACTAACTCAACGAAGTTCTCCAAATTTTAAGGAAAAATTGTTCTCGTAGATAATATTTTCACAAATATTTCGAGTATGTTGTGTTGACATGAAATAAGTAAATAATGTCACAGGATTATTCTCTCAGTTATTTATTGACGACATACGGAATATTTGTTAACACTTGGGAACATTTATTTCATTAAATGTGAGTTCTTTTATAACGCCGACGCAATATTGACTGTGTGCCAAAGCAATGCTGTTTTTCTATTGTAAAAAAATGTCTGTTAAAAAAAATATACTTCTTGGGTTTATTTTATCCAAGTTCATCATAAAACATTGGCTAAGAGACGACGAATGGTAAGTACAGTCGCCAACATTAATATCTGCCACAACAAAGCGCGCAATACCTGATTAGGTCTCTATTTCTAGAGCCGTGAGGACGTGTCAGATATTTTCGCCCGCTTTGTTATGGCAGATGCTGACGATACGACTGTAACTTCTTCTAGTTCACCCTCTTATTTGAATTTCCAAAATCGTCGAGCTTAATATGGCAAATTAGTAGCAGTCTTTTTTTATTTTACTCTAGGAAGACGTTACTGCCAGTCTCTCGTGTTTAATGTAGTAGCTGCATAGATACTTATAAAATTTCGTAGCATTAGTAGTATACCAACTTATACTAAGTTCTATAACATTTCCAAAAATCCTGATACTTGGATTACGTTTAAAATTAAAAACGACCGCCTTATTTTTACAAGATTTTATGTAACTTGCAAGTTAAATTTGATCCACTTCCCGGTTTCCGATTGAGCTAAAATTTGGCATAAGTACCTACTTATATAAGTTCGATGACAATACAATAATATGATACCAATTACCATCGAGCTGATCTGATGATGGAGCAGGAAGGTGGTCATAGGAACTCTGTGACAAAATAACGCAATCCTACAGAGCTTTGGGCTCTTTAAAAACTCAGTAGTTGACGAGTGTTCTATGAAAAGTACATTCGGCAATAAAAGCATGTCACATAAATGATTTTTTTTTGTCAGAAACGTAGTTGCTTTTTCTCGCGATCCTCTGTAATTTATTTAAATCGAATACAACCATGAGTTAGGCACATTCCGGACTTCAAGCCTTACTATCAATATCTTAACATTAATGCCAGCAAATCAGCGCTTAAATAAGTGACGTACCGAATCGAACCGATTCTTTCGAGTCACACAGAAGGCAACTGTTTGCGCGGAACACTGACGCAAACATTTGTTTAGAGCTGTAAATGGACATTAAAGACTTTGAATGTGTCGTCAGCACTAAAAATAAATGCAGTAAGGACATACCATTTAAAACGATCAATGTTTGAGATGTTAAATGAATAGCTGTGTTAGTGTCTGTGAGTTAATCATCATAATTTTAAGCCTATTTCAGTCCACAGCTGGACTTAGTCCTCTCTATTGAACCCTATATTTTTTTCTTCTTCACCCATTATACCAGCTAACTTTCGTATATCATCGCTTTGCTCCACCTAGTATATAGATTCCGTGAAACCGGGGGAGAAGGGACGGCCGGGGGATGCGAAACCAGAATTTCTTTTTTCAATTGCTTTTCGCAATGCTTAAAAAAGGTCTTAAGTCTAGTGTTACCTTACATGTTTATAAGACCTTTTTTAAGCGTTTTGGAAAGTTTGTGCAATTTGCACATCTGTAATTGAATTTTTGGTGTTCGGGCTCTGGTTGCTCTTATAATTTTATAATATATTCTTAGACATATTTTTTCTTCTTCTGGCAACACTAAATAGCAGTTGGCGGTCAAAGTTGATGTTATTCGTTTTTATGTGAGATTTGACAAAGTAAGTGTCAACCCTAGCAATTTTCCCAATTCGGCTAATTGCTATTCTAGCCTCCTACCCCAACTATGGGGCGAGATGGGATTTCCTGCTATTTCGTGTTTACCATTAAAATTATGAAATTAAACGAGAGATCATTAAGAAACTAAAAATCGTTGTCTCGGCGAATATCTCGTATTTTTTTGTAAAGTTGCAATAATAATGGGTTAAATCAAGGAAACAATATTTTAACAGTCATATTCTACTCTTTTAGCGCCACTATTTATTCGCATCTTTACGTAAAAAGCATATTGTCCAAAAGGTGATAGTCCGATTGTTTTGTGGCGTATTAATCTAAAATATAGCATTTTTAAACAGTCATTTTCAATTATTTCTTTTTTTCGGTCACCGTTTATAATTATAAAGCAGGTAATGGCCATCGATGTCCCCACTTTAGTATGAAAATAAGGTATTTACCGCTGACTTACCATCTTTTTACAGCTATACATAATGATCAATGTATGACTTTTCGTGCATAAGAGTCCATGAATCGGTTACGGAACTTATGCCTAGCATGGTAATTTTATAAATTTCTTGAATATTGGTTATTTATTTCAAAATCGAAACTTGTTAATGAAAAGAGCAGGGCCCATTTAAATTCAAATTCAATCGTGTTCAATATGTGAAGGCTTTAACGCTTTATTTGACACTTTTGTGTCCTTTTGAAACTGAAGGGATCCTTTCTTTTCACCAACCTATTTTTACCAAACTGCCTCGTCAGTTCCCGATTGTTTCACTTCCCAACTCGCGCTTGTCTGCAAAACAAAACAAAAGTCCACATATTTTTCAAGCCATTGTGTAGAATCCAATAGGAGGATAGGTTGTTTTATAGAAATTCTGAAAATAGTACGGTGTTCAAAAAAAAATTAAGGTTGAACAATGAAACAGTCTGGGATACATAATTCGGTCATTTGTTTGAAAGTTTCACGAATGTTTGTTACTAGGTCTTAGATGTTTTCTATGTACTTAAGTATTATACCTTATCTATATCGTCGCCTAGTACCCATAGTACAAGCTTTGCTTAGTTTGAGACTATTTATTGAAGTAACCCGAATCTGAATTTGCTAATGTAAAAGCTAGGTAGAACCTACATAGGTTCATATGCCTAGCCTCTATGTGGCAAATTATACAAGGTACAGAATAGAAATGTCTCGAATTTGTTACGAGGTCTGCTTCACGCTCGGCAAGCGTAAACAACTTATTTACAATTTTGCTGTCTCTTTTATGATTAATATCTGGGAATGTACGGTTTAAGAGCTGGACTAATGCCAGCATGAAACCCAAGAAAAAACGTCCCAAGTGCCTATGAGTTTTACACGGAGTCCGGTCCTTTTCATCGTATTTTGTTTCGTCTCGGCCGACGTCTCGTTTACAGAAACGCAGACCGGGCTTACGTAAACTGAAGGTTTTATCGCTAATAATAGAGGAGACAGTTTTTTAGAGCGTGGCGAAGGTCGGTTTGTGGGCGTCCGTCATCGCTCTGTTATGAGCATAGTTTGGGCCTGTTCAGCGTAGGGCTGCCATCTTGATTATAGCCGAACTCAGACAAAAACTTCAAATACCCTGAATATTTGAAGGAAATCGCATTTTCCCCCGGACATGTTTGATTTTATTCAGTTCAATAAGGTGTTCCCAACATTAAAAGAGTCGGGGTTTTACCCAGACACATTTTAAAAACCCGCCTGGACGGCCCCCGGACAGTGTGTCCTAACTGGGACAAATCCGGGGAAACCCGGATGGATGGCAACCCTAATTCAGCGTAACCACTGCTTCACCACTTTTTGCCGATGCGCTGTGGTACTGTTGTGGTCCGTGTGAAGGCCCTTACGTAAACTTGAGAGCTGGGCATGAAATGTATCGGTATACATTGATGATGACATATGATGATGCTATTTTATCGAGTACCACCACAAAATAGATCTCTGATGGTCGATGAATTATTATTAACTTGGGTTTGAAATAATGAGGATGAGGATTCGACCACTGCTGAATATAGTAATACTAGCTTATGCCCGCGACTTCGTCCGCCCTTAATTCGTTTATCGCGGATAAAAAAAAGTAGCTTATGTCCTTCCCCGGGACTCAAACTATCTCCATACCAAATTTCATCCAAATCGGTTCAGCGGTTTAAGCGTGAAGAGGTAACAGACAGACAGACAGACACACTTTCGCATTTATAATATTAGTATGGATCGAGGGAGCACTAAATTTCGGGGGTTTTGCCATAGTCACCATATTTACTGGGTTGATTGAAAAGCTAAGCGAGCGGAGGCTGCATTAAGGCATTCATGGCTTGAAAGGGATAGTCGGAGCTGTTTTTAGGTTCTCCCATTTGAAAGTAAATAATGTTTTCAATAAAAAATCAATACCGTTTAATACTAGTGTCATAATAGTTCCATTTTGCACGAAACTATTCCACACTAACAAAATTTTTAATTTAAGGATACGATTTGTATGAGCAGAAGATATTATTTGTTTTTTTTTCGAATTATTTCGGTTATGAATTCAACAGCCGTAAAAAGGGCCATTACTAGGGAAAGCGACACGGCATCGCTATATGCTGACAGTTCTGTTTGGCGCCCATGAGTCAAGAAGTGCAGTTGGAGACCACAATTTGACTTGGACGGTATTTTTTAAGAGCCCTTTTTTCTACAGTAAAAGCTTTATAGAATTTCTATTCAACAATGAAAATAAGCTATAATAAACATTACTGTTATTGTTCCTATTACTTAGTCGTTTGGTCTAAGCATGTAATAAATATCGAAATAAATGTGATAGTTGTTTAGTGCTGGACGAACTCTTCTGCATCGGGGCTAGCACCGCTCGCATCCAGTAAATATTCATCTATACTATTATAAACTTGTAAAATTGAAATGTCTGTACATTGGAGATATAAAAAGAGATTGTATCGGACTATTTGAAAGTCACTGAATCGATTTTTATTTTTTATTTTTTGTATATTTGTATGTGTCGTTGCGGCTTCATCGCGCCAAATCGGCTAAACGGATTTAATTTCAACTATTTTTGGTACACAGGTAACTGGGTATCTCCAGATGGTTATAGCATACTTTTTACTCGACTACGCTGAAGAAAAAAAGAGGGCTTATGACTTTTTCTCCTCCGCGAACGAAGATCCGGGCACCTTCTAGTACCTTTTTTGTATCTCTTTTTTGTTCTTTTAATCTTGACAAAAATTTCTCGTATTCCAATTGTGATAAAAAGAAATAAACTGTAGCATCTTTTTAGTCGGCCATTATTGTGTGATAATTAGCTGTATTAATTATTATGGGTCAACGCGATAGCCTGGGGGCGGGGCATTGGTTCATATCCGACGACATGTAATGATAGTACTGTACCTAATTAATAGTAAAGGCATTCTTTCACAGCCAAACATAAATCAGGTACATATATATGTCCGTACTGCACCTCAGAAATGAGGAGATTCGTAGACGAACCAGTCAGTTACATAGCGAACAGGGTAAGCAAACTGAAGTGGCAATGGACTGGGCACATAGTTCGAAGAAGCGATCGCCGTTGAGGCAGAAAGAAGGCGTAGCGTGGGAAGGTCACCCGCATGGTGGTCGGACGACCTGGTTAGAGATAATGATGACTGCACCTCTAACACTGCTGTGAAATGTTCTTCGGGTATTTCAAGTTCATTGGAGAGCTGTGAGCTAAAGTACCTGAAGCTGGTCCACAGGCATGTTATAAAAAAAATCAAACACAACCGTGTTACGCGACTCTGCCGCTCGATTCATTTGGTCTATCTCTTTCCTATAAATGCGATGAGAGAAGGAGGGTTAATGATGTGTTACCTAACAAGCGAAGTGGCTAAGATAAATTAGATGCAAATGAAAACGAATGTCCTGTCCGAATTTACTAAGAACGTAGATGATTTTCTTTCGCAATATCCGATATCGTTTAGCTGCTATAGCTTGGCAAATTCGTGCGTGACACTCCCATCTCCCATGGTCTCCTGGCGATGGGGAAAGACAAATGACCTGCCGCGCGCACACTTCTTACCCGCCCCTGCTGTCTTTCCCCCCCGTCACCCGCCGACCATGAGAGTGTCACGAACGAATTTGTCACGCTATAGAAGCTCTTTAGTGTTAAATTTTAGCAAAACATGATTTTTCCACCTAGTTTTGAGTCTCGCTTAGATTTTTCGACCTAATGAAGTGCACCTTTTTCATCTTCATCAATCTGAAATATGAATTAATAATAGATTAGGGTGGATTAACTTTTTATTTGTAGTTATTCTGTCCCGTAACTCAGGAGACCGGGATGACAGAGTTACTTCGAAAAACGCTTTTACTCTAAAGTAATCTAGACTATTAACAAACTGACAAGATGGGCTCTTGAAAGTCTGACCTATAAGTATACTATATTGGCTAAACAAATATTTTTCACTTCTCCTGCTCAAAACGTACGTCATATTAGCTTCGCGAAGCGAAACTAAAATAGTACATTTAGCCCCTAGGGTTTAAAAGAAAGCATATAATACTATACAAATTTCTATGGCACTGAAAAAAAAACTTGCGGCCAGCTACATGCTCCTTACGAATAATTAAAAACAAACAAACCAACCTGATCAGATTGGCCAAACTTTCTCATAGAATTGCTCAAACTGTACTTTTAGTTTTTTATGAAATATACAATTTCAATGTTAAGTCTTTTTTATTTTCTCGCAGTCGAAGTAAAAAGCAGAGTGTTTAACACGTGGCTAAAACTCAGACATATTTGTCCTCGCTCACTTTGTGTTCGTCCAAATAATCACTTCGTGTCATAATGGCTTATTTTATTTTAGCCCCTTGTCAAACAATCTACTATTGTTGCCTTTTGATCGTTTCAAAGGAGACGTAATAATAACCATGGCAACGACGAGGTACAGAAAAAAGTAGGTATAATATATATATATATATATATATATATGTAGGTATATATCTTAATCTTGAACTTCTCAGTGCAATCGTAATTACACTACAGTTTACTTAATTACCGACAGATATTAGATAATGTGTTCACATCTATACTATTATAAAGTTGTAAAAATTAAATGTCAGTACAATGAAGACACTTTCAAAAAAAACATTGTAGCGGACTATTTGGAGGTCTCACTGAATCGAAAATATTTATTTTTAATTTTTTGTACGTTTGTATGTGTCGCTGCGGCTTCATCACGCCAAATCGGCTAGACGGATTTCAACTATTTTTGGTACACGGGTAGCTGGGTTCACAGATGGTTATAGGATAATTTTCACCCGACTACGCTGAAGAACAAAATAGGCGTCATGACTTTCTACTCCACGAAGGAAGTCGCAGGCACCTTCTAATCTACATTGTATTATTTAGACTATGTGCCCTAACTTCGTTCACACTGTGTATATGTACACATAAACAGTGTCACTATCAGCTGGTTGCTATCTTGAATGTTTTATGCGCAATTGCACTTATATATTCGATTGGGAACAGAATAGTTGTTATTGAATTATTTCTTTCTCGCTCCCTCATTGCTGAGGGTTACAACCATATACAGGGTGTTCCACGACTAATGCAACATGAAGGGGACGTATCTTAAATATTGGAATTGGATATAGGAAATTTATTTTTAGAACTAAGTAATACTGCTTCAACAGAGTTTCTAAACATTGCTTGCGTCGTCTGGGGCGTCTGGTATATTTTTATGATGACAATCGAATGGCAAAACAATAAAAAACCGCCAAAATGAAAGTCAGACTCACGCACCAAGGGTTCCGTACAAAATAAACGCTACAAACGGCCGTATCTATAAAAATCCAGTGTTAGCAGAGCCCTACTCCTAAGCAAAATGTACGCGGGGTTCGATCATTTTGTATGGGGTACTGACATAGACAGACAGACGTAAAATTATACTGTTATTAGTATTAGTTGTAATAGCGGCAACAGAAATACATCATCTGTGAAAATTTCAACTCTCTAGCTATCACGGTTTATGAGATACAGCCTGGTGACAGACGAACAGACCGACAGAGACAGCGGAGTCTTAGTACATAACAGAGTCTCATTTTACTCTTTGGTTACGAAAACATAGTATTTTGGAATCCAGGAACAACGTGAATTGTTTGAGTTTGGCAAGGAGTTTTTGAAAACATTTGAATGCAGTATTACTGACTTTTAAAATGAAATAATGTCTACAGTAAGCAAAATATCCATTCTACAATATTTAAGTGACTTCTCCTTCATGTTGCATAGCTGTAGGACACCCTGTACTTGTATAGTTTGCCTATAACCTCCAGGGGAAACCGCGACAAGGAGTTCATTCCACTTTCGCAGTGTGCGCGTTAGAAAATTCCTTTGACACTGCACGGTACGCGACCATTTGAAACAACACCTACAATTACAGGAACTTCTAAACACGCCATTACAATTATCCACTAAAACCTGACAATGGCTGCTATCGTCAAGCACTTGGGTCAACAGCAACAGCATTGGTGCAGTTCGAACCAGTTCTTTATGATGATTAGATTATGAGAAGGTCGTTTTCTCGCTTTACCCAGGTTGTCTTGTTTTCCTGCGATAGAGCAATTGTGATTTTTTCTGTGTCCGTTATCGTTCGTGATAGAATCAGAAATGAGGATATCCGGAGAAGAACCAAAGTAACCGATATAGCTCACAGGATTGCATCGTTGAAGTGGCAATGGGCGGGCCATGTAGTCCGGAGAACGAATTTTTGGGGCAGTAAAGTCCTGGAGTGGCGACCACGCCTAGGAAAGCGCAGCATAGGACGACGCCCGACTAGGTAGACGGATGACCTCGTAAGGGTCGCGGGGAGTCGGTGGATGCGTTCTTCGCAGGATCGCACCCTAACGGCGAACTACAGGGAAGGCCTATGTTCAGCAGTAGATGTCTGTGGCCGATAGATAGTTAAACAGATGTGTCCGTAATGGCATCGGTTTTTTCGATATCGGATTCGTTTTTTTTTTCACTTTTGAGTGCTTAAAGACGTCGATGGTGGTAATTTTTGTCTGAAATTGTTGTAAATACATAGTTGGTAATTATTACCGACGCCTTCGGCTCAACCGATAATATTCCTGCCTGCTATCTAAAGTATTGTTTACTTTGTAGTTCTAGGTGTGAAACTGCACCATTACTGTCTCGGTAGGGGGCGGGCGGGATAGATTTAGGTATGGCTGCTCCAAATTAAAACAGATCGTAACGCAGAACGCAGCAGGAGGGTTTGTTGATATTTTAAAACCGCGTTTCTTCCTGACGCAGCGTGTGACGTGACACGGCGTTTTAATCAGCTTCTGGCACATTAAAAATATTGACATATTGTAAAGATAATATATAGGGTGAATCAACTTTTAAAGGTAAGGAATACCTTTTTTACAAGCTAATAAAAACTTAATATTTTCATCTGTTTCCGCGATTATTACTCATATAAATAAAACAATTTAACGGATTATATCGCGTATTTTATCTCCTTTGAGTTCCCGACGTTTCGGAAGCTTTTCAGCTTTCCATGGGTTAACTGAGAAAAGATATTTTTTCCTCTTTCAAAGTTACAATTTGTGCAAACTACCCAATTTGAGAAAACAAATAAAGGTGTACATACATGCGTATGATGGGCCTAATCTGTAAAGACAGTTACACATGCGCCAGAAGGGCTTAATTATTTTAATTTAATTAAAAATTATTAGAATATGTGAGATTGATAATTGTTTACACATGTTAAAATTAGATCGTCAAATTTTCGGATTTCACTATTTATAATGGTAACGCGTGGAAATGCACGTTTTTCATACAAAACCCGGGGACAACATCGTCGCTTGCGTTACCCGATATATTTATTTGTGTAAATCGCTTTTTTTTAAAATTGTAAACTAGAAAGTAAGCATAAATCTGATTTATTCAATATATTGCCTACATCAAACACATTTGTTGCATTCTACGAAAATAAGGCGACAAAGTGAGATATGTCGAAAATTGGGAAGTACCTTAAAAGTGGATTCACTCGACCACTACGTTAAATTCCTTTTAAATAAAGGCTTAAATAAATAAATAAATATTACAGGACAATTACGGGACAATTTTACACAAACCGAACTAGCCCCATGGTAAGCTCAATAAGGCTTGTGTTATGGGTACTAGACGACGATATATTTAATAGATATATTACTTATATACATAGAAAACATCCAAGACTCAGGAACAAATATTTATGCTCATCACACAAATATTTGCCCTTACCGGGATTTGAACCCAGGACCTCAGCTTCGCAGGCAACGTTACTCTATATTCAAGTATGATTTATTTTATGGCATTTTAGTGTTCAATAATTTTGTTTATCAACAGCAATGTATACAAAAACATGCTCTGATTGATCTAATAATCTTATCATCCGCCTATCGACGCGATACCAATTGATAACAGTGTTGAAAAGTATAAAAAGCATACACAAAAAAATCTTTAGTTATTTAGTTACTGAATTTAACATCAGTTGGTTTCATATCTTCGTTCAATCTCTGTCATTTTAGTATACATCAAGTTCTGTATCTGTACTAGTGTTGTATTTTGAATTGAGATATATTTGTGTTTTAACTGATTTTGGAGCGGCTACAATACTTTAATCAACGATTTATATTGAAGAGGTATGTTTCCATAACGGTTGTAAATATATTAGTATATATGTATGTAGATATATTTTTTTGGATCCTAGTAACATATTTTGTGTAAAGTAAAGATGCGCGAATTATATATCACCGAATTGAAAATATTGATGCATTATCATTCGCTCACTCACTAAGTTCATTTCGCTCAGATATGTAGATTATATAGTTCACGAGTGAGTAAAGATAGAGATGTCAATCAATCAGATTGTCTTGCTTGTTCTTTCCGGTTCATTCGTAATCATTTGAGTGGGTGGGACCATGACAGCGCTAACGATACACTGAATTTTGTAACCTTGCTTATAAAAGTTATAATTTTTTTATTTTTTTTTTTATTTGGAGAACCAACAGCTAAAAGTAATACATTTGCGGCATAGAATAAGTATCAGAAAGCCAATTACAGGTTCCCACCGGTAGTAACATGATACAAAATAGAGACGCTCACATAATGCACAACATCGCAGAGCCTTCTAGTGATTACTATGACTAAGTGAAATAAACTGCAACAAGTTTAAACTACAACCAAATAAAATAAAATTAAATTCAACAAACAATGCTCCGGTCAAGGCACGCTCATTCAAAGAAACCGTCCGTTATCCTACGCCGCACAGTTGGGATATTACTATTGAAAATATCGATATCCAGCTCTTTAGTTAGGTTATTTAAACTTTTTCCAGCACGTAGCAGAAAGCTATTCTTCCTATAATTACGCGAGGACATTGAGAGGAGAGGGAAATGTCTTTTTAGCAGAGAGTAATTTCGGGCAGTCTACATTGTTGTTCGTTATATTAAGGATGTAAACAATATCTGCAATTTCCCGGCGCTTATATAAGGGAATGAGATGGTGCTTCTTACACATATTAACATAGCTAACAGACACAAACGGAGTTTTTAATTTGAAACAAAGGTATTTAATGAATTTCTTCTGGACCCGTTCCAATCTGTCTACATAGGTAGTGTAACAAGGGTTCCAAATTTGGGACGCATACTCGAGTTTGCTTCTCACATACGTACAGAATAGTATTTTAATAGTTTTTGCTCGTGTAAAATTCAATGAATTACGCATAATAAAACCTAATGATTTGATAGCATTTGCAACAATATTATTAACATGGATGTCAAACAGGAGCTTCGAGTCGTACGTAACACCTAGATCCTTCATAGATGACACCTTTTTCAGCAGCTGGTCTTTGAGCTTATATGTAGTTGGTATTGGGCACCGCTGTCTTGAAAAGGTTATCGTGAAGCACTTCGACGGGTTAAGGTCTAATTTATTCAATTGACAATACGCATCAAGTCGCGATGGAATATATGGAAATGGTTTTTTTTTGTAATAGAATGAGTTTGATATTATTTGAATCATGAACGAGACCGACCAAGTAATAGGTTGTGATATACATGAGATAGGTACTGAGCTACTTGAATCTTCAGTAAGCGAAAGAGCGAATGAGCTAAACCAAATGATTACTTGCGTCCAAGATGGCCCACTTTCATCTTGTGCTTTAGTTCAACTGCCGCGGCTTCGATATAAAGTTGCAGTTTTGTCTATGGTACTAACCGAACATGGGCGCGAAATTTAAATTCATTCGAACATAAAAAATACAAAATGATTGATCTTGGACGCAAGTACTGATACGCAAATTGCGAAAATTTTCCAAAATGCTGAAAAAAGGTCTTAAGTCTAGTGTTAACTTACATGTTTATAAGACCCTATTTAGGCATGTTTTATTAAATAAAAGGTCTTAAATCTGGTGTCAACTTACCTGTATAAAAGACCATTTTTAAAAATTTTGGAAAGTATCCGCAATTTACACAACAATAGACGCATGTACCTTATAGTTCATTTGAATTACTCATGCCTGAGCTATCCATCTCTATTATTGTGATAATCAAGATTCCTATTTTGCTTTATCTTATCTTTTGTCTAGACAAGAGAATATAGAGTGTTCGTCTTGCTGTAACCGGTTACTAGCAGAGATAGGTGTGACTAAGAGGCAATTTACATTTACAGCTATTTTTTTTTTGTATGATGCTTCTTGCCTTCTTTGATATATATATATATATATAGATATATATATTACGGGAAAATATATTACGGGTCAATTTTACACAAATCGAACTAGTCCCATGGTAAGCTCAATAAGGCTTGTGTTATGGGTACTAGACGACGATATATTTAATAGATATATTACTTATATACATAGAAAACATCCAAGACACAGGAACAAATATTAATTATGCTCATCACACAAATATGGCAACGTTACTCCCACTGAGCCAACCCTTCTGTATTTTTAACCCCAACGAAAAAAGAGATACAGCCAGCAGCAAATAGTCTGTAGCGTCCAAAGCGTCAAATACATCGGTACACATCTTAATGCATATGGTTTTAAAGATTGCGACATTCTTGGCGCTTTGGATGTTACAAACTATTCGATGCTGACTTTACAAGATTTGTATGTTTTGGTGTATTTGTCTGTGACATCGTTGTTCTTAAAAAAAATACCGATTTTGATTGAAAAAATTGAAAGCTAGCTTTAATATAGAGTATTTTTAGTCATAATTCAAGAAAACTGTTTCAGCTGTTTTTTAAATTATTAGCTTTTTTCTATGTGGCAGGGTTTTTATTATCATTAAAACAATTGACAACATTTAATTTTGTTTACCAGGCTTTTTTTGATGAAATCAAAAAGAAAAATAAGATTATAATTTCTTATTATATAAAAAAAATCAAAAGTTCCTCGTTCTAAAAGAGCGTAGACGATAAATAGAGCGTAAGTGATAGTCACAGTGTAGAAAACAATACAGAAGCATTATTACTAAGATGAATTTACTGTAGGAATTGATGTGCTGTTCTTGTGCGCTGTGACCGTATCAAATGACGTCATTTAGAGGACTGTATACATTTCCGACTATCTGCAAAATTTGTAGATATAAAGAAAGTAATATTATTGGTTTTCTCGATGGTAAATTAATGAAATGGACGTCGAGTTAATATTACTTGAAAATTTCTTATTTTTCAATTACTTGTTTCATCTATAAGCATAGGTTGGTAAAATGTCACAAGCATTACTAGTAAATAGAAAGCGATTAACCTTTTATGTCATCCGCTATCTTTTGTGGGGACCATTAATTCCTGTGATTTATTTAACAATCATTAATGTCTACAAGATTAATGACTCCGCAGCGAAGGGCCTTGGATTTGTGACCTGTCCACTACAGCGGCAATTGTGATGAATACTTTTTTCTCTGATATACTTTTTTTTCTGAATGGCTTTCACTTCTTACCGATTTAAGCAAGAGGTATTCGCCAATGTCGGCGTGGAGACATTGTCACACGAGGGGAGAATGTTTGGTATTAAAATGAGAGGATGCATATGTTTGGGTAAATAAATCAAACAACATTTATATTATGGACGGCACATAAGACGTTTCAATACTTATTAATAATAAGCTTTAAGGTCTTTCTAACTTTCATACATAAGTAGAGTTTATCTAGCTGCTGACATAATAATTAATACGCAACGTAAGTAGGAACAGTTTAATCCACTAAAGATGGGAATCTGACATTTGAAACATGAAAATTTGGAACGTAGAGTATAAGTAAGAGATTTTTTTTATAAATATACAAAATCCTAAAGGAATAAAGAAAAATGTTGATGATGATGCATTGGATCGACATCTAGTATTAACATAAAACAAGTCGCGACAATTTTATTCACTGGTAAATTACGTAAAATATATTATTAGGTACAATTGTAAAATTAGTTTTTTATGAATCCCGGTAATAAATAGGTATTCTGTACCAAATTTGGTAGGAAGTGTTTATTGTAAAGAAGTCATAAATAAACGCCGAATATTGCAACGTTTTTTCCGGACTGCTTCTTAGGTACCTCCCACAGATAACACACACGTGGATACTAAGCAGATTTGTTTATAATTTTGAGTCCATTATCATTATGCCAATTATTATTTTAAAGTGCCTAAGCGAACCGAAACAAACGATAATGGTATCGTTAACCTTTGTAACCTACTATACCTAAATGAAAGTAGGTGGAATTTATAAAACCATCAACTCTAATTTAGGTCCATTTGACATTAAAACGAATAAAAGCTAAAAAGGTGGCAGTTTTATTTTGAGTTTACTATGTTTCAATTCTGTTAAGTTTAACCACTGGCGAAAAAGAGGAGTGTTATCTTAGGTTTGACGAAGTTTGACGGGTGAATCTGTTTGTCTGTCTGAACAATAGGGAATGTGCATGAATTTTTATTTTTGCTTTATTAAACGCTCATTCATGTAAAAAACAGTAGACAAAAATAATTTTTCGAATAGCTATAAAAATAACCAAGATATAAGCCATCAAACATTTCTTTCTATCTCTTTCTTGCAAAACAGAATTTTATATGGAGTTTATATGGCCGGAGTGCACTCTGTGACGTAACAGTTCTCATCGAACCTCTCAGTCTAATTACTAGTTTAAAATGCCTATATTATGCGTATTTCTTGGCCGATTATAATTTTCACATTTTGAAATAGTTTTTACGGTATTATGATATTTAGTTAAGAAAAACTATAAAATAATCATGCATGTACCCTATTAGGTCCTATAACTTTTGCTGAATCCATACTTATATTATAAATGCGAAAATGTGTCTGTCTGCCTGTCTGTTACCTCTTCACGATTAAACCGCTGAACCGATTTGGATACAATTTGGTATGTAGATAGTTTGAGTCCAGGGAAAGGCTACTTTTTATCCTGGAAAAATACCCTTATCCGCGATAAACGAATTTAAGGCGGACGAAGTCACGGGCAGAAGCTTGTAAGGAATATAATTTAATTCGGTCAATGTACAACAATCAAAACGTATACTCGTAGCCAGGAAAGATCTTAACATCGCGATATTCTCGATGCAGAAATTAGTATGGGAAATTTACGACCGTGACAACGCCATCTCTCTGAAAATTGGTGTACCAAAATTACATAGAAACTGATGGATATCAACGTCAACACAACCGTTGAGCGCTGTCTGTGGCATCGCAGCTCCAAAATGGATTAACCGATTTCGATTTACTTTTTTCGCTGGAAAGGCGACTTCGTCGAGAATGTTCTTAGCTATAGCTTGAGAAAATCAGTTCTTAATTCGGCTTGCAATTAGTATTGGTATAGTATATAGTAAAAGTAAAGAAAAGGGCTACAGGGCTGCTAATGTTATAACCTTTAATTCTATATTCTATATTTATTCTATCGAATAAAATCTCCTGTCTCTCTCTCTCTCTCACTGTACCCAATAAAAATAAATAGTTTGGTTAGGGATTATAAGATTGGATTACTAGCAACTCATTTTATCGTATCATGACTTCATGACAAGGTTGGCGCCACTTACTACGGTTCAAATACTATCTAGACAAAATAAACTCGTACAGTACAAGTATTTATCATTTGTTACTTGCCTACTACTTGACAAAACTTTTAGCTGATTAGCGTATTGGCGCCGGCGCCATGACTGGTCAGCGATAAAAAAAAATCAGGGCTGCCATAGAACCGGCAACACAAAAATTGGCCGTGCCGAGGAACTTTTTTACTTAACGAAAAAAGTTTTTGCTGTGACGATGTATGACGAATCTTGTTTTTAATATTTTCTTCTGTTTCCGCGATTATTACTCATTGAAATAAAACAATTTAACGGATTATATCGCGTATATTATCTACGCGAGATAATATACGCGATATAATCCGTTAAATTGTTTTATTTCAATGAATCTTGTTTTATTACTTTTAATATTTCAATATTAATAATATTTTCGCTGTTATACTTATAGACGTTTTCTTTTGTTTCAGATCTTGATCCTGCCTGTCGCGATATTGAAATGTTGCACACATCGAAACTTTAAATCTTCATGTCAATAAGATTTAGAGGGTTCAAGAGACGAACGAGTGCAGACAAGGAAAGTGACCATTTCGAAAGTGTGAAATCGAGGACTAGCCGGTCCTTGATGAACCCGACAACTTACAATCCTTGCGCCCTAACACTTTGTATCTCCAAGAGACCTTGTCGCTATTCAGCTAGAGACCCAAGATTAAGACAGTGGTCAAGAGAAATCGCTATCTCTTCCACGTAGACAGTTTGTCAGGGTTTAAGCCCTAATCTGGTAGAAATCAACGTTCCTTAGAGGAGTGAACTAGAGCACTGAAGTACGTACTTAGATCCGTACTTAATATAAGCTCGTGTTAAAAACTAATGGACTCGCAAAGAGCCCACGCCAATGGAATTCCAGGGAAAGAGAAAGCATTCAAGTATGAACAAAAAGTACCGTCTGAAGAGGAGAAGACTACGTCTCCATTGTTGCTTTACAAAGCCGAGGATATCAAGTATATAGATGCAGCGAATGATGAGAAATTCAATAAAGACGATAAACGTGAGAGAGATCTAAATACTATCAATTCTATGAAAACGAATAACGCTAAGGAAGCAGATAGTTTGGCTGTAGCATATAATAAGCAGGAAAAAGACGAAGATGCTGTTTCTACAAATGAAGGAGTTAAATTCTTGGGCCTGGGCGATGCAGACAGCATATGCTCAAGCAATCCGCCCGAAGAGCAAGGACCGCAGATACCTGACGGTGGTTGGGGATGGGTAGTCGTATTTGCGTCTTTCTTGATCGCGACCGTCGCAGACGGTTTAGCCTTCTCGTATGGATTAATAAACGAAAAGTGGGTAGAGCACTTTAATACGACAGAAGCAAGAGTTTCTCTGATCGGAAGCTTGTTTATATCTGTCCCATTGATAGCTGGACCTATAATGAGTGCCCTTGTAGATCGGTACGGATGCAGAAAAATGACGATTGTAGGAGGCATAGCTTCTACCGTTGGATTTGTCGCTGCAGCGGTTAGTGACTCTGTCGGGGTTCTTTACGTGACTTATGGTCTCATGGCCGGTATAGGTATGGGTCTTTTATATGTCACCGCTGTTGTATCTATAGCTTATTGGTTTGAAAAGCGGAGGAACTTGGCTGTTGGCCTTGGTTCATGTGGAGTGGGATTTGGAACCTTCATCTATTCGCCACTAACGACATTTTTATTAGACTACTATGGATGGAGAGGAACAATCCTGATCTTGGCAGGCACAGTACTTAATGTGTGCGTCTGTGGTGCTATTATGAGAGACCCTGAATGGTTGATTCAAGAACAGAAGAAAAATAGAAAATTAAGTAAAGCGAAAAGAGCCTCGAGTTCAATATCAATTTCGGCAAAATCTGCAAAATCAGGAGGTGGTGAATCAGTATACCCGGGTACTGAAGAGTTGAAATCATTAATGAAAAGCGGAGAGACACCGGAATATATACTGACAGCATTGGTAGCTTCCATAGCAGAAGCGGAACAAGTGGAAGCTACTACCAAAATGAATGCGGATCTGTCACAAGCAAACAAAGTTAGCTCTGTCATTAATCTACCGACATTCTTACGTCAGAGTGAGAAGGTACATATAGTTTTTTTTTGTTTTATTGCATGAATACTCGCTAATAAATCAATGTTGATAATACCTATATTTGTTCCAGGTTCCAGTAGAGGTCCTAGATCTACTGTCATCCAACAAACGTCTATACAACATCATCTTGCAGAACTACCCTTCATTGCTCGCTTTAAGAAGCAACTCTGAGCAGAAGCTCCCAATAGAACCGGGACCAGAATCAAAGAACAAACAGATTAAAATGTCTATGAAACTTAAGCTGAATAAAAAGGAAAAGAAAGATTTTGAAACTAAACTGGACATTGCAAGAGAAAATTTACTACAACCTATTCCAGAAAATAAGACCGCCATAATACCTGCGAGAACTGAACGCCAAGATTGGCTAACCAATCTGAAAACTGACCACCATTATCTAAGAGGGATCAGAGTGCATCGTAATTCTATTATGCATAGAGGAGCCATGATGAATATAGCAAAATACAAATTGCGTGCGTCTTCCTGTCCTGATATTTATAAGAATTCTATGTGGTCAATGGAAGAACAAGAGGTAAATAAAGTCCTGTCTTGCTTGCATCTAAGGAGTATTCCAAAATAGATCCGTGGACGTCCACATAATTTAGTTTTAACAAATTCCATTCTTCAGAAGACTAATTTTATAATTTTCCCTTTCTTCAGACTGAAGGAACTTGGGCTAGGCGTTTAATCGATGGCCTGAACAAAACCTTCGACTTCAACATGTTCACCGAGTTCCACTTCTTAATGATGAACCTGTCTACCCTGGTGCTGTTCATCTGGTTCATCGTGCCTCTGTTCTATCTGCCCAGTTTCATGAAAGATACGGGGTACTCCGAGTACCAGGGTCCGGTGATGCTGTCGGTGTTTGGTGTTGCTAATATTATTGGTATTGTAAGTATCTTTTGTAATACGCACTGTTCATAACATATACGGTTTATAACGGTTCGGTCACGTCAACGCGCGCCTAGCGACGAGGGGAGCGAATTATTTTCTTCATTGCGCGGTCGAGCCGCTCACCAGACAGCAGTTAGTTAGCATCGCACGCAATGTAAGGTGGCTGGACCATGGAAGGCCACTGTAACGAATAAACAATAACTATGACTTTTTCATAGTTGGCCTTCAAAGGAGCATGGCCTTCCATGGTCGACCCACCTTATATTAGAAATTCGCTTGCCGCGGCGCTGGTCGCGCCTTGTGTGGCCGGACCCTTAGGGAATGTTTCCTCTGGCGCGATTACGTACGACTACCTCGCCGTTGAAAGCAATGAGCTAATTTGAGCCTACGGCATGTGATTGCTTAATTTCCCACAGCTCCTCTCCGCTCCGCTTCAATCAAAACGCATCATTAGGCGAATTTTATTGGGGTAAATCGAATTCGGGATAATTTCGAAAAATTACTCATAATTTCAACATACGTATCAGAGGCAGAATCGGTATCCTTCCATTTCATCAGAATGCTTTATTTCAAAGAATTTTCATCTCATCAGCAACTTTGCCCCCTGAAACCGTATGGTTTTTGAAACCATGTAGTTTATAATGTTTTATAACAATCCCAAATTATTAACGGTTTCAGAGGAAAATGCCTTCGATGAAATGATATATAATAATAATAATAAAGCATTACAGGGCCTTTTGTATTTGATTTATGGCAAGAATAATGACGTTTTCGAAATTACACTGTATCTGTATTAAGAATCATTCGCGATTACCCCAATGTATATACTCATTTATTTAAAGGGCTTACAGCTCTGAATGGCCTTCGATCCGTAGTTCGTTACCTTTTCCGTGTTTTATGTCTCATTGAATTGACAACGACCGTCTTTACCAATATACTGTTTCAGTTTAACTTCACGAGTCACTGAAACCAACATAAAAGCCTATCAAACTTTGTGAAAAATGCAAGTTTTTTAAAGAAAAGATTTGCTTAGCGTGTTAGGAGTTTTTTATAATGAACAATTAGGCATAGGTTTTGAGACTTAAAAGTTTATTGAGCGATACTCAATCTTTATATTTATAGGCGTCTCTGTAAAAGTTCATAATTAATATAAAAAATATATATTCAAATTTCCAAATGCCAGAAAGTGTTAAATGAAAACTGAACTATTTATTATATGTATATGCCATCTTTTAAAACTTATTATCACCATTCCAGGGACTATACAACAAAAGCCCCTTAATCTATAAATGTTTCACAACTTGGTCTCTGAATTACAGAAATAAATGTACGTTGGTCTCTTACTAAATATTATTGAATCAGTTTAGTCTGCCTTGTTATAAATAAAATGTATGTTTTATTTCCAGGCGGGACTCGGATGGATGGGCGACTTGCCATGGGTGAACGTTACGAAAACCTACGCGCTGTGCCTTGTGCTATGCGGAATATCTATCATCATGTTCCCAGTCCTCATACGAATCATGGACCCCCAGGAGTCCTACAGCTTCTACATGATAGCTGTCAACGTCGTGATATTCGGCTTGACGTTCTCGAGCTCATATTCGTACACACCGAGTATTTTGGTGGAACTGATTGCTCTGGAGCGGTTCACTATGGCGTACGGGCTGGTTCTGCTCAGCCAAGGCTTGGGGCATCTTGTGGGGCCGCCTATGGCTGGTAAGTAATTCCTTGCATATCATATACATTGTACGTGTTTATTATTTGTATATCTATATGCAAGTGAAAGTGATCTGATCTTAGTTAATGTTAAACCTATAAGGTTGCCTTTGCAGCCCTAGCATGTAATTAAATGCAACTAGATTAGTCACGAATAAAGTAATTACATAGTCTGCCGTTCAAATATGTGCCGGAAAATTATTAAAGGCACCAGCACCTATTTTGTAGGATGGTCCACAAGTAGGTATAGTAGAAACTATGAGCAATTTTTTTTTTAAACGCGCGAACATTCAATATAGCTTGTCAAACCACTTACAAGTAGGTACAGTCATGTGAAGATACATTAGAATACACCGGATTGTTATGACCATAAGAATACATACAATCGAATCTCATTTAAGAAAAATATGTCCCAAATTTTCCATTTCATTTCAATTTTTTTTGTATGAATGTGTTTATTTCTACGAACGCAACGCACCTGTTGCGTTCGTAGAAATAAAAAATATTTTACATACAAAGGGACACAAATTTTCCATATCAGATTCATTACATTTTTGAATGAACGTTTTATTTTTATAAACGAGAATGATTTTTTATTATCTAACTGACGAATTAAAAATTTTTTTGATTCTCGTACCTCGGCTTAGGCCTATTGATTGATACGTAGATAAGTTATATTTTTGACGTGATAACGTCTTATAAATCGATGAACGCCGGGTGCACGCACGAAAAAGGGTCACGATCAGCCTAAGCGGTCGGCTTGTGACGAATCTATCTCTCTTCCACGTTATCACGTAAAATTATCGTCCGTAAACCGACTTTACAGACAACCATTTTCTTTTTCTTTTTTCAGGTGGCTTGAAGGACAAGACCGGTTATTGGGACGCCGCATTCTACGTGGCAGGGATTTGGGTGATCATCTCCGGCATTTTGGTCGGAGTAATCCCCTACACCAAGAACTTCCGCATATGCGGCAGCGCTCCGCTGGCGAAGGATGTTGCTGGAGAACCCGATCCAGGAGTTAGGATCATAGTCCACTAGGCGATCACTAGGTGATCATTGATCAGAATATGCGAAACATCTAAAATATGTGTGGAAGTGAAATTAGAAAATTATGTTTGGTTATTTACTTTGAATTGATTGATGATTGTTTTTGGTATTAGAATTGAATAAAATCGGAGTTTAAATTTTTTTAATGATCTGCATACTTTTGTATGTTCTATATTTTATAGCTATCATTGTTAGCTTTATTTTCATTGGAACACTTCGTGTATAATTGATTGTATCTAGCTTAGTAAGTACTTAGATAGCGTTTGATTTTGTGCCTATTATTTTACGCATATAGATATGGAAATCAAAATTCTTATAGAGATTGGCAAGCGAAACATGACTTTAGAAATATGCGGCAAATTTGAAAAAAATCATGACCTGGCAATACGGAATGCATAGAAACGAAGTAGGTTTTATAATTTGACAGATTTTTCAATATGTAAAATTGTTGCCATATAAAGAATTCTCTTTCAAGGTCAATATCATGTTTCTCTGGCCAAACTCTAGTACTGAAATATTTTAATTTCATTTAACAACAATGTTTTTTTTTAAGTTAAAACAATGGGTTTATTTCGGCGATAACAAAATGAATTTAGTTAAGACTCAAGTCAATATTTAATATGATGTATTTTACGAAACCCATTATAATAGAAAAGATTAATTTGACACATGATTTGTGATTGTTTGAAATTGTAGTTATTTATTCCTTCGTTTGAAAACCTTATGAGGTATGAGTATTTTTTTGTAATTTTGAGTGTTACACGAGTTGGTTTGTATTTTTTATTATTAAGTTTCTATAGCAAATTCATATAAAGATAGTTTGCCTTACTACATTAGATTTGTGTAGAGCTGGGAACTTGCGTCAATTGTTTTGAAATAATGTCCATCAATTTAGTTTCTTATAAGGAGACTATGTATATAAAGGATCAACAGGGATTAAGCAGTAGGAACGTCAGAAATGACAGTCAAAATCAGGCAATATCTGCCGAGTGTGAAAACACCCCATACAAACTGGGCAAGCTATGACGTCTTTCGTTAATAGCAGGCAGCAAAGCTGTATTACTGTAAAAAGAAGTCTTTCAGTTTTGGCCGTGAAAAATTAAGTACATAGCGGTTCTTCTTTTTTTTCTTCATTCAAGTGAAATAAATTGGATTGTAGCATTTAATTTATTATTGGACGATTTAAAAAAATATTTATTGAGAATGCAATATTTTCATGGAAAAATACGTTATTGTGGATTTAAACTATATCGCGATAATGTGGCGAACCTGTATAGATACAGTAATGAGTATTTTTTTCTTTATGCAAGTTCCCCATTATGAGACTTGGACGAGAGTTACGTAGTGTCTTTTCGTCTGTATTTTTTTTTCAGTTACGTAGCATATTTTGTTTTATTCGCGTACAGTGCCGTAACTAGCTTTTTAAGCGCCCGGTGCAAACTTTTATAAGTGCGCTCTTGAAAAATGTTCTGTTTGGGTCTGGTAATTTCTGCACCCCTCCAGGGTCTACGCCCTGTGTCTGGGCACCGCGGGCACCGCCCTATTTACGGCACTGTTCGCGTAGTATATTTTTTTGGTAGCCGTAAAGTTTTAGTTTGTTGAGAAATACAAAATGAACTTGCCATTTTGAAACACCGATTTTGTACACTTTTATGAAAACAGTTTTGAAAGTATTCTAGGTAATAAGTTTGTTGACTCTACTTACATAATATTTACACTAGTTTGTAATATGTTTAACAATTTATTACTTACGAAATTAAAGTTTGCTCTTTCTTATTATTGTAGTTTATCTTGGTTTACTCCTTTCATGTGAAATCCCTCTAATAAAGAGCGCTTTCGTATTTTTGGTGAAAAAAATGCGACAGAAACGGATTTTGATGTTGCATTTCTATGAAACAGAAAAGATATCTAAAATTCTAATAAGTTATTTGCATAAGTCAGTTCCTTATTTTATAAAAAGCTCAAATTTTAGAAGCACTGGATATTAATATAATAACGAAATTAACCTGATTACTGACAGTAATTATCTGAAGAGCGCGCGATGTCATAATTTTGAGCCGTTGAAACTTTATGAAGTAATATCAAAATGAAAACTTAGTTATTTAAATATCTTTTCACGATCAAATATATTCTTTATTTTAAACTATGGCCTCAAATTTTCGTTATTTTGCACAACATATGTCTTTTTTTCTTATTATACCATAGTTTTCCACAAAATCTCACAGAAAATACAAGGATTTTCTCCTTTACTTTGAACTATTAATAATATGTTAATAATCTGCATCTTGCATCAACAAGTAGGTAATAATATACAAGTAAAAAAAAACAACTTATTGAACAATTTTTTTTTGAATATGCAAATGTTACATAAATATTCGGGTGCACGCGCGGGTAAAGCGCTCAGTACCGCGCAAGCGTGTTTCGTGATAGCATACAAACAACCTATAGGTACAATAGTTTCAATAGTGTGATAAAAACGCTATTCGGCTTTCAAATGAGGGTAGAGGTACCTAATATTGTGAAGCAACATCACTATTTTAGCTTGCCCCAAAGTGCGCGTTAAATACGCCGTTTAGCTATAAATTATATCTCTACACGGACAAACGGACAACGTTGCGGGCAACAGCTAGTATATAAATAAGATTAAGAGAGTTCATTAATCGGAAGTTTGCTGGTTCTACATCTGTATAATTTGCTTCGCATGTCTTAGACATCTCGTCTCTTTCGGCAGTTTGCTTCCTCCTTCTGTATATAGTATGGACTAATGAGTATCACTGGTCACCCATCTAACCACAGAGAGTCACTGTGATTTAGCTGCACTCTTAGGTGTAGTATCTCTTGGTAGGCAGTAAAACATATCTGATTTAAGAACAGAAATACAATCACAGTGTCACATTGTTACGACATACACTCTCTACCAAAGGGTGCAAATAGTGAAGCCGGACGTTACCGGGAACTCTTAAGCCGAAACACAGTAGTAGTGGTCCAGGGTGCCCCCCAAGATTCTCATTTCAGCCTGGATCTATAAATCCTCGTCGGGAAGACCAGATACGAGCCCAGGCTGCCGGTGCGAGCTGTAGCCGAACCGCAATGTGGTGGTCCGGGAGGAGGGGCCTCACATCCTAGTGTGGACATACATCTACGTTAGTTAACACATAAAATCGTGATTGGTACAGAAATTGGTAATAATAACACACAAATACACCGAAACATTCGCCTGCTAAAGGCCACCACTGACGCCCAGTGACTTAAAGTGTAGAACCTAGATGCTTACACAATGCTACTCAGCTTTGGAGAAAGGAGACTCTGCAGTCGCTGCCTGATAACTTTATGAACAGTCACTTCCGAACTGGCGAACTGCACCGGAAAGTTTAAAAACTGTTTCAACTTCCGTTGAAGTTAAAGCCATAGACTCATCGTGACTTTTATCTTTAGTGTTGCTACCTAGAATATAAATAAAGCGTGCCACTCACTAGACATCGTGCCTGCTACGATAGTTATGACACTAACGCCATTCTGGACGGATTTGGAACAATTATTTACTGTTTTCCACTGAACACTTTTTCTTCTGTTTTCTTATATGAAATTGATCTCCTTACCTTTTCTATACTCCATATGTATATCCAAAAGACGTCCCTCAAAAGACGTTAAATAAGGGTGGCATTACAACCCAGTGGGTTTTATAAGTAAGATAAATGAATCAATGTTTGGTGTACACATTTAAAACGGCAACGTAAATGTCACGCAACCTAACCTAAGAATCTTGGAGTATAGAACTAAGGAGATAATCTCTATATATTCACGGTGTCCGTCAAAAAGCGTTAAATTGGTGGCGCTACTGTAGCAAGTGTGTCAGATAAATTACTATAGTAATGCCAAAAAATCACAAAACTGTAAGCAAAATAATTTTGAACATGATTAAATATTTATATAAGAAGAACAAAGGATTGACTAGCGTTTCGATAAAAATGTATAAAATTATTTTTTGTCGTGACCGGAACTAAGAAGCAACGGCTAAATACAATTCAGATGCACGTTCTACTCTAGCGCTATTCTGGTCTGGACGGATTTGGAACTATTATTTACTGCTTTCCGCTGAGCACTTTCGTGCTTTATATTCCATGCGCGCCTCTAATCCAGTCTCGACAAGTGTGTACAGCAGCAATGAAACATAATATTATCTGAGCGCCTACTCTGAAATCCGAAAACCGATGTTCGTGTGGCGCCATCCCGCTCACTCAAATACATCATAACATGAGAGCGAGAGAGACAGCACGTTACGAACTTCGATTTTTGTGTTTGGGAGTAACCCCTCTGAACTCTGTGACTCAAAAACACCTCTGAATTGTCAAGCAAGTCGTTCTATCCAGTTCTATCTACCTTCTTATTTCTGTTCTGTCTGTCATTTAAATTGAAAATTTAAAAAACACAAACATTCATAATGGTAAATTACTGTCTGTAACTAAAAAAAATTAACTTTAATGTGTAAAGAGTACTGAATTAAATAGTAATAAGAAGTCATAAATCATCCATCCAAAGAAATAAGCACATAAGTTATTAAAATGCACAGGTTAGTTCTAATACTAAACAGAGAAACACGAAAATGAGCGAATTGACTGTAGTTTAGTAAACATTCTTTTGTTTTAGAATAGTGCATTTGGATTTAAAAGGTGCACCGTTAAAAGTACATTACCTGGAAAAGGTACGTAAATGAAATATAGCTCTTTAATGGTTTTAAAGTGTCCTCTTTCGATTTTTTTTCGACCTGTCAAAATTAAACAACACAGTTATGTGGTCCAATTAAAAAAATACTCACTTACAGCACTTTATGATTCGTAATTAAAGGGGATCAATAGCACAATTATTTAAATTGTTAAATAACTTAAGAACAGTATGAGTTTAGAATTGAGATACTAAATAATGTTACCGAGCAATTAACTTGGCTTCATACCATTGGGAATTTTGAACAACTTATCCTTATTCTTACACCATATACTACAACAATAACAGACAGTTAATGTAAACAAACTGTTAATTATATCCCTGCATGAAGTTAACAACTCTATAAGTCATCAGTAAAATGTGAACAAAATTAAACAACATAAAACTTTTGTCCTAAATTCAAATTTCTTTAAATGTATATTTTGACTTATCAAGTTTTCATGCGATGCACAGATATGTTCTATACTTATACAGCTTAAACATGTGTACGTTAAAATGTGTGTACTTGGTAAACTGCTGAAATTTTCATTTAGGTAATTCTAGCTGCCAAGTCATGGGGTGCAACAGGCATATTATTGGAATGGGAAGACACTTTCCCATACTCCGCAGCACTGGCAGACATCGGCAGTGTCCGTGGCAGCAGTGGAGATGGGATGTACAGCTTGGACGAAGTTAGGCACTTGCTGCGGTTCATTAAGGACAATGGCTTGGAGCCGGTAAGTGTAAAGGTCGAAAGTATGTTTTGTTATAAAGTATTAAATGTTTGAATCTAATAAAGAATAATACTGATTACGAGACTCGAAACAGGATAATGACTACGGGAATTACTTTTTCTCAAACATGCAATGAAATATTGACGTTGTGTTCCTTGTAATAGACCCCAAAGTCTCACATTTCGGGTGCGGCGCAACGAGGGGCACATAATGATAATTTCATATGAAATTGCGGGCGAAGGCCAGCAAAGCGACTGTCTTTTGTTTCAGTTCGCTCCGAGCACCACAACCTGCGGCGCGGCGATGAGAACGATACACTATGTATATTAAAATAACGTTTTAGGGGGTAAAAAAAATATATATAAAAAATATTGATTTTTATTTCATTGCATGTTTGAAAAAAGCACTATACAAGCCTCGGCGCGAACAGGGATTGTCGACCTCGTATATCAAGATGGCCTCGTTAACACTCGGCCGGCAATCCCCTATTTCGCAGCCTCTGCAGTAGTGTACTATTGCATGAAAAGTATGTTGTCTGTTAATTATATGGTTGGCTGAGCAAGTGCGCGGGCGCCTCGTTGCCATCCGACTCCTTTGGTGTCCATGTCCACCTGCTGAATGACGAATGACATTACACATTACGGCAATATTATGATAGACTTGAATGACACAAAAATCTAATTATTTAAATAATTATCAATTAACTTCATGCAAACGTCATCATCACATTAAACGGTAGGTTATCCAATAACCTATTGTCTATGGGTGCCTTTGTAAATGTTACATCATAGTTTAAACTTAGTACTGTTAACCTTCAGATCCAGCTGATTCAAACTATCGGTCACCTAGAGTTTGTGCTGAAGCACCCTGCGTACCACAGCCTGCGCGAGTTGGCACGCTCGCCGGCCGTGCTGTGCCCGTCTCGGCCCGAGGCCTTGCAGCTGGTTAAGATGATGCTCGACCAGGCACTGGAGGCGCAGCCCACAGCTGATTACCTGCACATTGGGGCTGATGAGGTCAGTGGACTGTTCCAGGTCTAAACTATCGGGCACCTGGGGCTTGTGCTGTAGCTGGTCAAGATGATGCTGGACGCGCAACTCTTTACCTACAACCTGCACATCGGGGCTGATGAGGTCAGTGCACTGTTCCAGGTCTAAAGTATCGGGCACCTGGGGCTTGTGCTGTAGCTGGTCAAGATGATGCTGGACGCGCAACTCTTTACCTACAACCTGCACATCGGGGCTGATGAGGTCAGTGGACTGTTCCAGGTCTAAACTATCGGGCACCTGGGGCTTGTGCTGTAGCTGGTCAAGATGATGCTGGACGCGCAACTCTTTACCTACAACCTGCACATCGGGGCTGATGAGGTCAGTGGACTGTTCCAGGTCTAAACTATCGGTCACCTGGGGCTTGTGCTTGAGCACCCTGCGTACCACAGCCTGCGCGAGCTGGCACGCTCGCCGGCCGTGCTGTGCCCGTCTCGGCCCGAGGCCTTGCAGCTGGTTAAGATGATGCTCGACCAGGCACTGGAGGCGCAGCCCACAGCTGATTACCTGCACATTGGGGCTGATGAGGTCAGTGGACTGTTCCAGGTCTAAACTATCGGGCACCTGGGGCTTGTGCTGTAGCTGGTCAAGATGATGCTGGACGCGCAACTCTTTACCTATAACCTGCACATCGGGGCTGATGAGGTCAGTGCACTGTTCCAGGTCTAAAGTATCGGGCACCTGGGGCTTGTGCTGTAGCTGGTCAAGATGATGCTGGACGCGCAACTCTTCACCTACAACCTGCACATCGGGGCTGATGAGGTCAGTGGACTGTTCCAGGTCTAAACTATCGGGCAACTGGGGCTTGTGCTGTAGCTGGTCAAGATGATGCTGGACGCGCAACTCTTTACCTACAACCTGCACATCGGGGCTGATGAGGTCAGTGGACTGTTCCAGGTCTAAACTATCGGGCACCTGGGGCTTGTGCTGTAGCTTGTCAAGATGATGCTGGACGCGCAACTCTTTACCTACAACCTGCACATCGGGGCTGATGAGGTCGGTGAACTGTTCCAGATCCAAACCATCGAGCACCTGGAGTCTGTTCTGCAGAGCTGGTCAAGGGTCTACCGTAAACTCGGGTTACTTTGACCCAATGGAGGGTAACTTTGACCCACATGAAAACCTTATTTAAAAGGGTCTAATAAAAAACACAAAAACGTTAAAGGCTAGCTTAAACCAGCCTCATGGCATATGTCCATAATTACAGTGCAATAATATAACCCGGACCAAGTAAATCTCAATGGCTAAAGTTATCCTCCAGGGCTAAAGTAACCCGGTTTTACGGTACCTATATCCTTGCACATCGGGGCTGATGGGGTCAGTGGACCACAGATCCGGTATGTTGTTAATGAGTACAGTATCTTTCATGTGTATATATTTGGCATAGTCTATTTTATTTTTGTTCAAAACTGACTAGCTATTAACCTTATCGTCTTACGGTAAGTGACTACTGGGCTTAAGATGTAGTAGCTTTTTGGTTCAGTAACAACGTATGCTGTTTTGGAGACGGTTCTTGCGTTAGTTAAAGTCGATTGAGTGAATAAATGGTCATAACCTTTATTTCCCAAAATGGCTTACTTTTATACTAACACTAGGTTAACAGTCTATTATCTACGTCGGTAGTTGGTAACGTGGTGTTACTTAACTACCGCTATATGTGGTACACGAAAATATAACATCAAAACATAACACAGTGATTATTAATGTCGGTGGTTGGAAAAGAAAGATTTCTCAAGTACCCCCGTAGTCCAGTTGCTTAGCGTGCCCCGACGAGCGCTTATATAATGCGCGCCGCAGTCCGCGCTCGCTCTTTCCGCTGCCGGCCACCGTCGAGTGCACATCGCTCCGTGCTCCGTGCTCCGTCTCCATACTGTGTACCCTGCATCGGCTTCTCAATACTCTTCACAATACACCAGCAACAGCCCTTGTCCGGGCTATTCAGATTGTTCTACGCAGAAACCACGTCAATCGAAGTCTGTTTCTGTTTGACTCAGACGTCAATCACGCTATCGGCTGTTCGTACTGTTTCTTGGCAGAACAGCTTAGATCATGTGGGAAAAGGATGACATATAAGGCTTTTAGTACAATTTGTCTGTAAATTAAACAATTTTATAGTTTGAATCGTCATTCTTTCCAAATTTAACAATTTCGTCCAATGTTTTACAAAGAAGCTATAACTGTTAATCTAACTTTAATTAATCTCGAGACTGACTCGTCGGGTCAGACTCGAGACAGACAGACAGACATCCTAACCTAATCACGTTTTCTTCCAATTGAATTTATTGTTCAGTCAGCAGGGTGAAGCTTTATTTTTGTAACTCCAGGTGTGGCACACAGCTGTATGCCCAGAGTGCCACAATCGGGCCGCGAATAGCGTCCACAAGACTGCATGCCTGTACCTGGAACATATTCGGGAACTGGCCTTGTTCCTCAAGCAGAAGAGGCCGAACTTGACTGTGCTCATGTGGGACGACATGCTGCGGTCTGTGAAGAGCGAAACATTAATAGGTGTGTATGGTATAGAAAGAGGAATACCCAAATAGTACGAAGTATTTACCAAATTTCATAATTCCACATTTTTGATGTTTTTGTTGTGTTCAAACTAAGTGACCAGGGTTAAACGCATCTGTGCCGAATGGTTCAAGATACTGGAGGCTCTTAGAGCCTATTTTGGGCCGAACCTTGCCCTTTTTCAACCAAGGAAGCCACTTCGCCCAGGGGTACCTATAGGTAAACTAAGTTGATTCTGACCTGGAACCAAGAGCAGCCATTGTGCAGGGGGGCCGGGGTGGGGGGAGGAATGTGGCTCCGCCGCGCTCCACTCTAAGCTCAATATCTTCGTAAATAAAGTAACTGTATCGTGTTTGGTATCATTTTCAGATAATTTAAGGATGCCGAATTCATTTGTCATATGATAGATTTCATACCTTTCCATATTAAAAAAAACGAGATTTTTGAAAAAATATGAAAATATGGTTTCTATTTTTTTTTTATAACCTAGTTAAAACTGTATGAAAAAAATATGAGTAGATAGCCCGTTTATGCAGAATTATAAAAATATACACTTTATTGGTATTATTGTCTACTAAATATCTGCTTATGCTCATCACACAAATATTTGCCCTTACCGGGATTTGAACCCAGGACCTCAGCTTCGCAGGCAACGTTACTCCCGCTGAGCTAAATAGGTCGTCAAAATATAGTAAATGCAATAAAATAAATATGTTCTTTTTAATTTGGCATTTTTAGTTTCATTTTGTTTATAAAGTATGAAGTACATTACTAAACTGTATGTTTATTTATTTGCTGATATTTTTTGGCCAAATTGACGTATTTATTTAAAGAAATCCTTTTTACCCTTTTGAACAGTATTCATTTCATTTTCAATGCAAGCAATTATCAAGCTCAGAGCGCAAAGTACTCCTGCACATGTTTGTCGCGCGGCAATAAATATTTACTTATAAGTTGTTGGTAGATAATAATACATAATATTTTCTTCTGTTTCCGCGATTATTACTCATTGAAATAAAACAATTTAACGGATTATATCGCGTATATTATCTCATTTTACAGCTTTTTTTTACAGCTTTTTTTACAGCTGGAAAGCTTCCGAAACGTCGGGAACTAAAATGAGATAATATACGCGATATAATCCGTTAAATTGTTTTATTTCAATGAGATAATAATACCATTAAAGTATATATATTTAAATGTGTGAATGAGTAGGCTATTTGATAGTATTTTTGCTCAAGTGTATAGACCGTTATGTTTTGTATTTCATTATGATTTAGTCAAAAAATATAGATGTTATTTATTTATTTTTTCAATATATTTTATTTTTCTATGAAAAGGTTGTATTTATTAACCAGAAATTTTATTTATTTGCCTAAGTTATGCAAATATCAAGCTCAGAACGAAAAGTGCCTTTAGCGAACCTGTTTGCCGCGCGGTAATAAATATTTTTTTAAGTATTCAGTAGACAATAATACCAATAAAGTGTATATTTTTATAATTCTGAATTAACGGACTATCTAGTCATATTTTTTTTATAGAGTTTAAACTGGCAGTTTTTGTATTATACAAGGTTTTTGAAAAAAAATAGAAACCACATTTTTTTCAAAAATCTCGCTTTTTTATATGAAAAGGTATAATTATCATATCAAAAATGAATTCAGCATCCTTAATTTATCTGAAAATGATACCAAACACGATACAGTTACTTTATTTACGAAGATATTGAGCTTAGAGTGGAACGCGGCGGAGCCACATTTCTCCTCCCTCCCCCGCCCCCCTGCACGATGGCTGCTCTTGGCTCCAGGTCAGAATCAACTCAGTTTACCTATAGGAACCCCTGGGCGAAGTGGCTTCCTTGGTTGAAAAAGTACAAGGTCCAACCTCTAAGAGACTCCAGTAAGAAGAAAAAGCCGCGTTAGATTTGTCATCTATCATGATTTCACTCAATTATGGTACTTAAAACTCTTACAAGGATACTACTACCTTACTTGGTTGGCAATTTATGCTACTTTCGGAGCGTTTATTTTCGATGATATTCACTTTATCAAAAAAGTTTCTTAGAAACCTTAGTATTTTTAGGTCAACTATCGAAATATGTAACACACATTTCGAAAAAAAATCCAGCTTCTGTTACATACTGTATGAAGTGACCCCCTAGAAATTTTTATTTCTGTTATTTAACTACTAAACTAAGCAATGGCTTATACAAGATACCTATACTCCACATGAATATACATCTTCTATTTTTTGAGTAAAATGCCTGTGACATACGGACGGACGGACAGACAGACAAACGGTTATGACTACGGGACCTTAAAAGAAAAGAGGTTTATGAGGTCTTTCTTTTCCGCGAACGAAGTTTTTGGTTTCGTTTTAACATTTTCAATCCTTATTTTTAGGTACCCATGTAAATTTGTTTTCAGGTCATGAATATTTTACTCATTTCCAGCATATCAGCTCGGAGAGCTGGTTCAGCCTGTGGTCTGGCAGTACAACGCCATGGAGTACTTCCACATAGACCCGGGCCTGTGGGAGAGCTACCGGCAGATATTCCCGCAAGTCTGGGCCGGCTCCGCCTTTAAAGGAGCCAATGGAAGTTGTCAGGTAACTATGACCTGGTGAACAGCACAAGTGGTCTAGTAGTATAGGTCTATGGAGTACTTCCAAATGGAAACGAGCGTATGGGTGTGCTGCCGGCAGATATTCCCGCAGGCCTGGGCCGGCTCCGCCTTCAAAGTACCTAATGGAAGTTGTCAGGTAACCGTGACCTGGTGAACACTGAACAGCACAAGTGGTCTAGTAGTATAGGTCTATGGAGTACTTCCAAATGGAAACGGGCGTATGGGTGTGCTGCTGGCAGAAATTCCCGCAGGCCTGGGCCGGCTCCGCCTTCAAAGGACCTAATGGAAGTTATCAGGTAACCGTGACCTGGTGAACAGTACAACTAGTCTGGCTGGCAGCTCTGTCAAAGTTACAATTTGTGCAAACTACGCATTTTTTTTTTTTGAAAAAACACTAATAAAGGTGTACATACATGCTAGATGGGCCCAAGCTGTAAAGACATAGTTTTTTAGTTTTAGTTTTTTTTTTAATGGGTAGTTTGCACAAATTGTAACTTTGACAGAGGAAAATACATCTTTTCTCAGTCCTCCCGTGACCATGGAAAGCTGAAAAGCTTCCGAAACGTCGGGAACTAAAATGAGATAATATACGCGATATAATCCGTTAAATTGTTTTATTTCAATGAGTAATAATCGCGGAAACAGAAGAAAATATTATTGTAGAACTCGTCGTAGATACCCGGATGACATCCGCGAGGAGATTTCGAGTTCTCGCGATATAGAGACGCTAGTCCGAAATGCTGTCCAGGGGATACGGAGCATCTTCCTTCAGCACCATATCTCAAAGGCGTTAATGCGTTCCTCTACATTTAACTCTAAATGCATGTGTGTTGCTTTCAAGATTTATTTGTACTTACAGATCTTGTCACCGGTGAACAGATACGTCAGCAACCAGGAGGCGTGGCGGCTGGAGGTGAAGAAGTACGGTAACACTGTCAGCTTCGCGGGAGTCATTCTGACGGGCTGGTCGAGGTGGGTCATTTTATTCTTTATTTTCTATTTTATTCTCTTTGTTCAATAACAACGTAAGTTGTGATAGAAATACATATAAAGACAATGACCCATGTAATGTACTGTACTGTACTGTTGTAATGAGGAGGGATGAACGTCATATTGGTAAAAGAATATTAGGAATGAATGTCGAAGGACGAATAGCGATCTGTAGGCCAAAAAAGCGATGGATGGATTGTGTGAGAGAGGACATGAAAAAGAAAGGAGTAAGCGCTGAAATAGAGATGAGTGGAAGAAAAAAACATGTTGTGCCGACCCTATATAAGTGGGATAACGGCAGGGAGATGATGATGTAATGACGACACGTTTGGCTCAGTGGGATGCACAACGGCCTATGAAGCTGGCGGTCCCGGGTTCGAATCCCGGCCAGGGCAAGTGTTTGTGTGATGAGCACGAATGTTTGTTCCTGGGTTTTGGATGTTTTCTATGTATTTAAGTATTATAATTTATCTATATATTATGTACTAGAAGGTGCCTGCAACTTCGTTCGCGGAGGGGAAAAAGTCATAACCCCTCTTTTTTTGCATCAGCGTAGACAGGTAAAAAGTATCCTATAACCATCTGGAGATACCCAGCTACGCGTGTACCAAAAATAATTGAAATCGGTTTAGCCGATTTTGCGTGATGAAGCCACAACGACACATACAAACATACATAAAATCCAAAAAGAATATTTTTCGTTCTAATGACCTCGAAATAGTCCATAACAATCATTTTTTTTAAATATCTTCAATGTACAGTCATTTCATTTGTACAACTTTATAATAGTATAGATAATCTACTAAATGTGTTTATAATAATTAATTAATATTTCAAATGTCGATTCTATGAAAAGTTGTTATATCATTAGAATAGTATATCATTAATTGTTATATCGATTGAAATTATATTAAATGTTGTTCTATAGAGTGAAGCGCACCCATTTAATGTACTGTACTGTATTAATCCGCAGGTTCGATCACTATGCCACGCTGTGCGAGTTGCTGCCCGTGTCGCTGCCCAGCCTCGCAAGCTGCCTCAAGCTCTGGACCAAAGACAACATATCCTCAGGTATCATCCCTTCTCTTGCCAGTCCCATTATTTATTTTTATTTATTTAAACTTTATTGCACAATTAAAAAATGTACAAATGGCGGACTTAATGCCAAAAGGCATTATCACTTTGGCTACCGGGCAAAATTTTAAACAATACCCCAGAAACCGACAGAACTCGCCAGGCGGGCTACGAAGTGCAACGCAACGCCGCACGCTCAGGGTTCTGCCAAGTAACTGTCGTACTAATTACAGTATCTGTTCAAAGCTACTTGTTACGTTTTGCTTCCATGCAGTGCAGTGCTGTTTTATGACTGCAATCATATTGTCTCTTACTGAGAACTGCCAAAGTTAGAATCTTGTTAGTTGAATTTCTTGGTACAAATCCTCCTATGGGTACTGCTGAAATAGGTGTATGCCTATATAGTTACTAAACATTCGTAAACACAAATCAGGTTTTACGATTTACGAAAACTGGAACTCCTACTGATACATTTATTTTGATTATTTATTTATTCTAAAACACACTGCCTGTACATTTAAAAATAAACTGTACCTACTTTTCGACCACATAATGATCAGAAGTATTAAAACCTTTTTAGTGAGCTTTGTTGTGGCGAAGATGCAATGTGTGCCCGCCAGGCGGGGACATTTGCATGGCGTGTAGGTTTTGTTTTTATACCTACTGCCCGCTTGGCGGGCTTAGCCGGCAACTGAGCAAACATTACGAGTGCCTGAGAGGCGGGTTCCTGGTAATGAAAGTGTTAAACTTGCTCAATATACTCAATGCAAAACAAACTGCCGACCGATGTCATAACGCTATCTCTTTCACACCGGTTACCCTCATCTAGCATTCATCATTTCGCATAATGCATTTTTTCTTAAACTACAATTTTCAGGACTTTCGGGCATCATCCTGTTATGGGGCTCCAAGCGTAAATGTACGATTTTTCATGGTTTTTGTTTTGTATCTAGTCCCTGGAATTAGCAAACTAACTTTCGAAATATGGTTTATATGATAGTTCAGTTTCTATTTAACACTCTCTTGCATTTGAAAATTAGAATATATTTCTATTTAATTAATTATGTATTTTTACAGAGAGGTCTATAAAAATAAAGATAGCGTATCTAGTCTCTCAATAAACTTTTGATAGACTCAAAACTTATGCCTAATTGTTTATTATGAAAAGACCTAACTTGCTACGCAAGCATTTTCTTTAAAAAGTGTGTATTTTTTGAGAAAAGTGGCAAAAACTGTTTTTTCGTCGTTAAAATAACAAAGTTTGATGGCATTTATCTTGGTTTCGGTGACTCTTGAAGATAAACTGAAAAAGTAAAACTGTCAACATGATGAGACATACAACACGGCAGAGCGAAGAGCTACAGATCGAAGGTCATTCAGAGCTGTGTGCCTACCATGAGCTGAGTTTACGATCGGCGGTAGCGAGTATCTCGCATCGAGAGTCAGTGCACCTCTCGCACGCGCTAATAGTGTGAAAGAGACAGTCATCGAGCGCTCGATACTCGCTCGTGCCAAACTCATGGTAGACGCACTGTAAGCCCCTTAAAAGCATTAGGTGAGGTTTGTTTTGAAAAGCTTTTGCTTGAAAAGTTCAAAAGTTCAGAAAACAAAACATTATGCCAAATGATGAATTATGCCAAATGATGATTATGACAAAAAAGTTTACGCCAGATGAGGCTAAACCCTTTAACACCGGCTAAGATCACGCAAGCGTGAACAAGATATCATTGATCTCGGCCGCCAGATTCTTTTGCCTTGAGTATAAGTTAAGGTACCTGGGTCACTATAATAATAATAATTAATTCGTTTATTTGCCTAAATATAGTAACACAAGATCTTACAAATTATTTGTACGTTCATATTCAACCTGCATGCATGTGTGCATATTATTACTATGTCATAAAAAATGACAATTATATTATAAACTAGCTTCTGCCCGTGACTTCGTACGCCTTAAATTCGTTTATCGCGGATAAGGGTATTTTTCCTAGATAAAAAGTAGCCTATGTCCTTCCCCGGGACTCAAACTATCTCCATACCAAATTTCATGCAAATCGGTTCAGCGGTTGAGGCGTGAAGAGGTAACAGACAGACAGACAGACAGACACACTTTCGCGTTTATAATATTAGTATGGATATTCTAACTTACATATCTACATATGTCCTACATAATAATTGTTAATACTATAAACAATCTTTTGTTTTTCGTATATTGATTTTCAGATTGGTATTTTCAAACCATTTAATCGCCCCTTCTAAAGTAATGTTCTCTTTTGATTCGAAACTAGTGACTGGGAGATAGACGACCTAAAGCGTGTACTAGACGGCTTAAGTGTCCCCGGTAAGCTCTGTCCTCCATACAAACGTAGTTACGCTCTCATTTTAAAACGACTAGCTAGTTTGCTCAGAAACTTTGTACTCAGAATAAGTTAAGGTATATGCAGGCCTGTAATTAGTTTATGTAGCTTCAGATACCACACTAAAAAAAATACAGCGAATTTAAGTTTTTCATACAAAATTTTTTTTATAAACTAGAGCCATATAAACTAATTATAAGCCTAGATATACCTCATGTAATTGTGTATGCAAAGTTTCATTACAATCCAACACGTAGTTTCATAATGAGAACGAAACTCCGTTTGTATGGGAAGGTGAAATTCGGCCGAGCTTGCTGGGGATTCTTAATACCACAGTTTCAAACAGTTTCAAGGTGACCTTCGTATCTAGCGAGTCTCACGCTGCTGGCTACATGGTTTAAAACAAAACCTCAGTGTGTTTGAAACGCTGTGCTGAGCAGATGTGTTTGGAACGGTTGTTGGTTGTCTATTCGTATATTATTTCTGGCCGACTCTGCGTTTGCGTTGGGTCGGTTTCTTTGAGTTTTGAAGCAAAAATATCCCACGCGTTTGTTTTTGGGTGGAGTCTTCGCAGGCCTCACATCTTAAGTCCCAGAGACAGGGCAGGTCTTTATATAACTTGATGAGTTCAGTGATAACCTCGCGTTCTTTATCCATTTCACCATGCTCGTGCGCGATGCGTCTGCTTTAAGAGTCCCCAGCAAGCTCGGCTGATTTTCACCTTCCCATACAAACGGAGTTTCGTTCTCATTTTAAAACTACGTGTTAGATTGTAAGGAAACTTTGCATATACAATGAATATCGAGGTATATCGAGGCATGTAATTAGTTTATATGGCTTCAGTTTATAAAACAAACAAAATACAGCAAAAACAAGTTTTGTATAAAAACTTAAATTCGATGTATTTTTTTTACTATGGTATCTGAAGCTACAGAAACTAATTACAGGCCTGCTGACCTTAACTTATTCTAAGTACAAAGTTTCCGACCAAACTAGCTAGTCGTTTTTAAATGAGCGTAACTACGTTTGTATGGAGAACCGAGCTTGCTGGGGACTCTTAAGAAATAACCAATAAGAAAATAACAAACAAAAACTGCTTTCCAAAATATTCAAATCGTTTTACATATGTCCATATTTTTGAGGAGTTGGTGTTGAAGATGCATTCTTGAAACCCCTCAAATATATTCGGGTCAAATCGAAATCAGAAGATTCTCAGAAGTATTCAATAAATACCGGAGTATAATAACGCGTTACGGTTGTCGATGAGGTTGCCGCGATTTTGTAGTGACTCTGGTATGTTTGCGGAGCCTTGATAACTTTAGATTCGCTATGAAACTTTATGAAAGTCATTGTTGTTTCAGAAGCGCTCGTGAGCGAGGTCCTTCCGTCAGAGCAGTGGCCGGGCGAGCAGCTCGCCCGCTGCGTGCACTCGTTCGTCGTCATCCGCGACCGCTGCTTCGGCTTCGTGCACGGCGACTTGTGAGTCGCTCCTACAAGTTGTGAAACGTCGGCCAGTGGGCGAGCAACTCGCACGAGTCACTCGTTCATGGTCATCCGTGACCGCTGCTTCGGCTTCGTGCACGGCGACTTGTGAGTCGCTCCTACAAGTTGTGAAACGTCGGCCAGTGGGCGAGCAACTCGCACGAGTCACTCGTTCATGGTCATCCGTGACCGCTGCTTCGGCTTCGTGCACGGCGACTTGTGAGTCGCTCCTACAAGTTGTGAAACGTCGGCCAGTGGGCGAGCAACTCGCACGAGTCACTCGTTCATGGTCATCCGTGACCGCTGCTTCGGCTTCGTGCACGGCGACTTGTGAGTCGCTCCTACAAGTTGTGAAACGTCGGCCAGTGGGCGAGCAACTCGCACGAGTCACTCGTTCATGGTCATCCGTGACCGCTGCTTCGGCTTCGTGCACGGCGACTTGTGAGTCGCTCCTACAAGTTGTGAAACGTCGGCCAGTGGGCGAGCAACTCGCACGAGTCACTCGTTCATGGTCATCCGTGACCGCTGCTTCGGCTTCGTGCACGGCGACTTGTGAGTCGCTCCTACAAGTTGTGAAACGTCGGCCAGTGGGCGAGCAACTCGCACGAGTCACTCGTTCATGGTCATCCGTGACCGCTGCTTCGGCTTCGTGCACGGCGACTTGTGAGTCGCTCCTACAAGTTGTGAAACGTCGGCCAGTGGGCGAGCAACTCGCACGAGTCACTCGTTCATGGTCATCCGTGACCGCTGCTTCGGCTTCGTGCACGGCGACTTGTGAGTCGCTCCTACAAGTTGTGAAACGTCGGCCAGTGGGCGAGCAACTCGCACGAGTCACTCGTTCATGGTCATCCGTGACCGCTGCTTCGGCTTCGTGCACGGCGACATGTGAGTCGCTCCTACAAGTTGTGAAACGTCGGCCAGTGGGCGAGCAACTCGCACGAGTCACTCGTTCATGGTCATCCGTGACCGCTGCTTCAGCTTCGTGCACGGCGACTTGTGAGTCGCTCCTACAAGTTGTGAAACGTCGGCCAGTGGGCGAGCAACTCGCACGAGTCGCTCGTTCATGGTCATCCGTGACCGCTGCTTCGGCTTCGTGCACGGCGACTTGTGAGTCGCTCCTACAAGTTGTGAAACGTCGGCCAGTGGGCGAGCAACTCGCACGAGTCACTCGTTCATGGTCATCCGTGACCGCTGCTTCGGCTTCGTGCACGGCGACTTGTGAGTCGCTCCTACAAGTTGTGAAACGTCGGCCAGTGGGCGAGCAACTCGCACGAGTCACTCGTTCATGGTCATCCGTGACCGCTGCTTCGGCTTCGTGCACGGCGACTTGTGAGTCGCTCCTACAAGTTGTGAAACGTCGGCCAGTGGGCGAGCAACTCGCACGAGTCACTCGTTCATGGTCATCCGTGACCGCTGCTTCGGCTTCGTGCACGGCGACTCGTGACTCACTTGTACAAGTTGATACGTCGCCAGTGGGCGAGCAACTCGAATCGGCGGAATGACGAATTAGCGGCTGCTCTGCCCCCCCGTCTCGCCGCTCGCATACCTAAGGCGCGGTACAGCGGTGTTGGTCAAGCTATACTACAAGTTGCCAGCTGGACAGATGACGTCAGGACAGTGGTTAGGCGAACCAGTTGCCTTTACCATTTCAATAAAGATATTTTTAAGATATCGGATCAGTATTATCGTATGTCCTTCAGAATTTATGTATGGAATAGAATTTAATGTTTGCCTTATTACTTTTCAGAGTTAAAACCTGGTTGAACCCGTGGCAAATAGAGAATGGATACATCAATCCCGTCCAAGTGGAGGGCTTAGCCGTCACTGCACAACAGTAAGTAAGATGCTGCCAGGGTCTGATGTCCTGAGTAGAGTAGAGATATGTGCAATGCAAAATATAGTAATGCGCTATTAATAAGAGAAACTGGGAAACTGCGGAGTGCCTTCTCGCCCAGGATAACTCAGTGCTGGAAGACGTAAGTCTTTAACCGGTGTGTATTACCAGTAATGACCTACGAAGCCGAGACGTGGTCTCTAACTATGGGCCTCGTAAGGAAGCTCAGAGTCACTCAGCGAGCTACGGAGAGGGCTATGCTCGGGATCTCTCTACGATGTCGAATCAGAAATAGGGATTGCAATCCGGTCCAATTCTCAATCCGGCCGAATTATGCTATTGCGTCTATCCAAAATTATGCTTGTCCAGTTTATTGGCCGTAAAGTAGACACGCGGAGCAGTTTTTGCAAATTAACTAATGTAACAATGGTTTAGCGCTAAAAATAACCCTTATTAAGTCAAATTTCAGTATCACTAATTTCACAGTAATATGAAAATTTAAGCATATTATATTTAGCCTTAAGTTAATAATAACAATATCAACTTATTTACAGCCACACATGAAGACATGGTAACCTTGTCTCATAGTAAATATAACAAAATTTAATCTTTTTTATAAAACTAATAAAACAAATACTTTAATTAAAGGGACTTTTTATAGTTTTAATTGCCAAATCTAAGAATTTACCACTAATTTGGTCTATTGGATCATGATGCATGATCGTTCGTTTAACTATGACCCCACTTTTCTTCTCAACTATGTAATATTTAATCAACTTTATTAATACTATAAGAGGTAACATCTGCAATAATAAAATACTATACTCCCTTAACACCCGTAATATTAAACATACATAAAGAAATCTAATCAATAATCACATATCACATCACATTGCACTTTAAATAGGTAAGAGACATGTTATAATTGTAATAACGTTAATTGAAAAAAAAACTGGTTTTCTAATAATTAACCATTAAACACAATTAATCTCAAAGAATAATGAAGAAAGACATCGTTCTTTAAAGCTTAACTAGATCTAGATCATATTGACTCTTGACATCAGCTTTCTTGGGTTGGGTAGTCCGCATTGTATGTCTGTTGTGTACGTCTCTTTAGTCTCTTCGGGTCTACCGGATCCGGTAGCCGCCAAAAAGTACCGGATACGGCCGGATTACCGGATCCACCAGACCGGATTGCAATCCCTAATCAGAAATGAGGAAATTCGTAGACGAACCAATGTCAAAGACATAGCCAACGGGGTAAGCAAACTGAAGTGGCAGGGCACATAGTTCGAAGAACCGATGACCGTTGCGGCAGAAAGGTTCTCGAGTGGAGACCGCGTACCTGTTAGCGCAGCGAGGGCAGGCCACCCGCAAGGCAGTCGGACGACCTGGTTAGGGTTGCGGGTTCCCTAGTTCCAAGGTTTTAACGACCGGTTTAGCTCAGCGGGAGTAACGTTGCCTGCGAAGCTGAAGGTCCTGGGTTCAAATCCCGGTAAGGGCAATTATTTGTGTGATGAGCATAAATATTTGTGCCTGCGCCTTGGATATTTTCTATGTATATAATAAATATATCATCGTTTAGTACTCATAACACAAGCTTTATTGAGCTTACTAGTTCGATTTGTGTATAAATTGCCCCGTAATTACCCGACAGCGCGACGCAAAGGAGGGTAATGTGTTTATCAGTCTATGTATGTATGTATGTATGTTTGTTCCTATCTGGCACTCTAGACACCAGACGCATTTTACATCAATCGATTCGTCTTAACTGTCCGAATGTCACTGAAGACATGAAAATGATGAAAACTCAAAATGGCGATAATGAGACGCCATATTGTGAAAAATAATAAAATTAAAATTGACGTACTATATCGAGTAGGGAATCATTGAATAGGGATTTAAAAATCATTATTAGGTTTCTTTTATCATTTTTTATTAACCGACTTCCAAAAAAAGGAGGAGGTTCTCAATTCGACGGAATGTTTTTTTTGAATTACCAGTTAGGAACAATAACGATTTAAAGTTGGTTAGCAAGCCGTTCTCGTTCTCACTAATATTTCATTTAATTGTAATAAATCTGTGCAAGCTTCTCAATAACCCCGACGATAAAGATTGCGAAATTTACAGACTTATAATTTTTACTATAAAGTATAAAATAAAAAATAATAATTAAAAAAAACAAAACACCCGACTGCGTAAAAAAACTAAAAAGAAAAAACAAGTCCAGTACCCTAGAAATTTGTTAAGTTATAATGGAAATGTTTCATGATTCATGATCGATACTCACATAAATCAAATAATAAATTCTAATATGGAACATAGCGATTTTAAACAGTCGGGACCCATTGTTGGGAAGATTTGCGTCGATCGAAATTTCTTATGGGTCCCGACTGTTTTTTTTTACGCAGTCGGGTGTTTTGTTTTTTTAATTATATTTATTTACTATTTAAGGTTTATTCTGTAACCGTTTTCCAGGCTACTCCTAGAACTGACTTCGCTTCAAACCGAGCTGACTCGCAACCTATACGCCGTCACGGGTTCCCGGAGCGCTCGAGAATGGATGGAAACGTTCTCGGTGCCCGTGCTTAAACAGCTGACCGCGTTGCGAGACGCAGCAGCGGCCGCGGCTAAGGCCGATGCTAGCGTCAGCCCCAGGCCTAAACAGTGGCACCTCACGTCGCCTACTTAGGTACGATTATATTTCGTCGCTTCATTCTTCAGATATAAGTTAGATTAACCAGGTAGTCCTTTAAACCTACAAGGCACGTTCGCACAATTTTTAAAGATTGGACATCGATTCCAGTATCGATTCCATTTTTTTTTTTTCATTGGTACCGCCCTATGCGCCTTCATCCAACCGTCATTTCTTTTTTCGTGCGAGGCAGCGAGCGCACACACTCCGCCCTTTACATCGAAATTCAAATTAATTAACAGTTCATATTCGTAACAATGCCCAAACGCAGTCATCAAGATAAAATTGATTGTTATCTGGATAAAATTAGGCGTTTGGAAGAAAAGAAATGCCGAAAACGTATTCGCGTCATCGATTCCTCGTCAGACTCGGATAAAAGTTGTGGTATGTACAAATATTTGTTTTTTATACTTTTGGTAATTGCTACAAATTTAAAATTACAATACTTATAAACCTGGAGGTTGACCGTGGGTCATCACGATGGTAACTTGCCTGGAGGTTAACCGTGGGTTAACACGATGGTTTTATCAACCTACCTGCTTGAGGTACTTATTTTTCGTTACTCGTAAAAATTACGCCTAGAGGTTGACTGCGGGCCAACACGTGGTATAAATGACGAGTATTTAGTATCGTTAACAACAACGATAAGTTTGCATAGATTGTCTAGAGATTAACTCTTGGTTAATACGTGACTGCATAAATCTATGGTCAATTATTTGTAATAAAGGTATGATCGCATTACGCCGCCTACCCTTAATATTTGTAGCAAATTACTCATTGATATTGTAGCCGTTTTCTTATGGTTTTTAGATAACGAGCTACAATATGTCGATGACGAAATGTATTTGAAAACTGTAGAAGAGATTTCCGATACAACAAAAACCTCTGACCAAAATACAGATGCGGTTCAAGAACCACCACAAACCCCTAATCTGGATCCTGAAATACTTAACGCATTAGGAGAAGTCATTGAGGATGTACCTAAATTAGGAGAAAAAATCCATGAGAAGTTGGCACAGTTATGGACGCCCATACTTCGTCAAGGGCTTGATAAGGACGCAAAAGAAAAACTGAAAAAACAGTTTTTAGTTCCAGAAAACTGTTCTCTCTTGTTGGCTCCTAAACTGAACCCTGAGATCTCAGCAGCAGTATCAGATGCCACTAGACTCCGGGATAAAAGAGTAGAAAATGTGCAACAACAGTTGGGTTTAGGTAATACAGCTCTGAACAGGGGGCTCACATTACTACTTGAAGGTGACAAGAACAAAGTCCCAGCCATTAAGTTATTAAGTGACAGTTGTCGCATATTATGCGATATCCATTATTTGGAAACGGATGCTAGGAAAAAGTTCGTAACGCCTGGCCTGGATAAATCTTTTACCAATCTTATCCAAGATACTAAGCGAGACGACACTCTATTCGGTAGCAAGCTCTCTGAAAAGATTAAGGCCTCAAAAGTGATAGAAAAGCAAGGCTTACAAATTAAGAAGGTTGCTCCGGCTAATAAAACTCCCTGTAATTCAACTGCTCAGACAACAACAAATCGCCCTCGTTCCCAGTCTCAGGTAACCTGGACGGACCCTTCTCGCTACTCATCAAGCAGAGGAGGGCGAGGAGGAACAAAGAAGACCGCGCCAGCGGTTCGCAGAACTGCCCAGTCAACAGCAACGAAGGCAGCATCCCAGCCAAAGCATCGTGCTCCAACTCAATCGTAGAGGTGAGACATGCCGGTAGAATACAATCATTTTATGATTGTTGGAAAAAGGTAACTAAAAACTCACTAATACTTAAGTGGGTTCGTGAGGGTTACGTTATTCCTTTCTGTGACAGGGTACAACAAAAGAAAATTCCACATAATCAATTGTCAGATTATGAACAAGTAGATATGATGGTTGCCGTAAATAAATTAATTGATTTAGGCGCAGTTTCCGAATGTAATCGATCAAAAGACGATTTTATTTCAAGTATATTTTTAACTCCTAAATCAAATGGCGGCAAACGTTTTATTCTCAATCTAAAACCCTTGAACAAGTTCATCCCTAAGTCTCATTTTAAGATGGAAGATCATAGAACGGCTGCTAAACTTATACCTAAAGATGGCTTTTTATCCACTATCGATCTTAAAGAAGCTTATTTTCTGGTACCCATCTTTCAAGGACACCGAAAATACCTACGTTTTCAATTTAACGGTATAGTTTATCAATTCAATGTTCTTCCTTATGGTTTGTCCCTAGCACCTATGGTTTTTACGAAGATAATGAAGGAGGTCATCAACTTTCTAAGAGAACGTGGTCATAAATCGGTAATTTATCTAGACGACATATTATGTATTGGGGATACACATACCGAATGTGTAGCTAATGTTAACGAAACTATGGAATTACTTACTTGTCTAGGCTTTGTGATCAACAATGACAAAAGTAAATTAAAACCTCAACAGAGTTGTAAGTTTTTGGGGTTTATATTTAATACAGTTGATTTGTCATTAAATTTGCCTTCTGATAAATGTAACAACGTTTTAAAATTGATAAAAAAGTTCTTGCTTTTGCCCACTTGCAGCATTAGATAATTTTCTCAGCTCATAGGGATGCTTGTAGCAGCTTGCCCCGCCATTAAATATGGCTGGCTATACACAAAGACCTTAGAAAGGGAAATTTTTTTAGCTTTACAAAAACATGATGATTTTGATGCTAAAATTAAGCCTTCTGACGTCATTTTGCCTGAATTAAGATGGTGGGAGCAAATATTTCTTCCGCCCCTACTAACAACATGAGACTCGATGACAAATTTCAAATAGAATTATTCACGGACGCCTCTAGAACTGGCTGGGGTGCCTTTTGTAATGATATCCGTGCTAACGGTGCATGGACTGATTCGTCGTCGAGCTGTCGTTTCATATTAATCACCTAGAGTTATTGGCAATATTTATGGGGTTGAAATGCTTTGCTCGCAACCACAGTAACTGTTCCATACTGCTTCGTGTAGATAACACAACGGCTATGAGTTATATCAACCGCATGGGTGGAATACAATTTCCACACCTTAATAATTTAACTAAAATAATCTGGCAATGGTGCGAGGAGCGAAATATTTGGCTGTATGCATCTTACATTAACACTAAAGACAACATAGAAGCAGACCAAGAATCGCGAAAAATAAATGTTGACACAGAATGGGAACTATCAGACTGGGCATATCAATCTATAGTCCACAGTCTAGGTCACCCTGAAATAGACTTGTTTGCTTCTCGCACCAATGGAAAGTGTGAGAATTACGTATCTTGGAAACAAGATCCCGACGCGTTACTAGTTGACGCTTTTACAATAAATTGGCATCGTTATTTTTTCTATGCCTTCCCACCTTTTTCGTTGATCTTGAAATGTTTACGTAAAATTATCAGTGATAGAGCTACTGGTATTCTTGTTTTTCCGTACTGGACCGGTCAGCCATGGTTCCCACTCTTAAAGAAGATGTTGATCTCAAAAATAATATTTTTTCAACCTAATAGTGATCTTTTACGATCACGTTACAGGTCGCTCCACCCGCTTCACAGGAGCCTTACCCTGGGGGCTGCGAAGCTCTCCGGGCTGCTTTCAGCAGACGAAACATACCAACAATATCATTAGATCTCATGCTGGCATCAATATCTAAAAATACGTTAAAACAATATAACACTTCATACAAACTATGGTGGCAATTCTGCTTCAAAGCTCACATTGATGTTTTTCAACCTACGGTATTAGATGTTCTCACATTTCTAACGGAACAGTATAGACAAGGGTCGTCTTACGGTTCCGTCAACAGTCACCGATCAGCATTATCGTTGCTCCTAGGAAATAACATTGGGTCACATGATAATGTTAAGCGGTTACTTAAAGGCATATACAAACAAAGACCATCAATTCCCAAGTATATGAATACCTGGGATCCACAGATAGTGTTAAGTTATATTTCAGATTGGTACCCGAATATTTATTTATTTATTTTATTTATTTATTATTCAATTTATTTACACGGTATTACAGCGAACCAATTCACCGTGAAACCAGATTACTTAATTAACAAGTATACAATTTATTGACAACAATTATAAGTACTTTCAAAAGATTCAGTACACAAGCTAAAAACAATTGACAATATTTTAAGTACATAAATTTTATGCATGTACGGAGGTCTGCCTGTTGTCCATCATCTCACAAAACCTCAAACATTCACGGCACACAGCTATCCATCTCCACGCAAACAGATCACATTCGGGCACGGATGCCAAGAGCGCATTGAGTAAAGTGAGTGCGCGCGGTAGTGGCGCACTTCTGCGCGACAGCGTGCGCGCCGCCGGCGCCGCCAGCAGCGCGCGCGCGCGGGGGCGGAGGTTGACGCGGGGGACGTCCGGGACGCTCAGTAACGTGAGCCCGCGCGGTAGTGGCGCACTTCTGCGCGACAGCGTGCGCGCCGCCGGCGCCGCCAGCAGCGCGCGCGCGCGGGGGCGGAGGTTGACGCGGGGGACGTCCGGGACGCTCAGTAACGTGAGCCCGCGCGGTAGTGGCGCACTTCTGCGCGACAGCGTGCGCGCCGCCGGCGCCGCCAGCAGCGCGCGCGCGCGGGGGCGGAGGTTGACGCGGGGGACGTCCGGGACGCTCAGTAACGTGAGCCCGCGCGGTAGTGGCGCACTTCTGCGCGACAGCGTGCGCGCCGCCGGCGCCGCCAGCAGCGCGCGCGCGCGGGGGCGGAGGTTGACGCGGGGGACGTCCGGGACGCTCAGTAACGTGAGCCCGCGCGGTAGTGGCGCACTTCTGCGCGACAGCGTGCGCGCCGCCGGCGCCGCCAGCAGCGCGCGCGCGCGGGGGCGGAGGTTGACGCGGGGGACGTCCGGGACGCTCAGTAACGTGAGCCCGCGCGGTAGTGGCGCACTTCTGCGCGACAGCGTGCGCGCCGCCGGCGCCGCCAGCAGCGCGCGCGCGCGGGGGCGGAGGTTGACGCGGGGGACGTCCGGGACGCTCAGTAACGTGAGCCCGCGCGGTAGTGGCGCACTTCTGCGCGACAGCGTGCGCGCCGCCGGCGCCGCCAGCAGCGCGCGCGCGCGGGGGCGGAGGTTGACGCGGGGGACGTCCGGGACGCTCAGTAACGTGAGCCCGCGCGGTAGTGGCGCACTTCTGCGCGACAGCGTGCGCGCCGCCGGCGCCGCCAGCAGCGCGCGCGCGCGGGGGCGGAGGTTGACGCGGGGGACGTCCGGGACGCTCAGTAACGTGAGCCCGCGCGGTAGTGGCGCACTTCTGCGCGACAGCGTGCGCGCCGCCGGCGCCGCCAGCAGCGCGCGCGCGCGGGGGCGGAGGTTGACGCGGGGGACGTCCGGGACGCTCAGTAACGTGAGCCCGCGCGGTAGTGGCGCACTTCTGCGCGACAGCGTGCGCGCCGCCGGCGCCGCCAGCAGCGCGCGCGCGCGGGGGCGGAGGTTGACGCGGGGGACGTCCGGGACGCTCAGTAACGTGAGCCCGCGCGGTAGTGGCGCACTTCTGCGCGACAGCGTGCGCGCCGCCGGCGCCGCCAGCAGCGCGCGCGCGCGGGGGCGGAGGTTGACGCGGGGGACGTCCGGGACGCTCAGTAACGTGAGCCCGCGCGGTAGTGGCGCACTTCTGCGCGACAGCGTGCGCGCCGCCGGCGCCGCCAGCAGCGCGCGCGCGCGGGGGCGGAGGTTGACGCGGGGGACGTCCGGGACGCTCAGTAACGTGAGCCCGCGCGGTAGTGGCGCACTTCTGCGCGACAGCGTGCGCGCCGCCGGCGCCGCCAGCAGCGCGCGCGCGCGGGGGCGGAGGTTGACGCGGGGGACGTCCGGGACGCTCAGTAACGTGAGCCCGCGCGGTAGTGGCGCACTTCTGCGCGACAGCGTGCGCGCCGCCGGCGCCGCCAGCAGCGCGCGCGCGCGGGGGCGGAGGTTGACGCGGGGGACGTCCGGGACGCTCAGTAACGTGAGCCCGCGCGGTAGTGGCGCACTTCTGCGCGACAGCGTGCGCGCCGCCGGCGCCGCCAGCAGCGCGCGCGCGCGGGGGCGGAGGTTGACGCGGGGGACGTCCGGGACGCTCAGTAACGTGAGCCCGCGCGGTAGTGGCGCACTTCTGCGCGACAGCGTGCGCGCCGCCGGCGCCGCCAGCAGCGCGCGCGCGCGGGGGCGGAGGTTGACGCGGGGGACGTCCGGGACGCTCAGTAACGTGAGCCCGCGCGGTAGTGGCGCACTTCTGCGCGACAGCGTGCGCGCCGCCGGCGCCGCCAGCAGCGCGCGCGCGCGGGGGCGGAGGTTGACGCGGGGGACGTCCGGGACGCTCAGTAACGTGAGCCCGCGCGGTAGTGGCGCACTTCTGCGCGACAGCGTGCGCGCCGCCGGCGCCGCCAGCAGCGCGCGCGCGCGGGGGCGGAGGTTGACGCGGGGGACGTCCGGGACGCTCAGTAACGTGAGCCCGCGCGGTAGTGGCGCACTTCTGCGCGACAGCGTGCGCGCCGCCGGCGCCGCCAGCAGCGCGCGCGCGCGGGGGCGGAGGTTGACGCGGGGGACGTCCGGGACGCTCAGTAACGTGAGCCCGCGCGGTAGTGGCGCACTTCTGCGCGACAGCGTGCGCGCCGCCGGCGCCGCCAGCAGCGCGCGCGCGCGGGGGCGGAGGTTGACGCGGGGGACGTCCGGGACGCTCAGTAACGTGAGCCCGCGCGGTAGTGGCGCACTTCTGCGCGACAGCGTGCGCGCCGCCGGCGCCGCCAGCAGCGCGCGCGCGCGGGGGGCGGAGGTTGACGCGGGGGACGTCCGGGACGCTCAGTAACGTGAGCCCGCGCGGTAGTGGCGCACTTCTGCGCGACAGCGTGCGCGCCGCCGGCGCCGCCAGCAGCGCGCGCGCGCGGGGGCGGAGGTTGACGCGGGGGACGTCCGGGACGCTCAGCCGTAGTACACTGTCCACTAATTGGATAACGTCCGACTCCCCGCGCAAGAACCGGCAGACTGTGATGAGAAGATCGTTGTTTCTCCTCACTTCCAAAGAATTAAAACCTAGGCAACCGAGTAAAAATTTTGTGGGATATAAGTATGGGTAATATCCATATCTTTTCTTATAGAGAAACCTAAGGAAAGACTTCTGTATTTTCTCTAGGAGTAGGGCATATGTGGATTCATGCGGATTCCAAATAATGGACGACGCCTCCAGTTTACTCCGCACTAAAGCATTAAAAAGTAGCTTTATAACTCCGGGTTCATTGAAATCCTTGCAATTACGGAGCACGAAACCCAGTCTTTGGTAGCAGCTACTGGCGAGTGCCCGAATATGCTCATGGAAGGTGAGGCGCGTGTCAAACACCACCCCTAGATCCTTCACAGAGAAGACACGATTGATGACATTGTTGTCCAGGAAGTATTGCGCATGTATAGGAGACGAGCTTCGCCCAAATGAACAAACGCAACACTTCGCTGTATTAAACGACAGCTTGTTGACTATGCTCCACTTTAACACGGAGACAATATCTTTTTGCAAGGAGACACAGTCCGCTGCATCTTTCACATACAGAAGACACTTAGCATTACGAACCACAGATTCTAGGTCGTTAACCATCAGACCAAATAAGAGAGGTCCCAATATGGAGCCCTGACTGACGCCAGACCGAGTGTGATATCGATCTGAGATGAAGCATCCATGCCGAACATATTGCTGACGATCGCGCAGATAACTGGCAAACAGTGCAAGTAACTTAGGAGAGAAGCCAATGTCGTCAAGTTTATTTAATAGGACGTCATTATCTACGCGATCGAAAGCTTTCTTAAAGTCAAAATAAATGACGTCGACCTGGATACCCCTATCCAGGTACTCGGAGATGGCATCAGTCAAAATTAAGAGATTGGTGTCAACGGAACGACCGGCTCTAAAACCATGCTGCGACTCGCATAGAAACGGCTTAACTTGTGTGGATATTGCACGAAACAGTATAGACTCGAACAGTTTTGCTAAAGTTGAGAGAACAGCAATGGGCCTATAATTTTCCACTTTGGAATTCTCTTTGGACTTAGGTATAGGGGTCACTCTAGTGATCTTCCACAGATGTGGATAAACACCAGTTTTTAGAGATAGGTTAAGAAGGAAGTGTATCGGGATCTTCAACTGACCAGCACAGCCTTTGACTATATAAGCTGGCAGTGTCGGGCCCTACGGAACAATGAAGCTTGAGTCGCCTTATGGCCGCTTCAACTTCTTGCATAGAGATACTGTTTACGTGGATACAATGAGCCACAGATTTCTTTTTCTCTATATTAACGGAGTTCACGTCAAGACGAGGAACGTTTGGTAGGAATACGCTGGAAAAATATCTAGAAAAGGCTGAAGCAGCCTCAGCACCAACAAACTGTTTTCCCTCAAACGACACTTCGGACGCAAACCCACCCTTTGACCTGAGACTGTCTATATGTTGCCAAAAGGAGCGCGGATCACTCTTGACTCTACTTTGGACTCGATCAATGTAACAGTCATAGGCGACGCATATTCGGTTTTTGATGTACGTCCTAAGTTCGGCAAACTGTCTGTACACCTCAGGGCATTTTGTAGTTTTCCACTTTCGATGGAGACTAGCTTTTTGCGCGATATCAGCAATTATATCGGCGGTGAACCAAACTGGAAATCTCTTACCGACCCGCTTTAATCGAGTCTTCCTAGGTATACATTTATCGAAAATGTGGTAGATTTGATTATAAAACATATCTACCGCAGAGTTCACATCCTCAGTATTAAGAGTTCCCAGCCAGCTCGCATCCGATACTAATTGGTACAAAAGCATGTAGTCACCTTTTGCAAAGTTCCAGTCTTGTCCTGAGTCTACATTGCTGGGGTCAATTTTAGCAGAGGAGGGGCGGGTCGCGCCTTCGATAGGGAGCGAAATGTCTAATGGCGGGTGGTAATCATCACGTCGGGGTACTAAACCACCTCCCTCGATTTCGGAGACATAATATAAACTTATCATTAGATAAAATAACTAAGAAGTTATGTATTCTACTAGCTCTCTGTACCGCTCACAGAGTGCAGACTTTGTCTCAGATAAAAATCTCCTCAATAATTAAATGTTCGAATGGAATTAAAATACCAATACTAGACGTTATTAAAACGTCAGCGATAGGTAAGGAACAACCGGAGTTGTTCCTTCCTATATTTGCTGAAAATCTAAGTATTTGCCCAGCTACGACACTGAACGATTACCTTAATGCAACTAGCAATTTAAGACCTGATGGCGAAGATAGCCTCCTAATCACTTACAAGAAACCTTATAAAAAGGCTTCATGCCAATCAATCAGTAGATGGATTAAACAAATGTTGGCAGAGAGCGGCGTCAACGTGGGCGTGTTCAGCGCGCATAGCACACGCCATAGTGCCACGGCGGCGGCGGCCTCTGCCGGTGTTAGCGTCGAGGTGATAAGAAAGACCGCTGGCTGGTCTGAGTCGTCAAACACATTTGCAAAATTCTATAATCGTCCTATTGTGGACGCCGGGACCTTTGCAAGATCTGTATGTTCTATACAGGCATAATTTTATGTACTCTAATAATGAAGATTATTCTGTAATGTAGATTTACAAACTTGTAATAAGAATACCTTGTCTTTTAATTATTACAAACAATTATACAGAGGTTATAAACTGAGATGTTTATTTTGAATTATATCTTTTTTACCCTTCAATTATGTTTTATTGTACATAAAGTTCTCTAAACATCTACCTGGTTAATCTAACTTATATCTGAAGAATGAAGCGACGAAATATAATAAGTGATCAAACGAACTTCCCAAGTGAAGTTCGATCGTTATTATATGAGTCTCTTCATTCGAAGATATAAGTTACCCTCCCAACCCAGAACCCGCGAGGGCAAAAAAGAATGAAATCAATATTTACTCTAAACGCAATGACGGTTGGATGCAGGCGCATAGGGCGGTACCAATGAAAAAAAAATAAAAATGGAATCGATACTGGAATCGATGTCCAATCTTTAAAAATTGTGCGAACGTGCCTTGTAGGTTTAAAGGACTACCTGGTTAATCTAACTTATATCTTCGAATGAAGCGACTCATATAATAACGATCGAACTTCACTTGGGAAGTTCGTTTGATCACTTATTATCATCACTGTCATCATTATCATCGCCACTTTTACCATTGTCATCACGCGTATTATCATTATCACCATTATCATCAATATATCCATTGGCATTATCTGTCGCGACCTATACGCTGCGCACGAGAGTAGATGTTCACGTTCTCGGTGCTAATACTCAAGGATCTGCCGTCTTTGAGGCCTAAACAGGCACCTCAAGTCGCCTACTTAGGTACGATTATCATCACTGTAATAATTATCATCGCCACTTTCATCATTGCCATCACAATTATTATTATCACTTTCAATTTTAGATTATTACCAATATTATCATTATCATCAATACCAGAATCACATCCCCATTACCATTATCAATTTAACTTAGTATCTTTCGCAACCTATACGTTTTGACTGGTTTACGGAGCGCACTAAAGTAGATGTTAACGTTCTCGGTGCCAATGCTCAAGGATCTGCCGTCTCTGAGGCCTAAACAGGCACCTCACGTTGCCTACTTGGGTACGATTATCATCACTTACCGTGAATATGACCACTACTATCACCACTTTTGCAATTATATTCATAATTATTATCATCACTTTCATCATTATTATCGCAAATATTATTACTAAATCACTAGAGCCATTTATGACATTAACCAAATTATTCACTTTACCTTCACTGTCACTATCATTGCTACATTAAAACCGCTTCATCACCTATCGCAACCTATACGCTTTGTCTGGTTTCTGGAACGCTCGAGAGTGGATGGAAACCTTCTCGGTGTTAGTGCTCAAGCATCTGATGACTTTAAGGCCTAAACAGTGGCTTCTCACGTCGCTTATTTGGGTACCTCATTACCATCATACCATTATCATCACCAATATAATATTTATCATCATCATTATTTTAATCATTACCATCATCAAGATCACTTTAATCATAATCCTCCTTCATTATCATCACTCGTCATTCCACGCTAGATAAATATGATCAGAGTTGTATTTTATACCATCACGATCGTTAATATCTCTATTATTAAATATTATTATCACTTCCAAGTGGAATTACTAACAAATATATAATTGCAAATGTAAATATGTAATAACTAATAGATAAACCAAAGAAGATCGTTTATTGGTAAAAAAATCCTACCACCATATTATTAAAAATAATTTTAAAATTTGTGATCATTTATTCGTAAGAATTGTTTGATAATTTGTGCTTCTGTCCTACATAGGATACCGCTGCGCGCGACACGAGACGGAATCCTCGAGCACATGATCTTGTGATTTAAAGAGGGAAAATCTTCAAACCAAATACACAACCGTAATAAAACACTAAAGCGTCATTGTCTTAGATGAAAACTAAAAGATACGACACGATAGTATCTCCTCCTCAGTCTGCAAATAGAATGTATCGTTTTCTTATCACAAAAACGACATTTTTTAATTTGAAAATCGAAATTTTTGTTTTATAATCTGTGTGTCATGTGACCGAAAACGCCGACCGCCGTGTTGTTACCGCGAATGGCGTCAGAATAGCGGAATCATTTGTTCATTTAAATAAAACAATTTAAACAGATTATATCGCGTATATGTATTATCTCATTTGAGTGAGCGCATGTGTAAGTGATGCGACTGTTATCACAGATGTGTGATGCCATATCACGCATCACTAGAAAGAGACAAGCATCACACCAAACATCACTCGATAGGATATCACTAGCGCTGACGCGGCAACCGATCGCAGCTCAATTAGAAATGTCTTGTCTCGCTCGCACTCGGCGGGCGGCATCATCGGCCGGCGTCGGCGATCGATATCGTAACATCCATCCATCCATAGCAGCCTTTATTGCGTCCGTCTTCGGACCTAGGCCTCCTCTCAATTTTTCCATGTCTGGCGATCCATTTCTGTCTGCATCCAATCTCTGACGGCTTGTTGGCAGATATTGTCTTTCCATCTCATAGGGGGTCTGCCTCTGCAACGGGTGTTTGCGCGAGGTCTCCACTCCAGTGTTCGTCTCGCCCAACGGTCAAAGTCCATCCTAGCAATGTGTCCCGCCTATTTCTACTTCTTGCGCTCGATCTCCTCCACCACGTCTCGAGTTCTGGTGACTCGCTAAATCCACTCGTTCCTTTTCCGGTCCATCAGAGTAATTCATTGCTCTCTCCATGGCTCTTTGTGCTACATGAAGTTTTTCGACTGACTTCTTTGTCAGCGTGGTGCTCTCTACACCATAAGCGAAAACGGGTAAGACGCATCCGTGAAACACCTTAGTTTCGAGATGCTGGAAAATTTTCCTGGATTGGATCGTAACATCACAGTGAGATATAACATCTCTCGAACATTACCTTATTGCCGGCCACGCAATACTATTGCGCAATTATTTCGAATTAAAGAATATGTTTCGCCGCTGATATGTAATATTTTGAGACGCTGATGGCCGGACGACTGTAGATAGCTGGCACGCCAGCATTTTTTAGTGGTCTGCTTTTGAACGCTTGTTCGTTTTAGTATCATTCTTTGTTTTAATCTGTTACATTTTAATGTATAGTGAAAACTCTCCAACTAAATAATTATTAATGTTATTATTTTAGTGGTTACTCACGGCGTAAAACAGAGTACTGTTCGACATGTTTCGGTCCATCGAGGACCTTAATCGTGAGCAGAGATCCATGAGACACGAGCGTCAATTAAGGTCCTCGTCCTCTGGCTTTTACTGGGTGAGTAGCTGCTATTACAAACGAAATAAATAAATGTATAGGACCTTTTCTTAGTATATTGTAAAGTACCCTTTCTATTTATGCGTGATTGATATAATTGTATGCCTAATAATGCCTAATATAAATATGCTACAAACAGTACGATTACTTTGAGTTTACCACTGACATATGCTTTTCTTCCATTGGATATTCGATTTTAAGACTAATGTAAAAGAGTTTATATTACTTACACACTGTCTAAACGTCGTTTGTTTGTAATAGAAACTCTTTTGTATTAGTGTTAAAGTCTATTGTATATCCAATGGAATAAAAGCATATGTCAGTGGTAAACTCACAGTAATCGTACTGTAATAAAGCCTAATAATTGACGGTAACTGACGAACTTTGAAGCTTTAATTAAAATTGTCTATATAAAGACTATTAGAGTAGTTATGTATGTTCTAGAAACGTTGCCAAAATTTGGTGCTAAGTGACGTGAACTTGTTAGAAATTTGTTAGAATTTATCTATGTTTACATGTATAAGGGTTGTAGAAAATCATCTCTCCTAGTCAAAAGTATAAATAAATATATGGATTTATATTTAAGAGTTATGACAGCAGTACCTCTAGCATAAGTAGCACAACTGTCCGCGAATTCGCTTGGCGGGCGACATAGCATCACCCACCTCTCTCGCACTTCCAGAAAGGAAAGAGACAGTTAATACTTATCGCGCGACAAAGAGTCACGTATCACAGTTGTGCTAGATGTACAGGTAAGGTAAGAGGTAAAGCGGTATTTTTTTAGGGCCCGGACTCTATGTATCATTGCGATATCTCTAATTTAGCGATATATTACCATTATCATGGACGTAATCGGCACGGTTCGGATATTCGGTGAGATATTTACCTAAAGTTTGTAGGCAGCGTCTATGTCGAACGGTATGGAGACGGACTCGATTTAATTTTCCTAATAAACTTCCCGGGATTTCTAAATTTAGTAACAGGACCTCCAAAACGCATGTTTTAATATTAGCTTATGCTTACATATACCTACTTATACATATACCTTGAAATTAAATCAATTCACACTACGGTTACGACAAATATATCCATTATTTATATTAATATACATTATTTATTACATTACCTATATTTGTATAACAACGTACGTGCTTACCAAAATAGTCATCAATAGCCATATTAGCCATCAACTAAAGATGTGTGTGTATTTTATCTCCTCGTGTCGTTTTATGCAATCCCAGAACTTATATTATTAAAATAATTGAATTAAGAAGCCGACTCCAGATTTGCCCAACTTTTGCCAGGTTCTTGGCAACTTTACGTAAATATCTCACCGAATATCTGAACCCTGATCATCAAACATCGGAATTTGGTGGCAAAATTTTATGACAGGTTGTAAAAACAAAATGTCTGTACATTGACGATATCTTAAAAAAAGATTGTAACGGACTATTTGGAGGTAACTGAAACGATTTTTTTTTATTTTTTGTATGTTTGTATGTGTCGTTGCGGCTTCATCACGCCAAATCGGCTAAACGGATTTCAAGTATTTTTGGTACACGCGTAGCTGGGTATCGCTTTTTTTCGCCAGAGTAGTTGGGTAAAAAAGTATCCAATAACCATCTGTGGATACCCCGCTACCCGTGTACCAAGAATAGTTAAAATCCGTTTAGCCGATTTGGCGTGATGAAGCCACAACGACACATACAAACTTACAAAAAAATATATATTTTTCATTTCAGTGATCCAAATAGTCCGTAACTATTTTTTTTTTAAATATCGTCAATTATTATAAACAAAGATCAGAAACAAATGAAAAAAAAATTCAAAGATACTGGACTTGAACCAGTGCCTTGAGCCAGACCGGGACAGCACGCTCTAACCAACTGAGCTAATTGTCCATACCAGTAGTCGACATATCATATCGTCAATGTACAGACATTTCATTTTTACAACTTTATAATAGTATAGATAATTGTTGGAAAGAAATTTGCACTTGTAATACAATAAGCATTTATAAAACGGTCCCCTGGTCTGAAAAAAAGTAGTTTTATCCCAGTTTATGTGGCTGTGTGATACCCCTTGATTTAACATAGTTGGCTAGATTGTAGATTTACCAGATTTTTTCCATTAATTCTTAAGCTTTTAATTTTATACCTCCTATTTACGAAAAGACATGGTCTATACTTTTCTACTATATACCAGAATAGTATTTACCTACTAGAACATAAACTTAAATAAAGAATCGACTTCAAAGTTACGTGTTTTTTTTACCTTTGGCCTGACTTATTACTTGGCGGAAATTGCATCTAAACCGTATGCATTTTCAATGTAAATTGTTTGACGACACGTTTGGCTCAGTCGGTTGCACAACGGCCTACGAAGCTAGCGGTCCCGGGTTCGAATCCCGGCCAGGGCAAGTGTTTGTGTGATGAGCACGAATGTTTGTTCCTGGGTCTTGGATGTTTTCTATGTATTTAAGTATTATAATTTATCTATATATTATGTATATTGTCGCCTAGTACCCATAGTACAAGCTTTGCTTAGTTTGGGACTAGGTCGATTTGTGTAAGATTGTCCCTGTGTTATTTGTCCCCGTGTTATTTAAATACACTCGACAGCAAATAAACCGGGTCACCTTGGAACGACGCGATTTTGTAAACTCCATACTTAACACTTAATAATTTCATAAATCCCAATGTTTAGTTTCATGACGATTAATTATAATCGTCATGAAACGCACTTTCTGTAGGTAAAACTTTGATAATTGTAAGTTTTATAATTTTTGAGATAATCGGATTAGAGTGCCAAGGTAGCGATAGTGGGTGGCCCGTTTTATTTGCTGTCGAGTGTACTTGTATAACAGCACTAAACAAAGTACTTTTGCTTAGTCCTTTCAAGTTTTTTACTCCGCTGTACAAATATGCACTTGTACAAACTTGTAGTACCTACTTACACACGAGAACTCTCCAAGTGAGGTTGAAACTCCTGTGCCAACGTCACGCATCAAAATAACTTGGTAGGTACTAGGTACCAGCGGGACTCTGAATCATGGAGTATAAAAAAGGTAAAGAGGCTGATATCATATAGGAAAACATGGTAAAGCAGTCAACAATAAGCTCTAAATCCGTCCAGAAGGTCGCCTGAGTAGCAAGTTAATATGAATTCAACAACGAATTATAATAGTGCATTACTGCAGAGTCTGTAAAATAGGGCATTGCCGGCCGAGTAGTTATAGATCTAGAGACACGAGGCCGGCAATCCCTGTTCGCGCCGAGGCTTGTACAGTGCTTTTCTCAAACATGCAATTAAATAAAAAACTCGTTAACACTCTGCCATCTATAACTACTATTATCGAAAAGGTACTGAAAAACAAACAAACCAACCTGATCAGATTGGCCAAAATTTCTGATCGAAGTGCTCAAACTGTACTTTTAATTTTTCATGAAATATACAATTTTAATGTTAAATCTTATTTTATTTTCTAGCAGTCGAAGTGAAAAGCAGAGTGTTTAACACGTGACTAAAAGCCATTATGACACTCCGACATATTTGTCCTCGCTCACTTCGTGAGCTCGTCCAAATAATTACTTCGTGGCATAATGGCTTATTTAAGCCCCTTGTCAAACAATCTACTTTCAGTTTTCAGTTCCCTTTGTACAGGGCGGTTTCACAACACTTCGGGAGCTCAATTACCGTGAGCCATCCGCCTGCCTCTATGATACTGCAACTACGCGTCATTGCTCTGAATATTAGTTTTCTACACTCAGTTCAGTTCAGTTTTTAAGTTTAAGGCTTCTGTCCATAGGAAAAAATTGCCAGCGTCAAGGATTTAAAGACAAGGTACGGTTTTATATTAAAAATAATGAGTTGATCCGCACCGATTCATGTCGCCCGTCCAAGGGACGACAAGAATCCTACACTCCATTCTCTGAAGGTTTCGTTTATGACATGACTAGCAGCCGCCCGCGACTTCGCCCGCCTTAGATTCGTTTATCGTGGATAAAACGCATTTTTCCGGGATAAAAAGTAGCTTATTTCTTTCCCCAAAGCTCGATATTTTACTAATTTAAATGTGAAGCATATTATCAAGGTTTCAAGTTCCTGGCGTAAAAAAATATTTACTGTCCATACAAATTTTCATCCCTTTTTTCATCCCTAAAAGGGATGAAATTTGACATACATTATAGCCTATGTCCTATTATGATATAATAAGGTACATAACTGGAAAGTTTCATAAAAATTTCGTCCAGTAGTTTTTGAGATTAAGTGGAACGTGCATACATACTTTCACGTTTATAATAAAGTAAGGATACGTAGTAAATTAAAGCACACGTCACATTTGTACAAGTATGTCAGTCAGTCAATCGAGTGTGATGGATGCCTTATCATTATCATATCCCATCCTATTGTTTTAAATGAAAAATTCTTGTCTGAAGTATATACTTACTCTCTGGTTTCTCGGAAACGGCTCTAACAATTAGGTTGAAATGTGGTGTGTGGACCCAGTTTCACTTTTCAAGTTTTTGTAGATACTTAAGTGTTATTCCATGCCAAATAAAAAAATGCACATACTGAGCAAAGCTCGATCTATGTAAATACCCTGCAACATAGGCACGCAATTTTCATTAAACAGATCCAGTTCAAATATTACCATACAGTACAAATTCACGTAATTTTTTTAGAGGGTTCGTTACAAAAAATAGGAGCATAGCACGCGGCACGCGCCCACATCTGTCATGGCGATGCGTAGATATGCCTAATTTCCTAAGACTGCCCGCTTAATATCCGAGCCGAGACGTTTTATATAAGGGCCTGTGTTGTACTGTGGTTCCGTAGTTGAATGGTCAATGTCAATAATTACGTTTTTATAAAACTTACATACATAGTTGGTAGGTATATAATTATAATAGCCGGTACAGGACGACGCAGCGTGGAAGGCCCCTAGCAAAATGAACTGACGATCTGGTTAAGATCGAGGGCTAGTAAATTCTAAACGGCTGCACGAATTATCTTGAATCATAGTTAAGATTGCTCTAAGAAGTCATTGATCAAATAAAAATAAAAAAAACTATTAAAATCAGAATCTCCGTCTAAGAGTTACATTGGCACAAACAGAGACAGACACCGGTACACACGTTAAACTTATAATTATAACACACCACTTTTTTCGCCAAAGATGAAAAACTCAAACGCATTTAACAAGGTTGTAACAAAATAAAATAGAATTAGTCAATCTCTTTATAAATTTGGTTTCTTATACAGGAACCTAACTGCGTATGACTATAATTCTTCGGAATCGACTGCGGGACCCCAGTCCTATTTTTAAAACCCCACTTGACATTAATCTTTACGCCTACGGATTCCGTCGCTTCGTCGCCATTTTGCGAAAGGTCTTTGTAAGCATTTTGCTGATGAATGTAAGCGTCATTTCCTTTGAAAATGTAGAATTCTAGGGGACATTTTACAGGGAGCTTGATTAAGTATGATCTATATCTTACTTTGGTACATGTGGATCGATGTATTTTTAAGCACAGTCGTATAAAGACGGGTGTTCTACCTAAGTTTAACGTGTGTTTTTTATTTAGTTTGTTTATTTGAAAGGCGACTTAACTTTACGTCTTCCCCGGCTGTAAAAAGCATTTACCAACCGCTACTTGTGCAAAAATTTATATTTTCTGACCCTGGGAAGTCGTAAAAATGTGTACCGACACCACGGGTGTTGATAAAAATTCGCCGATGGAAACTGGTCAACCTTTTCATTCCGAGACTGTACAAATCCTTAGATCAGATACGTTATCTATTTTACTAGCTCAGGTATAAAAACACAAAAAACGACTTTATCACACTATATTTTTATACCGGGATTCAAGCTAAACTTCAGAGAGATAATGACATCTAGTCTCAAATTATACACAATTCATTTACTTTAATGAAGTTTTATGTTCTCTCATACCCAAAATCAGTACCATCAGTATACATAAGTATCTCTGATATCTATGGAGTATCGATAGTGAGCCATTCTTTCAAACAAAAAAAAAATCAAAATCGGTTTGTAAATAACGGAGTTCTCAGGTAACAAACAAAAAAATACTTCTTATACAACCGAATTTGGAATCACGTCGATTTTTGGGAGTTGGTTAAAAATGAAATCAAATGTCATCATGAAAGTAATAATAATCGGAATCGTGTGTATACGTTTCGTGCGACTCTTATTTAGGCTAATTTTCGCAATTTGCTTGTGATTTCTGAGATTAGGTTGCTCCTTGTATTCCTATCAGTCTCCTTCTCGCAGATGAAAAGATAGGGTTCGTGGCGGCAGCTCATGTCGTCCAGTTGAGCCTGGAAGGTGACGGAGCCGCAGTGCTGCCCCTCGCCGCCCCGGATCGCATTGTCAGGCCGTCCAAAATCCCATTTCTCGTAGCCGGCTTCCTTCAGAGTTTGCCCTGCACATAAAATAACGTAATGATAGTATATTTCAGGGACAGTCTCGCAGAAGTCGATCTAGTCCCAAACTATATATATATTTTTAATTCAAGACCAAAATTTAACGTCAACGGGCGCACTTTCGCTGTGATTACTACGTACAGGTTTAAGTGTTAGTATTTTTATCAATAAAACTTACCCTAATATTACTGGTTGCACGATTTCCCATTCACATTTTTATGAAATAATGTTTATTTGATGAAATAATCAAGATGAGAACTGTCAGATTTTGGTCTTGAATTAAAAATCAGAGTTTAGGCAAATGTCTACAGGCAGCATCAAATGGTTCGTGACACCAAAAGCCGCCAAATAGTTTGGGACACGTCTTTATGACACCTGCGGGCCTATGATGGTTGCGTTTGTCACGGGATAAATAAATGTCATAGCTGCCGTTACCTTCTGATACGTATGTGAGTGCGAGTGACAGGCGCGTTATCATATCATTTATCGCGTGATAAACGCGACCATCATAGGCCCGCTGGAGTAAGATTGTGTAAAGTGGCGTGGCGTCCATATAAGCTGGTTCCCACCAGGTTGCCCAAGGAAAGGCTTATAACTACCTTTTTCTTTAAATATGAGTAAATTAATAATAATACGCTTTGGCGTCCCTTGTAATTTTCCTGACGCCACGCCTCTGTTGTGAACCAAACTATTTGGCGACTTTGGGTGCCACTATCTTTTTGTTGTTGACTGTACTATAAACAGCAATCGACGATAGCCATACTTTTATATAGATAAAATACTTAAATACACAGAAAACATCGAAGACCAACGTAAAAATATTCGTGCTCACCCCACATATCACACGCTCTTCACATGTATCAAGCTGGGACAACCAGATTCTTAGGCCGTTCTGCAGCTATCTTAGCCGAAAAGTGATCAATAAAAAAACTTGCACATCTAGCAAATAAATAAATGCATGTTTTCGGGAAACTTGTGTCTATGTCATTTTCTGTATTTCTGACACTGGTGATATGCGCATCATTTTCGCGGAACAAACATTGTACCCTTACCATTCAGTACAGTGAGAAAGTGAAAAAGACTCGTAACAAGTGAAGTCAAAGTTTTCTATGTCAAATAATGGATAGAACACGAATGTTGGTTGTATGGTATGTTGCACCAGCTCACGGGACAATAGTGTCCCGGACCTTGTGGAGGCGTGCGCGGAGCTGAATTGAATGCGTAGAGACCCTTTCGACAATTTAATAAAATGTAAGGGTTACACCGCACTAATGCAGTTCCTGCCCGTGTCATAGGATGCGCACAGAGACAGCACCCGCTAGTTGCCAGAACTATTGGAGATTGATGGGATGTAAATCGGCCGTCTGCCAGAAAAAACTGTCTCATGGCTTAAGTTAAGGCACTGGTACCTAGACAAAGAATTACCCCAGTTAGATGGTCCCCGTAGATAGCGACACATATAGTGAGGTGGGCTAAGAGTGGAGAAGTGTCCCAGACTTTCTACCTAAGCCAACTCTCCACTTACTTTTCCACAAGCGGAAGAGCTACGGCTCGAGGGTGGCCTCGAATCAAATTCAATCATCAAGATTGTCTCACTGTTGACTCAAGTTAGGCAAAGCTCTATCAGCATCCTGAGTGCCTTAGCGGCAAGGTTTGAATGCCCAATATTAATGTTTTGGGTAAGGCAGATCAAGGGTGTCGCTGAATTTGTGTTGTAAGTGTATATATATATATATATATATATTAATTACTTATCTACACCTAGTTGTTAACTACTATCCTAGATTGAAGCTACTTTGTTAAAAATAATCTATGATTAGATTAGATTAAATATATTTATTTCTCTTTGAAAATTACACAATATCTTACATGTCCTAGAAAATAGAATGAATTCACAAAAAGATCGTCAGTTACATAGAATTATAAATATTATAGTAATATAAACAAAAACACACAATAAAAACAAGGGAAATTAATAGGTCATAGTCGAAAAATATTCATTGCAATCTAGGTTAACCTAATCAACACAGTGTCATAAAAGAGAAATAAAAAGAGAATAAAAAATAAAAATAATCCCATAATCATAATAATATAAGATACCTGCAATAGTAGGTACAGTTAATACAAAATAATAATTGTTATGTCAACACAAATTTAATAAAATGTCAATACAATTTAATACAATGTCAAAAATTTAAAAATAAATATAAATATTAAATTCAGAACTAAATAATTATTTATTTTCTAAATATTCTGAAACAGAATAGAGGGTTTTTGATACCTAACAAAAATTCCTTTACTCGGCGCTCAAATATTCGATCCGACGTCTCGTTTCTGAGGCTGGCGGGCAGACGTTCATAGAACGACGGGCCTATTACGCGCGGGTTTTTGTCAAGCAGCGCCAGTCGCCGCGACACGGGTAGTAATCGCCCCGTCTGGCGGATTATTCTGTTAAGAATACTGGCGAGCTTGAACAAATGTATATTTTGGCGCGTATACATTATGACTTCGTATACGTACAGAGAATAGTGTGTCATGATTTTATGCGAACGAACGTTCGACTTCATTTCTGCCCTGCGTGGACTGATTGCCCCAGCGGGGTCGCCACATACCTACGCCTTATTATTATTATTATACACTTATTTAAAAATACTTACCGTCGTTGAAGCAGATGAATGGAAAGACATCGGTACATTTTCTATTTACCAGCACACCGTTGCCTCCTATGGCCATGCAACTCTCTTCTCCGTCGGTGGTAGCGGGCTCACCTAGTCCCCACTCACCCAGTGCCGGCAATTGCTTCAGTGGGGTACCTGCGAAAGACAAGCTGATGATAGGACAAACAAAATTACCATGCCGTTTTTTAGGGTCCCGTAGCCAAAATGGCAAAATTTCGTCATGTCCGTCCGTATTTCACAGGCATTTTACTCAAAAACTTATATTGATGAAATTTATATTGATGAAATTTGGAGTTTAGGTGTCTTGTATAAAGCGCTACTTAGCTTAATGGTTAAGGGGGGTAGGGTGCTCCATACATGTAACCGAAACTGTTTTTTTTTTCAGCAAATATCAATGTGTGGCACAAAATTTATAACTTATTTAATTACAAGGATAAAGCTTAATAAATACTGGTAACCAAAATTAGTATCAACATGATCGATAAATACCGTTTTTGCCAATGTTTGAGTTATTGCCAAAACTGCGCTTCTCAGCAAAAGGACGTAAGTGCCGCGGAGATACGCTCTTTTGCTAGTGCACTTTTTCATATCGTTTTTTTATTCATCTGTAGTGCATTTTTTGTGTGACCGGCTGCGAAACACTGAGCATGGTCTGACATGCTCTTGGCCAGTTTTTTGCAACTTTTAATCGTATTTTTATAAGTGGCAAACGGATAGATAAGACGTAGACATTACTCATGGTTATGTGCAATTCATGAATATGTGGAACCACAGTGCCTTAGCCGAATAGAAGTTCACTTTCGGATACTAGCACCGAATTTTAGTTTGACGTTAAACTTGTTCTCCGGCCCCTAAAACTGCCGAGGAACAATCTCGGTTATGACGTCGTATAGCCGCGTTTGGAAAAGTGTAAATTATGCCTAAACTACGTACCTAATGCACAATACGTTGGGATGCGTCATACCTTTCAAAGAGTACAAGAGTCCTTTAGAATATGTGTCATGTATTCCAACGAACACTGGGGTTTGGGAGAGCGACTCAGCAGCCCTGGTCATGGCACCCCACATTTCGACGGTCTCCGGCGAAGCAAGAACAGCATCTGTGAACGTATAATGGTAACGTAAAGTAATTTGTCATGACGATTCCAAGAAGCCTAAACACGGCTAGGATACATTATTTATTATGGAGATCCGGTGCCTGACTTCCGGTTTCACCATCAAATCAGCGTGATTACGATCTGATCGTACCATTCTCATCAGGATCGTTTGAGTTTGTAACCGTGAAGTTGCGTAATTAACTTAATCGAGATATTTTATCGCCACCCGTAAATCATTTATCATTGAGGAGTTCCGTTGGCATTCGGTGGCTATTTTAATCGAGATGTATCTCGTCGCTAACCGTAAATCACTTATCGTTGAGGAGTTCCACTGACCTTCTGTGGTCTTTTTCATCAGTTCCACTTCACAAATCGCCATATGTATGCCTACAATATTTGAGGAGTTCCTTCGATTCCACATGGATCCCATTATCAGATCTTCACCAAATTTATATGGGACCAACTTGGAGAAGCCTCCTATTAAATAAAAAAAAATGAAATCGGTCAAATAGTCTTCGAGTAATCGGTGAACATGCATAAAATAAGGGTTCCTTTTGTACCTTTTTGGTACGGAACCCTAAAAAGGTTCCGACGAATTCAGAACCTCCTCCGGTTTTGGGAGTCGGTTAAAAATACATGATTTACGGACAAAATATTCAAGACTTTCAATAACAACGCGCATCAATACCTTCTTCGTAACATTTGAGGAGCGCAGCCCGCCAGTTCGCTGGAGTGCGGTGAAGCTTCAAGAAGCCGTCCACCTCCTTGTAGTACACGTAGTCATCTTGGCCGCCATTTTGAGTTGCGAGGGCGTGAAAAATATGCAAAAGGACATGGCATGAGGTATAAAAAAATTAAGAAGGTTATTATCGTATAGGGAAATAGATGGAAATGTGTCCAGCGGGCCTATGATGGTCGCGTCGCGTTTATCACTAGATAAATGATATGAGAACGCGTCTGTCACTGTCGCACTCACATATGTGTCAGAAGGTGACAGCAGCTATGTCATTTATTTATCGCGTGACAAACGTAACCATCATAGGTCCGCTGTAGCGGAAAGCAGTAAATTAAGTTCCAAATCCAAATCCCAACCGATTACAAAACATTTTTATCGAAAAACTAGAAGACGCCCGCAACTTCGTTCACGGAAGAGAAAAAGTCATTTTTTTCTTTAGCATAGTCGAGTTAAAAGTATCCTATAATAGTTGAAATCCGTTTAGTCGTTTGGGCGTGATGAGGCCACAACGACACATACAAACATACAAAAAATCCAATAGAAATATTTTTCGTTTTAGTGACCTCCAAATAATCCATAACAATCGTTTTTTTTAAATATCTTCAATGTACAGACATTTCATTTTTACAACTTTATAATAGTATAGATAGACTATAGCGGCCGCCCGCGACTTCGTCCGCCTTAGATTCTTATATCGCGGGTAAAAGGTATTTTCCCGGGATAAAAAGTAGCTTATGTCTTTCCCCAAAACTTAAATTTTTGATTAGTTTTGTGAATATTTTAGTATAGTTTACCTCTAAGATTTCATTTTTATTTATTTTTCTCTGTATGGTAAATTATTCTTGTTTGTATTGATATTAATAAACATTTAATACAATGACTATTTAAATGTGAAGCATATTACCAAGATTTCAAGTTCCTAGCGTAAAAAAATATTTACTGTCCATACAAATTTTCATCCCCTTTTTTGTCCCTAAAAGACCTACATTATAGCCTCCTATTCTGATATATAAGGTACATAACTGGAACGTTTCATAAAAATTCGTCCAGTAGTTTTTGAGATTTAAGTGGAACGTACAGACATACTTTCACGTTTATAATAAAGTAAGGATAGCAAGCAAGTAAGGATAGATGTTACTCAATGCTTCGTTCTTCTTCTGATGTAAATATTCAATCATGTTGAAAACATTTTTTCTTGCATCGTTGTGGATTATTTGTTAATTATTATGGTAATTTATTTAACGCACTTGCTACTGTGGCGCCACCGATTTGGATATACAAAGATATCTTTCTGTTCTCCATGATCAGCAGTTTTTTTATGAAATGTGAAAACGCTGGCATTGTTAAGTACCAATGCAAATAAGATAAAAAAAAGCTAACGTCACTGCTCGCTGCACTGATTTCTAGTCTTGGAGTTTGTAGTATACCACTGGATAGGCTTTCCAATACATTTGACATTGACAGCTAACTTTGTGTACGAATTTGAAGCGCCCCCGCGTTCAGCGAGTGTCCCATTGAACTAAGTTGACGTTACCAAGGAGGTCACATCGATAATTTCGATATCGATATTCAAATAAGTAATTTTGTATTGCAATATGTAAATATAATGTGTATTCATTTTATTTATTATTACTTGGCTTAAATTAACCAATCATTAAGTTATTAAAATAGACCATTATTTAAAACGCAGCGCAGCCTTCGTTTTCGATACTGGACTATGTAAATCGCTTCAAAGCTTCTGCAAGTTTTATTATTAGTTTAATTTCACGTTTGAGCCAAGCGATATTGTTATTAGATGTCACATTTTATACTATCTGCGCAGTGTGTGATGAACTTCACAATAGTATTTCTAGTCACCTCCACCCACAGACACTAAATAAGATGTAGTAACCAACGATTGATAAATTATAATGGTGAATGGATAAAAATTTTCAAAAATCTTGAAATTTTGTTTAGAGATAGAAATAAGCCACCTTATTGTCAGAACTAATTACAGATTTTTCTGTGGCTTAGGAAAAATTAAAAAATCAAAAGGTGTGGGTGGGCCTATATGCCCGCCTTATACGGTACTATGGCTACGGCCTACGGCTATAGCAATAAACAAAATTTCAAGAGTTTTGAAAATTTTCATCCATTTCCCATTACAGATGTCGACTTGGGGACAACTAATTTTAGTTCCATGCTCACTCATATACTCATATCTGAAAAGAACACCAATATAGCGATTATCATATACGAACCAAACAAGTTGACAACAGCCAGTCCAGTGGTAATATATAGAGGTCAGTGACCTCACTGCTTTGTATGGTCAAATTGATTACTTTAACTTGGTTTTTGCTGGTTTAAAATATTCAAATATGAATTTAAATAAATGCTTGCCAAAAAGAATATAAATAATTATTAAATTTGTTATGCAAGGCTGCAAAGTTGTTATTTTGGCGTGGGTGCTTGGATTGACAAGCGAGTAAGCGAAGGAAACTGAACTTAAACCGCCAGCGAAGCGAGTGGTTCAAATATACCTGTATACCTGAGCGTAGTGAGGCTTTCAAGGAACGAGAAGCTAAATAATTTTGCAGCCGTGCGAAATACACAACTTTTCACTTCACTACAACGAGAAAAAATACAATATTTTATACACGTCAGATTGATTATTACCTATATTAATGTACAAAAAAAAAAAATGTACTTCATAAACAACACTTAATATACTTTCAATTATAGAACCTAATGGGGTTAAAAATATGCCTGCGTGTGATAGAGCTCTCGTCGGCGTGTGTAAAGAAAATGCGAGTGGGTATTTTTTGGTTTTTCGAAGATAAAATTTATCTACATAAACTTGGAAGGGAAAACCTTGAAATTTTCTTCTATCCAAATCGTTAGAACCGTTGCCGAGAAACCAGTTACAAGAATCGTTTGTTGAAATAAAGGGATAATTTGCAAACTTACCGGCCTTCACCAAATAAAACACAAGTAAAAAATATAAAGTAACTTATACATCTCTGCCATAGTACGTACGTTGGCTTTCGTAGGTGACTTAAAACCGCATAAAGCAGAGTATATGCATGTATTTATACACAATTTTGAGATAAGAGTTTCCTTAAAATTACTTATAACCAGTTACTACGGTCTTCCTTTTATTATTACTTCATACATATCGTATTTCATACGAATTTCAACCTAATTATAGTAAAGTAAATGTACGATTTTTGCACTTCCGTTCGTGTTTGGTTCTTGTTTGTGCATAAAGTAGGTGACAAGCATGTGAGTAAGTTCGCGAACTGGTGGCTCGACGACCTTTTTCGCTCGTGTGTCACCCTAAGTAATACGCGTACCTACTTTGAAACCGCCGAGCAAGTTTGTTGGGGATCCAACAGGTTTGAAATTTTGTTCGCAGCTCGCCTCGGCGCTCGTCTGTCAACGCCGCGAGTCGCGAGCCGCCATTTTGTTTGTGCAGTCTGTGGGTATGGATGTACGGATCGCTGCCGCGCTGGTGGCATTTGACGTTTGTGTTTATTTTGGTTCAGAAAAACCTTAACTAAACTACGAATACTAAACGAGGTTTCGGGAAGTCCATCTTTGGACGGCCTCTTAAACTTTGACGCTGGCAAAATTGTCCTAATGGACAGAAGCCATTAAACTTGAACTTAACGTTAATAAAATTATTTATTTTCGAAGTCATACGCAAACTTCTAACAGAATTTATTGATGGTCTGTGAAATAATCCTTGTCTTTGGCAAATTAGAAGCAATGACTATACTTAAATAAGGAGAATAAGAAGTGGAAATCTATTTTTTTATGTTATGGGTGATTCTTGAGAATTCGATTATTCATCTCATTCACGTGTCATTTTTTATTGTAATAAATTTGGTCTTGTTATATAAAATTATAAAAAAACTACTTAATTACAAGCATATTTATCGAAAAGGCATCAATTTAGGTCATTTTAATACGAAAATACAGGACTTTGAAGTTTAGCTGACACGTGAATGAGAAAAAATGGCATGCAAATGATATTTTTATCATTCGCATGCCATTTTTTCTCATTCACGTGCCGACTTAAATTGATAAATATTTGATAAAAATCCGGGAAATGATAAAAAAACGACAAGGTAAATGATAAAACTTAGGTGTGTTGAGATAAACTTTTATTAATAAAAAACAAAGTACTTAAAATTCGTATGAAACGTAAATTTAGTCTGCTGGTAACAATTAAATATATTAAATTACAATTTAGCCCAAAATGTATATTTAAATCTTGCGAATGATGGTATAAAATTATAAAATTATTAATTAATGACATACAGTGATAATCAAAGGAAAATTACTTTTTTCTTCAAGAAAATATGAGAAAATTATCATTGGCATGCTCCACGTGAATGAGATCACGTGAATGAGAAAAAGTATGTTTTTTTGTCGATTATGCCGAAACTGGTATTAATCTAGGAATAACTGTTAAACAAGCAGCTGCCGTCATTTACGTAGTTTTATTTTCACTAAACACTGTCATGCCAATTGTAGGGAATGCATGTTATATTCAAATAGACAACAATGAGAATTACAGTGAACCAACCCATATAGCCATTTTTGGTAGCCGTTACGAAAATTGTTGACACAAATGTGTTGACACAGTATCATTCTAGTAACACGTTTGGTCATTGTTCCGTGTTTGTTTCGTCGCCGCTACTAAATTTGGGGAATAAATGACACTGTAACTTTAAGTCTCACAGTTTCGTCGCTGTGTGATAACAATGTTCCCAGTTTGAAACCGGTCATCACAGAAATCTTTCGCTCATTCTCTCATTTTGACAGAACTTGTTGAAATTTTTCGTAATGGCCAACTTCATTTAAAATATTAAATGACAGTGAAGTGACACCATCGCCATTGTAACAAACGTAAAAAGTTATACAACGTAAATATTATTTGCTTTTAGTGATAACTAGTTTGGTCGAATCTCAATGGGAAAAAAAATTCGTCGTGCCATTTTGTTATATTTGTTGAAATATATTAACGCGCCACCATATAATCATAATTTACTCAATTTAGCTACATGCATGATTTATTTCCATAAGTTGGTCGTTCTTGGGAAGTTTGTTGACAAAATGGCGAAGGAACACTGCACGCTAATGAGATTTTAGGTGTTTAATATTTTATTGCGGTTAATTCTACTTACTATAAACAAAAAAACACCGTGTCCCAGTTAGACGAACTTGTAATTTAATAAAAAAAATACTAAGGTCAAATATGTTACTTCTACGGGTACTTTTTACGTCTGGACGGTCAAAAATTGGCCTTTCAAGAATCTCCCTTATAGGGGGCAAACGAGCAGATGGTTCGCCAGACGGTAAGCGATCACCGTCGCCTATAGACAGCTGCAATACCAGAATCACAAGGGCGTTACCGGCCTTTCAGGTAGGATTAACGCTCTTTTCTTGAAGGTTTGAGGGTCGCATCGGTCCGGAAATACTACCGGACCAAATAATCATACTGAGGTGGAAAAATGCTCCTATGTATTCTGTAAAGAAGCAAATTAATTCACAATAACACAAGACTTCCTCTGTCGACGACATCGCGTTGAGTGAGCGAGCTTTAGTGTGTCATCGACGTCGAGCCGAGTAAGTTCGCGAATTTAAAACTCGCGATTCTAAAGCTCGTACGCTCGTACGCTCGTACGTCTATCACCCTATTTACGGCATTTTATCAGTTTTATTTTAGTACTTCTAAAGGAATTTAAGTTATTTCATTTTCTTTAATTCAATTGGGATGTCCTAAAAAGAAATGACCTTGATTTTGCATCAAAATCGTACAATATAGGTTAATTTAAGATACTAATTTCGTCCGTTTTCCATTCGGATGAGTATATTTGTTACAATTCCTAACCAAAGTTTGCTGTGACGTAATTATTTAGGCATTTTGTAATCGTCAAAACCTCGTATCTCGGTTAAGGATAGTACCGAAGTATATTTATTACAGATTACAGTTTTTTTAAAACGTCAGCACATAGATTGTAGGTACAAGAAACATTACAGGTTCTTTTAATAAATCTAAAGTTGTTCTTATAAAAAGCAATTAATTTCAATAAATTATAAAAAAAATCTGAACATAATAACATTTTGGTTTGTATTAAATTGATGTAATTATTCACTTTAGATCAGAATCAACCGTAGGTTATGATTACCATTAGTTTCAATCTAAATTTGTTATTATTATAAAAGCAACCAAGCAGTGTACGTACTGTGTAAATTGTAGTATTAAATAGTATTGTTTATTTTATTAAATTTTGTTTTTTTAATTTTTAATTTAAATCCCAAGGGAGTCAACCGGACACAAAGGCTTGTCTTATTGTGCGTCCGTCAGTCTTCATAAAAATATGTCTTTGCGGCGTCAACACTTCAAAATGCCTGCGGATTTCAACCATTTTAAGCTAGACATCCACCGATGACTTTTTACTTTATTACTATCATAAAGGTGATTATTACTTTCTCTTCTCGGCGAAGTTGCAGGCACCTAGTATATAATAATAGGTCTCCTACATAACGATTTGAAATTCGTATTTCTATGAAATTGGATCACAAATCTTTTCGACGAGTGACATAAAAATAACTTACTCGCCACTCGGCAGCTCACTTAAACTTTCCTGAACCTCTCAAGTTAGTGAATTCTCACTTACCCTTATTCTAAATTTAGATTATACGAGTCCGTAAGTTCAGTTCCTATTATCACGATCGTCGGAGTTGGTTCAAGAGGTGGGGCGTGGTGTGATGGTGGAGCGAACGGCGGAAGTAGCCAATAAAATACGCAACAAGCAATGTAGATAATACTAATGTTAGATTTTACAACAGTCAATAGTTACACGATTAAAATATACCAATTTATCTGTGTATCTAACAAAATTAGGGTTGCGGGGACTCGCTGGATGCGTCTCTATTCGGCCCATGTGGAAATCTATTGAGGAGGCTTGTGTCCAGCAGTGGACATCCTAGGTAGGGATTGCAATACGGTCCGATTCTCAATCCGGATTGAAGTTTTGCTATTGCGTCTATCCAATATTAAGCTTTTTGTCCACTTTGGCGACCGTAAAGTAGACACGCGGAGCTGTTTTTGCAAATTAACGAATGAAATAATGGTTTAGCGCTAAAAATCACCCTTATTAAGTCAAAAACCGTCTCACCAGCCACTTATTCCGCAGTAAAATCAAAATGTAAGTATCTGCGTTCATACTATTTAGCCTTAACTTAATAACATTATTAACCTGTAAAGCCACTTATGAACTCATGGTAACTTTGTCTCATAGTAAATATAACAAAATTAAATTTTCTTTATTAAAAATAATATAGATATAACACTTTAAAGGAAGTTCTTAAAGTTTAAATTGCCAAATAAAAAAATACCACTTATTTGCTGTATTGGATCATGATTCGATCGTTCTTTTAACTTTGACCCAAGTTTTCTTCTCTACTATGTAATATTTAATCAAGTTTATTAATACTATAAGAGGTAACATCAACAATGATAAAAAAATACTATACCCGTAATATTAAACATTCTTAAAGAAAACTAGTCGGTAATTACATATCATATCACATTGCACTTTAAATAATAGGTAAGATACATGTTATAGTATAATTGTAATAACGTTAATTGATTTTTTTTTTCTAATTTGGCCAAAGAAACATATTTAACCATTAAACAAAAGTAACGTCTCAAAGAATAATTAAGAAAAACATCGTTCTTTGAAGCTTAACTACTAGATCTACGGGGTTATTGCCTAACGAAATTTTGACACTTGGTATCCGAATCAACTGTCATAGCCCATAGAAAATCATGACACTTGATTCCGAATGCGAGCGTCAAACGCGTTAGGCAGTACGGGGGCTAGATCATATTGACTCTCGACATTTTTATCCTATCCCATATTTTCACCAAATTAGAATCAGCTTTCTTGGGTTGGGTAGTCCGTATGTATGCCTGTTGTGGCGTCTCTTCAGTCTACTCAATTTTTACCGGATCCGGTGGCCGCCAAAAAGTACCGGATCCGGCCGTATTACCGGATCCGCCGGACCGGATTGCAATCCCTAATCCTATGGCTGAAATGATGAACTAACAAAATGGTTTAGAAAACTAGAAAGCTGCTTAATGCACGAACAGACTGCATCAGTGTACAGAGGGTTTTTAACTAAGGTAGGCAGTTTTTCTGTGAATATATAGAGCTATGGTCGTTCAGGGCTTCAGGGTAGGCAGTTTCTCTGTGCCAATATAGAACCATGGTCGTTCAGGGTAGGCAGTGTCTTTATGCCTATATGGATCGCGCGGTATTGGACTGGATCCCAATTCACGAGTATGACGCATATTTGAGCTGTCTTCCTTAGATATTTTTCGAGAAAGTTGCAACTTAGGTCGGCTGATTACAACATCTGGTTCAGTCAGTCTCTAGTTAACCCAGCTCTTAAGGAGCTGGTTGAAGATAAAATCTGTGTTCTAATTTTAAATAAATTGTAGAGGAGTTATGGACTACAAATGTTGCTACCTGTGTCTGTCATGCAGTGGCGCGGTGTCAAACATCCATAGACAAGCCGGAGCTAATTTGGCTCGCTTTTTCTTCCAATACTATAAGTCAGTTGTCTGAAAGGGTCAGGTGTCTGGGTAACTCGGTGGGAATCGAAGCCAAGCCACTGCTGTCATGTCTATGTCGCTGATCGCTAAGTTCAAAACGAAATACTAGCTCCAACCTTCGGTTTTAGACTCTCGCCTCCACCGCTGGATCAGCAATTATCGGGTTGGAGATGTGCCGAGGTGCGCGGGCGTCGAAAAGTCGATTAAAAACTTCCATCGCCTCGGTTATTGTCTCGCTTAATTACGAGTTTCGGCGCGAATTCCCCCGCCCTGGACAAGTAAAGTACTCGTGCCTTTTGTAAACCCTTTTTAACGTATGAAACTTAGTTTTTAAACACATGTTAGCAAGCTTTCATAGATTCAGCGATCGATTCAGTCTGTATCCATCGTGTTTCGTCGTTGTTGTAGCTTGATCTCAAAATTTGTAAAAAATATATAAGATCCCAATAAAACAAGCTAAATAGGCAACTACGTTAAAATTTTGAGTACGATATCTTACATGTAGCTATATTTATGAGCCTTTAGTTGAGTGGGAAAATCCATTTTCAAAGTATGAAAATATTAATAAATAATAATACCATTGAATAACTCATAAAATGTATGGTAACTTTTGTCATGAAACCGTTCCGATAAACGCAAGTTTTGACATAGCCTGCGCCTGCAGGATAAAGTTCTTAATTTTCCCATTCAAGGTGACTGCCTTCCCTGTGACTTCACTAAGCTAGTAGGTTTTAGTACGAAGTGTTTTCTGGGAAAGTCCAAAAATAAATATGATGTTAAAATTGTTGTATCTCAGGGAGTTTTTATGAGACTGAAGTAGTATTTTACCAATATTTTTATTATTGAGAAGTCGTTCTATAACATACCATACAAAAAAGTTGTTAAATAGTAAGCCTATTATTAGGAGACTACGGAGGCATCATAAACGAAACGAAATGCTGTATCCAGTCCGTCATGGTTCTGTCGCCTGTCGCTGTTTAAACAATTGTTAACTTTGATATACAATACCAGCTCACTCCTCCGGTTTTGGACTGCCGCCCACCGCCGCTGGATCAGCAATTATCAGGTCGGAGATCGAGAGTAATGAGCCGAGGTGCGCGGGCGACGAAAAGTCAATTAAAAACTTCTATCGCCCCGGTGATTAACTCGCTTAATTACGAGTTTTAGCGCGGGTTTCCACGTCCCGGCCAAGCCTGTATTACCTACTACATTCTACGCTGTGCAGTCACCGTCCGTGTGGAATTATTAGATTTTTTGGACAAAATTTCATCTCTCGTTTATATCTTTTGTAGTTATTTATGTGATGAGATGATGTGTGACGAATATTCATTCCTGGGTCATGGATTATAATGTAACTATATATTATGTGTACCATCGCCTGGTACTCATAGTACAAGCTTTGCTGAGTTTGGGACTAGGTCAAGTTGTGTAGATTGTCCTTTTTTTTTTTACAATAGCGGCCATATTATGTTGAGACTGCTCAACATGCTTTGGTACATGTTAAGTCATGAGCGCGTTCTGTCGGGGCTATTTTCGCACAAAACGTTTTCCCGCGATCCTTATAAGATCATCAATCTTTCGATTCGTGGTCTCCAATCGAGAATCTTTCTGCCACAGCGGAGTGGTTCGCCAAGGCGGCCAAGTTCCAGTTTCTACAAGCGGTGTGCTTTGCTCACTACCAGTCAGTTTGGCTATTGTTCGGGCTATGGTTACTACGTTTTAAACTGCTTAGTCAAAAATAACTACTTCAAACAACAATCATCATCATCATAGATATCGGCCCAAGGACTTCCGCTGCTTGACAAAGAGTCCTAGGATTTCCATAACGACCGATCGTGCGCTGCCCTCATACAACGGTTTCCTTCCTTCACCAGATCATCTGTCCACCTTGTTGGAGCCTCTCCAAATGCGCCGTCTTGTACGCGGTCGCCACTCGAGAATCTTTCTGCCCCAGTGGCTATCGGTTCTATGTGCCCGGCCCACTGCCATTTAAGTCTAGCAATTCTTTTAACTATGTAGACGACCTTGGTTCTTCGACGGATATCCGCATTTCCTACAATAATATTCCCGGTAAAAATATACCCCCGCATCATCTTCTGTTTGCCATCAACAAAATAACAGTTTCCAACACCGCTCAGTACAGCTGAGCCTATCATTCGAATACATTTGATCTTAATATTTATAATTTTGTCATATATGGTCTTTACGATACTCGTATGTGTGGTTTTCCTTCACAACTAGACGTATCCAATCCACGCCCAGAGCAAACAAATAAGTCTTAATGCAAACAAATTACGAATAATATACTATGACCCAAACATTGCCTACTCATACTACCCGGTCAAGTTAAGTTTGCACCTCAATTGTATGCGACGCGATAGTCATAAGGTCCAAACTAAATATCACAATGTTATTATAATACCGGCACTGCGAATTGACGTGAGTCCGGGAGTGCAGAGATACACTGGTGTTATCCTAAGAGCGTTGCAATCCTTCTTGTATTTAGAAATGGTAATGTATCTCGTCTTCGCCTCGGTTCACGACAGTGCGAAGTGCCGGTGGTACGTGATTGAATTTGAGCACTTATCGTTTGACCGTCGACCGACACAGTCGCTATCAAAATGGTCAACTTGAAGTCAATGTTGTCATTGACCATCTCAGTGTTCATAATTTTGACAACTTTAGCCAGCATTAGTGGTGACTGGGTGTTTAACAGCATTTTGAACCACTCTGTTACATGTAAGTGTTTATTAATGATCTAAAATTATTACCTAAGTACAGTTATATTAGCGAATAACGTTTGGCAAATGTAAACAAAGATATTATAAGCATCGCAATGATTGTTTTTGTTAACTTAAGATTCGAATGTTTCTTGAGGACAATTTTGGTTTTTGTTTATATCCATACTCATTTCTTACTAAACCTAGTTAAGATTTGTATGCGAAAAAGTCATGTTTTTGTTTGAAATCCTTAAGTAGGTATCTTTACTTACTGACAATATGGTGAATTTGTATTTATTAGACCTATGTTATGAAAAAATACCATTATACCTGTGCTGTGTCTTGAAATGTAGTAAAATACTATATGAAATTCAGTGAAATAATAAAACTTCTCATTGCACAAAACTTTGATACCATGCTAAATTACATTTGTTGACATATTATATTCTGTAATAACTAAGACAAATAATATAGGCTGTAACTAGTAAATGCTTACCCGTTATGTGTAGATAAATAAACTCTTTACCGTTGTATAAACCTTATTGTATTTTACCAAACGTTTAAGGAAATATAAGTCTCGTCAAGTATCACTCGGTTCCCACAGTCAACCTTCACTTTATACTTGTACGAACAGATAGTGACGTACATACTTGTATGATTAATACTTTCTGTGTAAGTAAATATTGCTATATTATTGGGTACAAGTTATTTTCATCCCCACTATTTTTTAGAAAGAAAGAAAACATTTATATCGTTGGCATAACCAAAAATTTAATGAGAAACAAGTGCAAAGACAAAAAAATATATAAAAAATAACTAGTTGCCACGAAAAAATGTCCACCTCGAAAGCCAGCGCTAATATTTTCTTTTTAAGGCGTTTTCCAAAAGAATAATCAGCATTATCCATTTAATTTCACAAAATAAATATTTCTTGAGTTTAACATACCCGGAATCGTTTTTACGTTCGAACCTAATACACAAGAAAATGTTGATTTAAACTAACACGATTTTCACTAATTATCACGACACAACAAACGTGGCTTAATAGCGTATAAATATGATTTAATTTAAATACCTTAAGTTGGTAATTGTTCGACGTTTCGGACGTTACGTTACGTCCATGGTCTCGAAGGAACAGGACGAATTACCAACGAAATGTAATAAAAAAAAAAAATAGTAGATTGTTTGACAAGGGGCTAAAATAAGCCTTTATGACACGAAGTGATACAAATATGTCTCAGTGTCATAATGGCTTTTAGCCACGTGTTAAACACTCTGCTTTTCACTTCGACTGCGAGAAAATAAAAAAGACTTAACATTAAAATTGTATATTTCATGAAAAACTAAAAGTACAGTTTGAGCAATTCTATCAGAAAGTTTGGCCAATCTGATCAGGTTGGTTTGTTTGTTTTTAATTATTTGTAAGGAGCATGTAGCTGGCAGCATTTTTTTTTCAGTCTTAGAAATTTGTATGGGATTATATGGCTTTCTTTTAAACCCTAGGGGCTAAATGTACTATTTTAATCTCGCTTCGCGAAGCTAATATGACGTACTTTTTGAAAAGGCTTGTCCACGAAAAAAAGTAGCCATCGAAAACTAAGTCTCCACTGTCTCCCAGTAGGTCTACGTAGTTCAAACCGCAGTTAGATTGCCAACAGAATATTCTTTTTTATGGGTAAGAATCTAAAATTCATACATTTCCTTGCAAGTTGTGAAATTCCTACATAATGCCTGTTAGCTTAGAGCTAAAATGATTGCAGACAAATGTTGTAATTCTGGTATGATTTAAAACAATTTATGACCTGCATACGGTAATTAAGAGTCCGGAAAGGTATTCGCGGAACATTAAAGCGTCGATAATCTATTTGGGTACAGAAAAAAAAGAACCTCTGTGACTCAGACGTGAAAAATACAAAATCTAAGACTAAAATCCAGAGATTTCGAATGTATGCCCAAAAATGGATAGCATCTTATATAAATATCTAATGGATAACATCTTATATAAAAATCAATAATATAAAAAAAAATACCTTTCATATGAGACCTGAGTCCCAACAGTGGCTACTTTTTTTCGTGAACAAGATAAACAATCTATACTCTTTTATTGCAGCGGGTACGTATAGGTTATTACGATAACGGCGTAAATAAATACCGCAAAGGTCATGCTGTGTCACGCCCACAATCGCAGCTGACCTGACGACGACTGTCTGTTTCTTAAAGATTGCACCAACGAGGTTATAGAACTTGTTTGTGTGTATATTTGTGTGGGCAGCAGATTAAATAACAGTATTTATTCTGCTGATTAAACAACCTATTGTGATAAAATTGTTAGGGTTAAGACTTTTTTTTAACCTGTTGAAGTGTCCCACTGTTGGATAAAGGCCTCCCGTCTTTTCCGTCATGCATCCTTATCCAGCGGATACTCCCGCCAGCCTTTGCAAAAAATGTATCCCTGTAGAGACAATACGGTATGCAAGTTGCAATTCACTGTTCCAGTAGATTATTACGACATTACGAGTATGTTTAAAATTTAAAGCCAATTTAGCAGAAAATTACCGGCCAAGAACATGTCGGACCATGCTCTGTGTAGGGTTAAAAATGCGATGTGGAAAACTACATCAGCAGAAGAGTGTATCTTCATGGCACTTACGTCCTTTTGTTGAGAAGCGCATCTTCTCAGCAATAACTCAAAAACGGCATATTCGATCATGTTGAAAATAATTTTCGTTGAAAGTATTTATTAAGCGCATTACCATTGTTATTTTTTTTATTTTTTGAATTTTTGGTTTAGAAGATAGAGGGGGTTGGGAGGGGGGGGGGGGAGACTATGGGGGGATATTTGTTATTATTGTAGCGAAAACAAGCACATCACAGCGCACTCGTATCATAATCCACGGACGAATCAGAATAATATTTTTATACCCAGGAAACTACCCTATTTTCATCAAAGTACCTACTATACTATAGTGCGACAAGTTCGTACGCGACCCCCCTTGGTCTGCGGGCGACGCGGGAGGGTCGCGAACGAACTTGGCATATTATAGTGCTTGTAATGCTTGTTTAATTGACAGAAGAAAAAATACGTGTCCAATATTTTCTGATAATGTAACTGACGGACTAATTATATTTTTTTAGGACAAAGCCTATTGAGGGGTTGTTATTTGACAACTGGGATATCGTCTCTAATATGATTGGGATGAGCCATTTTTTTTACAAGCTATGTTCATGCAAAAACCATTTCGAGGAATAGGTTTAATAAACCTATGAGATTGTTGTATAAGCACAACTCTTTAAGTCAGCTGACCTCAAAAATTAAATACCGAGACGTGTGGATTTTTACGAATTTGCATCCCATATTAAGTCTCTATAGGGAAATAGTCTTCATAAATTTGTCCCACCTTCGTTTATAAAATCAATGCTAAGCGTCAAAACATAAATGCTTCTTGGTAATCTAAAGTTGTAAAAATGAAATGTCTGTACATTGAAGATATTTTCAAAAAATCGATTGTTACGGACTATTTGCAGGTCATTAAAACGAAAAATATTTTTTTTGGGTTTTATGTATGTTTGTGTGTGTCGTTGTGGCTTCATCACGCTAAATCGGCTAAACGGATTTCAACTATTTTTGGTCCACGGGTAGCTGGGTATCTCCAGATGGTTATAGGATACTTTTTACCCGACTATGCTGAAGAAAAAATGAAGGGTTATGACTTTTTCTCCTCCGCGAACGAAGTTTCGGGCGCCTTCTAGTATATAAAAACTGTAATTGTACTCCTAAGCCTATTTATTTAGGTACGCCGTGGTCCATTTGTAACTGTTAAAATTATTATTAATTTGATAAAAACTAATTTATTTAATTCTTTTATTTCAGGTGACCACAACAAAACGCTAAACAGAGATGTCTCCAGACTACAAGTGTTCTTCTACGACTTCAAGAACAATTACAACATGACCTACCCTATCGCCACGGCAGCTGAAGAAATCAGCAAATCATACAATTTGGACGTGACCCGACGACTTATATTCTTCGTTCCAGGCTTCAAATCGAACATAACCAGAAAAACCGAAGAACTTATACGACAAACCTTCAAAGATGTGCCAGACATTTATCTGATTATTATCGATCACTCGCCTTACACGTCCCTAATACCTAAGAAATCAAGTAGCCATAGTTACAGTAACGCAGTATCCCATGTGTATTACATCGGAAAAGTCTTAGGAAAGTTCCTAGCAGAATTGAGGAATAACGGATTCCCGTCTAAGAAAATTCACTGCATCGGACACAGTTTAGGGAGCCACATTTTAGGCAACGTTGGTGCCACTTATATAAATATAACCACAGAGAAGATATGGAGGATAACAGGAATCGATCCAGCTGGTCCTTGTTTCTCAAACAGTTTCATCGACGAGCAAATCCGAACAGGTCTAGCGGAGTACGTGGAAGTCTACCATTGCAATGCTGGAGGTTTGGGGACAACCAGCGTACTGGCTGATGCGGATTTCTTTCTCAATAAGGGGTATAAGCAGCCCAATTGTAATGAAGGAATCATACCTGTGAAAGGAGACTCCGATCAGGCTAAGTGCAGCCACAAGGCTTGCGTGACGCTTTGGGCAAAGACGGTACATTATCCTGGCGCTTATTTGGCCTGGGCCTGCAATTCTTATAAGTCCTTCTCTGAAGGTAGATGCGCAGGAAACGAGGTCACAATAGCTGGCTACTCGAACCCTGGGAATGCTACTGGAGTGTTTTATGCATCTACAGATGGTTATGGGATTTAAAATGTATGAATTGGATTGCTAATTATAGACACATTTTATTACAACTATGATTGTCAGTTTTGTAAAATAGGATGGCGTGCATAATAAATGCAATGATTCTCCCATCTTATCAGACTTGAATAAGTATCGCTTGTTGTAACTTGAACTAGAGCTATTTGATTGGAGTCAAATGCGGTTGTTAAGAAGGCAACACATTTCGAATTGTTATGTTACTTTTCATCTTCTTATTTAAGCATTTTTCAAAATTATTTCATCTTTACCTTATTCCTTTCAGCCATTTTTTTGGTTGGGTGAGCTAAGTTATAAGTTCTTACTGGATGCGCCGATGACGGGTAAAAGAATATATTAAAATAAAATTGCCAATTTATTAACATTCGCCTTTGGCTTAAATGGTAAATTGTTTGCCCCAGCATGGCAGGAGTCAATTTTTTTTTTATTTATTTAAATTACGTTTATATTAAAATTATAATTAGAGAATGACGATTGATTGACCTGTTGACATTATGACATTAAAGACTGCGACTCAAAGTTTGTTTGATATTTGGGACATGTATTCAAAACGATAGTGTTGATAATGTCTTGTCTTGGTCCAATGTAATGTTAATAAATACTCGCTAGTTTGGTTCAAACTTGAGATGTCTGTTTTCATGAAATGTTCATTTCTCAAATCGTCTGCGTTCTCATAATGTCCGCACATTCCTATTTTGCCAGCTTTATCAAAATTTATTTAAAATGTGTACAGTCAATGTGTACAGGTATCCTATTTTAGAAATAAGAACTTTCTGAAAAGCAAACATTATACGAAAAATTAAATACTTGGAGACAGATATTATAAGAAGCTGCCCATTTGGAAAGCGGACATGATACTACAGACGCCCTGACATTCCTAACATTATTGAAAGCTCGAAAGACATATTGGGTATAAGACATTTTGGGAAAATAGACATTTCAAGCCTGGGCATGTTTTTAGGGTTCCGTAGCCAAAATGGCAAAAATGGTATAAGGGTTCCGTTTTTACCTGTAATTCATTAACACATTCACTGAGGAACCCGCCTAGCGGGCGCTCTGTTCGTAGACGCATAGCTATTATCATGCGTCTCCTCATATGTAGAGGACAGTACGTAGCGCTACGAAAAGCTTGGCAGCGAAAGTGTTAAGCCGTGAAATTAGCGAAGTCACGCAAGGTGGCTAAATACGATTAGCGAGAATAATTATGGATGCTGCCTGATCTCAAAAGTTGTAAAAAATATATAAGATCCTGATAAAACAAGCTAAATAACAAGTACGTTAAGATTTTGACTTCGATACCTTATGTGTAGCTTGTTTTTTGAGCCCGTAAAGTTTGGTGGGAAAGTTAATTTTTTAAGTATGAAATATACGGTAACTTTTGTTATGAAGCCGTTTGGATAAACACAAGTTTTAACATCGCTGCAGAACGCAGGTATAAGTTCCGCATACCAGGTAGAAACTTGTGACGTCACACTTCACGGCTTTAGTAAGAGTTTTTTGGTAAAGTCCAAAAATGTGCTTTTAACGTCGTCGTATCTCGGGGAGTTTTTTTGTGATTGAAGTAGTTTTTTCACCCATATTTCTATTATAGAAAGGTCGTTCTATGTATAATATACCACAGAAAAAGTAATTATCCCTATACGATTTAATCTATTCATAGCATGGAAGTGTTGCCAGACCGCTGTGAAATGGCAACTCCGGACTTCATTATCATGAGAAACTGCAGAACGGGGAAGTTGGCATTGCCACGTAAGTGCTCGTAACTTGCGAGACTTGCTCCGCCAAGTTGTCAATGGTTTTCGAGCTAGGTTTCAATATCGAGGTAAAGTTGCTGGGACAAATCTGGACAAACCTGTTACGTTTGTGTATGTGTGTAGTTCGTTTGTTCCGCTTTGCGTGCAAGGCCGTCTGTATGCATACGGGGGCCCTCGACCACTCAATGATAAAATTAGAGACAATGCAATACTTTGCCGTACTGGCTTCATATTCAATTCTTTCTCCATTCAGGTTGCCCGCCTCTGGAACGGTCTTCATCTTAAAATCAAACTGGCCCCGAATAAGTTTGCATTCAAAAAGTCCGCGTGCAACTTCTTTGCTGGCAGAACCGAAGACTCTTAGTTTATCTGCTTAGTCGTATGTATGTATTTATTTATTTTATATATATATATGTATATGTACTTACATATATTGTATATATTTATGTTATTTATGTATATAAGTATATGTCTCGATATGTGTTTTTGTAGTTAGTCAAGTCTGAGCACGGCCCACATTTTTTTATTCGTTTGCCTTAAGGTTGACTGGTAGAGAATGCCATATGACATTACGTTCGCCTTTTGTACGATAAGTTTTCTTTTGTGCAATAAAGATTAAATCAATAAAGTACAAATACTCTTTTCACCTCACTCGCTCGGAAAAGTTTCATTTACAGCGACAAATCTGCGGGGAAAATTTGGTTTTATCCGCTAGCGTGGAAAAGTCATTATATTTTTTTATATGCTTATTTGTGTGTTTTGTTATGAGTGTGTTACGTAGGTTCATTAATTTAATTATCACTAGTTTTAAATGAAAAAAAATTGGTTGTCTGTAAAGTCGGTTTACGGACGATAATTTAACGTGATACTTAACGTGGAAGAGCCGAAGCCGAACCCTTAGGCCGATTGTGCCTCTCTACCTACCTACATACCTACCTACCTACCTACTTACCTACCTAACCTAGGTAGGGTAGGTAGGTACCTACCCTACACTACCAATCGCCATTCCTACGCTTAACCTACTAATCACCATTCCTACCCTACCCTACCAATCGCCATTCCTACCAATATCAATTGAAAAAGGGGGAATAAAAAAAGGAGAGAAGGGAGACGAACGCTCGGCTCATTGTAGATACCTATTGAAAGGTAACGAGTGGCTCGTGACACTTTTTCGTGCATGCAGCCGGTGTTCATCGATTTACAAGACGTTATCACGTCAAAAAAATATCGGTTTGTTATAATTTCATACATTTTCTTACATCTCACATTTCCTTCGCTGTAGTGAGGTAAAAAGTTGTGTGTTTCACACAGCTGCAAAATTATTTGACTGCTCGTGCCTTAAAAGCCTCGTTACGCTCAGGAATCTATCTATATGTGTACCATGAGCGGAGCGAACCGAGAGGTAACCTTGAGTTTTTTAAAGTCCGGTCGCAACCCTGCACTGCGATGACAGGACTTCATAACTTTGAGATATAGATATGAATGAACTGGTTCACATAAATTCGGAGAATGTGAAAACAGATATTTTTGTGCCACTACCTGTTTACAAATATAAAAAAACCATAGTGCAGATATTTATTTACTTCTTTAAATAATTTTGATAAATCAAAGCACAGATATTTATTAGTTTACAGTTGCTTACATATTATTGAGAGGCTTGCTCAGATGAATGTCATATATTTTTTAAATGTTAAATGTGTACAGATGTATAAGTACCCTTTCATGTATATTTGTTTTTGAAGCCTTGGGAATGCTGATACATTTATGAACTCGACTATACACTACTCGTAACTACTTATTCTGAAGTTTTTTAAACCGTCGGTCCCGAATAACCCCGTCAGTCGCACTTCGACGCACGCAGTAATTCACCCCACTTCGTCGCGTGACTTATGGCCACGATTTATTCTTCTTATTCAGAATATCTTATGGAGATTCATAAATTGAGAGCGATATCTCATCTGGGACAGTGTTGCTGCGGATTTTTGTCATATTTCATTCCAGATGTGATTCCTGAGATGTGAGATAGCATTGTGACGTTATTTAGAGGTTTTTTGTGGGGCGTGCGTAGGCATAAATAGGCTGTTCTCATTAATATAGTCACAAGACAAATGATTGTGTCTGTGTAACGTTATTAATGTATTGCTATGTTTAGTTTCGATACTAATACAAGATAAAAATTCATTTGTATGACGAAAACAAAAAAAACTTAGCATACTAAAGCCATCCAACATGATTATGTCTTTTGGCATTTATTTATGACTAAATTTCTGCCTGCGCCTTCGTTTGCGTAAATGGGCAAGATGTCGGACTTTGAAAATCGAAATTCTAATTAGTCCGACAGTTGAATGATAAAAAAAATATTGCAGACGTATTTTTTGCTTTTTCAAAATAATAAAATATTGTTTCTGTGTTTTTGATGTGGGAAAGTTAAAACCGCATTATTATCTATTGCGACATATACAGAGATCAAAGTGCAAAGAAAAACAAGATTGCTCTCGCACGTGGTCACATCAGGAATCGAACCTGGAACCTTTGGATTACGCGTCCAACGTGTCAACCTCCTCCACTAGCGAGCACTGTTTTGCACGCCTCAAATTACTTAACTTCCCGAAGGCTGACCATCTGAGCAGGATTCACACTCTACTTGGCAGAAAGTGACCGCCATGTTGTCATTTATCTATAGCGGGAAAACGCATTCATGGTCTCGCCGAACTTTTCCGCGTGTCGACAACAGGCATTGTTCTCTTTATTCTAAACCCCGGTCCCTGCCTCTCCTCCCCCGGGACGTCGTATATTTCTTTCCGCCATTGTTTTCACGCAGATAAGCCGTCACCCTATTTATTTAACGCCATTAAACAAGTTTGCGGTAAAGGAGGGCTTTTCTAGTCTAATCTGGAAACTTTAGTATATAAATTAATGGGTGATTCGTAGACAAAGAGATAGTTTTTATACTATGACGGTGACAAATAAGCAGTGGTGTGTACAGGGTTTTTTGTCAGGGTAGATAGTTTCTCTGTGCTTGTATAGAGCCATGGTCTTTCAGGGTAGGCAGTGCCTTTGTGCATACCACTGCCAACAAGAGTAAGAATAATTTATTTTGTAAGACATAGTTAGGTAGGTACATGGGTGTTTCATAAATTGCTTAATAACACTATGTTTTGCCGAAAGGCATACAAAATTAGAGAGTGTAGCATGCATAATTCAAAAAAATAGTCGAAATTCATTAATATCACCATCATTAACATTATTATTTTGAGTAGAAGAGTAGGTACGCTTTTTTAATTAGATTTTTTTTATGACATAGGAGGCAAACGAGCATACGGATCGCCTGAAGGTAAGCGATCACCGTCGCCCATAAATACTTGCATCACCAGAGGAGTCACAAGTGCGTTGCCGGCCTTTCAGGTGGGAGTACGCTCTTTTCTCTCTTTAAACAACGATTTCTTAAACATTTGAATATCCTGCAAATTTCTTATACTACTTGGTACCTTATTGAATATTTTAGACGCCATTTCAAATACACTTTTATCAAACAGAGCAGTTTATCCTACTCTGCATACGAACACTGTTAAATGCGAACTAATTCAAATTGCTCTTTACATATAAAGCCATCTCGTATATGTAAAGAGATGGAAATGTCAATACACTTAGTCTAGCGAAATGAGATCTACTGATTCTGGGGGCTTTCGACCACAGACGGCTCGAATACATTTTTTTGGCATTTTAAATACTAAATCTTTGTCTGTTGCAAGAACAAGCGTACGATGGAAAGCAGCTGTAGCCTCAGACCAAGAAAAAAAGATAGACATGACATTACGAACAATCTAGTGAGGCCACAAAAAACCATGCCAAAGCCAACTTCACGCGTTACAAATACAAACAAACCATGTGTGTAAAGTTGTCTGTTTCGTCAAAACCATGCCAAAAAATCGGCTTCACTAGATTGTTCGTAACGTCATGTCTATCTTTTTTTCTTGGTCTGAGGCGCATAGACGTTTGCAAAGGCAGAAACATCACGCGCGTGTAAAAACTGTTTAGTTTCCTCTTGAAGAACTGCATACTATAGTGCCGAGAGAAAATGTATTTGGGGAGCTCATTTGAAGCGTTAACGGTAGAGATTCCTCTGAAACAGGGCCCTGTGTTATTTAAGTTAAGGCGGCTCTGCCGATGGCAAGCAAAGTTCTAATATTAACCTGCTGAAAATTAGAAAACTAGGTCAATCAGTGTGATAGCTTTCGATGCATGGAATGTGGGTAAGTGCTACAAAGTCTTCTTGTTATTAAAACGACTCACTTTTTATGCCCTCTCTCTTCACAAATACAATGTGAAATTTTAGTGGGTTTGTCCCGCAGCTAGATGATTTTGAACATGATACTGAACAACTTTCCCCAAGGCACATAGGTTGAAATATGAAAAAAAATTACGACTCCCCATAGTAGACTTGATCAGCCAATTGCATATATTCTATAGGAAGTCGTTTTTTTTTCAAATTTCTACCTGTGTTCCTTGGGCAAAGCGGTTCAGTATCATGTTGAAAATCATTTCGCTGCGGGATCACGACCACTAAAATTTCACATTTATTTATTTACTTATTTATTTAATCTCTATTGCACAAAAGAAAAACTTATCATAAAAAAGGCGAACTTAATGCCATAGGGCATTCTCTACCAGTCAACCTTGAGGCAAAGCAGATAAATTGTGGGCGGTGCAACTAATTTACAGACAATTAATACTACATTGTATACCCTGGCGACATCCCATTACATTTTTTAAAATTGTTAGTGATTGCGTGGTCGAAGTTTTGGCTGGTAGTGTCTAACGACTTATTATCAAATTCTAATCTCCTGTAGTGGAAGTTTGAGAAAATTTTTGGAGGTTCATTACTCTTAACGCGTTAGCTGTCGAACAGATTTAGACAAATGTCATGGTCATGGCATTAAACGCGGTATCTGTGAGGCAATCACCATCAGTAGCATCATTGAAGGTCAGGCTAAACTAGTTATGGCTGACAGACCCTTGACCAGACTAGATTATTTCTTCCCTCTTATGTTTCTTGACATTTTTGGCTTCCATCTTTATGTATATATAAGTATATATTATCTATTTGTATACATTATAGGTAAGTTTTAATTATAATTTAAGTGTATTAAAATTTTAGTTAAGTTTTTGTGTATATTACCTAATTGGTTGGTTTGTCTATCTTCTATATATATTTCTAATTTGCTCAAAGGTTAACTGAAAGAGATCTCTCACAGGGATAAATTCGCCTTAGTAATTATGTACAAACTTTGTACATATCCGTGTTTTGTAATAATTTTGTTTACTTGTTCATATAAAAATTAAGCTAATCGATGGCAAAAAGCAGTTCAATAGGGTAGTTTCCTTGGTAAAAAAATATTTTTCTAATTATTCCGCCATTGGACACGCATTGTTTCTTTTGTCAATCAAACAAAAAAAGACAAAGATAAAGCGCGTCAAAGTTTGGGAGTGGGGGCGCATGACGTCACGCGGTGCGAAAAACGGTCGCACGGCGTGACGTCACGCGGAACCTTAACGGGCTATATCTTCATCACTTTTTGATTAATTGACAAAAGAAAAAATACGTGTCCAATATTTTCTGATAATCTACCGACGGACTATTTTTTTTTTAGGACACAAGCTTATTAGCGGTTACTACGTTTCTGCATTTAGACATAGAATACACCATTCCCGGTGATACTGGCGGAGCCACGGATAAAAAATCTTAAGTGAATAAAACAAGCTTTTTTAAAAACAAAAAAACTTCTTCCACAAACTGGGACCTTTCCTGACTGCACCTTTATACTCTGGTGGTCCATTATGGGTCCTTTTCTAACGTCCTGAATCTAACCGACTTAATTAACACAACAATGGCCGCCGACGCTTTATTTCGTTCGCGCCGAGTAATCGACAGACTTGGATTTTGTTTATTGCCTGTGATTAAAATTATCGCGTTTTGAGATTTGTTTGTGGTGTAAATTGTTTCTAATTTATTTAATCATTCATCATCATTTGAGCCACAGTACGTCCACTGCTGGACACAGGCCTCTTCAATAGATTTCCACAAGGGCCATCCGGCCTTCTATCCAGAAGCGACTGCATCCAGTGAGTCCCCGTAACTCTAACCAAATTGTCCGACCACCTTGCGGGTGGCCTTCCCACGCTGCGCTTACCGGTACGCGGTCTCCGCTCAATCTCCTCATTTGTGATTCGATCTCGTAGAGAGATCTCGAGCATAGCCCTTTCCATAACTAATCTAATATATTTACTAGGCAGCTGCTAGGTTACACAATATCTAAACTAACAATACATTCAAACAGCACCTACGTCATGACCATAATAATATATAATAATTTACAGAATTCAAAGTACAAAGTTTCAGAGCAAAGTAGCTAATCGTTTTAAAATATGAGCGTAACTACGTTTGTATGGAGAACCGAGTTTGAGGGCGACTCTTAATTAAAAATCCACAGTAATTGAGACTGTGTGATGAGTTTGACAGTCTCACTGACATAAAGTTTATTAAAAAATTGAAACAATGATTAATATCGAAATGTTACTACACTGTTCACGATTATTTAAATGACTAGCTGCGCCTGCGGCTCCGCCCGCGTGGAATTCGGTCTGTGTCAGTAAGCGGCTAATTCACCCCTCTCCCCTGGAGCCGAAACTTGAAGTAAAGTCCAGATAAAATGTTATACAAATACCACTAAATAAAACTACACTCCAAAATCAATAGTTTTTTGCACTTATTTAAATTTTTGACGTGATTTAAAAGACATAGAGTATAAACTTTGAGGTGTATATCGGACGATACAATACCACTTTTCTATTTTTACGTCCTTGACTGTAGTACTATCTAAATCTAGTCCATGGCAAATATCACCCAAATCGGTCCTCCAATCAATCAGTCTAAACATGAAAAGGTAAGCAATATACACATCCATACTTCCTACCTTTCGAATTTAGGTCTAATATTATGTAGAAGTAAGATTAGAGGAAAGGTGAATATAGATATTGAGGCCAAGTGTTTACATTTTATTTACAGTTATGTTTAAGTATGCCCAACTAAATATATACATATAATTATATCTACAGTTACATACTACAAAAGTAGGTATGTAAAGTATATTTAAGTACATAACATTGACATTTTACAATATTTTTTGTACACCACATTGTGAGTCTTCCCGGCTGGCATCAGCAAGAACAGCTCCGTGCAGCTGCGACTTGTTGATGGTCATGGCGAAGCAGACGCTCACTGGGAAGTGTAGGCGCTTGAAGCGGAGCGGGAAGTTGCTCGGAATGACGGGGGTGCGGGGGATGAACACGGCTTCTCCGGCGCCGCACCTTATCAGGATTTGCGCCTCGATGAGGTTTCGCTGCAGCTGCACTACTTTTAGCCTGGTTCCGTTGCATAACTTTGGAGGTGACAAATTCCGAAGAAGCATGATCGGAACTTTAACTTCGGGGTTAATGTGTATGCTGAGAGTCCTGAAGCGCTCAATGAGTTTAGGAATTCCATCAAGTATGTTGTGACGAAGCGTCCATCCAAGACAGTGTTAATGGAATTATATACTGCCTGTTCACCTTCCATTTCCGCCAATATCCGCGCATTAACGGCTCTCTCACAAACCGAAGAGTTCTCACGTCGCGTCACCTGGCTCAGGTCTCCGTATACGCTCCAAATGTGGTCTTCAACGGACGGAACGATCTTGTATAACATATCTGGTAATCGAATCAGGGCGTTGGTTTCCTCCAGAAGTCCTTCTCCAACCTGAAGCAGTACCTGGGCAAATTCTTGCACATGAGAGCCTCCTCCTTGGTGATACCACTTAGCCACTTATCTCGTATTTTGTTGTATGATTAAATTAAATTTGTTGATATCCGTACCCCCTTTTCTAAACTTAGAGTTAATTTGGCAAAATGCCAAATTAACTCAAGCACCTGTGTCCAATTCACTATAGACTTTTTAAAGTTTATCCTATACATGCGCGTGCTATACATGCCTACTTATAGATTTATATACAGTCCATTATGAAGTTAGTTAAAATAAAGAAGCGAAACTGAACGCACGTTTGTTTGACTCGAGGAGCACCCCCGCAGACAGAAAACATCCCTATCGCCCTAACATTATGGTCCAGATCGAACCGGACAGTTGCACCTGGCGACCGAGCGGCCGATGTCCGCGAGACAATAGGCGAGTGATTAGGAGTAGTCTGCGAGCATCTTACTGCAAGTTATAAGTGCAATCACGAGTTATAACCTACAACATCGAGTCGAGTATTGAGAACTATCAGTGTTTATAAGTGATTTATGTGACTTTTTCGTTAACTTTTATTAAAAACAATTGAGTGAGTGAGTTAAAATAACGAACTGAGTTATATAAACCGAGTTTTAAACGTATTTCATCCGAGTGTTAAATTACGGATACCTACATACCTACAAACTGTTTGTTGAGAGTTGAGACTATTATCGAGTGATTCATCATGTCTACGTTAGATGAGTTGATTGCATATCAGGATGAGTTATTAAATAATATGAGTAATGGAGAAAAGAACTTCAAGAAGTCGCCCAAAGAGAGAATTAAACGGCCATACTTAGAAACGAGACTTGAAGTACTTGAGCAACAATTTACGGAGTTTAAAATCGGACATAAGTCGGTTGTTTCGAAAACGTCGGATCGAGATGAGGCCTATTTTACGGAAAATACATACGAGGAGTGTGAGGAATTATATATTCGATATAAAACCGTTTTACTGGAAACATTAGAAATGTTTTTGCCATCAAATAAGCAATCATCAAGTCATTTCTCGGAGGTGGTTGGCACTATGAATAACGGTTGCAGTGAAGTTAAACTACCACGAATAACTTTACCTACGTTTAGTGGCCTGTATGAAGATTGGCAAACGTTCTACGATATGTTTTCGTCGTTGATCCATAACAACAACAATATTACGGCTGTGCAAAAATTACATTATTTAAAGAGCAATTTGTCGGGAGAAGCACTGAGTTTATTACGTAATTTTTCGACGACTGACGCGAATTATGAGGAGGCCTGGACACAATTAGTTCGACGTTATGATAACAAGCGATATAACTGTAATGCGGTTATGAGGAAGTTATTTGCTATTAAGAAAATACACACGGAGTCGGCTATGGCGGTGAGGCAATTGTTGGATACTACATCGTCTTGTTTGAAGTCATTACAAAATATAGGAATTAATACAAGTTCGTGGGACGCTATTATAGTATTTCTAGTTGTGTCAAAAATGGACACTGAATCCGTAAAACAGTGGGAGCAACACCTGAATATGCTCGGCGACGAGCTACCTACCTGGCTACAATTGAGTGAACATTTAGAGTACAGATTCAGGACCTTGGAGATGATTGACACTAGCGCGGCGCGTCCTTCGCAATCTGTTAAACCTGTGGTGAAAGCTAAAATGTTTCATACGTCGTTTGAGAACAAAAACAAGACAACTAACGTCGAGTGTGCTATGTGCCATGAGAACCACTACATTTATCAGTGCAAGCAATTCGGATTTATGACACCCAGGGAGCGTCAAGATTTCGTTCAAAATAATAAATTGTGTTTTAATTGCTTGTCACCTACTCATTCAGCAATTAAGTGTCGGCAGTCAATGAGTTGCAAAAAATGCGGAAAGAGACATCACACCCTGCTACATTTTGACCGAGAATATAAGGAGACCAACCAGGAGGCCAGAGCAGCGAGCGAGGTTCCGGCGTCGTCGTCACCGATGGGTCCCCCACCAGAGAGACAGAGTACATCCAGAGGTGACACACACATTACAGCTGCGTTTTCGAGAGGTACGCTTCAACCCAATAGCGTGCTGTTGGCGACTGCTAGAGTTAAGGTATTTAATTCAACTGGTTGTAAACAAACTATTAGAGCTTTATTAGACCAGGGGTCTCAAGCCTCTTTTGTTACTGAGAATACTGTACAATTACTAGGACTCACACGTAAACCTGTGAGTGGTTTTGTGTCAGGGCTGGGAGATGGTCGTATGAGGATCAAACACACGGTTTCACTGCGCGTGGAATCACGCCATAATCCAGCTAATTCAATTTGTGTAAATGCTTATGTTTTGCATTCTTTGACGTCTCTGCTTCCAGCAACCAAGCTTAGTGTGCCTGAGTGGACAGACATTGGGACCCTACCTTTAGCTGATCCGACATATACAACACCAGGTAAAATTGATATCCTTTTAGGTGCAGAGGTCTATGGAGAAATACTATTAGAGGGAATTCTCAAACAGGTGAATGGGAGTTTGATAGCACAAAATAGTATATTTGGATGGATTTTGTCGGGAAGAGTATCGAGAGGAACTGAGAGTGAAGTGAGTACCAATTTTACAAGCATGCATGTACAGATGATGGAAGATGATTTATTGAAGAAGTTTTGGGAGATGGAGAATGAGCCTAATATGATACAAAAAGAGATGACAAAGAATGAGAAGCAATGTGAAGATTTCTTTAATACTACAACAGTGAGAGATGAAGAGGGAAGACTGGTTGTAAAATTGCCATTCACTTCAGATGATCCTAAGTGTCAATATGGTAATTCTAAAGCGATCGCTATCAAGAGGTTAGAGATTTTAGAGAGAAAACTTCGAAGAGAGCCTAAACTAAGAGAAGAGTATAACAAAGTCATGGAAGAATATTTGAGTTTAAATCACTTGATACCAGTTAGCGAGAGCGAGTTAGATAATTCAAAGGCAGTTTACCTTCCTCATCATGCTGTAGTGAGAGAAGACAAAGAGACGACAAAAGTGAGAGTTGTCTTCGATGCATCGAGCAAAGGAGACAACAATGTGTCCTTAAACGATGACCTTCTTGTTGGACCGAAACTACAGCAAGATTTGAGACACATTTTAATGAGATGGAGAAGCCACAAGGTTTGTATTGTTGCAGACATTGTCAAAATGTATAGAATGGTTCGTGTGGCTGAAGAAGATACTGAGTTTCAGAGAATCGTTTGGCGATTTAGCTCAGATGGAACAGAGCCGATACAGCACTACAAACTATTGAGACTAACGTTCGGTACGGCATGCGCGCCATATTTGGCAGTCAAGTCGTTACAACGTCTTGCTGAGTTAGAAGAAGCAAAACATCCATTAGCTGCGAGAATAACGAAACAAGATTTCTATATGGATGACTTAATTACAGGAGCTGAGACTGAGACTGAGACATTGCAAATATTCCATGAGATGAACGAGTTAATGAGAGCAGGCGGATTTGAACTTCAAAAATGGAACAGCAGTTGTGAATCTGTCTTAAGGAAAATGCGAGCGAGTAATGACACAGATGAACATTCAGTGAGTATAAAGTTAAATAAATCAATCAAGGTTCTTGGAGTGAGTTGGAGTGGAGAAAATGACAATTTTGAATATACTCTAAACTTACCTGAAGCCAAGGATCCAATCACAAAGAGACAAGTACTCTCTGATGTCGCAAGGCTATATGACCCTCTTGGATGGATTTCACCCGTCGTTGTTGTGGCCAAAATGTTTATTCAGAGACTTTGGAAGTCCGGCCTTGAATGGGATGATTGTTTGACAGAGGATTTATTGCGTGAGTGGTTGATTTACAGAGACGAGTTAATAGACCTGCAGCAGCTGAGAATACCACGATGGATAGATGCTACACGAAGCTCAAAAATAGAGTTACACGTATTTTCAGATGCCTCAAGGTCAGCCTTTGCTGCAGCAGTGTACGTTCGAGTGATAGACGAATGTAACAGAGTGCACGTACACTTGGTGACAGCCAAAACAAAGGTTAGTCCAACAGAAAAGGAAATCTCTATTCCACGGCTCGAGTTGTGTGCTGCGACCTTGGGAGCTAAACTCATATTCGAAGTTGCACAGGTGATGGACGTACCAAAGGAGAATCTATATGGCTGGACAGATTCTACCATCGTGCTGGCTTGGCTAAAAGGAGGCTCAGCTCGTTGGACTACGTTCGTGAGCAACAGAGTGTCTACGATACTGAATATTATGGATTTTGAGCAGTTCGGTCATGTACCTACTGAGTCTAACCCGTCTGACTGTGCGTCTCGTGGTTTGCGCCCAACGGAGTTGAGAGATCATCACTTATAGTGGAGCGGTCCACAGTGGCTAACACAGACACAAATAGAGACAAACAACATAATTGTGGAACACACACACGAAGAGGAGAGACTGACATCTCTAACTGTTTTATCGAGTGTTGATGAGGAACCATCAATTTGGTCGCGATTTTCATCATTATCGAGATTGTTAAAAGTCATTTCGTATTGTAGAAGAATTTTGAATCTAAGATTGCAAAAAAATGAAAGACCTAAATTACCAACTTTTGTAACACCAGAGGAGATGAACAATACATTGCTTTTATGTATTAATCGAGTTCAAGAGCACGAGTTTGCAGCGGAGATAAAACAGTTAAAGAGTCGAGGAGTTGTACCAAAGAAAAGCAAGCTTCGCACACTTTGTCCTTTTTTGGATGAAAAAGGGACATTAAGAGTGGGTGGACGGATCGTACAATCGGATGCATCTTATGATACGAGACATCCAATAATTCTGCCGGCTAAATGTCATTTTAGTAAGCTTGTAATTGTTGATGCTCACCATCGAACTCTGCATGGCGGTCCTCAAACAATGCTGAACTACTTGAGAGCAAAGTACTGGATCTTACAAGCTAAAGATCGTGCTAAAAAGATCTACAGAGAATGTGTTACGTGTTTGAGATATTCGAAGAAGAAGTCGGTGCCACTCATGGGACTTCTTCCTGAAGCGAGACTTAAACCCAGTAAAGCATTTAAATCTACAGGCGTCGACTACTGTGGTCCTGTAAATATAAGATTTTCACCAGGCAGAGGAGCGAAATCTTATAAAAGTTATATATGTCTGTTCGTGTGCATGGTCACCCGGGCAATCCACCTCGAAGCGGTCACAGACTTGACTGCTAAGGGTTTCATCGCAGCGTTCAGACGCTTTACTGCACGAAGAGGTCACTGTCAAGATTTATTTAGTGACAATGGCACTAATTTTATTGGTGCTGACAGAGAGATGCGAGATATGTTCAACAGTGCCAAGTCATCACTGCCTGAGGAGATAGCAGCGTTGTTAACGCTGGAGCAAACGACCTGGCACTTCGTGCCGCCCCATGCACCCAATTTCGGAGGTCTGTGGGAGGCTGGCGTCCGTAGTACAAAGGGACACTTACGTAAGGTAGTTGGAAACAGCACACTTACCTATGAGGAGATGGCGACAGTCCTGGCGCAAGTGGAAGCGTGTTTGAATTCACGACCTATCACATTACTTAGTGACGATCCAAACGACCCTCTCCCCTTGACACCAGGTCACTTTTTAGTAGGTGAGCCATTGTTAAATATAGCTGATGAATCTCTTACAAATTGTAATGTAAATGGCTTAGATAGATGGCGCTTAACGCAAAAAATTGTAACAGATTTTTGGAATAGATGGTACAAAGAATATTTAGTCAATCTTAATCAGAGATATAAATGGAATTCTAATTGTACTACTGAGCCTAACATTAATGACATTGTTGTATTGAAAGAGGACAACATCCCTCCTGCTAAATGGATTTTAGGGAAAATTGTAGAAAAGCATACCGGACCTGATAATATCACGAGAGTTGTTTCTGTAAAATGTAAATCAGGAATATTGAAACGTCCAATTAGTAAACTTTGTGTAATTACTAAATAAAAAGTACATGTTACATGACTCATGTACTTTATTAATGTTACTACTGTTACTGTTGTGCGTACATATAGATATATTGCGTGTTTTTATGTTACATAAGTATAATAGTGTTTTGTTGTATATTGTGTAAGGTTCTTGCTTTAAAATTTGCCATGTTAATTAAGAACTTTGTTCTTGGTGGGCGGAATGTCCAATTCACTATAGACTTTTTAAAGTTTATCCTATACATGCGCGTGCTATACATGCCTACTTATAGATTTATATACAGTCCATTATGAAGTTAGTTAAAATAAAGAAGCGAAACTGAACGCACGTTTGTTTGACTCGAGGAGCACCCCCGCAGACAGAAAACATCCCTATCGCCCTAACAACCTGTTAGTTTAGCAAGGTAGGTACTCCAATAGTAGTAGTAGTCTCGTGTAGCACATATTTGAGAAAAGTTTGCACCTAACGTCCTAAGTAGCGCCATAAGATTCAGGAGCAAACTTAACTCAATCAAGTGTAGTGGCTACCCCCCCTTTAAAGGGTTGAATTTTTAAAGCCTATTACGTGGCCGGGAATATTCTCAACAGATTAGTAAAATTTGCATCAAAATTTGTTCAGCTGTTTTTACGTGATGCGCGCACAAATAAACAGACAAACAGACAAAAATTCTTAAAACTGTTGGAACGTGTTCTGTTATCGATTTTAAGTACCCCCGGGCAATTGTTTTTCGAATATCTACCATGTACAGACTTTTGACCCTCTTCAGCTTTATTATATGTATAGATAAATTAGAATGAGCACTGACATTGAATTTTCACCACTTTAATTATTATTATTATTATGTCCAATTATCATTTTCAACTGAATTATTTTCAAAGGTTAAATTTTAATGTAAATACATATCTCTTGAGACGTAAATTAATAATCTTATTATACTAATATAAGAATATAATTATTTAAACAACATTTTATGGATGTAAAACAGTTGTACATAATATCTTAAATCAATAATGTTTTTAGTATGTAAGAAATTGCAATGCCCTAACATGGTTTCATGTACCTACATAATAACTACCTTACCAATCCATTGTAAAATGAACATGATACGCAATAAATGATACGATAGTAAAATGGGGGGTCATACAGTGAGTTGCACAACGGCCTACGAAGCTGACGGTCCCGGGTTCGACTCCCGGCCAGCGCAAGTGTTTGTGTGATGAGCATGAATGTTTGTTCCTGGATCTTGGATGTTTTGTTTGTATTTAAGTATTACAGTTTATCTATATTAAATTGTATATCGTCCGCTAGTACTCATAGTACAAGCTTTGTTTGGGACTGGGTCGACTTGTGTAAGCTTGTCCCTGTGTGAAAAAAAAGAAAAAGTATGGCGATTGGCGGTCCTCTTGTTTTATTTGTCCATGTCTATATACATAAAGAAAGGTATACCTGTACCTGTGTGCTAAGTAATCTATCATGAATTTATACCGTTCAGAATACATTTTATTCGAGCGTAATTGAAATCGGAATGCTTTTGAAACTGATCCTATTTTCCCCAAACAAAGCGAATATCTCGCAAAATGAACTTTTAAAAATAAAAATAGCATTTTGCTAAAATCCACACACGAGCCCATGTCTTACGAAACCAATAAATGCGTTTTCTATACCTATCATAAATTTAAAATATTTCTATTATTGTACGAACATGTAAGGTACAGTAAGAACAAATAAGTAAATAGACAGGGTATGAAAATCAAAATCCTAATTAGCCCGCCAGTTAGATAATAAAACAATATTGAACACATATTTTTCGCATTTTCAAAATATAAAAGAAAATACTTAGATAAATCTCATTAAAGTTTTGTAGTGGGGGCTCGAGACTTCACGACTAAGTACAGTTGGTACCTGGGAGTGACGTTACGCGTAATTTTGACTTAATGTATCGTGACTTGATTACGTGAAAAAAAGAAAGCATATGACTCCAATATTTTTTATTAATCTACATGACCAACTAATTATTAAAATTAACTTATCCTCCCCATATCCTCCCTATTCCAACAAACTAGAATACATACACACACACATATACACACAATCACGCTTTTTTCGCATTACGGGGTATGCAGAGACTACTTCCTTCCACTTGCTACGGTCCTGGCATACCTATAACTGCCGCTTCATCAACATTCATTAATCTCTTCATTTTGTGCTGTCACAACCCTTTCGCTTTGTCTCATTCACACACAGAATATCAATATTTCTCGCATCCATCATCTGACCTACTTCATCTATTTTATCATTCATTCCTCGCCTCACATTTAACGTAGCAAAGCGGCTCTCCATAGACCACTCTTCGCTCTCGCTGGGACCTAGACGTGATGTGTTGCGAACCACATCGCCGCCATTTGCGTTCCCACGAGCAGCTGTAACTAACTAGAATAGAACTCCCATATCTTCAAACCCTAATTGGTAGCACACAACAGAGGTGAAACACAGGATATCAAATCATCCGCTCGCAAATACATCACACTCAGGGGCTGATGCGAGGAGCGTGTTCAAGAGGCGCAAATCACGGACCAGCGGCGATTCTCTTCGAGAAACGGTTCGCGAGGTCGATACCGCCAACAGATGACGGTCATGAGGTCGAAAATGAAATTAAGTGAGCGAGGGAATATACAGGCGCTCTAACTGCCCCGCTAACTCGGTGCAGTCCGATTGACCGCGCAATATTCTGCTTGTTACGGTTGAGAAGAGTCAAATTACGTTTGACCTCGAGAGGGTTCTCGAGACTGAGAAACTTTCTCATGCTTTAGGTATTCCATTTGTAGATACCGTTCAAAACAACTTCTGGATGAGTAAATATACAGTCTCATTCCGACTCATAAAAATCTTGCATACTTTCAAGCACATCGTACATCTCGCGATACGATTATTTCACGCCATTAAAACCTACAAATGGGTAAATCTCCGGAATTTATAGGTACAATAAGTACCGACCGAATTACTCGGTGCATAACGAATGCATGCAATTTAATCCGTGAAATAAGGCTGTAAGTAACGACAACAGCCCGTTCGGATCCGCCATTTTGTGGAAGAAGAGCGCCACAAGATGGCGGCAAATTGAACCACAGCAGCTAGAATAATGGTTATTAACGCGCACAGTTGTTTATATAAACTATTTTACATTACTAATAGGTACACGGTACACAAAAGCCAATTGGGATGTTAACAATTTTCTTCGATATGTTATAGAACGACGAATTAGAGACATTGGTTAAAAAACTACTTCAATCTCATAAAACTCAACAAGATACAAAAAAAAAACCTTTTTGGGACTTTCCAAAAAAACGCTTCATACAAAAGCCTAGGAACGTGTAACGTCACACGTTCTTACCTTGTATGGGGGAAATAAGAACTTTGTTCTGCAGCTAAGTATGTTAAAACTTGCGCTTATAGACATGGTTTCATAACAAAAGTTACCATACATTTCTTGAGTTATTCAATGGTATAATTAATTATTAATATTTTCATACTTTAAAAATGGACATTCCCACCCAAATTTAAAGGCTCATAAAATACACGTAGGGTATCGAACTCAAAGTATGTTTTATTTTTATTTCTATCATAGAAACTACCATTTTGCATCAAAATTTTATATTAATTTGAGTACAGTCAAGATCCCAATTAATGCTTATATACTTCGTTACGTAGTGACGTTGATATTGAAATTATCGTAAACAAACATGAAAAAGGTTTTATCGGATGGATTTAGCAGAAAATTCGAGGAAAATAATAGATTCGTCTCCTTAACTTCTCATGCGGTGTAATACAGTTAAACTAATTATGTTCTGTCTAGCTTGCGATAGCTCTGAATGTTGTTTCAAACTCCCGCTAGATGGCAGTGGATAAATCTAACTATAGAAATAGGAAGACGTTACCAAACGTAATGCATTTATATTAACGTGTCTGCGAGAATAATGGATCCGTCTCAAACGCCTTGAGAGCGCGCCGTCTATTATAATTAGATACTTAGTTTATGATTTGCTAACGTTCCATATTAAACTATACTATTATAAAGTTATAAAAATGAAATGTCTGTAGGTACATTGAAAAAGTCGCGAAAAAATGATTTTAATGGACTATTAAATTTATAAAAATCAGGGACCATCTTACACAAATCGATCTAGTCCCAAACTAAGCAAAGCTTGTACTATGGGTACCAGGCGACGATATACATAACATATTGGTTATTGAATTTTCTTTTTTTTGTATGTTTCTACGTTTATAAGTGTCGTTGTGGCTTCATCACGCCAAATCGACTAACCGGATCAACTTTTTTTACACGGGTAGCTGGGTATTTTGAAATGGTTATGTTATAGGGTATTTTTTTAACCGACTACGCTGAAAAAAAATTGCGGGCACCTGATATTAAATTATTTCAGGGATCGACTAACCAACGTAATCCTTAACTAAACAATGATTGTACGACCGTAAAAATATTTAAAAAACCGGCCAAGTGCGAGAAATTTACGCTACAAACTATGAAAATCCAGTGTTAGCAGATCTCTACTCCTAAGCAAAAGTAACGCGATGTCCAATCATTTTATATTAGTTACTGTTACTGTTTTTAGTATTTGTTGTTATAGCGGCAACAGAAATACATCATCTATGAAAATGTCAACTGTTTAGCTATCACGGTTCACGGAACCCTAATAAAAATCATGATATTAACTCCATTCCTATAGCAACAGATTTCCTGCCAAGATATTTACGAATGGATTCGATACATTGATAATTTTGCAGCAGACAGTACAAGTTCATGATATATAGATACATGAATACTGTTGAGCGCCAAGCACCGAAGTAATACACGTGATACGCCGCGGCAATAAATTAAAATGAACCTTAAAAAAAAATACAGTGATTGCAGATCGAGGTATTGATATTATATTCGGAGTTTTTGAACCATGAAATCTGGTCGGAATATGCCGACGCTGGTGTCAGTGGAAGGAATTTTGGATGTCGTGATTTGCCGTCTGTGGCGATTAAAAGGGTATTTCTTTTATCCATTCACTTGCTTTCGGTAACTCTAGTTACCTGTCACCTGTCTTATTTCAAGTATAAATAGAGTTCAATCCTAAATCTGAAGCAAGTCAGTGGTTATCAGCCGGAACTGTCCCACTGCTGGGCAAAGGCCTCCTCTCTTTCTTCCATTCGTCCCTATTTAAGGCAGCAACGGACCAATCCTTTTGGAACGTGTCTAGGTCATCCGCCATCTCCGTCGTGGTCTACCGCGACGCCGAACTCTATTGGGTGGGATCCAGTCAGTGGTATTCTTGGCCCACAGTTTATTCGGCATGCGGCAAACGTGTCCAGCCCTGTCCCACTTAGCTTAGTGGCTGTCAGGACTACGTCGGCAATTTGGATTTTGGAGCGTAAGATGGTATTTTTGATGCGATCTGTTAATTTCACTCTCAAAAGATTACGCTCCATTTCCCTCTGGCAAACCTTGAGGGAATATTCCTGAGTATTAGTCAAAGGCCAAGTCTGGGAACAATAGGTTAGGATCGGAAGAATACACATATTCCATGAGTTTTCGTTTCAAAGTAATGGGGAGTTCTCCCTTCATGAATTATTTCTCAGACCAATAGCTCTTCTAGGCATTTTGGGTACGTCTTAAAGGTTAAATGCATGAACATATTTGTGAGCTAGGAAAAAATATTTGTGTAAATCACACACATACATATTTAGCGCTAGCTGCGATTTGAACCCCGCTTGCTTCGTAGGCATTACCACCGTGCTAACGGTGTCCTGGATAAAGGTGGGAGATAAAATTCCACACTTAAATTTGTCATTATTATAAATTGTTTATGGTTTGAAGTTTCACGAGGAGTGGAGGTATTTTGGAGGAGACTCACAGCCAGCCGTTTCTTCACAAAACGGTAAGTTATTTAAATTTCTCCCTAGATGGCGCTCAACTTGGTGCATAAATCTAACAATAGGGTGACATTGCCAAATGCACTACATTTGTGTTAATGTGTCGGGGAGAGTAATGGAGCCGCCTAGCATGCGGCTTAGAGTAATTACTTTTAGTTTATGTTTTGTTCACGATGTAGTTAAAATATTAAAATTTTCATAGATGGTGTTGAAGGTACAATTTTCCAAACGGTATTATTTGCTAAATGCATTTGTGTTAATGCAAATGTCAGGGAGAATAATGGATAAGGTTTTAATTATTAGACTCTAGAGTGTTATATGTGATAAATAATAAATAAATGAATATCAGGGACAATCACAAATTAAGCAAAGCTTCTACTATGGGTAGACATTATAATACTTAGATACATAGAAAATATCCATGACCCAGGAACCCACCTCCATCAACCGGATGATAAATACCAATGGTAGCGACTGGAATTCCTTTTGCTTTGGGTAGCTAATACCAAATTCCTTCTTTCTCTGTCTGCCGAGGGCATGACATTCACATAGTAAGTATTTCATAGTTTCCCTCCTCACCGCACATTTTACAATCCGTATTGTCAGAAAGTCCCAGTTTGACCAGGAGTCCTTTGACTCCGAAGTGACCTGTGAACACACCCATTATGATTTTGACTTGTCTTTTGCTGTAGTTCTACAGTTTCTTGGTCCAGCCTCATTCTACTATGTCTATGAATAGCTTTGCATGTCTCAGGCCCGCCACCTTCTTCTACTCTTGTTGATGTAGGTTTTTGGCATAGTCTGTAATGGCCGTTAATATGGTTCCTTGTGAGCTCATGTGACTCATGGTTCATGTTTTACGAGTTTATTTCTACCTGTTACCATATTTTTCCCCATCTGTTACCACTAAAGAAATTGGTGGTAACAACTGGAAAAAAATCCCATATTTTTTGTTTAGTAGTAACAGTTGGGAATTCTTTACCCACCTCTTAGCACTAAAGTACTCGGTGGTAACTACTAGGAATATTTTTCCCATCTGTTACCACTAAACAAACTGGTGGTAACAGAAAAAAATATCCTAGTAGTTACAACCAATTAGTTAGAGCTGAGAATTTTTATTCCCATTAGTTCCCACTGGTAAATGATGGGGAAAAAATTCCCAGCTGTTACCACTGGTGATAAATTGGTGGTAAGAGGAAGGAATAACCCGTCTTACGAAGTCACTTGCGGACCCTTTTCTAGCTAGCTCGTCTGCGTTAAAATTACAGGTAACTGCAAAAGCATGTAATGGTTAATGTTAACAAATACAAATATTCAAATACAGGATCAGTTAGGTTTATTACAAACAACAAAATAAAGTGCGGGCTACCGCAAAACTGACCGGGTTGCCCGATTACCGTAAATTTCAGTCAGTTCCGTGGTTAGCCACAAATGAATATATCTTTGTATGATCATTATTCAGCTTTTATTTTTTAATACCGGTGAAAAAGAGGTTCGCCATAACCCATGCTTAAAATACGACACCAGTGCGTTATCGCAGTGACGTGACTTATGCTTCACGATTTTTACACATGGCTCCCACACCAAAGTTTAACGCTGCGTATACGCGGTGATGTGTCTTATGCGTTACGATTATTCTATAGTTACATTCAGTCACGTAAACGCACCGTCAGGGTTTATTCAACAGCGGTGGGCATGCGGTAAAATCCAGACGCGTAAGTCGTCACTGTGATAACACATGGACAGCGTATTTTAAGTATTGGTTAAGGAGAACCTTTATAAGTTTGACGTGTGTATCTGTGTGTCTGTCTGTAGCATTGAAGCGCCTAAATGGATGGACCAATTTTGATTTAGTTTTTTGTATTGAAAATGAAATGAAATGAAATTCAATTCATTTATTTGTTACAAACCAACTACAAAGGTAAGTTGTAGTAACAACTAGAAGGTGCCCGTAACTTCGTTCGCAGAGGAGAAAAAGTCATTAACTCTCTTTTTTGTTAGCGTAGTTCGGGAAGAAGTATCTTATAACCATCTGAAGATACCCGTGTACAAAAAAATAATGAAAACATATACTCGTATATATTTTTAGGTAAAAAAAGGTTTTAGATGATTAATCAACTTTTTGAATTCTTATACTTTATTGACGACACGTTTGGCTCAGTGGGTTGTACAACGGCCTACGAAGCTGGCGGTCCCGGGTTCGAATCCCGGCCAGGGCAAGTGTTTGTGTGATGAGCACGAATGTTTGTGCTTGGGTCTTGGATGTTTTCTATGTATTTAAGTATTATAATTTATCTATATATTATGTATATCGTCGCCTGGTACCCAAATATAATTTGGGACTAGGTCGATTTGTGTAAGATTGTCCCTGATATTTATTTATATATAACCCCATCGCACTCCCATATTTAGTCTTCAATCGGTTTTGAGAAAAAATATAAATTCGATCTTCAAATGACTCTTCCACGCTAGCGTGGCAAAATGCCTTTTCCACGCAGATTTGGCACTGTAAATTAAACTTCTCCTAGCGATTGAGGTGAAATAGTTATTTGTTATACAAGGGTGCAAAGTTGTATTTTAACCGCGAGTGTGGAATTGAAAAAAGAGCAAGCGAAAGGATTCTATAGTTGAACCTCGACCGAAGCGAGTGATTATAAAATATAATACTGAGCGTACCAATTGAAACACTCACACACACGAGAAGTAACATGCACCTTTGCACCCGTGTGTAACACAAAACTTTTCACCTCACTATAGCGAGGGAAGTCCAACATGCAAAATAACAGTTCATAAAAAAGAAGTCTTTATTTGTTAACATTATAATCATCATCAGGTTCATTAGAATTATCATCAATAGAAAAGTTTTTAAGAAAATTTTGTTGACAATATTGGCATTACTGACGATGCCTTTTGTAATTGCATCGACTCAACTTATGTGTTCAGAATTATATTCAACATTATTATAAAAAAAAAAACAAATATTTCTTATGGAACTTTAAGGTTTATGACTTAATACCAATTTTTATTAAGTTCTCAAAACATTTATTTAATGATAATTAATATCGAACGAACCATTATTATGAGCATGTTACGTTTTGTTGTCTGTCAAAAACTACTTAAACTAGCTCCACGGTCAAATTAATTTCCCTACTAGTGGATAAAATGCGTTTACCCACTTGTCTTAAAGGATAAAAGACGACTTTCCGAGCTAGTGATGAGAAAATATTATTACTTGAGCCCCTGATGGGTGAAAGAGAACCACGTAGGTACTCGGTGTGGCACTGTGTTAAAATAGATAACAAATCGCTGTGTCCCACTGGCGGTTACTGTGTCCCATTGCATTACAAGTTTCTAAAATAAACAAAAAAAATTGTCGCACACTAAACGGATTTGTCGCAAAAACAAACGGGCATCACGCTCATTTTTATCACGTACTTGCAAGTTGTGGAATGACTTTCCCCCTGAGGTGTTTCCAGTGCGTATAACATGGGATTCTTCAAGAAGCGAGTTAACGTGTCACTCAAAGGTTGGCAAAATAAAGCAAAGTATGGACGATCCTCCGGTGTTGCACAAATTCTTGGAGGACGATGACTACTTTCCATCAGGTGATTTGGCTGCCCGTTTGCCACTCATTACATAAAAAAAAACACTTTTAGACAAAATTTAAAACAATAGATAAACTTAACCTTTGCTTGCGACGGATGCCGTGGGGAAAAACTAGCCCGATGTAATCCTCGAATATAACCCGATCGTCCGTATTCATAGCGCCCTTTTGTCCAATTTGCATAGTTTAATAATAAAGTATTACAGTACCGTATTTTCAGGGGTGTGTTTTTGCGAAGTAACTTTGTACACGGTAAAGTTTGTCAAATACCAATATTGTAGCGTCAAAAATAGGCACTCTATAGGCATTTCCAAACAACCCTCAGGGCAGGCGTGAGTAAACCGTAGTTTATATTCGAGAGTGGAAATGGGGCGTCAGTGCTTTTGTGAGGTAAAGAGATAAGTACCTTTTGGAATTAGGAAACATATGTTATGTAAAGTTCAGGTTCGGGTTGCGCCGAAAATTCGATGGAACTGCTATTGAGCAGTTGCTGCGGTTTAGTTCAAAATTTACCACTACTAGTTACCAAAATTCTTACCCATTTTCAAATGCGGAAAGGTATTTGTTGTTTTACCTTCTATATCGCAACAACGCGATTTTACCTTGAGAATTCAATAGAGCATTATGATATTAACAAAAAAGATGTAAATTTTATTAAATGTAAAAAAAAACAAAGGCCACTGACACGTTATTATTTCAGTTAATTTTTATTTTTACAAGCGTTTATTTAACTTGCAATGTATGTTTGTTAGGGTGGGATCTTGCAAGTTCAATTTGACCTACTTCTCGGTTTCCAATTTTGAGCTAAAATTGGGCATACGTATGTGAGTTCGGTGACAATGCAATAGTATGATAACATCGAGCTGATCTGATGATGGAGCAGGAAGGTGATCATAGGAACTCTGTAATAAAATAATGCAATCCTGCCGAATTTGGGCACTTTTGAATTGTCTTGGTGAGTAGTTCATAGATGTTCAAAGAAAAGTACAGTCGGCAATAAAAGCTTGACACAAGACTTATTTTAAATTAAAGTTACGTGAAACGGAACGTACTTCAATCCACCAATCAGCGTCCAGAGACGTCTGTTATGATATGACAAGTAATAATCATCAAGGTAAGACGTTATTTTGTTGCGAAAATCAAAGAAGGTTGGATTCTCTAAAGTAAGTAAGAATGTTATCTACTCGTGTTTTTTCGCGCACAAGCTTGACTTAGCTAATCTAAGCGTACAAGTCTATAAATATATTTTTGACTAAGTGACTAAGTCATCTCTTCTAAGCTTGGAATCACTTGTACAAAATCCATACTAATATTATAAATCGGACAATGTGTCTGTCTGTCTGTCTGTTACCTCTTCACGCTTAAACCACTGAACCGATTTGGATGAAATTTGGTATGGAGATAGTTTGAGTCCCGAGGAAGGAAATAGGCTTCTTTTTATCTCGGAAAAATACCCTAATCCGCGATAAACGAATTTAAGGCGGACGAAGTCGTGGGCAGAAGCTAGTACTAAATATGTGTATAGTAAGTCTAGTATCCAATGAGAACCAATGGTACGGTCGGGAGTTAGCACCGCATTACAAGACAGGGGCTCGTTAGGAGAACAAATAGTTGCTCCAACTTTATAATGAGCGGTCACTCACATATTAATAACGCCTGGGCTGCGCTCAGCTGTTTTTGCACTAATTGGATTGTATGTTTGGACTTTGACCTAAACTGAAGTGTGCATTTAATGTTGCGTTGTGAATACTCATTGGTTTTAAGTGAACGTTTAGAATAGGGGACAATTGCTTTACCCTCGCTATGTTGCGGATTTTCAGTGGTACTAATTTATATTTCTGGCAAGGATGTGTCTTTGACAACTGATGATGATAGCTAATTATAGAAATGTATGGAACAGCTTGTTTTTTTTTCGCGATTTCATGGTTGGCCTCATAGTAAAAGTCGCTCAGTGTAACCCTCCCCCTCACACCTGTCCAGGAGCGATCGTAGCCTTAAATTTTGGAGGGGGTCACTTATACTAAAATATGACGAGTAAATTAGACTTTATTGGATAACTAGCTTCTGCCCACGACTTCGTCCGCCTTAAATTCGTTTATCGCGGATAAGGGTGTTTTTCCGGGATAAAAAGTAGCCTCAAACCAGGGACTCAAACTATCTCCATACTAAGTTTAAGCGTGAAGAGGTAACAGACAGACAGACAAACACACTTTTGCATTTATAATATGAGTATGGATTTGGCAAAAAGGTATTAATTTTAGCGCCACCTGTTAGTTTAGCAAGGTACTCGATACTCGTGGGCTCGTAACACATGTTTGAGAGAAGTTTGCACCTCCTTCCTAAGTAGCGCGATAAGATTCAGGTGCAAACTTAACTCAATCAAATGTAGTGGCTACCTTTTAAGAGATGAATTTTTAAAGCCTATATATAACCTGGCCAGGGATTTTTTCGACCGATTAGTAAAGTTGGAATCGAAATCTGTTCAGCCGTTTTCACGTGATGCGCGCACAAATAAACAGATAAACAGACAAAAATTCTAAAAACTGTTGGAACGTGTTCTGTTATCAATTTTAAGTATCCCCGGCCAATGTTTTTTCGAATATCTTCCATGTACAGACTTTCGACCCTCTTCAGCTTTATTATATGATTAGATATGTACACAATTTAATTGCACGCATTATAAAACAAATGGAAGTCTTCTTTTTTAATTGGCGAAAAAGTTCCATCAAAAAGTAAATAATATAGACGAACTGCGATGAATGCGACATGAGGCATACATTTAATCAATTTTATGCTGCACGAAAACAAGTACCAAGTCTCAAAATTAGCAATTTGCAGTAGCTGTCCTGACTATAAATGAAATATCCAATTGTGATTGTTTTTTGCCTTTACATTTATTACAAAATACAATTTCTTTACAATGAGTTGCCGTAATTTGGAAAGCTTAGTTTCCAGTATAACATGAAAGGAAAAGACAACAAAGCGATCTTCTAAGGATTTTGTTTTTACCGACTGTGTACGAAGCCCTAAAAATGTCCACATTGGCATTCGCCATGGCGTGGTTAAGGTTTTTTTATTCTTATTAGGGTTCCGTACCCAAAGGGTAAAACGGGACCCTATTACTAAGACTCCGCTGTCCGTCCGTCTGTTTGTCTATCTGTCTTTCCCTCTGTCACCAGGCTGTATCTCATGAACCGTGATAGCTATCACGGTGAAAATGTCAACTGTCATAGCTGGACAGTTGTCACAGATGATGTATTTCTGTTGTCGCTATAACAACAAATACTAAAAACAGTATAATTTTATGTCTTGTAACCAATACAAAATGATCGAACATCGCGTATATTTTGCTTAGGAGTAGGGCTCTGCTAGTACTGGATTTTCATAGATACGGCCGTTTGTAGCGTATATTTTGTACGGAACCCTCGGTGTGCGAGTCCAACTCGTACATGGCCGGTTTTCGATTCTGTTCTCTCTTCTGTCCTCGGCCTACTAACAACTATCGATGCTACTCGTCAGGGAGACTGGGAAAGGTTGTCTCACGGGTTGGTTGTCACAAGGCCGTAACAGGAAACTGAACAAACGAAAAAGTTCATCGACCGGTGTCGAAAGATTACCTCGCGATCTTTCGACACAGGCCGATGAACTCATTCATTAGCCGTGTGTCTCCCCTAAATGACCTAACCAAAGTCCAGCCGAACCCCTCGTTTGTGCAAGCTAACCTTACCGCTGCGCCAATCTGCAGTACAAAACAAACGTGTGTTCCGTCAATTTTACCGCGTGCAACTCACTTACAAAACAACGTATCGTTATACGAGATGTAGTTGAGTTAAGTCGTTATGTACTGGGAGGCGCGTGGTGCAGCTCGGGGAATGAAATGACGCATTTGCATCGGGAAAGTATGGTGGTTAAGTCGTTATGTATTGGGAGGATACGGCCTGAAACCGCGCAATTTACCGCTTCGCTGTTCAGGGTAGGCACGGGACATGCCATTAATGTTGCACTATGCAAATATTGTGAGGTAATTTTTCCATTGTCGTAGCAAAAAAATTGTAATTTTTGTACAAAAATAGCCCTTAATCAGAGACCTTCCTTCTTTCCATATGATAAGTCAATGAAATACCCACTAGGCCCAAGTCCAGCCCATCGGTCCATGAATAGACTAAGGAAGAGTAGGTATTTGGTTTAGTTTTCAACTTTATGGGTCAATTTTGCGTAGAAAATGATTTCATATTTCCACAGACTGAGACCAAAGTGAACTTATAAGGGTTCTGTTTTACGAACTGAAGTATGGAACCCAGAAAACCGAGAAAATAGGATCACATTAACACGTTCGCTGCCAGGGACACAAAGTTTTAAATCAAAACATTCTTACTCTTATGCCAGTTTGCGTGATTTTATGTTTGAGCCGTTTTCTAGGCGAATTCTTTGGATTAAAAATTCAAATTAAACTTAAGAACATTAATGAGATACATCTAGGTGGCAGACGGACAGAAATACAGATGGACGGACAGTGGAGTCTTAGTAATAGGGTCTCATTTTACCCATTGGGTACGGAACCCTAAAACTGTAAAATATTTTTAAGAAACTTTCTATTTCCCAACCCTATGTGCTTGAGAATGATTAAATCTATCGAGTATTATTGTTATACAGGAATCCAAGATCAAAAATTTTCCTTTTCGGTCTTTTAATGGGTTGGGAATGTTTATCAATATTGTTAAATTTATATTTTCAGTAAGTATTAAATAAATTAATTTTATCAAAAATATTTTAAAGTCAATATTAAACAAAACCTAATCTAAAGTACCTAGCAACTATAAACTAATCTAAATTAATTATTTTTAAACCGAATCTAAAGTAGCAACTATAAATATATCTTTTGAAAGAGGAAAATATATCTTTTCTCAGTCAACCCGTGACCATGGAAAGCTGAAAAGCCTCCGAAACGTCGGAAACTCAAATTAGATAATATACGCGATATAATCCGTTAAATTGTTTATTATTACATAAAAACAAGTCAAAAGACAATGGCTTGAAGCCATCGTAGAGATCTGCGGTATAATGGTATGGATGGTTTATAACGCGATAGATAAATACCCATCGTGTAGTACCCATAACACAAACATTATTGAGCTTACCATGGGATTAGTTCGATATGTGTAAAATTGTCCCGTAATATTCATTTATTCATTTAAAATATTAGAGTGCGAAAGAGATGGAGCTTATCGTTTATTTATCACGTGATGAGACTAAGATGATAATGATGATAATGAAGGTAGGTAGGGTAGTATAGTTAGTGTATCCTCACATATGAATGGCACTGCTTACGTTTGCCGCGCTAACTACTCATGGTCGTCGCTACATTGACAAGCGCTTCATCTAGCTACGGCTCAAGAGTGCACTGGAAGAAGCGCCTTGCGATGCGACCTTATAGAGAAGAGGCTTCAAAGTAAGTAATATAGTGAACTCTCATGTGCATGGCGCTGCTTACGTTTGCCGCGCTAACTACTCATGGTCGTCGCTACATTGACAGGCGCTTCATCTAGCAACGGCTCAAGAGTGCACTGGAAGAAGCGCCTTGCGATGCGACCTTATAGAGAAGAGGCTTCAAAGTAAGTAATATAGTGAACTCTCATGTGCATGGCGCTGCTTACGTTTGCCGCGCTAACTACTCATGGTCGTCGCTACATTGACAGGCGCTTCATCTAGCTACGGCTCAAGAGTGCACTGGAAGAAGCGCCTTGCGATGCGACCTTATAGAGAAGAGGCTTCAAAGTAAGTAATATAGTGAACTCTCATGTGCATGGCGCTGCTTACGTTTGCCGCGCTAACTACTCATGGTCGTCGCTACATTGACAGGCGCTTCATCTAGCAACGGCTCAAGAGTGCACTGGAAGAAGCGCCTTGCGATGCGACCTTATAGAGAAGAGGCTTCAAAGTAAGTAATATAGTGAACTCTCATGTGCATGGCGCTGCTTACGTTTGCCGCGCTAACTACTCATGGTCGTCGCTACATTGACAGGCGCTTCATCTAGCAACGGCTCAACAGTGCACTGGAAGAAGCGCCTTGCGATGCGACCTTATAGAGAAGAGGCTTCAAAGTAAGTAATATAGTGAACTCTCATGTGCATGGCGCTGCTTACGTTTGCCGCGCTAACTACTCATGGTCGTCGCTACATTGACAGGCGCTTCATCTAGCAACGGCTCAAGAGTGCACTGGAAGAAGCGCCTTGCGATGCGACCTTATAGAGAAGAGGCTTCAAAGTAAGTAATATAGTGAACTCTCATGTGCATGGCGCTGCTTACGTTTGCCGCGCTAACTACTCATGGTCGTCGCTACATTGACAAGCGCTTCATCTAGCTACGGCTCAAGAGTGCACTGGAAGAAGCGCCTTGCGATGCGACCTTATAGAGAAGAGGCTTCAAAGTAAGTAATATAGTGAACTCTCATGTGCATGGCGCTGCTTACGTTTGCCGCGCTAACTACTCATGGTCGTCGCTACATTGACAGGCGCTTCATCTAGCAACGGCTCAAGAGTGCACTGGAAGAAGCGCCTTGCGATGCGACCTTATAGAGAAGAGGCTTCAAAGTAAGTAATATAGTGAACTCTCATGTGCATGGCGCTGCTTACGTTTGCCGCGCTAACTACTCATGGTCGTCGCTACATTGACAGGCGCTTCATCTAGCAACGGCTCAAGAGTGCACTGGAAGAAGCGCCTTGCGATGCGACCTTATAGAGAAGAGGCTTCAAAGTAAGTAATATAGTGAACTCTCATGTGCATGGCGCTGCTTACGTTTGCCGCGCTAACTACTCATGGTCGTCGCTACATTGACAGGCGCTTCATCTAGCTACGGCTCAAGAGTGCACTGGAAGAAGCGCCTTGCGATGCGACCTTATAGAGAAGAGGCTTCAAAGTAAGTAATATAGTGAACTCTCATGTGCATGGCGCTGCTTACGTTTGCCGCGCTAACTACTCATGGTCGTCGCTACATTGACAGGCGCTTCATCTAGCAACGGCTCAAGAGTGCACTGGAAGAAGCGCCTTGCGATGCGACCTTATAGAGAAGAGGCTTCAAAGTAAGTAATATAGTGAACTCTCATGTGCATGGCGCTGCTTACGTTTGCCGCGCTAACTACTCATGGTCGTCGCTACATTGACAGGCGCTTCATCTAGCAACGGCTCAAGAGTGCACTGGAAGAAGCGCCTTGCGATGCGACCTTATAGAGAAGAGGCTTCAAAGTAAGTAATATAGTGAACTCTCATGTGCATGGCGCTGCTTACGTTTGCCGCGCTAACTACTCATGGTCGTCGCTACATTGACAGGCGCTTCATCTAGCTACGGCTCAAGAGTGCACTGGAAGAAGCGCCTTGCGATGCGACCTTATAGAGAAGAGGCTTCAAAGTAAGTAATATAGTGAACTCTCATGTGCATGGCGCTGCTTACGTTTGCCGCGCTAACTACTCATGGTCGTCGCTACATTGACAAGCGCTTCATCTAGCAACGGCCCAAGAGTGCACTGGAAGAAGCGCCTTGCGATGCGACCTTATAGAGAAGAGGCTTCAAAGTAAGTAATATAGTGAACTCTCATGTGCATGGCGCTGCTTACGTTTGCCGCGCTAACTACTCGTGGTCGTCGCTACATTGACAAGCGCTTCATCTAGCTACAGTTCAAGAGTGCACTGGACGAAGCGCCTTGCGATGCGACCTTATATAGAAGAGGCTTCAAAGTAACTAATATAGTGTACTCTTATGTGCATGGCGCTGCTTACGTTTGCCGCGCTAACTACTCGTGGTCGTCTCAAGATGGAAATCATCAGCCTTCTCAAATTGGCAGCATTGCAGCGGTGTCTTGTATGAGTTTGGTATTTTGACTAGTACTACGATCGTAGTACCTATTTTAAGATTTTGGTATCTTAAACTACTCTCGTTTTCAACAGGTCCTGTTATAAGGCAAAAGTGGTATTTTGCTGTTCTGGTATCGGACTCTGAAGTACAGTCCACTAATAAAGTCAGCATGTCCAATTACTTTTGCCGCATGTTCCGCAGAAGCGGGTCGGAATGTGCCCGACCGCACCATCAACACGCTACTTAATTAAAAATCATACACAAACAACGATTCGGATACACCGTTTAATTTGTCATGTGTTCCGTTTTTAAAGGGTTTTGCATGGTTCAGGCCTTACAAGTATAAGATAATGTCGGCTTCTGCTAAATAAAAAGTATTTTATTACCAAACCCTGTACCAATCTGATGAGTTACACGTCCCCTAGATCCCATACACATGTTTCGTGGACGTGCGGTTCTCGCATTTTTTAAAAAGTGTGAGGCTAGCTTTTGAAAGATACAGATTCTGCGCCCCTCTAGTACGCAGGTTACACTTCGGAATGAACAATGTAAAGGAACTCTTACACTGCAACTCTGTCCGTCTCCAATAGTGATGTCTCTAAAACGAATGCCATCGACCGGAAATTTGGAATAGTTAGCGAAAGTAGATTTTCACGACTGGTTTAGCTCAGCGGGAGTAAACGTTGCTGAAGGTCCTAGGTTCAAATCACGGTTAGAGTGTGATGTATCCCGGTTAGAATATAAGTAAATTTGTGTGATGAACATAAAAATTTGTTCCTGTCTTGATTTTTTGTAGGTATATACATTTAGTGATTTGCCGCTTTAGTGGTTTTTTGACCACCCGAAGACTTTGGGGACTGCTTGATTGAAAGGCAGTTCAGGTGGTTATGGTAATGGTAATAATTTTTATTTAAATATCTGCTTCTTATATAGTAAAACTAGGTTAACATTTTTATAATTTGCGTTGGTAGTTGTGAACCTAGTGTTCTCAACTACCGCGATACTAAACACATAAAATTAGAAATAGATAAAATTCGATTTAATTACAATAAGGGAAACCTATATGTAGGTAGTTGGGAACGCCGAGTTTCTCAACTACCTCAGTACGCTACGCGTCCCGCGGCGCGCGTGCATATAAGGCGTGCTGCAGTCCGCGCTCGTTCTTTCTGCTGCCGGCCGCCGTCGAGTGAACATCGCCTCGTGCTCCGTGCTTCGTGCCACATACTTCGCACCTGCAACGCTGACTCCTCACCGAGGCAGAACACAACGTCAATCCTGTCTGTTTCTACTTGATTCAGACGTCAATCACGCTACAGTCTGTTTCTATGTGATTCGGACGTCAATCACCTACATACATAAATATACCTATTAAATATATCGTCGTCTAGTACTCATAACATAACAGAAGCCTTATTGAGCTTACCATGGGACTAGTTTGATTTGTGTAAAAATTGTCCCGTAATATTTTCTTATTTATAGATGGTGGATAAAAACTAAACTAAGTTGGGGTAAGTAAACGTTTGTACGGAACCCTCGGCGTGCGAGTCAAATTTATTTCAAAAAAATGTTTTGTCTCGTTAACAAAGCAACCGACACGTGTCATGTTTTAGATCGATTCTGCTTTTTCAGGTCGACGGCGATTGTTTCAATTCCTGACTATCGAAAATCCTAGGATTGTCAGCTGTCATTCCATCCGCTCGCTGCTGAGTAATTGAAATTGAAAAGGAAAATTGAAATGTGTATCTCTCTGATTTTATTGAAACTTTTAAGTTCAAAGTGTTTATTTGCATAAATTTAGTGCCATGCAAAAGATTTATGGTTACAAACTTAATCATTATCGTTACCTACTGTCACGTATTGTATTCAATTAAATGTAATTTAAGTCAGTTACGATTATTCCATTAATATTACATCTTTAATTATATCGAAGGCATATTATATCTAATAATCCACTGACAAAATAGTCATATAACAAACTAATAGCAAGCAGTTTTTAGTGTACAGTAACAATGTTGATTTGATTAAAATGCGTCATAATAGTGTTATAAAAGGCCCATTAAGGGCACTTATTGCGCCATCTCCGTCATTCTCGTGCTGTTAGCAAGGAATGGAAGATAATGTACGAATCCAAACGTGCCATATATTTGTACCATTGCATTTCACGAGATAGTAAAAACATGGAGGGGGGGAACTATTTGGGTGGAACAAATTGAACTATATTGGCTAGAATTATTAGTAAATCCAGGAACTATTTTATATTCAATACGCTTTTTGTACGATTCAATTCAATTCAAGACAAGTCAATTTGTTCAGTAAATTAACAGATTAAATTCTAAAATTTGTGCAAGAAAACATGCAAAATACAAAGAACACAGTTAAATATAAACAAAGCAGAAAATAACAGTACAATAATAATAATTAAAAAGACAATAAGAACAAAAATAACTACAAATCTAATTTACATTGCTTTTAAGAGTCCCCAGCAAGCTCGGCTGAATTTCACCTTCCCATACAAAAGGACTTTCGTTTTCATTTTAAAACTACGTGTTGGATTGTAACGAAACTTTGCATATACAGTGATATGAAGTATATCTAGGCTTGTAGTTAATTTATATGGCTCCATTTTATAAAGCAAACAAAATACAGCAAGAACAAGTTTTGTATGAAAAACTTAAATTCGCTGTATTTTTTTTAACTATGGTATCTGAAGCTACATAAACTTATTACAGCCCTGCATATACCTTAACTTATTCCAAGTACAAAGTTTCAGAGCAAGCTAGCTAGTCGTTTTAAAATGAGAACGTGAATACGTTTGTAGGGAGAACCGAGCTTACCGGGGACTCTTAACGAATAAAAATGCTCTTATATTTTCATTTTTACAATGAGGGTTTTCTAAAATGAAATTTATATCACCAGTTGCCGCCACCATGACGTACCATCTAACTGACAAGAAGTGTCAACATCCACCAATCACAGCACAAGATTTTGACACTTCTTGTCAATTAAACCTTACGTCACGGTAGCGCTAACTGGGGATATTACCATTTTAGACAACCCTCATTTAAGTATTCAAGGTCTCTCCTATAAAATTCACCAACACTGTGTGCAAACACATCCACGTCGGCAGCTTCGAGGGCAATAATATAAGTTTCTTTTGTGCAATAAAAGCAATGCAAAATGTTAAAATGAAATAAAAAAACGCGCCTGCAACTACATACGCGGTGGAGGAAAAAGTCATTACCATCTTTTTTATTCGGCTTAGTTGGGTGAAAAGTATCCTATAACTATTTTTGTATGTTAATTTATCCTTGTACCAAATCCGAGACTAGTAGTAAGTAAACCCACTTCCATGCAAAAAGAAAAAAAAACAATAACTATTTTCAAACTTAACATTTACGAGCGTTTCAAGCCACGTCGAAAGGTGGCTTGTAATAACTTCTTGACGTCTACTTGTTGACTACTAGTATACTCATTTCCCTGTTACATGGCAGTTATACGACTTCCGGGGCTGCTACACTGTAGCTTGGTATTTATCCTGCAGCAAACTTTGTCGAGTTTGTTAGTCAGGAATTTGCCACTACGCTTGTTGCGGTAAAATTTGGCTTGAATATATATATGTAAAAAAACCGGCTAAGTGCGAGTTGGTTTCGCGCACCAAGGGTACAAAATATACGCTAAAATCGGCCGTATCTATGAAAGTCTAGTATTAGACAGCTAAAGGGCGTTGCTGAATTTAATATTTAAAAAAAAAAAAAAATGTATTTTGTTTAGTAGGTAAGTGTTACTAATTTAGTCATAAGTCGATTGTTACTAACATGCTATGGATCGCGATCTGAAATAAAGAATTTTTTTTTTTATTTTTTATTTTTTATTTTTTTTTTATTTATTAGCCCTACTCCTAAGCAAAATGTACGCGGTTATCGATCATTTTATACTGGTTAATGACATAGACAACATAAAAAATTAAGATTTGGAGATTTATTCCGTAGGTTGTGCTATAAGAACCTACCGTCATACCAAATTTCAAATATCTAGGAGAACTGGAAGTACCCTATATGTTTTGTATGGACGGCATTTTGTATTGAAGCACCTTTTTTAAGTACTGTATCTTTGGATTTGGATAAATTAGAAGCTTGATTTTTTTACAACTTCAAAAAACTGCAGACATACTCGTAAGTATTTGATGTAAATTTCAACTTGATACCTTAACGAATTCCTACGTAAAAAGGGTCTTGACAGACAGACGCACAATGAATTTATCATATACGGTTTCAATTTTGTCCTTTTGAAGTACGGAACCCTAAAAAGAGAGGATGGTAGTTGGAGGATCCGCAAAGTTTTGAAGTGGCGAAACTGGTGCCTGAACCAAATATCATTGGCGAAACCAAAGCATGTCGTCTTTATTCGTTTATTCTAGGAGCCGGTGATAGATGGCAGGAAGTGGCGCAGGATCGGGCATAACGGCGGACTTTTATGTTGGAGGCCAAAACACATTTTGTGTTGATTTTGTAAGTGATAGATGGACAGATCATACACTATGTTAACGAGTATCGGTATTTAGGCCAATTAGTTTCTTTCAGCCAAAGACAGGATAAAGAAGTCGACAGACGGATCCAAAACGAATGGAAGAGCTATTGGTCTATGAGAGAATTATTGAAGGGGGACCTTCTCCTAGCTCTGAAACGGAGGGTTGTTGACGTGTGTATACTGCCTGTCCTTACCTATGATGCCCAGACCTGGTCGCTTACCGAATTTCAAAAGACCAAATTGAAGGTTTGTCAGAGAGCCATGGAACGCAGTATACTCCGTGTGAAAAGGATCGACCGGATCCGGAACACAACGCTTAGCTCAAAAACACGCATTCCCGATGTTGGTGTAAAGACCGCCAGGCTTAAATGGGACTGGGCAGGCCACGTATGCCGTATGCATCCACTGCGGTGGGCTAAGATTTCCACGGATTGGATGCCTCAGGACGGGCACCGGCGTCGCGGTCGTCCTAAGAGGAGATGGCGGGATGACTTGGATGCATATCTCAGCGACTGGCCGGATGTTGCTTTGGATCGGGACGACTGGAAATCTAGGGGGAAGGCCTTTGCCGTGCAGTGGGACACTAGATAAACTATTAAAAAAAAGTGGTCGATTAATTATATGTACTGATGGCTGTGGCTTCTTTTTGCTACTGGGTACTGTGGCTTCTTTTTGCTTTTGCTAACATGGATAGGTAGATTTAGATATTAAAACTACACAATTAAACAATAATTTGTAAACACTGAAAGATGGCTTCTTTATTCTAGTGGATTATATAGTATATTATTTAGTCCAGAAAAATAAATGGTGGTGTTTAATAAAGAGCGATCACAATGCCGCGTTTTTAATTAGTAGTAATAATACTTGGTTTTTGTTGGAAATACACACATTTGTTTCTATAATAATAATAATAATGTTAACATTGATTATAGCTTCGGCTTCGTATACGGTTCGCATATGTCAACGAATTATATTAATACAAAAAAAAATAAAAAATAAACAATCACTAAATACTCAACACCATCAGAGTTAATAAATAAGTTACATTATCTATCTATCTATCAGCCACATCCACTGGTGAACATAGGCCTCCCCTATAGCTCGCCACAGAGTGCGATTCTGAGCAGACCACATCCACCAACTCCCCGCGACAGTTTAATTTAGAAGCGACACTAACACCCAAAAATTTCACTTTGTTAACCAAATCTATGTTTGTACATTTTTGCGTCGTCGGGTAATACATGGCTCGAAAAAACATCTTGCCCTCAATTGAACTTTGGATGCATAGTTAATGACTCAGTTTCCTGTTACATGATAGTTTCTGCACAACTGTCGTGTCGTGTTCGCGGCCCCATTACTGTAGCGCACTACATTATACTGAGACAAACTTTGTCGAGTTTGTTATTCGGGCATTTGTAAACGCTTATTGGACGGAATTTGGCTGGATTTTGGATAGTTTTATATATTGTTACTGGGTAATTATATGTAAATACTGAAGTCTGTTGCTTTAGATGTCCACTAATATAATAGACAACTATGTTTATAATGAGCAAGGTACATAGTTCGAATAACCGATGGCCGTTGGCGCAGAAAGGTTCTCGAGTAGAGACCACGTACAATCAAGCACAGCGTGGAAAGGCCACCCGCAAGGTGGTTGGACCTATTGAGGAGGCCTGTGTCCAGCAGTGGACGTCCTATAGCTGAAATGATGATGATGATGATGATGATGATGATGATGATCATGAAGATGATGTTTATAATTAAAGTATAATGAATTGTAGTGTTTTAAAAACAAGCGATGAACCTCGTTTCTTTGCTATTGCAGGTGGGTAATAAAGTGCTTGAAAGAATGTCTGCCCTCAACACATACATTACTTTTGCAGAACCGATGGCCGATGGGGTAGAATGGTAACTTGAGTACTACCATGTATCGAAAGACGAGGCGTGGGAGGGCTAATACTAAGTTGGACTGACGATTTGGTCAAAGTTGCAGGAAACTGTTAAATAAGGGCAACTCACATTCAAATTACATTCCTCGTTAGGACGGCTAAACTCTCTTCCAACATATCTTTTTCCGGAACAATATAACTTGGATCTCTTTCAAGACGAGAGTGAATAGACACTAGGTAAGCATGCTTCATCATCGTTTACCAACAGGGAGATTGAAGTCAAATGCTTGACTATCTTACATTAAAAAGAAAAACTTTCGACCTGAAAGGAGTTTTGATACTGAAAGGGGCCAATGTCCAGTTGTTACTTACTTTACAATTTTTTACACGGGAGTGAAGCAGCACATGATATACATTTGTCGGTTCAGATCTAGATCTATATTTTGACAAAGAAAACCTTATGTATGGCAACTGTTTTCAGGTCATGAACAGCTTAAAATAAGTGTTCGCTGTCAAACTTTGGCTGGTTGCATAAATACCCACTTACACAACTGTTAAACAGCTTCAAACCAGCTTTAGGCCGCTACACTTTAAAACTGTATTTATACCGCACTAAACTTTGTTTTGCGATTGCTATTTTGTTTGTTGTGGTGGGGCCGTTTTGCGGAATACAAAAATTGTGAGTTACCCGACACATTTGAAGGAAGTTAATTTAAAAAAGCATGTGTGGGGTTGTTCTGAATTAACATTACTTTTATTACCACTGTAATAATAGACGTGTGAATTCGGAAACGTTGAAATCTGTATGGTCTATGATGAAAATGACTCTACAAACATTGCCTATTTGCAAGTTTACTATTGGTGATGATGTATAAAAACATATATGTCTCATTGAAATTTTTCCGTCGGTTATATAACCATTAGGTAACTAATTTCCACGGGCGTGGCGTCAGGAAAATTATTAGGGAAGCCGAAGGGTATTCATTTACTCATAATTAAAGAAAAAGGTGGTTAGAAGCCTGTCTTTGGGCAGCCCGGCTGGAATCGGCTTATATAGATGCCACGCCACTGCTGATTTCTTACATGGTTGGTAAAGGCTCTGTATTAGAAACACTTGTAAGTATTGTTGTTATCGGAAGTTGGTTATTTTTTTTATACCTACAGCTTCATTTAGGTTTAAACATTGTGTGTTATAATCAATTCATAATTCACAACCCAATTTTACCCATCCGACATCATTCTAAAGTGATAAATAACTGAAATCCCGGTAATTTTGAATTTTGCATTGTATTCATAACGCTATTTACACAAACGTACAAATAACGAATAATTAGCAAAACGCGACATAACCTAAATACAGCGGACTCTAAACCGCGATATTTACTCTGCTCTGTTGACCACAAGAGCAAAAAGTCATATAACGGCGCGACTACCGCGCTTATACAGCTGTTTGGATTTAAAAGACATTATTAAAAGCCCGACTCACGCTATTATTTTGGGAATCAAAAAGATTATGCAAATAATGGTTGGTTCCGTTCAAATTAATTTCGTAGCCAAATAATAATAAATTACCCGTGGCGAATCGGCCAGAGATGCCGTAATCGCTGGATTAATAGCTCGCCGCAAATGAATATAGCGGACCAGGCTGTGTTATAATCCACTACAGATCTTTAATCAAGAATTTTGTAATTTACTTTTTAATATCAGTTACATGGCATGTATAGTTTAACCTGGAAGACGGTTTCATCTTCTTTATATTTTCATCTTCGTGGAAACCATTTGTCAGTTGTCAGAGACTGGGTAAGGTTGCCTAAAGGGTTGGTTGTCACACGACGGCCATATCAGAAGACTGAACGAACTAATAAATGCATCGACCCGTCGAAAGATCGCGAGAGCTTTATGTAAGACGGATATATAGCTATCGTGAACTTTCAACACCGGTTCATAGTCCATTATAGATGCCGCGACAACGGACCTGTGAGACAGGCTTACCCGGTCTTCCCTATATTTTGCCCTTATAGAGTGACAGGCTAAGCAAACTAAAGTGGCAATGGGCAAGGGCACATAGTTCGAAGAATTGATGGCCATTGGGGCAGAAAGGTTCTCGAATGGAGATCACGTAATGGCAAACGCAACGTGGAAAGGCCACCCGCAAGGTAGTCAGACGACCTGGTTAGGGTTTCGGGGACTCGCTGGATGCGGGTCGCCTCTATCCGGCCCATGTGGAAGTCTGTTGAGGAGGCCTGTATCCAGCAGTGGACGTCCTATGGCTAAAGTGATGATGATAATGATGATAAAGTGACAACCCTAGCGCTCAAAGTACAAAATGGGGACTAAATTACGGGTGGTTCGAAAAATTTCGTGCGGATAGAAGATGTTGACAGTATCTGTTTTTCTATTCCCTTCAAGAGCATGGGCGAAATGACAAATAAGTTGGGGACTGATCATTACATACGTATCTGGAGGCACGGTAGTGCCCCCGCCAAGTCGAGCAAAAACCTGTATAATATGGTTAATGTAAATAATATAACGGAATAACATATGATCACTATCATCATCACCATCCCATCACAAAGTTACATTGTCATCGTGATCGTCATCGTCATCGTCATCGTCATCGTCATCGTCATCGTCATCGTCATCGTCATCGTCATCGTCATCGTCATCGTCATCGTCATCGTCATCGTCATCGTCATCGTCATCGTCATCGTCATCGTCATCGTCATCGTCATCGTCATCGTCATCGTCATCGTCATCGTCATCGTCATCGTCATCGTCATCGTCATCGTCATCGTCATCGTCATCGTCATCGTCATCGTCATCGTCATCGTCATCGTCATCGTCATCGTCATCGTCATCGTCATCGTCATCGTCATCGTCATCGTCATCGTCATCGTCATCGTCATCGTCATCGTCATCGTCATCGTCATCGTCATCGTCATCGTCATCGTCATCGTCATCGTCATCGTCATCGTCATCGTCATCGTCATCGTCATCGTCATCGTCATCGTCATCGTCATCGTCATCGTCATCGTCATCGTCATCGTCATCGTCATCGTCATCGTCATCGTCATCGTCATCGTCATCGTCATCGTCATCGTCATCGTCATCGTCATCGTCATCGTCATCGTCATCGTCATCGTCATCGTCATCGTCATCGTCATCGTCATCGTCATCGTCATCGTCATCGTCATCGTCATCGTCATCGTCATCGTCATCGTCATCGTCATCGTCATCGTCATCGTCATCGTCATCGTCATCGTCATCGTCATCGTCATCGTCATCGTCATCGTCATCGTCATCGTCATCGTCATCGTCATCGTCATCGTCATCGTCATCGTCATCATCGTCGACATCGTCATCGTTATCATCATCATCAACTGTAACTAGAAGAAAAGAAGCACTACCTATAAAATAAATGAGATCCCATCGACATTGAACTAAACAATCTACCTAATTTAATACAATATGTATAACTTGTGAGATATATTGTGTTTTCATGCGATGGCCAAGTCACTGTATTTATTTAAAACATAAAAGATTTTCAATATTGATATGGTCACTGATGTTTTTAGGTTAGCTAATTACGTAATAACTTAAGACAGAAGAACCCTTAATTAGGGGCTGAATAAATTAACCGAATTGGTATTACATGGATCTCACAAGTTTTTACGGTAGAAGAACTGAGTTTGGTTTATTTTTACAAGTATTGGTTTTGATGGGATAGTTAACTAATGGTATCATAAAAACCGTCTGTTTGTTTCGCCGTAAAATATAACCTTTCCGACATTAAAAAACGCAGCTGTATTGATACTAAAATTGTCGCAGCCTCATATATCTACCTATTATAATACTGAACGGATCTTAAGGAAACTTTGCAGTAATGTTGTTAAGATCAGAATAACACATTTAAACTAGGGTAAACCGTACAGTTATTACTCACGATCTGTTTTATTTCACCATTTATTTTCTAATTGTGGGCTGCATGTTTAACCCTATTATAAAGTTCTATAAAATTGGCTTTTTTTTGTACGTGTCGTTGTGACTTCATAACGTCAAAACGGCTGAACAGATTTCAACTATTTTCTGTACACTGGTAGCTCGACATCCACAGATGGTTATAGGACACTTTTTACCCGACTACGCTGAAGCAAAAGGAGTCTTATGATTTTTCCTCCCCGAGAACTTAAGTTACGGGCGCCTTTTTACTATATAGGCTATAAATTGCATCGCTATGCGAACTACAGCTAGTAATAAAACATTGATTTAAACTTACACGATCTTCACTTATTATCACAACATAACAAAACGGGGCTTATCGCATAAGAATAAGTCCGCTATTGCCGAACATTTATTAGAAACGGGATCACACAACTGGATTGAGCTTCATAATCCCAAGATCCTTTCTACGGAACATAATAAACTATAGTAGAATCGTACGTGAAGCAATTGAAATCAAGAAACACCGAATTGTCCACCGGGAAGACGGTTTCAAACTTTCATCTTCATGGAATCTAAAGATTAGTAAATGTAAACAACATCAAATATCATCCGATAAATCGCCAGATGTCGTGAGTGCAGTGTGTCGGTCAAGTGAGGACCTTAGTGTTCAACCTTATAATCAACACCAAGCGCGGGTAGATCGAAAAACTGGCTAGCAGATATTGATACTCGCCTCTACAGTTTTTTCGAGACCATGGACGTAATGCGACGCCCGAAACGTTGAAGAATTACCAACGAAAGGTAATCAAATAAATAATATTTATATGCGATTAAGCCCCATTCTTTTGTGTTGCGATAGTGACAGCTATACAGATTGCTCTTTGTTTTGATCTTAGCGAAGACTGTGATTCACAGGATGTGAGGCAGAGTTATCGAGAGAGACAGCGCACGTGTGAGCGAGAGAACTAGTAATTTTTGCAACCATTAAGAAAATTCAAAGAAAAGCACGTTCGCTACTTACGTACAATGCGCGTGAATGGATACCAATTTAGTAGGTGCGGCACGATGTGTCTTTGTTCCATGACGTCACGTTATCACGCCTAAACGGATTTCAACTGTTTTTCGTACTGTGAAGATATAAATCCTTATACGAGAACGAGACAGATAGGCAGTATTTTAAAAGTAGATGAATTTATTTCAATTAAGAATAACAACTGTCTGTGTCATAATTTCGTTAATAGGTTTAGTTTTAAGCTAGCGGGCATACGTACACACATAAAGAAACCCCCCCCCCCCCCCTTTTTGTTGCTCTACTTCTGACCTTGGTATCCGCAGATGGTTATAGGATACTTTTTACTCGGCTAGGCTGAAGCAAAAAAAAAAGATGTGCCCTCAAACTTTCACTACTCGCAACTTGTATCATCCCACCTTCTACTCGTATGTACCTGTCTAACTTGCCCGTAAGTCAACCTTTGTTAGTCTTTAAATAGAATACTTATTTTAGTTTCCTTTCGTATATTATTACCGTTAATAGACACTGTTCCATTCAATATTAGGGTTGGCGAAATTGAGAACGCTATAGGTACTATATTTATGTATAACTAGAAGGTGCAACTTCGTAAAATTGTCCCGTAATATTTATTTATTTATTATTTTATTTTATTATAGTATAGTATAAAGTGTCAAGGGCTCTGTGTATTTACTTCGCACCGCACCGCTTAATACTCCTTTCCGAATTCACTAGTAAAGTGTAGGCACACTTTGTTGACACACTCCAAAATCGAACAAATCAAACTGAAAAGTCTTCTAAAAATTTACAAAATAAAGCAGTTTTTTGCCAATAAAAATAGAAGAATTCCATTTGTTACATAATGTGTGTAATTTACTTGACATATTTTATTATTTATTAGTGATTCCCTCCAAAATTTCAGGCTGCAAACGCGCCTGTCGCCTACTACCTATAGTAGAAGCTTTGCGTAGTTTGGGATTAGATCGAGTTGTGTAAGATTATCCCTGCGTGTGTGTTTGTGTGTTTAATTTTTATTTAAGAACAACTTTATTATTTAGGTATATTGGTACAACTTTATGCTTTAACACAGTTTCCAATTTCACTAGTAAAGTGTGGGCACACTTTGTAATTTAAAGTGGCAGCCCTGCCTCACTCCGCGCTATATTATACCCGACTCCGAAACACGAGCATGAATTTAAACGAAACTCTTAAATTTTCTATTATCTGTGTTCAGTACTTACCTGCATTGGACACAAATGCAGTATCAAATTCGCTGCATTTACGGAAGTGCAGAATATACGGGTTTGAAATGTTTTATATGAAGCTGCGCATTATTAAATTAATGTTAGTGCCTAGATTTATTTAGTAATAGCACGGTTTTGCACATGTGTTTTACGTAAATTTTGGGGTAATGCGTTTTCGGCATGAGCAAGTTGATGAGAGCCTCGGATCTAGGATTTTGAAAAACTTGATGAAGCGCCCTCTCTTCTCCGCAAGGCATTTTTGTAAAAATAAATGTCTTCAAATTTATGAATATGACATCCTACGTCGCCCCGGTTTGCCCTGCCCTGGATGAAATGCCAAAAAAAATACTATAATTTTCTGACGATTCTAAGTTCCTATGACTACCTTCCGGCTCCATCATCAGATTGACCCCCCATTATCATAATATTGCACTATCACCAAATTTACATAAGAATGCCGAATTTTAGCTCCATTGGAAATTGGGAAGTGGGTCAAAATTTACTTGCATGATTTGATCCCGAGAAACACTGCAAGCAAACATTGCAAGTTCCATAAAAGCTTGTAAAATACGGAAATGTATTTGTCTTATTCTTGATTATCACCAATGTATTTTGCCCAGCAAACGCTCTCACAATGTAAGTTTCCTTTATTTCTTTCTAACGGACAGTTCGAAAGTGCTTGTACCTAGGCCTACTTGAATAAAGCATATTTTGATTTGATTTGATGTATTGCGACTGTATAAGGATAAATCCCACTGCTTATTATTACCATGGACCATCATCATCATCATCATCATCAGTCAAAAGAAGTTCGCTGCTGGACATATGCCTCTTTCAAAGAGCGCCACCATGACCTAGCACCGCCCGCATCAGTCCACCTTTTGGGGGCCTATTCACGCTGCGTCTTTCGGTGCGTGGTCGACACTGATGAACTCGTTACATTTTATATATTTACAATGAGACCTAGCTTGCGGAACTCTGCTCATCCTTTGTGACAACAAGCGTAGGTAAGCTAGAATCTGGGAATTCCTAGACTCAACGGGTATCAGTAGCGAACTCTAATAAAGGCCGCAAGAGATCAAATCTGGTCGAAGCGGCACACAGAAAGCCCACAAATCAAAAATAATAAGCTAGATTTTCTAAATTATCAGTTAATATATATACTACATTACCTAAAAGTTGAAAAAATGAAATGCCTGTTTCGTCGTTACATATATTTTAAAAAAAATTGAACCGGTCTATTTGGAGTTCACTAAACCTCTTTTTTGATGTTTGTATGTGTCGTTGTGGCATCATGACGACCAGTTTAACTTAGCGGGAGTAACGTTGCCTGCGAAGCTGAAAGGCTTAAATATATCGTCGTCTAGTACTCATAACACAAACCTTATTGGGCTTCCCGTGGGACTAGTTCGATTTGTGTATAATTGTCCCGTAATATTTATTTATTTATCATCAAATCAAAACTGTTCAATTGATTTCGGCTATTTGTGGTAAACGGGTAGTTGGTCATTTACAGATGGTTACAGGATACTTTTTGTCCGATTACGTTGAAGAAAAAAAGAGTGGTTATGACTTTTTCTCCTCCGCGAAAGAAAAATTAAAAGACTGATGCTGCGCTTGAAATACTAGACGCTAAACGTGACATGGACGCATTTAGAATTTACTCCAAAGCTTGGGAAAAAATTACTGAACACAAAGAAGGATGGCGTAAACGTATTTTGGACGGCCGTGAGTTCTGTGATCAATCCTGGGTTTCTAAACACTAGCCAGTAGAAGGATGCGGTAGACAACTAATCGGCGCGGAAACATCTCGTCTGGATAATTTCTGTCCGAAATGCAGGAGACCGTGTCATGCTCGCATCGGACTACGAGTATACAGTCAACCAAGAAAGTTGTCTCCTGCACTAAATTAAATCGTCTGTAACAGATAAAACCGCCTGTGATGATGAGTTAATATTAAATACTGGACCAAACCAGCTAAATCCAGTTAAATCCGCCACATTGCTACAGCCCGTTATTATTTATTTAAACATTCTTTTGTGCCAACCCCGCTCCGTTTGGTATTCAAATTGCATTTTGCTATTAAAATTATAACAGCTTTTGCTTTGTTTTGCAAGAAATTAGTTTATTTTTGCATATCTTTAAAAACCCAATGCTTAATCCATTTACATTTTGAGAAGTTTTAATTAATCTTGAATGAAACCCAAAACGGAATTCATTAAAGTACCCAACGAAAAATGTTTATGTTGTTGCTTGTTCTACTGTTCTGTTTTACCCGTATTAAATATAAAAAAAAAAACTTAGTTACTTAGATACTGACTTTAGACTCAGATATATGATCGTCGGCATTATGAATAGGCGGCTGACGGATGCAATTTTGTTATGAAAACATAAGATTGTCACGGGAGCCGGCAGAAAGGAGTACGAGACCAGGGACAGGATATTTATTGATGTATTCAATAAAGAAAAAGAAAAGCACGTTTTCGTGCCTAGTATTTATAAATTAGGATGTTGTCTGCGACAGACCAAAAGTATGGTTTTAGATTCAAATAAAGTTTATACGTATTTAAATAATAGTGACTCAAAGCACTAGAATCAGGAATAAAGGACTTATGCTTAGGCTTGAAGATTTTAAAATATTGAGAGTAAGAAACTTAGACCGATATCTGATCAGGTCCGAAGTTCAGAATTGAATAAATCTCGAGTGTGTGTTGAGTGCGAAATTTTAAATAATTTTGAATTTGTTGTCAGAAGATTTTTTTTTAAAAGCTGCGCATATGCGAGTTTTTAAGCAACGATTCGTAATGCGCCTACGTTACATGATGGATAGGACGTGTGTTAAAGTCGGGTACGATTTTTTATAATACTAGAAGGCGCCCGCAACTTCGTTCGCGGAAGAGAAAAAGTCATAACCCTTCTTTTTTTCTTCAGCTAGCAGTAAAAACTATCCTATATCCATCTGGAGATACCCAGCTACTCGTATACCAAAAATAGTTGAAATCTGTTTAGCCGATTTGGCGTGATCAAGCCACAACGACACATACAAACATACAAGAAATCCAAAAAAAAATATGTTGAGATTTAGTGGCCTCCAAATAGTCCGTATATAATCATTGTTTTGAAAATATCTTCGATGTACAGACATTTAATTTTTACAACTTTATAATAGTATAGATGAGATGTTACTTGTCTGACTATTGTCATTCCTATTATGATTAAAAAGTATTACCAATACAATTTAATAATACAACAAAATACGAGATAAGTGGCTCAGTGGTATCACCAAGGAGGAGGCTTTCATGTGCAAGAATTTGCCCAGGTACTGCTTCAGGTTGGAGAAGGACTTCTGGAGGAAACCAACGGCCTGATTCGATTACCAGAGACGTTATACAAGATCGTTCCGTCCGTTGAAGACCACATTTGGAGCGTATACGGAGACCTGAGCCAGGTGACGCGACGTGAGAACTCTTCGGTTTGTGAGAGAGCCGTTAATGCGCGGATATTGGCGGAAATGGAAGGTGAACAAGCAGTATATAATTATATTAACACTGTCTTGGATGAACGCTTCGTCACAACATACTTGATGGAGTTCCTAAACTCATAGAGCGCTTCAGGACTCCCAGCATACACATTAACCCTGAAAGTTGGAGTTCCGATCATGCTTCTTCGGAATTTGTCACCTCCAAAGTTATGCAACGGAACCAGGCAAAGTAGTGCAGATGCAGCGAAACCTCATCGAGGCGCAAATCCTGATAAGGTGCGGCGCCGGAAAAGCCGTGTTTATCCCCCGCACCCCCTCATTCCGAGCTACTTCCCGCTCCGCTTCAAGCGCCTACAGTTCCCAGTGAGCGTCTGCTTCGCCATGACCATCAACAAGTCGCAGGGGCAGACACTGCGCGCCGCCGGCGTGGACCTGCGCACGGGCTACTTCTCGCACGGGCAGCTACGTGGCGTGCTCGCGCTACACCAGCTGCACGGAGCTGTCCGTGCTGATGCCAGCCGGGAAGACTAAAAATGTGGTGTACAAAAAATATTGTTAAATGTCAATGTTACGTACTTAAATATACTTTACATACCTACTTTTGGAGTATGTAACTGTAGATATAATTATATGTATATATTTAGTTGTGCATACATAAACATAACTGTAAATAAAATGTAAATACTTGGCCTCAATATCTATATTCACCTTTCCTCTAATCTTACTTCTAAATAATATTAGACCTAAATTCGAAAGGTTGTTAGGAAGTATGGATGTGTATATTTCTTACCTTTTCATGTTTAGACTGATTGACTTCAGGACCGATTTGGGTGATATTTGCCATGGACGTAAAAATAGAAAAGTGGTACTGTATCGTCCGATATACACCTCTAAGTATATACTCTATGTCTTTTAAATCACGTCAAAAATAAGTGCAACAAAGTATTGATTTTGGAGTGTAGTTTTATTTAGTGGTATTTGTATAACATTTTATCTAGACTTTACTTCAAGTTTCGGCTCCAGGGGAGAGGGGTGAATTAGCCGCTTACTGACACAGACCGAATCCATGGGGGCGGTGCCGCGGGCACAGCTAGTTACCAATAAGTTAAAAATGCTAACCAAAAGCAATCATTTGCATTTGATACTAAATTACGGCTCGTCGACACCACAGGTGACCAAAGGGCTGGCAGCTTCCTCGCCCAGCGCATAAGTATGGCGATATAGCGAGGAAATGCTTCCAGCATCTTTGGTACAATGCCACGGGGGCCATTTTTAGATTAAGTTTAGTTTTATTTTTATTTTGAAGGTTTTAATTTTTAAGTAGTTCTAAAGCAGTTGTAATTTAATTTATAACTTTATCTAGATAAATAAATTACTTAGTAATTATGTCTTATTCGCATTTTGAACATACATAACTTCCTTAAATCCTATGAAAAATCGTATTCATATTCGTAATTTTAAATTATTATAAAATATGTGTGATTTTTTTAATTACCTTGAGGTATATCCATATTAACAATATCGTTTAGATGTTCAGCATGTTTTGATGGAGTGTGTTCGGAACCAATCTCTATCTATCCGCCTTGACCCCTGTACCTATTTTTATTGAAAGGTATTATAACCTTAGCGCCATCAATGAGAATATGTATTACACCTGTTCACATTACGATGGTCCTTCCTTTACAGCAGTATCAAATCGGACGAAGAGATGGCGCTGTTATAATTTGTGCATTGCTTCTTAATTTTCCCGCATTAAAAACACAGAATCCCGATAAACTTGTGGTTCATATAAAGAGAAGCAATGCTTATAACAGCGCCATCTCTCCGTCCGATTTGACACTGCTGTAAAAGAAGGACTATCGGAATGTGAATAGGTGTAATACATATTCTCATAGATGGCGCTAAGGTTATAATACCTTTTAATAAAAATAGGTACAGGGGTCAAGGCGGATAGATAAATTCGATGCGTAATATCGTTTGAAGCTTTTTCTATCTCGCCCTATCCAGGGCCGCTTCCTTGATCTCCCTATACGACATGACCTCAACCTTCGCTACGTATTCGAGTAAGTATAAAATTTCAAGGTTGAAATGTATCTGCAATGTAAAAAAATTCCCTGAATGGAAAAAATTTTTTGCACGTTTGTATGTATCTGTGCGTTTACATTACGAACGGCTGGAAGGATTTGAAGTATTAAGTATGAAGCTATACGTTCTAGCCTATAGTAGATAAAGTTTGTGCATCCAAAGATAGTTATAGAAAAGTTTTTGCCCGTTAAAAGTAAAGCAAAAAAAAGGGTCTTTTCTCCGGGCACTCTTTTTTTTGTCTGGTATATGTCTGGTATACCACCATTATGGTTCATTACTAAAACTGATCTTCTTGTTCACGAATGACAAAATTGGTAAAGAACTTCTTTGTACGTACGGAGATTTGGAGGTTATTTGTCTATGTTTGGAAATTATTTAATTATTAATTATTAACAGTTTTCGTTATATACGCATTTATCTATGTTATCGACTACGCGGGTAACGCTACGAAAAGTCTGGCAGTGAAAGTGTCTTAACACTTGGAGCTTTGACGCTTCCAAGCTTTTTGTAGCGCTACGTTTCGTTCTTTTAAATACGGGGAAACGCATAGTATCGGCTACGCATCTACGAGGAGAGCGTAGCCGATACCATGTTAGCTTAGCCAATAATATGTTAAAATGCATAGGTATGTAGCGAAAACTTACTACGAGCAGAGCGCCCCCCTGGTGGGTTCCCGGTTGTACAAGTGTTAATACTTTCACGCAATTAATAGCAAACAATGCATCAAAGTAAGCTAACACTTCAAAATTAACTTAAAAAATAAGCCTTATTTACAACCATAAAAACATGCTTCCAACGATAGGTAAAGCTGCTTTCCTACATTATGAAGGCATCATAAGCCACATACTTAAGGGGCGTCTACACGCTCCATTAACGCGCGGCACGCGCGTGTTGAGGGGACTTATCCGTCCAGAGCGCGGGCACTCGCCATATTCACAACAACTCTAGCTGCACTTGTGGGAGAAGTGGCTCATGTCTTTTCCAATCTTTCATTTACTTGCTATGTGTGTTTTTCAGTTTATTATAAGAAATCGGGGCTTAAAAATCTTTATAAAATGCAATAGCGTGTATTTGTTTTTCCTGCTATCATGCTTACATACTCTTACGAAGCTAAAAAAAGGGACGGCGGGTACATTGTAAATGAAATTTTATTAGACAAATACTGCACACTTATAGGCCTTCAAAGATGACAAGGCCTGTTAAAAAACATTAAAATACATATTGAAATAAAACAATTTAACGGATTATATCGCGTATATTATCTCATTTTAGTTCCCGACGTTTCGGAAGCTTTCCAGCTTTCCATGGTCACGGGAGGACTCTTTCAACGAGTAATAATCGCGGAAACAGAAGAAAATATTATTAAAAACTTTCTATTGTAAATAACACAGAATCTCTCGTCTTCCACGTCGAGGGATAATGCAGTTTGCTATCATTACTACAGCATTATCAGTTACACACTTAAGGCGCGTACATACGCTTTATTAACGCGCGGCACGCGCATGTGGAGAGGAATTAGCCGCCCAGAGCGCGGGCATATTCACAACAATTCTAGCTACACTTACGGGAGAAGTGGCTCATGTCTTTTCCAATCTTTTATTTACTTGCTATGTGTGTTTTTTAGTTTGTTTTGACAAATGGGGACTTAAATTCCTTTATATAAATGCAATAGTCTTTTGTTTATTCCGCTATCATATGGTGTGTGGCGCCACTGTCGCTAACAGTCAAATTGAAACCGCTCCGTGTTTATATTTAAATATTTAATTTGTTTAAACGTGTAAACCCTCTTAAAACTTAATTTATTATAAAAAAACTTTGATCATCTGTGACTGTGGAATATAAATAACAAACATGGCACCGACAAAACCTAAAATAAGTGGAAAGGAAGAACTGGACAAAAGGCTGATGGACGTTATTTTCAATCTGGAGGCAGAATTAAAAGGTATGACATCAAAGCTAAATAGTTGCTACGATATAATGTTACAACAACAACAAGATTTGACCTCACAAAAAATCCAAATTGAGGAACTTATAAAAATCGTCAAAGTCATACCTGGCATTATAGAACGGCCACAGAACGAAATTCCCCATAAACTGCACTTCACACAAACTGTTTCACTGAATGAGTCCGGACCACAAGGGCTACAATACATGAGCGACCCTCTGACTGATGTAAATGACGAACAGACAGCCACACAGAGCACTGCCTCTCAGGAATCTGGCTTAGGACGTGCTAAAAAAGATATTCGGAAAGCGGAGACGATTCCGGGAGCAAGAGGAGTGTTGCAGGAGACGGCTGAGTCCGTGCGCAAAACCCGCCGTGCCCGTCCTCGTCGTGATGCGTCTAAGTCATCGCGCGGAGACTCTGGCTCTGCCATTGGACATCCAGGTGCAGTTAACACCAAGCAAGTCAGGTATGCGAATCTGTGTGCAGGCACCGCCGATGGACCCGTAATGCCCGCTTCTGATAAGCTGTCTGCCCCAAGAGTGCCATCAGCAACATCTACATCCCCACGCAGACATCTGGCTCTTCGAGCGGCCGCGCCGCGCCATGTCAGTCTGCACGTCTTCAACCTGAGCAAAGATACCACCGTGGAAGATGTACTTAAACACGTCGTATCGGTCCTGGACGTACAAAACGCGCAGTGTGAACGTCTCGTAGTCACCCGAGGCGAGTACTCATCTTTCAAGCTCGATGTGCCTGCTGATAAGGTTAGCTTGGTGAAGGACACTCAGAATTGGCCCGTTAATGTATCTATTAGGAGATTTAATTTTGTCACTCCAAAAAACTTGCAACGCCCGGGAAATACAACAACAATATTAAAACCGCACTAGTACCACATGCACTTAAAATCATTCACCAAAATGTCCGTTCTTTATGTGGCAAAACTGCATTACTAGATTTATTATTACACTCAGAAAAACCCGATGTTTTCGCCTGCATCACTGCAGGCGAAAACATCGGGTAGGCAAACATGACTTGGTGCAAAAAATACGAAATCGAGCGAGTGAGGTTATGTGGATATCAGCTGGCGAATAGCTACTGCCGCGGGCGCATCGCTCACGGCGGCGCGGCGCTGTACACACGGGCCGATATCTCATATCGCCAGCGAAACGATCTACAAAACCTTGCAGTCGAATTTCACTTTGAGTTTACTGCTATCGAAATTTGTAAAATTAATTTAATTGTAATTGCTTTGTATCGCACTGGGAACGGCGACTTCGACATTTATTTAAATAATTTAGACTTATTACTCAGCAGACTTACCGACGAAAACAAAATGTTCATTTTGGTCGGCGACCAAAACATTGACTATTCGTCCGACAACGTAATGAGGCGACGGGTTGACGAGACACTAGGAAGCTACATGTGTAGAAATCATGTTGCGTTTCCGACCCGTGTGTCCGCGCAGAGCTCGAGCTGCATTGACTGCGGGCTGGCGCCGCGCGACGCCGGCGTCACGGCAGCACCGCTGCGCACCGCCATCAGCGATCACAATGCACAACTATTCACACTGCCTACCGGACCATATCTTATGGATAAACCGGAGTCTTACATTGAGAAACGGCTGTTAACGGACGAATCTATTTGTACATTTTATATTGACATAGAAAATTATAATTGGAATTTTATATTTGATGACATGATTAGTATTAATGACAAATTTATTAAATTATTCAACGTTCTTAAATATTATATTGACATTCATTTCCCAATTAAAAAAATATTTCTCAAGAAAAACAAACAAGTTCCCTGGTTAACCGATACCCTCTCAAATCTTATTTTAAACTATAATGATTTGACGGAAATGAAGCGACAATATCCCGACATCGAAACACTGTCAGAATGCATTAATTATCATGCCAATCGCATAAAATCGGAATCTCTGAATGCCCGCCGAGAATATTTCGATAAACGCATAGTGAACAGCAAAAATCCGTCAAAGGAAATGTGGCGTGTAGTAAACGAAGAGGCATCCACAAAACCCTTGCCTCACACTATCTCGCTGAAGGACGGAAACGGTAAAGAGGTACCTGCCTACCGAGTACCAGAACACTTAAACCAACACTTTCTCACTGTAGCATCAAAGTGTAAATTAAATATTAACAAATCGGACTCTGTACAGTACCTAACCAATCACTTAAAAAACACTGACATTCCCCAATTTACTTTACCTACAGTGACGCTTACAGATCTTAATTGTATACTCAAATCCATGCTGAAAAGACGCGGGACCTTAGATATATATGATATATCCCTGAACATACTTGTGTGCGTCTGGCCGGTTATTGCGGGGTTACTAATTGAACTAATAAACACTATGTTCTCCCTCGGTGAGTACCCTGTTGTGTTAAAGAGCACACGAGTATGTCCGGTGTATAAAGGAAAGGGTGAAAAAACTGCTGTCGATAATTATAGGCCCATTACTATCGTACCTAATATCTCAAAAATGATTGAATCGGTTCTATCATAGCGACTAATGGACCATCTTGAAATGAACAACCTACTAACCGAAAATCAATTCGCTTACAGGCAAAATAGGTCCACCACAGCAGCAGCGTTCTCAATATACGATAGCATAACAACGGCACTGGATGTTAAGGAAAAAGCAGCGGGGGTATTCTGCGACCTATCGAAAGCGTTTGATGTAATTAGTCATGAGCTGTTATTAGAAAAGATAGAGCATTACGGAGTCAAAAATAACGCTTATCGGCTATTTACATCATTCCTTACAGATAGACAGCAAACGGTTGAGGTCAAAGTAGGGGGTAAGAAAATGAGATCTGAGGTAGGTACACTGGAACTCGGGATACCTCAAGGCTCGGCACTCGGAAATACCTTATTTCTGATGTTCATAAATGACCTCCCTACCTCCGTTACCGAAAGCATGATGATACTGTTCGCAGATGACACCACTGTGATAGTGAAGGCACATACATACACACAGCTTGAAAATAAAATAGCACACACATGCAACCAACTCCACAAGTGGTTTTCAGCGAACGGTCTCATCCTTAACATTACAAAATCGAACGTGATGATTTTCACAGCAGGACACAAAGATATTCCACTGGAACAGAGTCCCATACCGCGCTGCGAGTCGTGCAAGTTCCTCGGATTTACAATTGACAGCAAACTTAAATGGAAAACGCATATACATCATCTATGCGAAAAGCTTGGCAGTGCAGTATTTGCTCTGCGTAAACTGAAGCCGGTTGTCTCCAGTGATGCACTGGTTCAAATTTATTACGCGTACTTCTACTCGCTCATGTCATACGGCATTGTCTTGTGGGGTAACTCAACGGACTCTGACCGTGTGTTCAAATTACAGAAAAGAGCACTACGCGTGATAGCAGCCGTAAATCCGAGGCACTCGTGCAGAGAGCTTTTCAAAGAATATAAAATGATGACACACTATTCTCTGTACGTATACGAGGTCATAGTGTATACGCGCAAAAATATACATTTGTTCAAGCGCGCCAGTATTCTTAACAGAATAACCCGCCAGACGGGGCGATTACTGCCTGTGTCGCGGCGGCTGGCGCTGCTCGACAAAAACCCGCGCGTAATAGGCCCGTCGTTCTATGAACGTCTACCCGCCAGCCTCAGAAACGAGACGTCGGATCGAATATTTGAGCGCCGAGTAAAGGAATTTTTGCTATCAAAAGCCCTCTATTCTGTTTCAGAATATTTAGATAATAAATAATTATTTAGTTCTGAATTTAAAATTTCTGTTTATCATTTTATTTTTAAATTTTTGACATTGTATTAAATTCCTGACATTGTATTAAATTGTATTGACATTGTATTAAATTTATGTTGACATAACAATTATTATTTTATATTAACTGTACCTACTCTTGCAGGTATTATTATGATTATGGAATTATTATTATTATTATTTATTTTTTTTTTATTTTTTTTTGACATTGTGTTGATTAGGTTAGCCTAGATTGTAATGAAGATTTTTTGACCCCGACATATGATTTTCTCTTGTTTTTATTGTGTGTTTTTGTTTATATTACTATAAAATTTATAATTCTATGTAACTGACGATCTTTTTGTGAATTCATTCTATTTTCTAGGACATGTAAGATATTGTGTAATTTTCAAAGAGAAATAAATCTATTCTATTCTATTCTATTCTATTCTATCATGCTTCATAACGTGCTTACGTATCTGAAAAGACCGGCCAAGTGGAAGTTGGACTCTCGCACCGAGGGTTCCGTACAGACTTTCTCTTAACCTAACCCAACTGGCTGGTTAAGTTTAAGTTATCTATAGTGTTGCATATACAAATGAGGTGCAAACTTAACGCAACCGGCCCCCGTATTGTCTAACGCGTTTGACGCTCGCAATCGGAATCAAGTGTCATGATTTTGTATGGGCTATGACAGTTGATTCCGATACCAAGTGTCAGAATTTCGTTAGGCAATAACCCCGCCGATTCTTCAAAATTGATTACTGAAAAAAAAAAATATTTTATTCTGTTTTTAGTATTTGTTGGCAACAGAAATACAGCATCTGTGACAATTTCAACTGTCTAGCCTGGTGACAGACGGACAGACAGACGGACGGACAGCGGAGTCTTAGTAATAGGGTCCCGTATCACTCTTTGGGTACGGAACCCTAAAAATGGGTGGGTAGATCGTAAGTAAAACTTTATCTTCAATCAGTGCGTATTACCGGTGATGACCTACGGAGCCGAGACGTGGTCTCTTACTATGTGCCTCTTAAGGAAGCTCAGAGTCCTTAAGCGAGTTATGGAAAGGGCTATGCTCGGTATTTCTCTACGAGATCGAAGCAGGAATGAGGAGATCCGTAGAAGAGTTCGTCCCTCCCAACAGATGGGCCTTAAGATGAACATGGACAAGACGAAGATCATATCAAATATCCATGTAGCGCCCACCCCATTATTGGTAACTCGGTCCACGAAGTTGTCGACGAATACGTCTATCTGGGACAAGCAATCCAGTAGGCAGATCCAACTTCGAGAAAGAGATCAATCCTAGTATACATACATATTTATAAAACGTGCGGATTGATTGTAAATTAAATTTTCTTAAACATTATAACTACATACTTACAGCTTTTCAAAATGACAGTGCTTGATAAGAAATGTATTAACTATACAGACATTTGTTATGACGAACAAAAATGTGTGCCTCCAACATTAGATAACATCATCAGTTTCTCTGCATTATGTGGGCAAGGCAAAATAAGCCACACGCTTAAGGGGCGTCTACACGCTTCATTAACGTTGCGGCACGCGCATGTGAAGAGGCCTTAGTGCGTCCATTCGCCACATAACAATACTAGCTGCACTTGTTTTATGGTAGAAGCCGTTCGAATAGTTTCCAAGCTTTAATACGCTTGCGATGTTGATTTTCCAGTTTATTATGAAACGAGTAATCTGTGAAATGATAAAAAACCTCACACATTGATAATAATCCTTGCAGCAAATGTTGGATCATATTGTATGTCTCCCAGCAAACATTTACTCTCATGTAACTGACATTTCGAAAGTGCTTGTAACTAGGCCTACTTGAATAAAAAATATTTTTATTGATTGATAATTGCTAAAAAAAATGTTTTCAATTCGGTTACATGCATGGAGTGCCCTGCCCTAGAAATATATGTTTTTGTTATTTAACTATCAAATTAAGTAGCGGCTTATACAAAACACCCGTACTCCAAATTGCATATTAATGCACATCATGTAGTTTTTGAGTGAAATGCCTGTGACATATGGACTTACGGACGGACGGACATGACGAAACTATAAGGGTTCCGTTTTTGCCATTTTGGCTTCGGAACCCTAAAAAATGATACAGTTATCTGCAAATAGTTCGTATCACTTATTTTTTTAAATATCTTAAATATACAGCCATTGTTTTTTTTCAATTTTATAATAGTATAGAACTAGGTACAATATATAATTTAGAAAATCCAAAACATGACGAGAACCGTAAAGCAACTTGTCGGGCTATAGAAAAAACTTAAATGGTAAAAATATTACCAGGCGGGTTCTTTTGCAAACAGACGTTCATGTAATGTTCGTTAATTTACATGAACAAGTGGGATACAGCCTTAATAATGTATGTATCCCATTGTAAGAGGTGCC